>JARFIW010001355.1:0-1200000 GCA_036346225.1 Platerodrilus igneus | reverse complement strand
GTGCATGAAAGCGTAAATTGAAAAGTAACCTAATTCCATCAAATAGTTTCTACTATAAGATAATCGTTTAACTGATCTGTATTCTCAAAAGAACTGTAATTCTAGTAACTTAAAAAACTATAAACTATGTAATTAGTCCATTACTTACATAGGCATGCATGAAATATAAATGGCTTTATAAATAGAGCTGAATTGATTTTATTTCCGTCTGCAATATTTCAAATTACTACAGGTGAATAAATGAGTAAAATATCTTACATCAGTGTAAAAATTAATTATTAAAGAATTTGAAAGCACCATCTGCAATAGTTTTAGATAATGATATGGCATCAATTGTACTGTGTTAAGTGAAATACCCAACCTGGACAAAAGGTGACATTGCAGAATGGCTTACTTACTAAACAAGCAATTGCTTTTAACCAGAGTGTCTTCAGCTTTTAACGATGTAATGTGACGGTCGAATAAAACGTTAAAGTATTAATTTTGGAATTGTCCAGAAAAGTGGGAATTCCGTAACAGTTTAAAGGTACCCCGGTTAACTACAATGGATCGGGAGTTGGTCCCTATATAAACAATTAAAGAAATGAAACAAAACTCGTAAAATGTAACAATTAAATAGGTGTATTTTCAAACTACGTTACCAATAACACCTACTCTCAAAGCCTTTCAATCCCGTCTTAAATTTATGGTCGCCAGCTGGTGTAGTCTAGTGATAAACCTCCAGGCGATGGAAAATCCTGAGAATTCAAATTAAGTCGGCCACCTGGTGGAATGGAGTTCCTTAACATTCAATCTATATGTTCAATACAAGAAAACAACGTAACTATGTCACCTAAAGCTATTTTCACAGCATCTTGTCCTGATTCCTCTAAATGGGTACATACAAAATATCTAAAGTTACCTAAATAAATTTGAACACATTTACCGTAACAATAATCCTGAAAACACGTACATACATTATTTAATATGTTCCTAAATCCATTTAAATACAAGTAGCGTAATAATTCTTCTGCCAACCGGTGCACATACTCATTTGAAATTACATATGTCAGTTACTTTTGATTGATCACACATTTCATTTACCTCTAACAATATTACACACATCTTTTACTTTGTTGACTTTAATTCCCTACTCCAGGCTTTGTAAATCTAATAAAGTAGGTCAGAGACTAGATTAAGAACACTGTCCGGAAATATGCTACTAATCTCGATCTTCGACTCTCGACCAGGTGCAATGAGTCAGCTGATAGAAGCGCGCGAAGGCCATCGATCCCAAACAAGCAGTGTTCGCTGCCACGACGATTCATCAGCCATAGCGCGGGAATCTAAAGCTAACGAACTCACAACTGACGGGTCATTGACCCCGACTTCCAGCAGCTCGAGCCACTCGAAGCGAAAAAGTAGGAAAACAAGGTCAATCACACCCTACAAGAAACAATTGTAAAAAGCGCAAGCACAAAGAATCCGCGAAATCAACTATCAACGACTTTAACCAAGCAGTGCCTGCTGCGACGACTCATCCGTCATAATCGTGGGAATCCAAAGTTCAACGAACTCACCACCGACAGGTTACTGACCTCGACTTCCAGCGGCTTGAGTCACACCAAATAAAAAACGCGGGAAACCAAAGTCAACACATTCTCCAAAAAACAACCCCAAAAAGCGAAAACAAAAGGAGCGCACGATATCAAATTTCAACAAACTCACCACCGATAGGCTATTAACCCCGACTTCCAGGAGTTTGAGTTATGTCTAATAAATAAACACGGGAAAATAAAGTCAGCACATCCTCCAAGAAACAACCGTAAAAAAGCCACAACACAAAAAGCGCACGAAATCAAATTTCAACGAACCCACCATCGACAGGTCATTTTCCCCGACTTGCAGCGTTAGAATCACACAAAAATACGCTGAAGAACAAAAGTCAACAACTTTCTCCTCCACCACAAAAAGTAGAACACAAAGATCAATGATCCACAACGCACGTGCCACACATGTCACACACACAAAGGTCAATAAACCAGCAATGTGAGGTCAAGGGAGGTCAATGACCGCTTCCGAAATACGCGAAAAACACAGTTCAATAGCATCCTCCACCACATAAACGCAGAAGTCAATGACCCATACTCAACTACGACCGCTCAAATCAAAGGGCAAGGTCAAGGAATCTGACCGATTACGTCACACTACCGCATCGAAACACAAAGGTAAGAAACCCCAACGCACGTGCGGCCCCTGACGTCACACACACAGGTCAATGAACCCGAAATGTGACGTCACCAGGAGACAATGACCGCCTGCGGAGGCGCCAGACCCCGCATTATATACTACTAACTTTGAAAATAAATATTCGAAATAGAGGTTTAAAAAAATATGGATTTTAACGTCAATGTAAAATAAAATCAGGAGTATATAACTTTGGTTGTATGTTTGTTAATTATAAAAATAACTGAATAATTTGTTAAATTTAGAAAAGTTTTTGTTTTATTATTTGTAATGGGGATAATTTAAATAAAATTTTGTGGTCAGGATTTACAGCATCTTAAATTTTAATAAATTATCCCCCACAATTATTGACCAATCACATTCACAAACGTGGTAACAGAGGATCAACAAATTACATACCAATTAACTAAAAAGTATTGTGTATGAGTTAGAAAAGATTAGGTACGGATTTTAATTATATTCTGTGTGAACTGGAACTTTGAACAGCTTTATAAACTGTTTTGTATGAATGAAAAATATTTTTGAGTGTATAGATTATTTTCTTGAGATTGCTGTTCTATTTCATTTTGCAAATTTCATAACTTCCGTTGAGCTGGCCAGGTAAAGAAAAGGAAAGGAATGTTAGATAATAATTTCAATTTCCCATTGTTGTACCGTTGTTACAGCACTCTTTTACCTCCCACTCCAAAGAGAGGTAGTCACAGCAATTTATATATATATATATATATATATATATATTGCTGTGAAACCTCACCATTAATCTTAAACTAAGGTTTTCAAATCGAGCCCCAGCGTTGGGCCGTCATAAATATGCTGTGAAATGTACAAAAAGCCTCACCAGTTTCCTAGAATAAAATCACAAAAAAAAATTTTATTTTGTACTCGAGCCTCACTTTTGGGCGCTACGATTTGCTGTGATTCTCTTCTGATAATCGCCTCTGTCCTCTTCCCGCCTCGGCTGCTCGTAGATAACTTACATCCTCATTCATAAAAAAACAAACACATTCCTACCACAAACACCAACGTTAACTCTATTTACATCAATATTCATAATACATTAAAATTTCAAAATTAAAATTCAGCATAAATTTCAGTATCAGAAAATTTCAAGATTAAATTTGTTATCATTTTAATGTGCATCCAGAATTAAAGTCCTTGTAGGATGCCTACTAATTAATATAACAATATATGCAGACCTGAGTCTGAGTACAAAAGGAGCATCTACCACCCCTTTACGTTAATTAACCAGGTTCGTCTAATTGAGCTCAAAGACATACCCAAATTTTCATCATAATCAAGAACATAAATACTAAATACCCCTTTCTACTTAAACAAGAGAATTTCACCTTAAAATTAAAAATTTGTTATTAGTACAAATTCACTACTGTCTATTTTAAGTAAATAAATTATAAAGTTATTCAACACACACCAAAACATCAAAAATCGAACAACAAAGCATAAGTTACCTGAAGGTTAATGCACTCGTGGCTCTAATGTACATCGTCCTCTGTTGATCACACCATTCCAACATGTTTATGTTTAGGTCCTCGGATTACTGGTCGCCTTTAAAATTTTCTACACCACCATTCATCTAAAGTTGTTTCAGTGCTTTTCCGGAACTCATCTGTGTATATATGTACCTTGTTTTGTGGATCCAGTCACGTTTACGAATCATTTAATTATTAACACCCCCGAAAATAGCAAAGAAATTCATACTTCTTTCACGCTATACGCCAAAACTGCCTACTTTTGTTTATTCATTTGTCGTTGCAAATTTGAATAATTGGTACAGTACTCGCAATTATAACTAGACTTTATTACCTTGCATTTTCTTTTCTAAGTGCACTAAATTACTTTCATTGTAGCACGTAAAGAGCAAACTGTTTTAAAGTATTAAATAATCCCCAAAATATACGAGCAAACTGTTTAAATTATTGAATCAAAATCGAAAAATTAAGAGAGAGAAACTCATATTAACACGGGTATATATAATCGCTAGCCTATACGTCGCTTTTGTCCCCAAAACGGACAGTTTCTAGAATTTCGCATACTATGTTCCCATCTCGACCGCCCGGCACGCGGTTCTTATTAAATTTGCACTCGCACCAGTTAAATCTCAGAAATTTCCACACGGCTCGCCACGTCTGAGAATAACTAATTAATTTTTATACAGAAATGTTATTTTTACCTCTCATGTTTGCCTCTTATTTTCAACCAATCGCAACCCAGTGGAGTTGCTCAAATCACGCCTTTTACTATATGTGTCTCTGTCTTGCGCATATTATCCGTCTCCATCTACCCTGTTCTGAGTGGTACGAATCGATATTCTTTAGTATCGGTTATTTTCAATCCATGTGGACTGTGAAATAACCCACCTTATTAGCATTTCTCGCGAATATTAAGCGACGGTTTCTCCAACATTCTCTGTAACTATTTGTTATCTGCAAAATTTACGCAGAACGAGACTTTTAAAAATACGCAGGTGTTCAATCGTCCTACTTCTAACTAACACTTCTACGATTTGAACATTATTGGGTTTTTACAAGCTTTTATGCATATTATATGTTACTAATGGTTCAATTAACTCCAATTAAAATAATACCCTTTAATTTTTAGTGAATCCTAATTAAATATTCAATTATTATTTGTACATTTTGTTTAATACTCGTTACTTAAACTTGAATCAATTAATATAAATTTTGCACGTAATTTCCATTTGTTTCTTTACTCGGAAAAATTAAATTACACGTTGAGCATTTTAATACTGCTTCTTTTTTATAGAAAGCGTCTTGTAAATAATTTAAATCTCTTATTTTTAATGAAACGAATGAATTTTTATGCTCCACGGTTTTTTTTTAATAAAGCGTATTATCTAATAAAATTCCTTATGCACGGTGATTAAAATTCTTTGATGTAATTAATTAATTTTCTACCCTGGTCTAAATATGAGTATTATATATATATATATATTGCTATGATAATAGGGTTATTTATGGGTATATAAGGTCACAAGGGAGGTATACTTCATGTAAACAACCAAAAAATCAAGAAAACTAAACATTTGAATCATAAAAAGTACACAATTCATTAATTAAGCAAAAAACCAATACCAAACACCCTGTACAAAATCGACAATTAACTACAATCAATAAAAGGAACCTCCTTCTTTAATAGTTTAATCACATTTAGTAAAATGAAGAACTCTGTGCACAATCCAAATCATTCTAGAAACAGTAATACATTTAAATAAATACAAATTAAACGTATCTAAAGTAAAACAAACGTGAAACAAATTTTTTTAAACTCGACGCATTAGTGTAAGAAAATAATCAATACGTGCTCATAATTGACAGGCCTTCAAAACAAGCATATTTCACAACGCAAGAAATCAATAAACGTATTTAATTTAAGTGATTTGTTAAGGAATTCCAGTATAAAATTTTGCCTATGTGATGTTTTGAGTGTAAAAACGCCAAATTTGAATAAAATCCGGTATATGGGAAAAACAAAATATGGAACCATACGTTTTGGCATACGTGCAAGATTAAATATAATAGTTCATAAATTCCTGTACAAAATTACAATTACTGGTTACTAAAAGCTATAAAGTATCAATGCCAACGAAGTTCATAATATAAAGCTTATTGACTACGTGACTTTTCAGGCATATGAACAATGCATTTAATACATAGCTCCGAGTAAAATCCAACCGGCTACATGATAAGCCAAGTGCAATGCGTCTTACGTGGTAAAATAACAAGATAGAGGACGGTCAACCAATTACAGCACGTGGGATGGCTTGCTTATTTAATACACATCAAGCTGATAACAGCCATTGATTCTTAAACTAAAGCACGAGCTGTACTGATCGGAATAAAAGTATTACGCAAAGTTCAATTGTGAAGTGAAACAAAAATTTAAAAGTGAAAGTAACAAGAATTAAAACTTCGAGTAAATAATACAGTCAAGTGCGCGTTCAAACATACGAGTGTATAAGAAATCTGCCGTTGGCATAAAACGTAAGTTTAAATTTAATTTAATAATAAACCAATCTTTACAATTTATTAATTAGAGCACTAAGCTACTCAATAAGAAAACGAACTAAGTAATTCAATAAAGAAATCAAACTAAACTACTTAATAAAAAAACAAACTAAGTAAATCAATGAAGAAATTGAACTAGGCTACTCGATAAGAAAACGAACTAAACAATTCAATAAGAAAGCAAACTAAGCAATTCAATAAGAAGCCGAACTAAGCAAATCAATAAGAAATCTAGCTAAGAAAACTCTAAATGAGGACGTTAAGCTCAAAGCAACACGAGGTCACTGATTAACAATACGCTGTGACAGTTCAAAGTATTGGTATGCACGCAGAGCTACGCGTCCACTAATTAGAATTTACTAATCTAGCAACTGATTCAAACCAGGAGGCTCTCTTAGGAAATCAATCGGAAAAACACCAGGTTAGCAATTATATTTAACTAACAGCATAAATCTTATTTCTTTTGAGTATTTGAAACTTACCCGTACTTTGATATCTGTGTAAAGAGTCTTCAAACATTTGGCTGATACGTAGAAAATTTGTTATAAGAAAGTAGGGTTTATTGAACGTTCAAGAAAACATTCGAGATAATACATAGTTATGTTTGCTGACTTTGAGTACTCAATTAGGGCTATGATTTTGTAATAAACAAATATACTTTAAATTTGCTTTAGAGATCTTAAAATAGCAAATGACATTACGAAGGTTGTAGAGTTGTAAATTGTATATATTTTTCAGTTTATTATAAAAAGCTTGGTTAAATTCGTTTATCTTATTCAGGTATGAAGTGTTAGAGGGAAAGGGGCAAAAATTCTTTATTATCTATCGTCGTTCAGTCTGTGCAGAGTAAAACTGAGCTAGTCGAGGCATAAATTTTATTGTGTAGATTTTAAAATTATTCTAGATTAGTTAGACGCACAGAGGGATGGTTGAGCGTTATAAATACACTGCGAGTTTCGGCGATATCGTAGCAATATATATATATATATATATATATATATATATATTACTGTGATTTTATAGGTTATAATAGGTATTAAAATGGTCAAATAATTATTTATTGCTGGGTAACTCATGTATATAAGGGTCAAGTAGAGTTTGAGGCATTGTTCCGAAAGATAGGATAAGAATTTAACAATTTTCATTAAATATTAGGGTTAGTTGTTTGTAGTTGTAAAATTCACTGTAAATATTAATCACAATTAAGTATGAAACGTAATTTCGTGAAGCATAGTTAAATAAATATGTAAGAAACGTAGTTCCGTAAAACGTAGTTAAGGTTGTAAAATGAAATAGCGTGTAAATGTATTAATACAAAAGCTTTTATGTTTGTAGCATAAAAATTGACCCTAGAAGAGGGTGTATTTACTTAGTAATGCGTATTCATAGCGCTATTTATTTATTCGTTTAAATTAGGGTAATATAAAGCGGGAACATGTATAATATTTCTAGGAAGGCTTAGCACTGTAAACAGGTTATTTGTATCGCGTTTAAAAGCTAGTCAACAAGTGTAGAATTCATGGAAAAAGACCGTTGAGAAACCAACACAAGTCTATGTTAGCTAAAATGTTGCATGTTACGAAAACAGATCGATAATATAAAGAGAAAAACGATATTTTGCATGAGGTAGCAAAGGAGGGGAGATAGCATATGGTTAGTGATCATTGACTTTTAAACGTCTGTTAGACGAGGAAATTTAAAGGCAAGTAAGCGAGACAGGGACGCGATGTGTTTTCGGAGAATATTCGTTTGGAAAGAGAATCTGAAATCCAGTAGAAAATTGCAAACAGAGTACGATTATTAGATTAGGTGAATAAGAGCAAGATAGACTATAGTATCGATCGGTTAGGTAGAATAAAGCTTATGAATAGCGGGGATAGAAGCAACGAGATATAACATACGGGTTAGATAAAGATAAGAGAAAGGCACAACGAATGTTGAAAATTAAGAAAGAGAAATGATAAAAGATGGAAGATTTTAAGTGCAGGTTAGAGGGAAATGACAAATATGCGCGTGCATTAGAGGCGTGTGTTGGAGGCTAGAGTGGATGGCAGTTATTCCGGGATTTCACGGAAAGTGCCAGCCCTTACAAATTTTAATGAAGGTTTCTTCGTAAAACGATTGTTTGTTACTCAAAATTTCACGAATTTTGCGACGGTTTGTAAACCGTTGAGAATTTTACCTAGAATAACTCAAAGGTAATGGTTAGTTTGTGGAATTAAGCAACCGTTTGTTGTTGTGCTGTGCATGGGTTTCTGGAACCGGTGGACAGTTTGAGAACGTTATTAAAAAAGTGTGTTATAGGGGTGATGAGAATAGATTCAAGAAGGCAGTTTTGGAGGCTATATAAACCCAGAGGAGGTGGTAAAGGCACTCTCTTTTCCTTTCGATCTTTAGCCAAGCTACATACAAGTGTAAATGTAAATAAGTGAATTTAGATTTTATTTTAAAATTTAATAGGCACAAGTTGGTGCAAAGTTATATGGCAATTGTGAAGTCTATAAAATTCTATTAATAATCGAAGCTGAAAGCAAAGTAAGTAAAATTTTTACTACTTGTGGTTGGATGCGCTTGGTGTACTCTAGGTACAAATCAAGTATGTGGATGGACTAGTATCAAATGTACGGGAGCATGGAAGTACCATGCATTAGCTGCGGAGATATCTGGGTAGAGGCGTGATGTTACGAATAGTGAGAGGCCACCTGGACTAAACTTTGAACGTGCAGTCTAGTGAGACGACTACTTTGGAGATGGTTTCCATGTAGAGAGCTTGTGGTGCTACAATCCAAGTAATTCAACCTTTGTAAAACTATTGTTTATTGTGATTTTGTGGGTGTTTATGACAATTTGGTGATTATTGGTGTATTTTATGGTATTGTAAGGACATTTTATTTTATGATTTACCTTGAGAAAGAAGTATATGAAAATTTATTTATGTATTATTTGGTGGTATAAAATGAAGGTGTAATTTTGGCATTTTGAATAAAGTAAAAGGGTGTAACGAATTTTCTTAACTGGGCTCAGCTAGCCTCACGCATGGGCGCCAGTGAAACGAATTTTCTTTTGATGCACTAAAAGCACCAGCCCCACGTTGTGAGCCAGTGAAACTTATTTACTTAACACATATAACTGACCCTAGAAGTTGGGTGTCAGCAAAACAAAGTCTTCCGACGTAACTAGGGGTCTATTCCTTGGGTAGAGCTATGAGCAATGGGGGGGGGGGTAAGTCGAAATCTGTTGGGGGGTCACACTCAAACTAAAACAAATAGGCGCCACCAAGTCCAGATTGATTCATGTTAATAGCATGGCATATTTCTAAGGGCGGACGTGGAGACCCAAAGAAAAAAAGATCGCCTTTGGTGACAAAAACCTGTCTTAACAGAATAAGACGCTGTTCCTGTAAGAAAGAATAATAATTAAGTCAACATAGTAAATGGGAACACTGTTTGTGTCCCTCAAACATAAAAAATGTAAAAGAATATTTTCTACATAAGGGTGGCATCAAAATTCAACTCTTATTGCTTTTCGGTTATTAGGTTTGATCACACTTGATCAAAATAAAAACTTTAAGCTTGGGTTAATAATTTACTAGAAAGAATTCCTTTTTCTTTAAATAAAATTCAATGCAACAAAATTAAATAATTACTTGAAGTAGTTTGTAAATTTAAGGTAAGGTTTATCAACCTGATTCTTGATCAAATATATTACAACAAAGTGTAACTTGTTACACTAATATTTTCTAACCCATTCAGATCTGCTTAGGTCGATTACATTATCAAAATTAAAATACAAAATTTTCTCGTTAAGTTAAATGTGCTAATTTCAGTTTAAAATGAAAATGTTCACAAAGATATTCTCGTTTTCAAAGGTGGTAGTAATATAATACTAAGCATCTGCTTTCAAAGATACAAGTGTCAGCAGCATATTTCAAATAAACAAGTGACGTAGTTACACCTGTTATTTTATACTGAAGCAACGTGTTGTTTTTTACACAATAAACTAAGTGAATTTTAAGTTTGGTACTGGGAAATCCAGCTTAGTAACAGATAAAGTGAATAACAAAATCGTATTTCTACGTATCGGAACAAAATAGCGTGCTTCCTGGATGAAACACAAAAGAATTTCTTAAAGCTACTACGAACCAAACAAAACTGCTTTCCTAGACTGGATTAGGACGTGCATCGCCATGCGGTACTAACTGCTTACATTCTATCAAAGTAGTATCTTGGCTCGGAGCAACAAACGATCTCCTATAAATTAGATCTGCTTTCCATCCTCTAAATACACGTGTTAAAATGAAGTGGTTTTCTTAACGTTGATTCAAAGTTCTAAGTTCTTGTCGTTTAAATTCTCATCGCCTAAATTTTGTAGCGTAATTTTTCGTCGTATAATCTTGGTTGCGCTAAACAAATTTTCAAATTAAATACTATAATAACGAGTATACATTACCAACCGTTATTCAAAAAATATCTCACTCAATCAAACCGACCCGCAGGTCACTGGCCATTGTTCTCCTAAATATCTTGCTGCTTCTTTTACCTATGGCCGAGTGCTTGTCCCGCGCTCTCGGACGATGGGAGGATCCCAGGGGGGTCATTCCTCTCAACGCGCTTGCGACCGGGTGTGGAATACACCGACATCCAAAACAACTAGACTAACGAGTCAAGATGCTGTTACAATGTAATATTTAATTGTTAAACGTATTACGACTTTACTTAATAAAGGTGTTTAACTATTGTCGTACCTTTAATGAAGAGATTTATCAATTCGAAAATAAAATTGTTACACTACCCCTTTCCTAAAAGAAAAAAATTTTTTTTTCAAGGAATAAACTTTAAGTATAACAAATACAAAAAAAATTTTTTTTAAATATACTAGCCTTTTCTACCTTCCTAACTATCAATACAATTTTAATGAATTTATTCAAACGAGGGAGACAAATATTTACAAATTCGAGTGTGTTGGTAACTACGTGTACCTGACGTCCATCGGGAGACAAAATCGGGGAGTCACAATCGGTATAAGTCAAAATTGGGAGGGGTCAAATTAGAAAGTCAAACACTCCACGGGACAAAAAAAAATAATCAAATTCAAACTCAGAATAATCCTTCAACTAGAGGTTCTTATTCTTACCAAGGCTAGTATTTACTAACTGTAACCAAACATTTCACAATTTATCTCTACTTCCACAAAAAAACTTTACTTCCTGGAGCTCTATTAGCTCTATCTACAAAAAAAAGGGAATGCTACAACATCAAAACAGCATAACCATTCAAAATATTATCACTATAAAGTGACAATCAAAAGGAAGACCCTACTAATAGGCCTAAATTTCAAACACTATTATCACAAAGTGATAATCAAAACAAAAGTAACCCAACCAAAAGGTTGCGCACAAATTTCAAATGCAAAAAATTATCACTTTATCGCAAAGAGATAATCAAAACTAAGGTAACCTAACCATAAGGCTACTTAACAAATTCAAATACAAAATATTATCACTTTAGTGCAAAGAGATAATCAAAACTAAGGTAACCTAACCATAAGGTTACTTAACAAATTCAAATACAAAATTGAACCAGATAGGGCTGTAATCTCCTACACCCTACTGATTATCCTATCACTAATTTCCAAACAACAGATCCCATTAGTGATGGACCAAATGGTGAGGCTCACCGGATAAACTTTTGACCTTATCAAACAAAAAAATTTCGAACGGTCAAAACAAGGGAAAGAATAAATCAATATTTTCTCTACCTCGATATGTAGAAATCAGGACTAGCAACTTAAATAGCCCACCTACTTCTACATCTAAAAGATATCAGTCAACGACATCTTCTAAACACATCTCCGAATAACGCGCGAACAAAACGACTATCGTGCACGCCAATGCACACCTCAAACCTACAAAATCCTTAACCACTTGTTCCACTTATCAAACAAAATACTCAGAATTAGTGAAACGACACTAAATCAAAAATCGGAACAAAACAAAGCAAACCACTACTGTATTGCTTAACATCAAAGAGATGACCAGACCGAAACTATTTCCTCCAAAAACTTCTCAATCAAATGTGCCGTGGCACTACGCAAAGGTTGTAAAATCAAATACTTCGAGAACCAGTCACAAACAACTAAAAGCCATTTACCTGCTTATGAATCATCAATAAAAAAACTAATCACGACGATAGCTAACAAAAAAAATCAGTGTTCAGGTACACTCTCACCCTACTACCAACTGAACTGTCGAAACAACTACAATGCTTCACAACGCCTAAATATGCTAGAGTGACAAACCCTCTACGAGTCTCACCTAGACTAACAATACAAAAATTACATCAACTCAAAACAAAATATGATGCAAAAATTCTAGAGCGCCTAACTCACCTCGAGTCTCGTCTAGACTTATGTAATGCCGAGCGACCAACTCTTCCTGAGTCTCGTCTGGACTAACATACTGCTGAGCGACCAACCACGACGACAAGTTCCGCCTAGACCAAATTGCGTTGCAATGCCGAACTAAACAAAAATCTTCTAACAAAATCAAAAAGGTGCTTATGCACAAGAACAATTCTCAAATGACACGACGACAGCTCACTCCAATGTACCTTCAAAATAGGATCTTTATCCTTATCATCAAATTTGGACAAAAATGTTCTTTATTGACTCAAACAAATCAAACAACAGGCTTATCAGCTTCTTTAGCTGACAGTCTTCCTAAAATTTTTCTCTTCTCCAAAACCGGCCTCTCACTCACCACTCCAGTTCCTCTTTAAGCAGACAAACAATCTGAAATTTCTCCGACATGACCACAAAAGCCTAATGGAATCAAACTGAAAGATCTAAATGACCTGAACCTTACAAAAATTGTCAAAACAAATTCGGGCAACTAAAGGTAAAAGTCAAAAGGTGTGTTTGGTAAAGTAATTTTTGCCAAAACAATATCAAAAAAAATTATATTTGGTCAAAACAGAATGAAAGTTAAAAATAAATTTAACTAAGTTAATTAATTGACTGACTGGGGGTTAACGTTACAACCAATCTTTTAAACAACCAAACCTAATTATCACATGAACGTTGAGCAAACAAATCTCGATGCAAAACTATTTTTGAACAACCAAATTTCAATGCAAAATAGATTTTGAACTAACAATTTTCGAAGCAAATTAAATTTTGAACAAACAAATTTCGAAGCAAATTAAATTTTGAACAAACAAATTTCGAAGCAAATTAAATTTTGGACAAACAAATTTCGAAGCAAATTAAATTTTGGACAAACAAATTTCGAACCCCAAACGTTGAACGGACAAATCTCGAGCCCCACGTTGGGCGCCAGTGTAACGAATTTCTTAACTGGGCTCAGCTAGCCTCACGCATGGGCGCCAGTGAAACGAATTTTCTTTTGATGCACTAAAAGCACCAGCCCCACGTTGTGAGCCAATGAAACTTATTTACTTAACACATATAACTGACCCTAGAAGTTGGGTGTCAGCAAAACGAAGTCTTCCGACGTAACTAGGGGTCTATTCCTTGGGTAGAGCTATGAGCAATGGGGGTAAGTCGAAATCTGTTGGGGGTCACACTCAAACTAAAACAAATAGGCGCCACCAAGTCCAGATTGATTCATGTTAATAGCATGGCATATTTCTAAGGGCGGACGTGGAGACCCAAAGAAAAAAAGATCGCCTTTGGTGACAAAAACCTATCTTAACAGAATAAGACGCTGTTCCTGTAAGAAAGAATAATAATTAAGTCAACATAGAAAATGGGAACACTGTTTGTGTCCCTCAAACATAAAAAAAATGTAAAAAGAATATTTTCTACATAAGGGTGGCATCAAAATTCAACTCTTATTGCTTTTCGGTTATTAGGTTTGATCACACTTGATCAAAATAAAAAACTTTAAGCTAGGGTTAATAATTTACTAGAAAGAATTCCTTTTTCTTTAAATAAAATTCAATGCAACAAAATTAAATAATTTCTTGAAGTAGTTTGTAAATTTAAGGTAAGGTTTATCAACCTGATTCTTGATCAAATATATTACAACAAAGTGTAACTTGTTACACTAATATTGTCTAACCCATTCAGATCTGCTTAGGTCGATTACATTATCAAAATTAAAATACAAAATTTTCTCGTTGAGTTAAATATGCTAATTTCAGTTTAAAATGAAAATGTTCACAAAGATATTCTCGTTTTCAAAGGTGGTAGTAATATAATACTAAGCATCTGCTTTCAAAGATACAAGTGTCAACAGCATATTTCAAATAAACAAGTGACGTAGTTACACCTGTTATTTTATACTGAAGCAACGTGTTGTTTTTTACACAATAAACTAAGTGAATTTTAAGTTTGGTACTGGGAAATCCAGCTTAGTAACAGATAAAGTGAATAACAAAATCGTATTTCTACGTATCGGAACAAAATAGCGTGCTTCCTGGATGAAACACAAAAGAATTTCTTAAAGCTACTACGAACCAAACAAAACTGCTTTCCTAGACTGGATTAGGACGTGCATCGCCATGCGGTACTAAATGCTTACATCCTATCAAAGTAGTATCTTGGCTCGGAGCAACAAACGATCTCCTATAAATTAGATCTGCTTTCCATCCTCTAAATACACGTGTTAAAATGAAGTGGTTTTCTTAACGTTTATTCAAAGTTCTAAGTTCTTGTAGTTTAAATTCTCATCGCCTAAATTTTGTAGCGTAATTTTTCGTCGTCTAATCTTGGTTGCGCTAAACAAATTTTCAAATTAAATACTATAATAACGAGTATACATTACCAACCGTTATTCAGAAAATATCTCACTCAATCAAACCGACCCGCAGGTCACTGGCCATTGTTCTCCTAAACATCTTGCTGCTTCTTTCACCTATGGCCGAGTGCTTGTCCCGCGCTCTCGGACGATGGGAGGATCCCAAGGGGGGGTTGTCATTCCTCTCAACGCGCTTGCGACCGGGTGTGGAATACACCGACATCCAAAACAACTAGACTAACGAGTCAAGATGCTGTTACAATGTAATATTTAATTGTTAAACGTATTACGACTTTACTTAATAAAGGTGTTTAACTATTGTCGTACCTTTAATGAAGAGATTTATCAATTCGAAAATAAAATTGTTACAAGGGTTTTTGGTAATTTCAGTGCCGTAGTCAGCACATATCTAAAAAAAGGTTTTTATTATGAGCTTGTATTAGACCTGGGGGTTTAAAGTAAAGTTTGGGGATAAACAGTTACTATTGGTTAATAATTGATGTAATTAGAAAAATTTTCAGATTATATTATTCTATTTAAATTGACTTGTTTCAAAATTGATAATACTTGTTAAATATTCAACATTTTTGAATAACAACTGGATGTTCAAATAAATCGTGATGTACTTTTGACAGTCAACTTTCATTTATTTAAATATAGGGTAGAATTTTCAGAGGACAAGTGAGCAGCCGTGGCGAATACCCCTAAGGAAGCTGGAGGTTTTGGCGACCAAATTGGAAAGCATCTTCAGAGGATATTATATACGGTGACATGAATTGCAAGTCTAGGTGGTAGGGCTTCATTTTTAGGTAGGTGCAGGTATTTGTGACAACATAAATTTTTAGAGAGCCCATTTCCAGAGTAAGCTACTCAGCATTATAGCACCCAATTTGTGGGGCGCGATTTCCAGAGAGCAATTTGTAGCAATATATATATATATATATATATATATATATATATATATATATTTGTAATAAGCAGATCACAAGAGGCCATTGAGCACCACAATCTGTTAGAAAAAACCGAGCCCCAAAGCTAAGAAGGTAAAATTTTTCAATATTTGAGTTTTATCCTGTATAACATTTTTCAGTAAGATAAGCGTATTGCTTTGGTACATATAAATGTAGTCCTATGCAAAATAACACTGCATTTTAGTTCTGCTACATTATTACCTAGTGTGAAAAAATTTTATGTGGAGTTCGAGCTTGATAGCCGTCCACCCGCGCTCTCCTTCCTTACATTATATGTTTGCCACTGCTATCTACTGAAGGTCTTAACTTGTAATGTTAACAGGTGAAGGTCAATCGGATAGGTAAGGATAATGTGACTAAACAAGCACTTGGTTAAATATCTAAACGGGTTGCAGAGGTTCTTGATCTAAGAATATGCCTATTACTATTATTAAAAATTTTTCTTTGTTAGCACGATAAAAAAAAAGTTTTAACTTATTACACATTTGCCAGCTTTAACAGTCGTGTCAACGGGTGTCTAATGCCATAAAGTTAAACTAAATAAGATGAAATTATAAAAGCGTTAATGATTATCTTTGAATCTAAATGCAATATCGTTTTACAAGCAGCCTTCAGTAGAAGAAAACTTGTTTTTTCTAGTTAACAAAGTTTGTTAACAGTAGTACAGAAAAAGTATATGCTGGATAAAAAAAGCCCGTCAAATAGCATTTAACATGGGGAAGACAAAACTCCCATCAAATGAGATTGTACATGTAATTTTCTCTATATGGACTATACGTGTATGGAGCAGAGATAGACATCATTAACCTAATTATACCAACTTGTCTGTCTCACAAGCCTGATAGTATTTTATTAACTTGCTTTTTCTAACACTTCATCCCAGAGTAGTGATCTTTAAAACCCTTGATCCATTTGTTACCTATATGAAATATGACACATAAATCTTTGAATTAGCTTATTGCAAATCTTATGTTTAGTACTTATTAACCACTTAATAACAGTACCTTGGAATATACATGCAAAATCTTTACAATATCAACACAATCTTAATTAACCCTAAAGAATGGCTAGGACTATTTATTAGCTATATGAGAGGTAGACACACATTAACCTAATTACACCAGCTTGGCGGTCTCACATGCCCGAGGGCATTTTATTTACTATTATACGTATTCCTTCCACAATATTAGCACGAGAATTAGCAAGGCAAATCATGGTACATCCAATAACCCGCACTAAACAACAACCTATTAATAATCACATCCAATTATGTGCAAATTCTGTGTTAACTCTGACTGCATTTTCATGATTCTTTATTTACGTTACTACCAAAATTTGCACATAATTGGATTTCAGGTATTTTTAAAGCTTTTCTCCTGTAATATGTAAAGTAGCAACCTATGCGTTTCTACTCTTTCACTAACAACTTTTTACTCGTTGATAATCTCATTGCAAATCGAGGAGTACGTTTTAAATCAGAGCAAATCTTTGTAATTAATTATCTAATAGCATGCAGTAGATTTAAATCATACGTGTAATTAGAAAGGTTGGGTTTTAGTTAACGCACGGAAGTTTTCCTGTAATGGACATATTCTAATTAGGGCTCATAACATATGTAAAAAATCTGTTGTTTAATAATAAATCTCAATCACATATTAATGCAATTTTCTATAACATTCAGCGATATTAATACCAAAATCGTGTACCTCAATATTGCACGGCGACAGTTACTGTATATACACGGTGACCATCTGCTTTCGTACACAGAGATTGTGGAAACCGTTACCGAGTTACAGCCAATTTGAGATTGTTCCCGGAAGACTTTTTAGCCACACACATAAGGCACGTATTTGAACTATAAATTCTACGGCTCTTGCGGGCGTGTATTTAATATAAAGCATTTTTTAGGAATTAGCTTTTAGTTGAGGTTTTTGTTTTGTTGTAGGAAATATGTATGTTAGTCAACAAAACATTTTTCTGAAACAGAATATTTAGTTGTCCAGCGAACACCACGCGAAGGTCAACACACTATTTCTATTCGCCTGAATAACAGAGGGTTTAGGGATTGGGGAAGGTTTTTAGCAACACTTTTAAACCAAGACAAGTCTAATGACCAAAGCTAGCCTCCACTACTTGAAAAAGTTAGACTTCTTCAAAAAACTTTTAACTGTCCTTATCCCTAATCATCACCACTGGGGGGTTAATTATTTTAATTCTAATGCGGATTCTACCCTTTTCATTAATTTGCTTAATAAGTGTGCCCCACATAGTTCTAGACGCGGTAAAGATATTATTTTTAAAGGCGCAATCCTGGATTTAGCACATAAAAGATTTGAATAATGGTTTCCGTATATATCGGTACTTCTTACATAAATGCACGCGCCATATGCTCGCTCAGATGCGTCACAAAACCCATGAAGTTGAATATCAGTAAAGGCAGGTACAACAACCTGTCTTGGTATTTTGATGTTATTTACAAGTGGTAATTGTTTCCGGAATTGGAGCCACGCGGTGTGAAGATTATTGTCTAACGATTCATCCCAATCTACCCGGGATTGCAATAATGATTGAATTATGAGTTTGGCTTTAGTAGTAACTGGTACAATCAATCCTAGTAGATCGAACACCTTTGCAATAATGGATAAAATTACGCGTTTTGTAATTGCATCCGAGGAATTCAAGTGCACTGTGTAATTTAAAGAGTCCCAATCTAAGCCTAAGGTCTTACTTGAATTATCATCAGATATAGTGCATTTATTTGTTTGACTTACATCTGAACCGATTAATACTTCTGTTTTATTCGAACACCATTTTTGCAATGGTAAACATGACCTATCAAGTATTTCTGTAATTTGACACTTCAATAAAATTGCATTGTCAATCGAATCCGCCCCGGTTATCAAATCATCCATGTAAAAATCGCTTTTAATTATTTCAGCAGTTTCCGGATACACCGTTTCGTAATCGGTTGCTGCTTGCATCAGAGTGCGTACAGCTAAAAATGAAGCGGATGCTGTCCCATAACTGATGGTGTTTAATTGATAATGTTTTAATTCCATGTCATTGTTTTCGCGCCAAACTATTTTTTGATAATTCCTATCGTCCATTTTGACCCAAATTTGGCGATACATTTTTTCTATATCAGCAATTAGAACCACATTGTGCTTTCGAAATTTGAGAACAATAGAGAATAAGTCTCGTTGTAATACAGGTCCGACATTATTTAGTGATAAACCGGAAGTACTTTGTGCGGACGCATCAAACACCACCCGCAGTTTGGTAGTAGTGCTTATCTCTTTAAATACAGCATAATGGGGTAAATAATAATTGTTACTGTCTACATCAGTTTTATCAGAAATTTGTTCTATTTTTGTCATATGACCAAGAGCTTCATATTCACGCATAAAGGCGACATATTTCTCCTTTAACTCTGCATTACCGTTTAATTTTCTTTCTAAGTGATTTAATCTTTTGATAGCTATGAGTTCGGAATCGCTTAAATCCGGAAGATTATCCTTGAATGGTAAACTAACTGTAAATCTTCCTGTCCGACTGTCACGTCAAGTATTAAGGAAATGCTATTCGCATTCGCTTTCTTCACGACTAAATTTATTGTTATTTATTGACGGGCAGTTCTCCAATTTCCAAAATGATTCTATTTGATCATGAAGCATTTCATTTGATATTATTAGATTGCAGGAGGATATGTTTGAATTATTTTGTTGGTTAATTGGCCCTGATACCACCCAACCAAACTTCGTTTTCTGTAGAATAGGGTAATTATGACCGTATTTTATTTGCCCGATACATAAACTATAGAAAAATATTGGGGCACTTAATAACATATCAACAGATCGGGTTTCGTGAAACCTTTCGTCGTCTAATTTAATGTTATGAGGTATTTGTAGTGTTGAAACATCAAATGACCTTTGTGGCATATCATTTGTTATGCGGCTAACGATTAGGAAGGAATTCTTTATTTTATATTTAAGATCGCGCGAGCATATCGTGGCTTCCGTTTTCATTAAAATATTAGTTGCTATATTGTTTATACCAACTACCGGAGTGCTTGTATTGAATGTCTTGATTTTTGATTTTTCTACTAAAGACTGACTCATAAAGTTTGACATTGAACCTCCATCTAGTAAAGCACGGCATTGTATTAGCTGCCCTTGACTGTTTAAAACGTATATTTCAACAGTTGCCAGCAATATCTATTTAAATGATCTGGCCGAGTGAGCCGTTATTAAAGGATTTACAAATTCTTGCTCAGGTACCTGGGACTTGTCTGGCTCCGCTTTGTTGTTTGTACCCTTTTGGACACTGTTTAAATTCAATGCGTTACCGTTTATGTGTAACAAAGAGTGGTTTTTTACGCGCCACAATATTTGCAGTTACTTGATCTACACTCCCTTTGATAGTGACCCGGCCGTAGACAGTTGCTACATAATTTATGTTTTTTAATGTCTTCGTGACGTTCAGACACAGACATTTTAACAAGTTTGTCACATTTAAAATTTAAGTGAACTGCTTTACAAAAGATACAAGATATTTTGTTAGTACTTATGTGAACAAAGATATTCTCGTCCCTAGTACCGTTATTAAAACTACCCTTAACCATTTTTGCCTGGCTTTTAATTGTTTCCAATAATACACACCTTTTAGAAATAAATTCAGTTACCTGTAAAATGGTAGGAGGTTCGTCTTTGTTAAAAGTTTCTTCAAACTGACGTTTTGTTGTCTGGTCCAATTTAGAAGATAATATGTAAGTTAAAAGTGTGTCCCACGATTCTGTCGGTTGTCCTAACGATGCTAATGCCCTTAGATTTTTGTTAAAGTTGTCAAGTAATTTTCGCAAATGCGTGTGAGATTCGAATTTTAGAGGCGTAAGCTCAAAAATCCCTTTACATGCGTATGAATTATAATTCTTTTGTTTTCGTATCGTTCTTTTAACATCTGTCAACCTATTTTGTAATTAGTAGGGGATATCTCTAGCGATTGAATTACCTGGGCGGCTTGCCCCTTGACACATGATTTTAAATAATACAATTTTTCCACGTTACTTAATTGTGCATTATTGTGAAATAATGTATTAAAAGTCCCATAAAACTCATCCATTCACTATAATGGCCATGAAAATCTTGCAAATTTATTTGTGGTAGTTTAACATGCCTTTGAGCATCTGAATTACGTTCTTCGTCCCCCTGAATCTTAATACCATGATTATCCTGAGCGTTTATCCGTAACCCGCTCAACAAACTTTTTGCTTCTGCGATAGCGCTGTAATACGCGTCTTCAAATTCCTCGCGTTCGGGATCTTGAATTCGCTCCGATATTATTTCTATTTTATCCTGAATGTCACTAAAATTATTTAACAGATTATTTTCAATTACCGAAAGTCGTGATTCTACTTCGAAATAATTTGGTGCATTAATAATATTTGCCAAGAACGTTCTAAACCGAGTTAATTGACTTTTAATCTGACTGGGTTTAGTACTTAAACCTCTTAATTCGGCAGCATTATCGATGTGTAGTGTTTGAGTAGCCATTTTAACAAGCAAATAATTTGTTGAAAATTAATTTTATACCTGAACCAATTTGTTGTGTGTTGTTTGCTTCGGCGTCTTTACCGAGTTGATGAATGTCGTCTTCTTAAAGAATTTTTTATTTGGAGGTGCGTGTTGCTTCCTCGCTGTGTATCATCCGTCTCGAATATTAGGACCAAATGTTGAACCCTAAGGTTGCGTATTTTCTCGACGGGACTGCGGCTCCGTATATCTTTGCTTGTTGATTTATTGTAATGAATATGTGGACTGTAGTTAGTTGATTTACTTATTGTATTTGTCAAAACAACGACTGCATTTCAATATATTTAATAATGACTAAAAATGCACTTACATTGTAATAGCCACTAGTGTATACAACCAAAACTAAACTGAAAGTCAGTCTGTCATTAGGCGCAGCTACTTAAATAGAGAGCTTGCTAAGGGTGGGAGCGACGCAACGTCCACCTCTAATATCACTCTTGTTCAACCAATAAAACAACAATTTCAACAGTAATTATGTATTCTACTTTGAGTCCAATTCTTATAATTACATTTCTATCTCTTAACCTTATTTTATTATATATCTTAGCCTTAGTAGCGACTTTAAAATTTCTTGACAGTATTAATAGTTAGTATATATATGTCATATACGTATTTCAAAAATTGCGATTGTGTCTGCTATGTTACATTAATCTTGTAATTGTTTTGATTATCGTATTGCAATATACTCATTAAAACCGCTTGTCGTTTTTGTGAGAATGTGCATTGATTATCCTGCAGAAATTAATAGTTAGCAGTAGTGTGTATGAAGGTGCTGGGCCCTCCGTTACCGCTCATTAAAAACTTATTAACGCTAATCGTTTTTTAATTGCAAAACTCATTAACACTAATCGCTTTTTATTGGGAAAATTCATTAATGATAATACTATCATCTTTTACTTCACATTTGTCATCCGCCATTTTTTGTACTCACCTATCATCTACCATTTTTCATACGTCACATCAAGAGTCATTTTTCTTACGTCAATTCGCTATTTTTAACATCACGGTTTTTGACTTACTCATATATATACACTTTCTTACAATCCTGTATATACATTTTACCGCAAGTCCTTAGAGAAGAAAATTTTATATGAAGCGGGGTTTGAACCTGGGCTGTTCGCATGCCAAACAACTGCCTTAACCACTACACTATCTAGTCATACGAAATTATTACTAGCAACATCTCGTATTATTGTTTAATGCACAGATTCCATTTTAATTTAAAGATTAACATAAGAGTGCTACCACCTTAAACCTAAGAATAAAAAATAAGATAATTTAATAGATTTATTAATAATTTTGCTGGTGTTGACTTTTCCAGAAATATTATAATTTTATTAAAATTTAAACATGTTGAACCACAAATTATAAATTTGGGAAATTGTGCGTCAGAGTAATCTTGCGTTCGCTGCTAATCTGAAAATAGAAATCAGTATTAGAACATATGAATAAAAAAGTGATATTATAACTAGCTAAAAGTATAGAGTCTACGGAAGTGTGTTCCTAGCGTACAAGAATAGTGCAGTTACCCAGCAGACACCACGTGGAGGTAACACAACGTCTATCTGGATAACAATGGTAGGAAGCTAGGATTGGGAAAGGTGAGGGATAGAAACTTACAACTACTATATACATAAAACCACATAAAAGGCTTAACCTAAAACAACTTTAAAAGCTATGTAAAATAAAATTTGTCTATATCTTCATGCCCCCACACATATGTGTTTGTACTATTGGGGATAACGAAACGTTTATCGTTATCCCCCAGACAAACTCATTTTATGTATGTGTTGGGTGTAGATTTCATGTTTTTTGCTACGTATGGTGGTCATAGTATGCATAAGAGACTTACTCGAGCTACATTGGCATTCTTAAAATTATTTACACTGATTTCATTGGCAACAATATTTCTGCTAATCCCTTTAATCTTTTTAATAATACCTTTTTGACTAATAATTCAATAACTTTTCGCCGCTGTCCCCACAAATTCTAGAACTGTCTTTCAGCAAAACTCGACCTTAAAATTACTCACCACTTTCTTGTTAGCTTACGGCATATTAAACTTTATCACCATACATACGTTTCATTCATCCGTAATAAAAATCATACATTAGTGCTATTGGTAATTCCAAGACGCTAAAACAGGCATATATCTGTTTACCGTAATAGACCTTAACTCGATTGATTTGCACAACAATTATGTTTCCACTTAACACCACTCGAGAATTAAAGTTTGGTTTAGGTATTAAGGAACTTGCTCACAACTTTTTACCTTCAGGCGCTCATCTCGTAACTATTTTAATATCAACGCGTTTGTCAATGTTTTCCATAGTTTTCCCAAAAATCGATCTGTTCATAGTTGAAAAAAAATTTTAATGAAAAGGTATGAATATGAAGAGGTTGCTGTAACTACGATGTCTAAGTTGGAATTTAGATTAAAATGCCCGGAAAAATCGCAGATAGAGGTTGACTCGAATTTAATGAATACGGTACCAGTAAGTAACGAAGCAAGTAGGCCGTCCTTTACGTCAGTGAAGCTTCAACGTGTACAGTTAGCAAAGTATGATGGTACTGCAAAGGGCTGGCTTCCTTTCTGGGAACAATTCAGAAGTATGATCCACGACAATCAACAATTAACGAACGGAGATCGATTCAACTACCTGCGAATGTATGTCACGGGAAGGGCCGCTGAAGCAATTGAGGGATTTCTTCCATCTGGAGCATTCTATGAAGAAGCTTTGAATATATTAAAAGATCAATTTGGAAATGGGGAACGGCTAATTGAACAATATATTGATAGCATTATGAAAATCGAACCTGTAAAATCCAAAAATGACGTAAGCACTTTAAGGAAGAATTACAATCTAATCAATTCAGCTATGCGTGCTCTTAAAATCTTAGAAGTATCTAGTTCTCAGTATAACATAATCGTAAAGTCGACTCTCATGAAGTCGTTGCCAACGGAATTGCGTTTAGGATTTTATCGACAAATAAAAATCAAATCATCCAATCATCTAGAAATTATTACGAATAATTTAGAAAGTTCATCATCAAGGTCAGAGGAAGATGTAGATCGCCAGGTAAAGAATATATTGCAGTTTCTTAAAAACGAACTCGAGTCGTTGAAGCAAGCTTTAAAACCGGATGCAGATTGTAAAGAAAAGATGCTCCCAACAGAAAAAAGAACGCATTACAAAGGACCTGCGTCTAGTTTATTAGTCACACCGAACAAACGTCTTGAATGCTGTGCTTTCTGCAAGAAAGACCATAAAACCGAAATGTGTGACGCAGATGTACCTTTGACGAAAAAGAGAGAAATTCTAAAGGCAGCAGGAAATTGTTATTGTTGTACGAGAAATAATCATAGTGCTAAATATTGTAAAAATAGATTCTTAAGATATAAAGAATGCGGAGGTAGGCACGCAACAACAATATGCTACCCAAACTTTAAGCCAGGTAAAGATAGACACAACGCTGAGACGACAGGTATTACAGTGAAATTAACGAAAGCCGAGAGTTCAATGAACACTTCGGCGCCGTTGGTGTCCAGTTTGATGACAAACATAAACAAAAATGTGCTATTGCAAACGGCTTGTGTTTATGCCTTTGGCGAAAATTAAAAGAAGTTAATTAGATTAGTAATGGACGGCGGTAGTCAACTTTTATTTATTAAGGAGAATCTATCAAGGGTATTAAATTTACCTGTTGTTGGACAACATAGGGTTCGTATTGCCGCGGTTGGAAATAGTTTATCAATACCGTCTAAACTTTACAACCGCGTTTTAATTACTTTGACGGGACAATATACAGATGAAAATTTAACGAATGAGGTTGTGGAAGTTCCAGAAATTTGCATGGATAATTTACATATAACTACAGAAAGCGTGGTAGAGTATCAAAACTTGCAGCTTGCTGACAATATCCCGTGTAATATAGATCGAGCGTTAATTGTTGATGGAATTAGTATACTTATAGGAGCGGACTATTACTGGGCAGTAGTGACAGGAAAAAATATTCGTCTTAACGAAGGTTTAGTAGCAGTGGACACGAAATTTGGTTATGCTTTGCATGGTCCCATACCAGTTGATGCTACAACAATAAGAGTAAATCTGCAGACAGTGTTACATGCGACAGTTATAAAGACAGAAGCCGAGATCGAAAGTATGTGGGATTTGAAAACAATAGGTATAACCAAAGAAGCAGACGATAATAAGAGATTTTCGATAATTTTTTGAAAAATAACGCTTATAAATGTAATGATCGGTATTTAGTAGCGTTACCGTGGAAGAATGAAGATGCAGTGATTGAGGATGATAATTTAATTAGTGCGCGAGTTCGTGCTCAAAGGCTAAAGTTTAAATTGACCAATATTAACAAAATATGTGAATATAACGCTGCTATCAAAGGAATGTTGGATAATAATTATGCCGAGTTAATTTCTCGCGGTGATGCTAAAAAAACAAATGGAGATTGTGTTTACTACATGCCGCACAGGCCTGTTTTTAGAGAAGATAAACAAACAACGCGTTTGCGAGTGATTTTCGATGCCTCTTCACATGCCCCGGGACAAAAATCGTTGAATGACTTATTAGAAAGGGGGCCTAATTTAAGTCCAGATTTAATTAAGATTTTGCTTAATTTTCGTGTAGGCGAGATCCGAATTACGGCTGACATTGAGAAAGCATTTCTACAAATTTATTTACATTTCGACGATAAAGACGCACATCTATTCTTATGGTACAATAACGACAATGTTGCAGAACATTTAAAAAACTTTTCAAGTAAGCTTTTTTAAAGAGCCTCGACAAATTTACGCAAATGGACGATTAACGGTTTCGAAGTAAACAGCAAGGTTGAATCGCAAAATGCACAAAGTCAAAAGGTGTTAGGAATTAACTGGTACAATCAGAACGATAGAATTAAAATCGAAAAGGTAGTGTGTTGGACAGATTCTCTGATCGCGTTGCATTGGATTAAAGGTGATGCTTCAAAGTGGAAACCATATGTGGCTAACCGTGAAAAAGAAATTCAGACCTTATCAAAAGATGGAAACATTGTCCTAGTCGCGAGAACCCTGCGGACTTATTAACCCGCGGAATAAGTTCAAGTACTTTAATAAATTCCGAAACTTGGTTACACGGTCCTAGGTGGTTGCTAGAAAGTGAACAAACGTGGCCAGATAATACAATAGAGACAGCTACGTCAACGATAGATATAGTATCGAAAATGTCTTTACTAATTAACAACACTATAAAAGGTAGCAATCAATTTATAGATTCCTCCAGATACAGTGATTTTAATCGTTTAGTGCGGATAACGGCGTATGTTTTGCGATTTATAGGAAATTTAAACACCAGAAATAATAAAGAAATGAAGAGCTTAACCGTAAACAAATTTGAAAGGACCGAAATATGTTTACTTAGACAAGCGCAGCGGGAAGTTCATTATTCGGTGGTTAACAGTTTAATAAGGGCTTTGAACGGAAATTGAGTATTTCAACTTTAAGCTTTTTTTTAGATAAACATTAATTGCTGCATTTGGATGGTGGACGTCTTCATAATTTAAGAAAAGATTTCGACCTCAAGCATCCCGTTATTCTATCGAAAAATGCACATTTAAGTAAACTACTAATAATGAAGTTTCATAAAACTCTTCATCATAGTGGTGTAAATGCAACACTTTATGAATTACGTAAACGATTTTGGATTGTACGAGGACGGCAATTAATAAAGTTCGTTTTAGCAAGATGTGTTATCTGTAAACGACTTCGTGGAAAATCAGGGTTGCATGCCTTCGCGACGTTACCTAGAGATCGAATGCAGCAACCAAAGCCCTTTGAAGTGACAGGTTTAGACTTTGCCGGACCGTTGTATTTTAAAGATAGTTATCACTCAAAGCCATGTTATGTGCTTTTATTTACCTGCGCTGTTATACAAGCACTTCATCTGGAGATTGTTTTGAAAATGTATGTTGCGTCTACAATCAGTGCATGTAAACGGTTATTTGCCCGTAGAGGGATTCCTAAGGTCATTTACTCAGATAACGCTAAACAATTTAAAAGAATATCACGTGAAATATTGACCTTAAACGAAGTGATGGCGAGTACAGAATTGATCGAGTTCGTAATCAGTCACCAAATTAAGTGGAAGTTTATAGTAGAGCGAGCGGCTTGGCACGGAGGATTTTACGAGCGACTTGTAAAAAGTGTAAAAGACGCCCTTAGAGCTACGATAAGACGTTCTTTACTAAATTTAGATCAACTAAATACACTCATTACCGAGGTTGAAGCAACAATAAACGCCCGCCCGCTCACATACCTAGGTAGTGAACCTATAGATTTAATGCCGTTAACCCCTTCGCATTTTTTATTGAGACCCGCTTTGGCTACTATTCCTTTTGTTGACCGTGTTATTAATGGAGATGAGATTCGTAGGCTATGGAAGCAGAGAAAAAACGTTATAGACTACTTTTAGAAAAGATGGAGCGCAGAATATTTACAATTATTAAGAGAAACTCATCACAACGTGAATGCGCGTGAGTGTGTTAATAAGTGTATTAATACATGGAAATGATAAGCGACGGTTATTGTAGAAATTAGGGTTGGTGAAAGAGGTGATAAACGGCCGTGATGGCAAAGTGCGTGTCTGTTACGTTAAGTTTGCGAATGGCACCGTAATTAGGCGCCCAATACAATTATTGTATCCTTTAGAAGTAAGAAGTGATAAGCTAAGTTGTGCCGCCGCGCCGGAGAATGTGTAAAATATTTCAGGCCTTCTGCGTGCGTCGATAGACCTAAGGGTAGTAGAGGGAGTAAGTAAGGGGTTACTGTAACTTGTTGTTCAGAGATATACGAGAACGTAAGAAGCTCTCATGATGTGTAGCCGCTCAGCTTGATTTATATTTAAATAAACCTTTCTTTAAACTTGATGTTTATTGCATTACACGTACCAATGGGTTAAGAATCATATTATTTGAATGCTGCAATCCTCGACTACTTCAAAAATTTAATCTAAAACGTCTGTATTCGAAGAAGCTCGGCATCTAAACTTAAAAGTATATGTTCGCCCAACCAACTTCCTGATTACCTGTTCAATTACAATTATTACATAAAAGTTTGCATTTAAATTACGCTATGATAAATATAAATAGAAATACTTCTGCAAATGAGATTCATTCAGTTGTTAATTGAGGAAGTGGATGCATCCATAATTGTAAATTCTGGTAGTTGGTTGCTTAACGAAGTTATAAACAAGCTGCCATTTGAGGCTCGCATGCCGTCTTTCCATTTTTGTAAGTTAGGCACTAGGCTGGAAGAGCGGTTAGCTAGAGCCGATTCAGGAATCTACGATTTGGACCGTTTGTGTAGAGATCACGACATTGTTTACTCCAAGCACCCTAACGATCTTTGGACTATACATCGAGCCGATAAAGTTTTAGAAGAAGGAGCTTGGGAGCAAGTAAAGTCAAAAGACGCCAAGTTTGATGAAAAGGGTGCAGCTTGGTTCGTGACAAACGCTTCAAAAATCAAAAAAAAATGGGTTTAGGTAACAAGACAAAGGAAATAAATTTCAAAGGCAGATTCTTAAAGAAAATAAATTCAGCAATTGATCGAGTTGGTTCCGATAATTTGAAAAAGCTACTGGAGGTTGGCATTCATATTGGAAAAGAATCGTGAAAGGTGCTAGAGGCAGAAAGAAGATTAAAGTTCTGCGTATTTTACCAGTACCGCAAAAGAGTGGTATTTTACCATCAATTCCTATTTTCGCTGGACTAAGTGCTTTAGGAGCCCTGGTAGGCGGCGCTACTGGAATTGCAAAAACTGTTAACGATGGAAGAATCGCTAACGAAGTTAAAAGGGAGCGAACGTCACAACAAGACAATGAAAGCAATAGCAGTAAGGAGAAAAGGAAATGTACTAGTTTTAAAAACTTACAAGAAAGGCACCGCATTATTTTTGAAACCTTATAGACAAAGGAATAGCGGTTGTAAAAAATTGTTAAAAAACTGACCAAGTTACTTCAAAGAGTTTTCACCGACGTGGATATGAGGAAATACGCATCCAGCATTTCTCATTTTCGCGGTGTTTTTTCAGACATCAGTTGATTAATTTGGATACCAGAACCAGGTACTCATTGGGTGAGATACCGAAAACGTGGAAATATTGTGTTATAGTACGGTTCGTTTGGCGGCTTGAGACCACCGGAAAAAGTCGAGAGTTATTTTCAAGATTCCACAATTTACTACAACAGTGTCTCGGAGCAGACTTACAACACTTATAATAGTGGACATTTAGTGTTATAGTTCTTTACTGAAAATGGCTAAAACTGTGAGGGTGTTTGCGTGTGATAACGTTATATGGACGGGGTTCCATTAAATTGATGCAGGACAAAGAGTTTGGGGTTAGTGGGATCTTACACGTGTAACAATGTACAAAACACATACTCCTACGCTCTGGAAATAATGTTTTATATTTTTACGATTCAGAGAAACATAAAATAATTATCAAACCAGGTTCGTACGAATTGGAAGAAATAAATATAGAAGGTATTCGAACAATGGTTCAGTAAAGTTTCAGACATTAACAAGAACATTGATAATTTTTTAAAACTAAGTGCGGACAATAACACGTTTAAGTGTTCACTACGAAGCAGTATAACAATCGATTTTGGAGCAAATCGTAGAAACAGTATTGGAAGCATTTTGGCTTTTACCAACCGCAAACTAACTGCGCATATCGCAGACCAACAAATGACATAATATCAGTCTCAAACATTTGTGGAAATCAATATCACCACTGGATAGTTTTAAAATAATACCCTGACTCAGAGTATATTCGAATTCGGTCTTTCTGTACCACCTGGTTATAATCTGGAAAAGGAACCTAACCCCATTATATACACCCGTTGAGTGTGTCAGAAATCGCTAACATCACAATCCGATTAGTAGACCATTTGGAAAAACTTATCAACTTTTCACAGGAAACCTATACATGGGTTAGGTTGGAAATAAAAGGCATCTAAGGACATGCCCATCGATTTTGTATATAAATAACTCCACCACACACCTCGACGAGTAAAAGTGATTACACTGTCAAAGCGTCAAGTTGTCGAGAGACTCTGTCAAAGAAACTCGTTTTTAGAGATCCTTGGAGTTAAAAGCGAAGTATAATAGTAGGCAGGAATAAATGCGGTTTATGCTCCTCTAGCAAAAACAATATCAAACTAGGGAGACTTAAATATGAGGATGTACCTAAATTGGACGTGTTTTGAGGTTACAAATTGGATAAAACTATAATAAAATAAGATTATTATTCATATCTTCCCCTTACACTGAATGCAAATAACAACGATCGGATTTCTATAGAAATCTAGAGCAGAGATAACATCACATATCCGCCCGAAAGATATTTATTAAGAGAGTCTATACAGCAACAGATCCAACCAAAGTATACGAATTTACTGCAAATGCACCATACTTTCTGTTTGAAGAAATGCAGTATAAGTTGGGTAATAATCACATGAAATCACACGAACCATTAAAAAAACTTGTATCCTTAAAAGAATCAGAAACAAGGACTACCACACAGACCGTCTGGAAATCGGAATCCATATTTAAAGATGGCCGTTTTGTTTACCTTATTTCGCTTAAGACTATTTTTGGGTTTTTCGAAGATTACAGGAAAGCTATTATAAACATGCCTCAAGAACTAATTTTAATCAGATCCAGATCTGATGTGGATTGCTACAAGTTACCCGAAAATACTGTGACCTTTAGCATACAACGCACCAGATGGTAGGTCCCGTATATAACATTAAGCAATTATACTAAGGCTTATCTGCTATCGGAAATGCAAAATCAATCATCTATAATGGCCGCATTCATGATATGGGAACTACATGAACTCCCGTCACTAACGCAATATAGGTTGCAGTTGTGGAGGATTAAAATATCGACCGAAGCAGAAAAGCCTTGCTGGATATTACTGGCGTTGCAAAATGGAAAATATGACAAGAAAGAAGAAAATGCTACTAGCGTTCCACTTGCCAATGTAACCAACGTGAAACTGTATGTAAACTCTCAAACTTTTCCTCAAGGTCCCATGAACCTAGATAGAACGAATATATACTCGTGTACCTGTCTTATGCAACTTTTATGGAAAAATACTACCCGGACAAGATATAAATGTTTATTGAACTACAGCAAGTTTAAAGAATCGTCTGTATTTCTGATTGATTGTCGTCATCAGCTTGAAAGTCTCAGTGATGCAACAGTAGAATGGAGGAATGGAATTGGAAGCTTTAAAAAATTTTGAACCTTTGATGAAAGCATATGCGCTTTAATTATACATGATTCTATGTTTAAGTACAATCCGTTTACGGAAATTGTTAATAGATTTATTCACAATTAAATAATATATGACTTGTATTTTAAAATAAAATTATATAAAATTGGTGGCTTGCTTTGTTTTCATAATCTGTTTGCTTTTATTAGTTGAATGGGGAAACATCTATATTCTGTCAATAAATTTTAAACATCTTTGGAGTGAATCTGCCCCTTACTAGAATAGGACAAAATTGCCTCGTAGGGTGTAATTGCCTCATAGGATGAAAGTGTCTTATAGGGTGAAAGTGCCTTATAGGGTGAAAGTGCCTACACTTGCGTGGTTTAGCATGGTCAGCAATTATATTAGAAAACAAAGTAGTGGGTACAGTAAAGAAGCTTTAAAAAAAGCCAAAGAAGGAGTATGACTAGGTAAATGAAGTATTTACTCCATTAGTAAAAAATACAACATACTAGAAAAGACGTATCACCGCAAACAGCACAAAAAGCAGGTACATGTTCGAAACAATATGGAAACTTATAAGCAAGAAATTAGAATACCAATACAGAATTATGATCACTTGTTCACTGCTAATACAAAGGTATTTTATGAACATGAAACTTTGTTCCCATCTAATCTACGAGCAATATTTGCGGGACCAACGAGTAGTGGAAAGACTAATGCCTTAATATCACTAATCTTGCATGAGGACGATCTTAGATATCAAAATGTGTATGTATTTTCTAAAAGTCTTTATCAACCAAAGTATGAACTTTTAACATATGTATTTGAACTTTTAAAAGACGAAATCTGTTAATATGGGTATGGAAATTATGATGAAGTGATTAGACCTGGAGATACCAAAGAAGATTCAGTTATGGCTTTTGACAATATACCTGCAATCTAGCAAAACAAGGTCACGTAGCTTTTTTCGTATTGCAGGCATAAGAATATTGTTTTTTTTTACTTATGCCAAACTTATGCTAGCACCTTAAAACACAGGCTTAGAGATAACGCAAATGTAATCGCATTATGGAAGTAGGATGACACGTACCCTCGTCGTATTTTCCTGGAATATATTAGCGGTGATATGTCATACCCAAAATTTAAAAAAATCTGCTTAAACTGTTGGAACGTAATTTTATAACTATTGTCAAAGATTTTGATTTAAATAAAAACGGTATACGAAGAACTTTGATGAATATATAAATATTGAATAAATTGTAAATGGTTAGTTGTGATCCAGAGTTTGATGATGTCGGATGTTAAAGATTTTATTGCAAATAAAAGCAGCCTTCAACTGATGCAGGATGTTGTACGAAGAAAGTTTGTGGAATACAAAAAGGGGTACTCCACATCTTAGCAAAAATTCAAATAGAAGCGAAAATAATTAATCGAAGCTTTGCAAGCCACCGGATCCCATTTACAAGGTATTACAAAAAAATACCACTTGTAAAAAAAGGTTAAGACGAAGACAGGACGTACGTTTAAAGAAAATTAAACAACCTATTCTAGATTACCCTATACATCTTTATTATGCGGATGTTCTGACCCGAGATCAAAACGAAAATATAGACACATCAGTTTATGGAGTAAAGTACAATTATCAAACCGATACATACAATTTGGGAAAAAGTGTGTTAGAAATTAATTCAGAAAACAGTGACATAATCTTAAATAATAGTGTATATTCCGACACTACAGGTCTATACAATCTGCTAACCTTTAAAAACATCAATCTCGAAGACGGCGATTTCAATCTACAAGAAGATTTACCAAAACATTCGAATATGATCAAAACAGCTTCGATTATTAGAAGAAAGTTTAATCCATATACGACACAAAATTTAATAGAATTCCCAACAAATAACAGGAAGTTTGAAAAATATGTGCTAAAAACTTCTCCAGATTTTCGGAGAAAGTCTAAGAGAGTGCTCACAGGTAAAGATTTGAGTTTCCATGAAGCGTTTTACAAAAAATTTAATGCGACTCCTGTTGAGTATGTATATTGGAACAACATTCACGAATTAATCGACCTGTTAAAATTATTGAATGCATTCAACCAGACTGGAAATACAAGCGAGGAAGACACAAACAAATTGGTGTCTATAACAGAAGAATCAAGAGAATAGCGTATAATATAATAAGCGTAATAAAACAATTGTACAGTTTTAAAATGTTTATGGACCGCTTTGGACGTTTTGAAGGTAAGCGCTTGCAATACGGTCAGCGAGGACCTTGTGGACGTGATTTTGTAATAACTGCAGATAGTAGGGGTACGATGTGCAACTCAAACGTCTTGTCAATGTATCGGAGTCGAAAGATGATAGTGATTGTGTTTCTAAAAAGATTGCTGTTAATCTCGTAAATCCAGCATTTATCCACTGTCTAAAAAGTGTGGAAGATATTGAGCGCAAAGCTGTAGTTTACGATGCAAGAAATCAACGTATCACACAGCATAGTCCTCCTGTAGAAAAATCAGATGCTGCAACTAAACTATATGTAGACGAAAAACTTGATAAGCTTGTATCCGATGTTAGAACATTTGTACAGTTGTTTAGAATTTGAATACTACATCTGCAACAAATGATCAAGAACTTAGCCTTGCACTTTCATCGATTTATAATGCATCACCAGAACATGTTAGAAATAAGTATTATAGGCCAAAACTCCAACTTACCCCGAAGGTGCAACTACAAACTGACGAATCGCTTAGTCTAGTTTCAGTATTACCTCGACATGAGTGAGGAAATCATCGTAAAAGAATTGTTTAAACCGATTCGCAAAAAGAGATCTCTTACAATTTGACTTAGCGGAATTTCAACCTTCTGCTCACATTAATAAAGGCTACAAATATTTTCTTATTGGTTTGAATTGCTTTACAAAATACGCTTTTGCAAGACCTCTAAAAAATAAAACTGCACGGAAGGTTACCATTGTGAGAAGAATATTTTGAAAACCCAGTTATAGGAGGAGAAAAGTATTGCTGCAAAAGTCAATTTGCAAACAGATATGAGTAAGGAATTTTACAATAAGTCGTTAAAAAAACTTATACAAAATTATATGACTCCAAGTTTTGCAAAAAGTAATTGGGAAGTACAACAACAGTAAACACCGGTCGAAAGGGATGACACCCGAAGAAGCAGAAAAACATCAAGAGAAGGTTAAACCTTTTGCAGATAGTGGTGCTACAAGTCAAAGGAACTTGCTTAAAATTGGGGATTTAGTCCTAATATCTAAATATAAGACTGTTTTTGATAGAGGGGTTTTACTCAAATGGACTACGGAATTATTTAAAGTTGTGTAAATTCAACATACAAGATCCATTACTTACTTGATTTAGGATCTAAATAATAAACCAATCTTGGGTGCCCTCTACAAGAAAGAGCTGCAGGTTACTAATTCTCCAGACACTTATTTAGTTGAAAAGTGCTTGAGAAGAGAAACAAAGGGCGAGAATTGTTAATTATATGATATGGGTTCAAGAACGCAACGTGGGAAACTAAGGATAGTATAATTATGTGAGGCTTCATTTCAAATTTTGATCATACATGAACTAGCTGTCGAAGGGGTAACATGTATGTTTTAGACATCCATTACTTCCAGTACAAGTCTAGCGATTTTTTGTGAACGAAATACCTCTACTGAATGTTGGAACATATGAATTATGGCATGAAATCCTTAATATGCCGTTAAGAAGTGAAAACTTGGATGCGGATTTTCCAAGACAACGATTTTTGTAAAAATCACTTACACGGATTGGACTGAAACATCCTGCGACCAATGAATTATCAGCTTAATATTTTTGTTTATTTTTGCAAGACATAGTACCTGTAAATGGAACCGTTTATGTAAAAGGGTTGTTAAAAACGTCAGAAACCGCTATCTTCTAGCTAACGAAGTTGTGAATCTTCAACAGTTTGGTGTCCAAATTTGAATCAGTTACGAAAGGATTCGCAATCTAACCATTGTATATTGCATTCAAAAGGCCTTTCAAATTGTGTTAGGCAGAACGTATGTTTATTGAAAAACTGTATTTTTTTAAATAAAATGTTATAGTAATTAATTCTTTTAATTAAAATAGTTTTATTAAAGTATGTACTATGAGCTGGTATGTACAAAAAATTTAGAAAAGTTACTTTATTTAAGTTCTAAAGATGTCTTGTAGGTAAAGTTGCTGAATAGCAATAGAAAATCACAATTTATACATGCGAGTTTCAAAAATCGTTGTACTTATCCCGAAAATTCAAACTTAGAAAATTCTGCAAACACTAAACACTTTGAACGACTTGACGTTTTTCAAAAATAAATTCAAAATTAACTTTTAGTATCATTTTCCGCGTATGTCTGCACATAGGGAAAGTATAAGTAGAATTTGTTCTTACACTCACTCAATTTAAATCAAATTATTAAAATGAGTGTGCCCAGGCATTGATTAGTATTGTACGACAGTACCTTAATATTTACGACTAATAAGTTTATTGTCATTCAGTAGAGAATGCATGAGTAATAGTTTTAAATACACGTAATTTATTTAGAAATATCTTAGACGGTTGAAGTAAGTCGGAATTGAGGGAATATACCTTCAGAACCATAATGTTCATTATATGACTATATAATATTCAGAAAATATGTCCTATTATTTTACTGCTAATTAAAAATCGATCTACTTCCCAACTAGAATGATGTAGAATTAGAAATATTGAATATGACAATCTTTAAGTAATATGTGTAGTATAAAAATTTCCACATTCCAAGATATTAATAACTATTCTTCAAGTTTTACCCGTCGTCAATTTTATTGAGTTAAATTTAAATATAAGTGCAGGAGTGTTTTGCTGTTATGCTTTTGAATATTTAAACAGTATGCGGGTTTTTGTTGGGGTTAATTTTAAAAGACATGATAATTAAAAAATGTTTTTTAGAAATTTGATTGAATAAAATTGAAACACTGTGTTTATCAGATAGGGAAATACAAATAACGATGTTTTATTGTGACCGCCACAATCCTTTTTTAAAAATTCCATATAATTTGATAGATTGAACAATAGTGTTGTCTTTAAAGTACTGCTAACAATTTGTAATGGTATAAGTCTAAATAATAGCGTTAGCGAGCTAGGATAGTGCCCCGATTTAAAATATTTTTATCCGTTCCCAGAAAATTGTATACTAATTTGATAGGTAACACGATGGGTTTATCTCAAAGACATTGCACTGCTGCTTAGAAATAGATTAAACATAAACAACGTATGGTTTGTAATGGGTTGATCTGTACATCAGTAAGGGGTGGTTTGACTTGAAAAATTCTAAAGGATTTGAGAAGCTGAGGAAAAAAGAATATTAACTGATATTTTACACGACGTCACGACGTGGTTTGCAACCAGTCATACAAATTATTTGCAATAGTAGAATGTGCCAAATTATGCTATAAGAATGGACTACTTTAAATGAAGAGTTTTTTCAATTTTCAATTGGAATTTAGAATCTTACAATTTACCCAAGAAGTAGCAAACGTAAGATTGAATTGTGTATCTGGTGGAGATGTTTTAGAATCACAACTGCATCGTGAATTCAAATTGAGACTGATTGCCGAAACATTTAGTAGAAGTGTATGCGTAGCGAATAAATTTCAAGAAGAAAATTTATATAATATGGAAATTATGAAAGACCAAAATAATATTGTTACCTGAGTACGAGTGCAGCAAGCTATTAAATTTGCGAGAATCAATATGGTATAATATGGAGGCGTTGAAGTGTTGAATCTTTCCAGAATTTTAAGAAAAATTTGTAGGTGTTATAGAAAATGTATGTGGAAATACGACGAAGGAAAAGTGAGTTCAAACGTTATTAAAGGGAGAGAGCCGTGCGAGTATTTCTTTGTTTAATGATTGCAGCAATTTAAATTACTTGAGAGTGTTAGAAATTATTAAATGCCACCCTATCTAGCACTTAGATGATGCGGCTGCGAGGCGATCGCTTATGCAAATGCTTAGAGATTTGGCTATCCCAGATTCACCAGACTATGGTTATCACAGCGGTTTATAAATGTTATCAATGCGTGTATATATTTTAATAAAATCATAATATTCTTGATAACGTGTCTTTTACTTATTTGTATCGTCAATACCAACAAAATTATTGATAAATGTATTAAATTATCTTATTTTTTATTCTTAGGTTTAAGGTGGTAGTACTCTTATATTAATCTTTAGATTAAAATGGAATCGGTGCATTAAGCAATAATACAAGATTTTGCTAGTAATAATTACGAATGACTAGTGTAGTGGTTAAGGCACCTGCTTTGCATGCGGACAGCACGGGTTCCAACCCCGCTTCAAATAAAATTTTCTTCTCTAAGGAACTTGCTGCAAAATTTATATACAGGACGGTGAAAAATGGATATACAAAGTAAAAAATTGTGATGTGAAAAAATGGCGGATTGACGTAAGAAAAATGGCGCAAGATGTGACGTATGAAAAATGATGGATAACAGGTGTGACGTACGAAAAAAATGGCGGATGACGAATGTAACGTAAGATAGTATTATGGTTAATAAATTTACCCATTAAAATGCGATTAGTGTTAATGTGTTTTCTTAATAAAAAGCGATTAGTGTTAATGAGCTTTACCATTAAAAAGCGAGTATTAGTGAGTTTTTCCATTAAAAAGCGATTACTGTTAATGTGTTTTGATATTAAAAAGCGATTAGTGTCAATGAGTTTTCTCAGTAAAAAGCAATTAGTGTTAATGGGTTTTTAATGAGGGAAGACGGAGTGTCCAGAACCGACTCATACACACTACTGCTGGAAAGTATACTATACAAAATTATACTGTGTAAGGAGAAATGTGGCCATGTATAGGCATTACACCGCATGTCAGTAAAGTACGCCGAATGGTATATCTTTCAAGACAATTCTGAATAGAGAGCAAGACGATATAGGGTAAAAACATGAAGCCGACGTGAAGAAAAATTATTGAATTGTAAAAATATTCAATAATACTTTATTTTATTCGATAGAATGTGACGGAGTATGTGTGTGTGGTAAAATTCTAACAATTTGGGACGTTTTGTTCGAAAGAATCTTAAGTAGTGTGACGTAGTAAATTTCTGTCAATCCAACACATTTTATTCATTATGATATGACGTAGTGTGCCGTAGTGCATGGAATAGTATAAGGTGGTAGTCTTGATTAAGTTGGTAACTAACAATCACACGCATAATATCTAGTTAGGGGGTTCAGTTGGCATAGATCACAAAATGTAGATGTAACATACCTATCTCTCTTACACTAGTTATATTATGTCTGCTGCTCCCGCACACACTATAGTTGCATAAGAAGGAGGCTGATTACTCCGTATGAGAATTAATATTGAGTTGTGACGTTAAAGGTGAAGTTGTACTGTCACATTTACCCTACTGTTAACCCAGGCTACTCAAAGGTATATTATTACGATACATGCATAGAGAGCTTTATCAAAGATTTTTACATTTTTTAGTTTTTAAAAAAGGAAAGTGCATATTAGAAAGTCTACCAAACTTAAATGGTATAAACTAAACCCATATGACAATTTAAGATAAAGCATACTACATCAGAATGCTAAACAAGTATAACAAATAATTGAATTCCAGTACGTTTCGTAACAATCCTGTTTTATCCAGGAATTTTATTTAATTGTTTTTACTCAAAACTTTGTTTTAAAGGCTTGCAACTGCGAAGCGGTTCCTCCTTAATTGCGTTCTTCCAAACCCTTGTCTTAGAGCATAGCGTAATTGATTACACTTCAGCTGAAGCAAGTATTAAGTTCGTGGGACACGTTTTCAAATTATACCATAAATTAAATTTAAACGCAGTCAATATACTAAATTGTAACGCAGATAAGGCAATACTTAGGGAAATGACTGTGAAGTCTATAATCCTAAGTAGAAATACACACCGCATTATTCTAACCTAAAAACGACACAACCTGCTACAAAAGCAATAAAACGCGTAAATAACTGCATTAGACTGATTAACCAAATGCTATACATTATACAATTGCGAAATTTGATATATATGTGTGTGTGCGCAGGTGCGGGGGTGGGCGAGCGCGTGCGTGCGTTTGTGAGGGCGTGTGTGCGCGCTGTATGCGAACGTGGCGCGCGTGTATACGCGCGCGTGCGTGTATATGTGCGTGTAAGTGTGCCTGTGCATGTGAGCGCGCTTGCGCGTGCGTACGCGTGTGCGTGCGTGCGTGTTCGCGCGTGTGTGATAAGCGCGTGCCTGTTGAGTGTATGTGTAGGTGGGTGCGCGCGCGCATGTGCGCGTGCGCGCACGCCTGTGTGCGCGTGTGTTAAGATGTCTAATACTAAATGGTTTAAAACAATGGTGCTGCATATAATTTGTTTTAATGACAAAGAAAAGTCAGAAACCTTACATGGGGCTCCGCATAAATTTTCTGATTCTGAGTTTGATAAATATTTGGAGTAAAATGCCAATAGAATACAATAGATAACAAGGAATTTATCACATTTTCCAATTTGATGGCAGTATGTGTATGTCGTATTTATCACACTGGAATACGATGATTCCGTTGAAGAGGTAACGGATTGAATATGCAAATTTTTAACTACGTTTGTTAACAATTGGATGAATTACCTCGCTTAGTGTACTTTACGTTGGGCCAGGCTACTTTTTGTCGAGTCACCGGGTCAAGTAGGTGACTCGGTTTTGATACAGTGACCCGGTGTTAACCGGTATACATGCTATAAACATTGAAATATGGCACGTAAATACTTCAATACACTAATGCATTAATCCTTGGAAATTAATGGCACCGTATACAAATAGATACATACCACATGAAACATCAAAATATTTTCAAATTGTTTATCTAATCACATCATTCTAGCTTGGCACAGGGGACGGTAATGCTAAAAAATTCATCAATTAGTTGTCACTATTAAATTTTTCTTTGATTTTACTATGTATTGATATTCAGTTCCTTTATGATACTTTGTATTTTTGTAATGAATGTATTCTTAGTACGTATTCAACAGGGCATATCTCGAACACTACAAAGCAACGCATATTTATATATAAAATTGTATCGTGCCATTTTCGAAATATTCCTTCACATAAGGCTATACATTAATATTGTCAGTCATTATTTATACACTAACCACCATTTAAAAAGGATGTCAAATTAATTTATTTACTGTATTGCTAATGTTACTACTTTGTAGTAGGAAAACATTATTTCCCTCTTTATCCCCGGTTACCAAACAAAAATAAAAGCCATTCCCGTTTAAAACAGAAGTTTTGTTTCGGGTCACCGGATTAGTTTTGGTCACCAGATCAGTTCAAGACACCGCGTCAGTTTGGGTATCAGATCACTTTGAATAATTTTAGGTCACGGGGTCATCGGATCAGTTCAAGTCATGAACTCAGTTCGGGTCATCGGGTCCTAGGTCAGTGTGTCCCTGTCCCCAGGTCAAAAAATTGCGACCCAATCCAACTGGTGTATTTTGCGCCATTATGAACTAGTCTCTAAAACAGGTTTATTCAAACATACAGATAAGCGTACATGGAGATGTACCATAACAATTTAGAACACATTAAAAATAATGTTATTTATTTACAATATATTTTAAAAGTAAACGAGTTTATAGATTTTGTGCCTAATCCTAAAATGTAAATTATGCAAAAAAAAAACTTAAGGTGACGCAATAGACTTTTGAAGTCTCTTTGCGATTTGCTATTAAATTCTTAACGAAATATTTTATATCAAGTCAAGACCTCTTGTGAGAAATGCCTTCTGGTTGCCGTTTCAATCCTTCGATTCATTTTTTATTCGGCAAAATTTTCTTCCCAATTTCTATTTTAAAATATTTTGTAATCGTTTTAGTTTCTTCATCCGTCCACGGTCTTTTGACACATTTTCTTTTGGTTTTAACAGGCGAAGAAGCATCTGTAAAATTGGTCTGTTAACATTATGAAATTGCAATACATAATCTTAATTATGAAAGAAACTAACTGTCTTTGTTAACATCCTTGGATAATCATTTTGAGTATAATTGCTCTCTTCTGTTTTCTTCATATCGTCGAATTCCTCATCATTCGAGTTTGTTAGTTAAATAATTTATGAATATATACAGGGTATTCCGGATAAGCGCTTCCACCATGGGGAACTCAGAATCTGTAAGATATACCATATTGGTTAAATGGGACAAAAGCTGTGTATTCGATTGAGAAACAATAACTAAAAAAGAAAATTCAGGTATCTTTTTTAATTTTTAAAATATGGCGAAAAATGTAAAAATTGTTAAATCTACTTTTATCCATAATTTTTTATTTATGTTTCTTTTTAAAATCTGTGAAAGCATTCCTAAGCAAATTTTTATTATAAATAAGAACACATAACTCGTTTGTTTATTTATGCATTGGTTTACAGGCAGACACCATCAACTTTTGTTCTTATAGCAGCAATCTTTGGTTACCCAATATTTCGACGACTGCTTTTATTCTGCTATCAAATATGTATAGCATTTACATGTTTTATCAACAACTGCCCAAATTCTCATTTGAGTATACATACTACTTTCGTCCCATTTAACTAACATTGTATGTATTACAGTTTCCCATATGGTAGACACGTTTATCCGGGACACCCTGTGTATATATTCACACACGCGTACCCACGCAGACACGCGCGCACGCACTCACGCAAGCATGCACGCACGGACATGCGCACGCACGCACCCACGCACACACTCACGCACGAACCCACGTACGGACACACGTATGCACAAACGCACGTTCGCACGCACGTACGTACGCATTTATGCACGCGCGCATGCACGCACGCCTCAACACGCACACACACGCACAGATGCACACACACAACACACGGTGTTCATTTTAAAGTGCTACAAGCTAATATCCAGAAGACGGCGAAAGATAGAACAATCTATCTTCAACCAATCAAACACTTTATAGTCACACTTCAAGTTTTTTAGTTCTTTCTCCGATGAGAGGGGTGGGAGGTAACTTTATGTTTTTAATGGAACACCTTGTATATTTTTACATGTTTGGTTTGCGCACATAATTCTGAGTAAAAAATTACAAAGGTAATTCATACCTAAAATTAATAGTTTTCAAATTAATTGATTTTAAATAAACCAATAAGTGATAATTAAATATAATACTAAGTGGCCTTACTGATTTTGCAGAGTAAGCTACTAAGTCGAAAATTAACAATTATGTAATATTTAAGTTAAAATAAAGTAAATAAAAGTTCTTAAATTTAAGAAATTTGTTTAAAGTAAGTGGTGTTCAAAACGATGCCTTTGAACTTCCAAACACTTGTCAATACGTTCTATGAAAGTTTACTGCATAAGTATAAATAAAATTACAACAATGAATATGTGAAACAATTGCCTGTAGCTTAAAAAACTATTAAAGTATAGGTATCTATTATCTTGGTCATTTTTTTAATCAGAAGTATGTGCTAAAAGTATACTGAATATTGCATTAAAGAAAATAAAACTACCCCCCCCCCTCGGTAAATAGTCTTCAACATATTGGCTTGTAACAATTTAAAATAAACACCTAGTATACATACATTTACATATTGTACTCTGAATTTTAGACACTTTCCGTCATCTTCTAATTCTTGAATTGGTAGATCTATAAATTATCAAACAATTTTTTTAGGTATATAAAAATAAAAACTTGTACCGGTCACGTTAATTTCACTAAGGCCTTGCCCAGAAAAGTTGTAAACCTTCCCTTAATCTATTGTCATTACCATTCTGCTGACTTTAGTCAGCTCTATCGCAAACTTGTGCATGCGATAAAATTCGTCGTGTACACAAATGTCATGGCCCAATTAACGTGCCAGCCAATCTAATCCGTAGTATTTTAGATCAAAATCCTTGGTTAACTTTTGCCACGTCATTCTAAGCCTGGTATTTGTAATATGATACGGTTTTCTTAACTTGGGTTTCTGTGTAATAGTTCTTAGCGCATCTGAGACACTAATGTATGCAACCGAAGAGACGTTTGGTGTTGCAAAAGCGTATGGTTTCCTTTCAGATACCGCAACTTCAATACGAGTATCAATTATTAAATCAATGCCTTACACATTTGTTTTGTCAATAACATTGGTACTGTACGTCCTCGGTTTCCTTCAATTTGAACTAATTTTAAATCATTAGCCAACTGTTTTTCAAGTTCCGTCGTTTATTAAAAAGAACAACCCGGGACAATGTTGTAAGAGCTAATTTACAACAAGAGTTTTATCGCTTTTGTTCTTTTTAAGTAATACATTTAAAACTTCAATTGCTGTTGACATGAATCTATTTAATTTTAGCAAATCTGAAGTGAGTGGGTATAAGCGCCGTAGTATTCATTTCCCTGCTGTGCAAAATCGTTGTGGCATTAAAGCAAATCTTGATACTGCACCCAAGATCTAGCAAATTCAAAAAACTCTTCAGCTTTCTTTCATATGAAATATTGCCGTTTTTCAATGCAGCGCCTCTTAAAACTCCGATACATTTTCTTATGCTGTATCCCAACTTCGTCGCTATAGACGGTATTGCATATTCAATTTTTAGTTTCTCTTTCAAAAATTTTGCGTTACTAATAGTTTTCACAGCATTTACTATAATGTTAAAATGTTCTGGAAAAATAAAGTCCTTAAGCGATGCACAATCTTTATGGCTACATATATCTAATTAAATCTCGTTGACAATTGCCGTACTTTTCAAATAACAATCCACCAAACTGCAAAATAAGTGTCATTTTTATTATTTAAACTAATTTTGCTGTTTCTTAAACAGTCAATAATACTTTTTTTATGCAGCGTTGTTTCCAGTTATTCCCGCACAGTTAACTAAGGCGTTACTTTGAATTTGAACTGCACTGCTATCTACTACTCCAATTTGCTTACCACTAACTGTAGGTTTGACACTACATTTTCTAGTATGCAACCAGAAATACCTTTTTAATAAAAACAGTAAACAGTATGGACACGGTTCAAAAGATGAATGGATAAACTTATTGAGGAAACGGTCGTCCTGTCTAGAATTAGCTTGCCTTCCTGCAATGACAATACTTCCGTATTATAATAAAAATCTTCTACTCTAGTAAAGTAGACGACACAACTGCGGCGTTCTTTGCTATTTTTAGGTTTAGCCAATATTCTTGCTACTTCGAGTTCTTGTCCATGTTTGACCTCCAAATGTCTTGATATTTTCAGAAAAGCTGGTGACAGAAATAACTAGAGTGGCGTTTATTATAAATTTGTTTATTATTGGTGGTTTTGCTTGTAGTGTTAAAAAAAGACTTTTAAATTAGGAACGAAGTAATTGCTCAATTTGTTAATTTGTACTCAGAGGTCCCATTCTTTCAGATTTCAAAGCTTTAATTTTCTTATTTGGCTTCTTTTTGTATGGGTCTTGGGTTTTTGAAATGAATGATTCTATTGGATTTGATTTATAAGTCAGATGATGAGACAGAAGATCTATTAATAGATTACTAAAACGTCGCTTTGGCTTTTCTTTATCAGATGGGTGGTATTCGCTACCACTGTCTACATACAATTTTGTGGTGATGTCGTCTGAGCTATAGGACATGTCTTGTATTACATTTGTGATACAAATATCCTCGTCCATTCTGTATAAACTGTGTTGGAAAAAATACTGCCCTCCTCAGTACAAGTGTCAACAACTTCTTGTGTTGGAATTCTCCTGTCAGTACTTTGTGAGGAAGCTGTTGCTGCGGTTTGGTTAATGGTTTCTACAAATTGATTTAAGTCAAGCTCATTAACCAGAGTATTATCACTTAATTCAGTTACTTGCACGTCCCTGAAATGTATATTTTCCACATTAGTGACGAGACTCCTCGGTGTTTAATTGAAATTTCGGTTTTTTACTATTATATTGAATCACATTAGTTATATCATTTGATAGTGAGGCTTCGGAAAATGTATCACTTAATGGAATATTTGTCATACTTATAGCAGATTTGTATTTTCTGAACTCTGTCCTTGTTCCAATACAAATTCGAGTTCGTCTTTTATAAACTACAGGCCATCAGCTCTCAATGGATTTCTAAATCTTGAAAGATTTTTAAATACAGATCACAAATTGAAATGAAACTACATCATTTGGCCCCAAAAGATATTCAGTGTTTTTTATTTTTCTGTAATCATGCTAAAGAATATCTAATCAAAATATTTGAATTAACCTGACATAGTTGAAAGGAATCTAAAAACAATTTTGAAATGTATAAAGTACACAAACAGCTATTTTTATAGTCTGCAAACAGAAAAAAAACGATTACTTAAATATATATATATATATATATATATATATATATATATTGCTGTGATAAGGGGCTGTTTAAGGGTGTACTTTATAGGAAAGCTCATTTAGAAAAAAGAAATTATCATAGGCAGCAGAAAACTGCACTTATTTAGGAAAGAATTAAGAAATGCACATAGTTTGTAAATAGTAAGCAGTCAACACCCTGTATATAAAGTATAAATAGTTTTAAGCGACGCAGATACACATAGGAGGACGCATAGTTGGCGTAGGAATGAGAAGTACATGTATTAAGTAAATAGTAAATATTAAATACCCTGTAAATAAAGTTTTAGTTAATTTAGGTAAAGCAAGTAATGATATTTTTCAGTGGAAGCACGCGTATATTTATAAATAAACGATAAAGTGTAATTAGACACGCATTCAAAAAGAGTTCCAGACGATTAGATTAATACGGAAATAGAAACAGAGCTTCAGGTAGCTAATATAAATGCGTACAAATATATAACCATTTTTGATAAGATAGCAGATTAAAAATTGCGTGAACAATATGTAAATATGAAAATTAAAAGTCGAGTTGCATCAGTTGTTTATGGAAAAGCAATTAAATCTATCAAAACACAGCATGTTGATAACGAAAGACAGCTGCAAGCAGGTTATGATTATGGGGAATCGTGGAGCATTACATCAGAAACTGCTTTAAATGTAATTATTTGATTGGTCAGAAATAAGCGACGAGTTCTAGACCATACCCACTGTCGGAAGGGGAACGAGATAATATATTAGCAAGCACCGTGATAACGAAGTTAGTTTTGAACTCATCAAAGGCCGAAGTGCGTCGTTATGAAATAAAATAATACGTAAATTTTAAAAGTGAAAGATAAAAATAAGTGTCAAGATGAAAACTATAATTGCCGATTAAAAACGTAAGTACATTTTTAAGGAATTTATTTTTAAACTAAAACATAAAAATAATAGGGCTTTGAAGTCCGGGGGAAAATTCAGTAATACAATCTGATGTACGGGGAAAAATAAACTACAATCTGATGTACGGGGAAAACAATCCTATGTATGAGGGAGAAAAATACAATTTTGATGTTCGGGGAAAAGAACAGTAATACAATTTTGAAGTCTGGGGAAGGATAATACAATTCGAAGTTAGAGAAAATTGATTGATAAGAAGAAATAAATCCGAAATAGAACGACAATAAAATGGAGGTGTATAAATAATGGTAGTCCATAGTGTAATGGCAATAATTTAAATGTAATCCAGAATTAGGGAAGATAAATTTTAATGGAAGCGTCGATGTGAAGAAATAGACCAGATCAGATTTTTAGTTATAAGACATTTTGTTTTTCTATATATTTTTTATTTTGAATATTGAATTTGCTTAATATAATATGCTTGTGAAAAGTCAACAAAAGAAGTTGCATACGTATAAAATGAGTAATATGATAACAGGTTTAGAATATTCTACACTTTGTTGATAAGGATAATAGGTTTTTCTTTTGGTGACTTTGGGTTTTGAGTAAATAGGATATGATGTTTAATAAATTAGATTTATAACAGTAACTAATTGAAAAGTGTATTTCAAATAATTTACAAAAGCTGTATGTACATAATATATTGGTTTCACTATACATAAAATCGAAATTAACTGAATTTTATAATTCCAAATAAATGCTAGCCGAAATCATATTTAAATAGTTCAAGGAGGGACTACGAGTTGAATGAGAAATTGATAACAAGTAGGCGATAACGTATTGCATTTTGCTATTGGCAGACAAGGTTGCTTCAAGATAAAATCCAGTTATGTTGATAGCAATATTAATAAGACAGCCCAACGTCGGAGGAGATAATTACAACCTTGTTTATTTATAGTAGATATTAAAATGGTCGAGGGCGATTAATTTAGAGTACATAGCAAAATTAATATAATAAGGCGCACAACAAAGGGGCAAGATAATTTAAAGAGAGCATAGCAATATATATATATATATATATATATATATATATATATATTGCCGTGGAACTGGGATCAATCTCTGGAACTCCCTAAAAATCATTCAAGCTCATGCTCTGGTACCTCGCCAGTTCAAAAGAAAATTTTCACAAATTTAAGAATTTACAAAAATTTTTTTACCCGCTTTCTGCTCTATCAAATTAATTTCTTCAGCAGCTTCCCTGGCTAGCTTAGCTGTGCTTCTTCTTGTATACCTAAATTTACTCTCATTCTCTTTACCGTTCACACACCATTCAATAAAATCACAAAATAATACAACAATCGTACAATATTTATTAACCACTATTTACAAATAATTATTCAAAGTTATTTACAGTTCGGTGCTAAAGTTACACCTCAATAAATGCTATCTTTGTAAAGTCCTTGTTTTTCAAAATGGAAATTTCTAACACATTTAATGCAACAGGAGTAAATGGGCCCCACATAATACCTTATCTTGGTTTCTTACTACACACTGGAGTATGGTGAGCTCATGATAACCCAGTTTATTAATGTATGCTTTCTACTTTGCATACTATTACTACAAACTTACAAAAAACCCATGTACTCTTAACAATTAAATTTAAATTCATCAAGCAATTCAACAAGCTTTACGTACACTTTTTGTTTTATATTCAAAATACCATATTAATAGTCAGCTATACGTATCTTTTTTTTTAATGCGTAAAATAACGAAAAATACCATCAAAGTTTACTCTCACACATCACAAATAATCTCAACAGTTTATAAAAAAAAAACAAATTCTAATGCGTTACCTTGAAAAACTTGAAGATTCCATCTCCGATGTATTATGTTCCTGAACCCTCAGCCTAGTGGTTAAGCGTGCGGCTCCACCAGATGTTTAAAGATGAACACTTTCTACGCAGCGCTTTATGCTACCCATCCAATATCCATTTCAATATCCATATCCTTGTATATTACACTTGTTTATTATCGCATTATTAATTTACGAGCTTGTTAAAGTATTCGTTGGACCTCAGTTAAATTTAAATAAACTCGACACTATTCGCGTTTCTAACTATAAGGCCACAACAATCTAATACTGTACTATTGAATTTACAAATTTTTAATACATACAAGCCTCGTCAGTAGATTTTTGTACGTCGTAAGCGATGCAAAATTAAAAAGAGAGCTATTAGTTTTCCTAGCGTATTTATATGATAAAACCAGGCCCCTCTTAGCCACACTTTACGCAAAATATCTAATTGCAAAATAACATTTCCGCAAATTTTGTGTAACCGTTTTAAACTTCTAGAAATATTGCTCGTTAAGAAGCTACATCCGACCAACTATCACATCCACCTGTCACGTGCTCGTCTGTTCTAAAACTATCTATTTCGACCAATCATACATTTCAGTGACGTCTTATAACTCCGCCTGTAATAGCTCTATTCCTGTCTTATGCATATTTAATGTCGCATTCTAACTTTGCTTGCGTTGTAGAAAATCGACATAGCTGCCCGCGTCTTTTTGAACCCCACGTGGATCGAATACGTGCCTACTAGAATGCATGCTTCTATGCCCGTTTCATTCTGTAACATATTATTAATTGTGCATCCTTTCTGCTCTTTAAGAAGCTCTTTTTAGTGTTTATTACAAAACCACCGACGGTTAAACAGTATTTCCTTAAAGCTCGCTCTGTTATCTACAGAAATAAGGGGAAGGTGACCTTTCCAAGGTGCAGGTGTGCTAAATTAATGATCGTTTAAAATAGCATTTCTAGGAGTTTGTTTTCATGGTATTCTATATAACCGACGTCTGTCTGTTTGTTAAAAAAGCTTTTCGCCTTGGGATTATCGATTTTTCATGCTCTTATGCGTTTTCTGACGTTATAACCCCTTGAATTAAAATAAATTAAATTACTTAATAATTTGTATTGGATTATACAATTGATTTTCTTTATGAATCTATTACCTTCTAATCCCTAATTATAAAATTATGTCAATACTTGTTAATTTAAATTCAATAATTAAAATTAATTTTGCGCGTATATAAATGGTTTCTTTCTCTATACAGGGTGTTAAGAAATTGCTTTGTTAATCCCAAAATTTAACCCTTTAAATCCATTACATAATTCCCCTATTTCAATTCTTGGAAAACTACTTTATGTTTTCTGAATTTAAATATTTATTCACTAATCTAATCTTACATGCTATTTCTATATACCTATCTACTCACCTAACCCTACCTATGCCTATTTCTCCAACCTATTTCTATCCATCTACACCTATCTCTACATATTTCTATTCATCTACACCTATCTTTCTTTATAATTAACTATTCACACCTATCACTATCTATTACTAACTCTTTACCCTCTTATTTTACTCTTTTTGTTTCACCCTTTCGTCCTTTATTGACTCTTTGAGTACCTCTTTTGTACTTATCTCTCTATCTTCACTTTTCATACTTTTAATCCTACCTACTATGACTATCTATATCTTATCCTAACTATACACACTTAATTCTATATCTACCTCTAACTATCTCCCATATTTATCCTATACCTAATTTTATTTTTCTATAAACACTTACTTTTACTCTTCTATATACACCTATTTCTATCCCTATCTATTCTACTTCTACACTGCCATTTACCTATCTCTATATTTTGTTCATTAAGCTTCATTTTCTTATTTAAATCTGACTCTTTTCTTGACCCTCCAAGTCCTTCTTCTAACAATCCTAATACTCTTCATTTCTATTTCTCCTCCTCCTATTTCTATACTTATGATCCCTGTTACTTCACATAAAATAAAATCATCCCTATTATTCTGATTCTTAAATATTTCTTCTTTATGCCCTATACTTGTCTGTTTAGTATTTATTATAATTTCTTTTTCTGCGGACAAACCCAACGATACTACCTCAACATCTTTATCTCTCCTCTCTATACAAAACTTTTCATCTTCTCTAGACCCTTCATGTACAATATTCATCTCATAAAAATCTTTTAAATTCAAATTTAAATTACCACAATTATCTTTGCCTTTTAACTCACTAATGCCTCCATTTACCTCTTGTGTGTCACATAATGCTGTTTTTACTTCTACCTTTCTTAATTCTGACTCGTTATCCACTATTAATGCTGCGTTTGACTCTACCTCTATTTGTTCAACCTCTTCTTTCACTACCAATTGTATTTCATCTAACTTTTCCTCATTATATTCACCTGAGTCGATCTCTTTCACTTCTTCATTATCTCCCTCTATACTATTTATACATAACCCCATGTCATCTTCTGTGACCTCATAACTTGCCTTCGAGGGCAATATCCTATCCCCAATCCTAACTATTTTTCTCTCCATATCAATTATAACCCCTAACTTCATCATACAATCGACCCCTAATATCCCTTTAAACTTTAACCCAGGTACAATTATAAATTCTTGTTCACAGCTTACTGAACCTAACTCTACTTTTAAAATAACCACGCTATTCACAACAGCAAATCGCTTTTTATTCGGCGCAACCAGGTGACTTCTTTTATTGGCATTATCCTGCCACACACTTTATCTTTAATTTCATTGACGAATTCCTCCGATAATAAACTCGCCTCAGCTCCTAAATCTAATAATGCTCCTAAATTTTTCTCAACAATTTTAATCTCAATTATGGGCAAACAAAATTTTTATATAATTTCTGGCTCAATTTCTTCCTCTATTTTTAAAAATTTCCTAGGATGTTCATATTTGTACACAGTGATGTCTAGTGGTTTGTCCTGCTCTAAAAATCTTGTCCAGGTCTGGTCTCCCTACTTGGTCCTGGTCTTGCTACTACTTCTGCATATGTCCTCGGCGTCTCAACTCTGTCCGTGTTGTTACTTTCCCTGCTTGTTGTTGCTGTCCCCCTCATGTCCGGTGAACTGTTCTGTCTCGTTGGTCCCGGTCTAGGTGCAGGTCCCTTACCTACGCTATTGCTCCTGAAAAACGTCCGTCGAAGTTCCCAATTTTGTCTCTGGTATGAAAAATTATTCCCCCGTCTTGCGTAGTTGTCCCGTCGTTCAAATCTTACTGCATTTACTTGTCTTTCCCTACTTTCTCTGGGTCGTCCACTGTTAACGTGATCGTACATTTGCAGGTACTCCAAAACATTTCCCTGTCCACAATATTCTGCAACGCTACATGTTGCCTCACCTCAACCTCAAAGTGTCGTGATAAGTATTTAATTATTTGTCTGTCCGTCAGTGGTAGATAAAATTGTTTAGCTTATAACGTTTTGCCTTACTAAAGGAATTATTTATTAGGTTTTTACTCCTCTGTGACCAGCTGAAAGGCACAAGGATAGATGACGAGGATTTTCAGTAAGTGTAAAGAGCCCACGGCAAGTTTCGGTGGAAGATGGCTCGTAGACGAAGAAACCTTTAAAGGCTAAGCGGCTAGTCCAGCTATTTGCTCTGGGTAGAACATGAGTCGGGGTTGGACTGCGACCAAAAATGTAGAGAATATGGCGCCACCGAATTTTTGTATACAAAGAAGACCTTACTTGAGTCTCTTGTCTAAGGCGAATGCTGAAACCTTTACTCAATTACCGCTATACAACATATCACTGAAACACAATCCCTAGAGTTTTCTTACCTTATGGCTCGATATTGACCTTTATAGATGCACTGCTACACCTGTAAACAGATTAAAACAAAGATAGCACAATTTGTGCATTTATATCCAAAATTTATAAATAATTAGAATCAACCTTCATTCATTCCAACTAATAATCACAGTCTTGACCAAAATAAAAATCTATTCCTTCAGTTGCAGTTAAATTATTTACAAGACATCTTCTTTAAATAAATTTGATTAAATAATATTAATGAAAGATATGTACATATGTACTTGATAGTAATCAGTATTTCTCATAAATAAAATACAATATTTTTATATTAGTAAAGTCTAGCAAAATTTATCTTGAAAGTGATTAAGTATGAGTTTTCGAATATTTAACTTTATATTACAACTTCTGTTGGTATGAGTAGTACTACTTGAACCTCACATTCTGTAGCAAAATATTCTAATTAACATTTAGTGAAATGCAAAATGTAACAATTTAGTTCTGTAAGATAGAATAATTTATGTTTCAAATAATCGCTTCAATTTTCATTTAATATAAAATTTAACCTTTTCTACCTTTATATTGACATCTACCGTATTTTGTTAGTACTAATGAAAAGATTAAAAGTGAAACTTTATAGATTCCAGTTGCATAATTTAAAAATAACTTGTTTGTCATTCACCTAATGAACTTGGAAATTTCCACGTGAACAAACAAAACTTATTTGTCTGCTATACCCAATGCTACAGCTGACGTATAAGAAAACAAATTACATACCAGATATTAATCCGTCGGAAAAATTCTTGCTAGGTATAAGAACCATACCCGGAATAATAATTGATAATTTATAATCCTCTTGTTTCAGCAACTACGAATTTAGGAATTTCCATAACCACACAAACCAATTAGCTGCATACTGAAAATCCAACACAATATCACGGCGTCCACATTAAATAATTGAAGCACGCCAATTTGACTTTCATACAAGGTTAAATTTCACATAGTTACCAATAAATTTTCATTGCTTGCCCAAATAAATTTTATATATTTCTTAAATTTCGAAGGCTAAGATGTACAAATTATCCTAGATGCACTAAAAATATCAACTTAGTAAGGCTCTAAACTTAGTAACACTTACAGTTAACCTAAGGCCATTCAAACAATTTAACGTCCCGTCAAATGCGAGCTAGTTCCAGCCAACCGTGGACGTAAAATGCGCTTCGCCGAGACGATATCATCATAAAAAAAACTTTTTCAATTTTTTGGTGCCTCTAACACATAGTCTGCAACAACGTCATGTCCTTTGGTTTAAAGAACAATTGACCTACTTTAACGACAGCTCAGTTGGAAGTGATTTCTTAACGTGTGTTGCTGTCTGACAACAAGCATGATAGTAGGTAAATAGGGCCGGTCCTAATTCAAAACGCGACAGACGTATTTTCCATGTGTAAAATACGTCTGCCACGTTTTGAATGAGGATCGGCCCTATATAATTTCAATGTAAAATAGTTGTGAAAACATTTCAATGTAAAATAGTTGTGAAAACATGAATTCTTATATACTTTCAATGTAAAATACTTGTGGGCACGTTTTGAATTAGGATCGGCTTTATATTACTTTCAATGAAACATATTTCAAAACACACGTATGTTGAAAAATGTAAGTGCAGAGAAAATGTGTGTAGATGTTTTGAATTTGGTTTTCTAGAGAGACAGTATGACAGATGCAAAATATCGCATTCAAGTCAATTGTGTTTTAATTAAAGTGGATTCTGATTTATGTTTAGAGGCTGCAAATACACATGGGCCGGTTTTAATTCAAAATGAGTTCACTCTTGTGATAGGTTGAAAAGTGGGTTGGCAAAGCACGCAGATGGTGGTAATCTGCTATATAAGGAGATTGCTCCTAATATTAATTTAATTAGTCAAAGAAAAGCAATATGAATTTTAATACTCTTAATAAAACCACATATCGCAAACCTTATGTAAATTCAAAAGATCTTGTAGTGAATAAGAGGTTTGAAGTTTTAAAAGTGGAAACAATCAAGACAAAATATGGAGAAAGAGTATTAGTGGAAACAGAAGAGTTCAAGAGTATATTGCCATTGAGATATTTTGAATACCTTCAAGCACATGGAGTGAAACAATTAAATGAAAGTATTGGCTCGAACAAACACGTATAGATAACTAGTAAGGGATCGATCGGTCTAACTGTCAACATAGAATTTTCAGAATAATATGTCACTAATTTAAGAAATTAGTTTATTATTATAACACATCTAAGTCGATTGTATAAAGAATGATGTATCAAATTAAAGTGGGTTCTGATTTATGTGCGTTTTACTTTAAGTTTACTACCTTGTTTAGAGAAAGACTTGTTTCAAAAGAGAAACTTTTATAAAATACTTTTTTATTTTACAAATTGTTGAATATTTTGATCTAACTATTTATAAATGAAAAAGTATTTATTAACTCCCGTTCTTGAATTATCTGCTGCTCCCTCGCTGTTAGTTCCTCTCCACGCTTTTTAAATGCGTTAAGCAACTCTACTGTGTCATCTTCGTAGGATTTGTCATCTTCACAGCAAACAGCCATATTAGATTCTGTACATAACTTTTTCATAGTCGTCATGTTTTTGCCTGATCTGTGAGCATAACATAAAAGATTATTGTAGGTTTACCTTTTCTTTTGTATACTACCTGATGTTTCTGAGAGGATCAGAGTGTGTCAACGATCCTACGATAGCCTCAGAATTTCCAGAATGGTTTTTTGATCTAATGTAACTTATAAATTAGTACTGTTTTAAAAACACATGTATAAATGTGAAAAAAAGTACTTACCGTGATATATCTATTACGTCACTATCAAAAATAGCAGCAGTGTTGAATTGAGGCGAAGAACAACCAAAAACTTCTTTAATCACGTCTTCGTCAGAATGTAATATAAATTGCTCTAGAACTTTTACGTTGGTACTATTACAATTTTTGATTGATGGCAAGTTACTCATTTTTTAAAAGTTTCTAGTAATAGTAACTAATAATTATACAAGAGATCTGATTGAATACTGTTGGTAAAATCTACGTGAAGTATTTATATTAAATAATAAACTGATCTGTTAGAAAAAAATTAAAAATTTGCATCGTTTTCTGAAAAATTCTGCTCTGTAATCTATTCTAATGAACAAAACAGTATGTAAGCGAATATAATTATACCTCAGCAGAAATAATGAATTAGTTTCATTGTCTGAAAAAGAAATTAAAATGAATGCACATAATAAAATCCTAAATTAGATTAATTTCGTTTTAGATTACCGCTGACATAATTGACGCTGTATAAGAAATTTTTTTAAAGGTACTGCTCAGCAGAAATAATGAATTAGATTCATTGTCTGAAAAAGAAATTGCAATGAATGCACATAATAAAAACCTAAATTAGATTAATTTCGTTTAGATTACCGCTGACATAATTTATATGCAAATATATAGGTAATTGTGTGTTTATGCGATTTTATGCTGTATAAGAAATTTTTTTTAAATGTACTGCTCAGCAGAAATAATGAATTACATTCATTGACTGAAACAGAAATTGCAAGAAGGCGCATAATAAAACCTAAATTAGTTTAATTTCGTTTTATATTACTGCTAGCATAATTTATTTTCCATAAAAAATTAACAAAAAATTGACTATATGCATATATAGGGATATAGTGATTTGTGCGGGTTGTATGTTTACGCTAATCATGCTGAATAAGAAAAATTCTTTAGTACTATCAACGTACTGGAAAATGTTTTTTCTTAATAACGGGTTTTTTAAAAAAAACCATGAGTGCGTGTAAATTATGATATTTTTCTTCAGATTAATTTTTCGTTTAAAAATAATGCAATGCAAATAAATCCCTTTAAGTAGTAATATTTATAGAATAAGTTTTTTTTAGATTACCGCTGACACAATTTACATGCATATATATAGGTAATTTGTGTGAAAACTCTTTAAAGGTACTGTTATATAATAAAACTGCAGAATGTTTTTTAATACTGGGTTTTTAAAACCATGAGTGCGTGTAAATTATTAAACAAGACGGTTTAATCTGAGACATTTTTTTCAAATTTGCTTTGTTTTTATTTAAAATATTTCAATGTAATCATAAAAAATAGCGCTGTAATGATAATGTATTTTCTGTACACATAATAAATCAAAGGTCGTATAAAACATTTTTGTAGTAAACGCATACGGAATGAAAATGATGTTGAATGCATTCCTTTTGCAGTTGTTTTGCTCAGAGTTGCATTCAGTATGTAAATATTGGAAAAGCTTGCATAGCGAATTATTTGTCATAGTCAAGTACTGAAGGCAACTCTGCAATTTTTTAGACCGCATGCACGATTCAAGCTTGAAAATCGTCTTGAATAAAAACGTAAATAAAGGCGATTTTTTTAACAATTGCATTCAAAAGCAGTTCGCTATGCAATTATTTTCTCGATTTGTATGCTATTTTTTTCTTTTAAAGTTGTTTTGCTTACGCGTTTTCCGTAAAACTCAGATGAATGAACCTTTTTTGCAGTTGTTTTGCTTACGTCAGATGATATTTTATATAAATAGTAAATAGAGACAATACGTATATTATTAAGTAGTGTATTTTGATTTTCTATAGAATCATGAATGCTGAAACCGTATCCGAGATTAGTAGCGCAATTTTGAGATTAACTGTAAAATGCGTGAATCTAATTAAATCAGTGAATGACATAACGAAACACATTTTAATTATCAAAGCAAATATTAGTATATTGAAACTTGCTATTAGAAATAAGGTATACGAAGACAATCAACAAGAAAATCCTAATAGGCTGGAATCTAATTTGGCACATCTTAAAAGCTACCTTGTACGATTGAGGCACTTGAAACGCTCTTTAGAATATCGTGGTAAAGGTGTTGATGCAACGCTTTCTAGAGGTCATACTCGAAAAAATTTGATTTGGCATGATGTACAATCATGTTTTGGAAGTCGAATAATTACGGGACTTATTACCAATTTAAATTATAGAGATCCTCTAGTGTTCTTAGACAAGGCGTTCGCTAGTTTTAAACGCAAGATTGTTGCTTGCTTAAAAAAGTCAATGTTGAAAGTTAATGTAATATTTGCCGCTAACTTTGTTAAGCCTACAACTGGCGAAATAGATTTGAAAACGTTTCCTACTGCAAATCGTCACATCGATATAAATACCATTGTCAAGCTGTGGTATAAGGAGAACGTATTGAACAAGATTTCGAAGCGATTAGAAGAATTTTGCGAGAAAGATTCTGGTTGGGCAATCCAAGAAGTTTTACACTTGAAGGTAAATATAAACAATCATGATCTACTTAAAAGAGGGTGTTCAACGTTTGTACCGATTCCGGACTTTATAAAAAAAAAGCTGTGGTAAATGTAATAAATAACGACCAACATTGCATTCTTTGGAGCTTGGTTTCCGCTTTATATCCTGCTAAACAAAATAGTCAGAGAATATCTAGCTATCCACATTTTGATACAGTATTACGCTACAATTCAATTCAGTTTCCAATCGCATTAAAAGACATAAAAAAAATTGAGAAGCTTAACAATCTCGCAATTAACCTATATTGTATAGAAAATACTAAAATACTGCCATTTTGTTTAAGTGAAAATTTTAAAAAAATTGAACCTATTAATCTGTTAGTTTTAAATAATGATTCCTTACAATATTCTCGTCCGACAAATGCTAATGAGAATCACTTTCATTTTACTTGGATTAAGGATATGTCAAAATTATTTGCAAAACAGTTGCCTTCACATGAACATAGAAAATTTTTTTGTTATAGATGTTTAAATAATTTTAGTACAGCAGCATTACTTAAGCGTCATTCGAATTATTGCGAAAAACAGAATACTTGCTCAATAAGATTATCCGAAGAATCCGAAAAGTATCTAACGTTTAAACATTTCCACTATCAAGAAAAAGTATCATTTGTAGTTTATGCAGATCTCGAATGTATATTAGAACCATGCAATGAGTCGGAGGTAATACTAAACACAGTCTCTTACTAAAGGCATATACCCTTTAGTGTAGCTTATTATTTGAAATGCTCGTATGATAATAAATATTCCAAATTTCAATTGTATCGCGGAAAGGATTGTATAGAATGGTTTGTTGCTCAATTGAAACTGATTTCAGAAACGACTAATAAAATTTTCTGTAACCCAAAACCTATGAATCCTTTAACAGAAGAACAAAAGTTAGCATTTAAATTTGCCCTTCACTGTCACATTTGCAATAAACCTTTTAGTATAGATGATATTAGAGTTCGCGATCACTGCCACTTTACAGGTGAATTTCGAGGAGCGGCTCATCAAGATTGCAACATCAATTATCATAATTTTTATATGATACCGGTAGTTTTTCATAACTTATCAGGCTACGATTCGCATTTCATTATTAAAAAAATTGCGTTAGGGTTTTCAGGTTTGGTAAGAATTCTACCAATAAATAAGGAAAAACACATATCTTTTACAAAATATGTAAATGGTACGAAAGTTACTTTTAGATTTATCGATTCATTCAGGTTTATGGCATCTAGTATCGAAAAATTAGCTTCATACTTAGATGATAATAAAAAATCCATCACCAGGGAAAATTGTAACACCGATAATGAGTTTCAGTTACTTACGCGTAAAGGTATATTTCCCTATGATTACATTAACTCTTGGGATAGGCTCAATGAAACCGATTTACCCTGTAAAACAGCATTCTTTAATCGTTTGCGCAATGAAGAAGTCTCAGATGAAGACTACAATAATGCTAAACACGTTTGGCAAACATTTAATATAAAAACACTAGGGGACTATTCAGACCTACATTTAAAAACAGATGTACTGCTCTTGACTGATATATTTGAAAACTTTAGAAAAACTTGTATGTTCACGTATAAGTTAGATCCGCTTCACTACTTTACGGCTCCTGGTTTAGCTCTAGATGCGATGTTAAAAACGTCGAACGTTAAACTCGAGCTGCTTACTGATATTGAAAAAAAAATGTTTTTAGAACAGGGAATTCGTGGCGGTGTTTCTCAATGTTCGAATAGATATGCTAAAGCAAATAACAAATATATGAATGCAGATTATGATCCAAATTTCGATTCTAAATATTTAATGTATTTTGATGTTAATAATTTATAGGGGGCTGCAATGTCTGAATATTTTCCATATGGAGAATTTGAATTTTTAGATGGTACCAGTCCAGATATAGTACGTTTAGACATACTTAATATTCCCGATGATTCTGATGTAGGATATATTTTTGAATGCGATTTACACTATCCAGTATCTTTACATGAAATTCACAGTGACTTACCTTTGGCGCCTGAACATATGATACCACCAGTACCTTCTAATAAATCAAACTTAAAGAAATTACTTACAACTTTATATCCAAAACTCAACCATATTATTCACTACAAGAATTTAAAAATGTATTTAAGCTACAGTTTAGAACTGAAAAAGATTCATAAGGTTCTTCGGTTTAAACAAGTTCCTTGGTTAAAAGAATACATTGATTTGAATACGAAATTAAGACAACAGTCATAAAACAGTTTCGATATATGCTTTTATAAAAATATGATAAATTCGGTTTATGGAAAGATGATGGAAAACGTACAGAAAAGGAAAGATGTGAAATTAGTGACCAAATGGGAAGGACGGTTTGGAGCTCGTAGTTACATAGCAAAGCCTAATTTTCATAGTTGCACTGTGTTAGACAAAGATCTAGTCTTAATAGAAATGAATAAATTAGAGGTTTACTTAAACAAACCCATTTATGTAGGTTTCTCTATTCTAGATATTTCAAAAACCTATTTATATGAATTTCACTATAGTTATATAAAATCGCAATTTGCTAACAAAGCAAAGCTGCTGTACACAGATACGGATAGTTTGATATACGAGTTTAGTGTTGAAGATATTTACTCTTATATCAAACAAGATATTCATATATTTGTTACTTCCGATTACGACCCTCATAACAAATATCATATTCCATTATCAAATAAAAAAGTTCCTGGTATTATGAAAGATGAAAACAATGGTGACATCATGCTAGAGTTTATAGGACTTAGATCTAAAATGTACACTTACAGAGTTCAGGATAGGATAATAAAAAAGTCAAAGGGATCTTCCTTAGCAAGTATTAAGCAAATTTCTTTTGATGATTATAAGAATGCTTTGTTTTATAAACAGACTGTACAGAAACAGCAATGTTTAATTAGATCAGTCAAACATGATGTCTGAACTATTAAACAAAACACAATTGTTCTTAATTCAAGTGATGATAAAAGAATTCTTAGTACCTCAACCACTGATACTAAACCTTGGGGGTATAACTATACATACAGAAATGACTTGTAAAGCTTCAACCACTGGCTCAAATAAAGAATGCAATTTATTTTATCTAGATTAACATATAATATTTTTTAGTTATAAAACTTCAGTGTTATGTTTATACCTGCACAAGTACGCCGATTTTCGTTTTTGGATGTATCTAAAAATAGGATACCTTTCAATCTGCCCGAGTTTTTGAACTATATATTAGTATAAATGTATTGTAGAGAAAAATAGTAGTAGTAGTAACCGTTCTGTTTAAAAAAATCCAGTTTGTTACTAACATACCAGTTAGTTTATTTGAGAAATGTATAACAAAACTTTTATTTAAAATTGTCAATGTTTATGACTGTTTACTAAATCACTTAATAATTCAAACATGTAAAAGATATTGTAAAAACATGTAAAAATATTAATAAATAGACTGTGATTGCTAAATTATTTATTGTTTTTTCATAATTTGTAAAGGTACAGTAATAATAATAATAAAGTAATTATAATATTCTTATGCTGTTTGAGAGTGGATTGTATTTGACTATCTTATCATGAAGTATAAGGCAATGACAAGATGTATTTGGCAAAACGTTTCTGCTAGTTTCAAATTCTAATCTAATATCGACAGTACCAGATTTTAACGCTTCGTTTTGTCTAGAACAATCTATGACTACTAATGGTGCAATACTTCGTAAATCTTCAGGATTAAAAAGTGGCTCATTTTCCTTTTCGTAGTATGATTGCTGAAACTGAGCATACATCTCATATAACACAACGCAGTCTGTTTATTTTCGAACCTCAAATTTAAGTTATCGTACGGGAAAATTTCTGAATTTAAATATAGTTTCATGTTGGTTAAATAGCAATGATCAAAACGACTGTAGTTGCTCATGTATCTATTTTCTCGGTTGGTTTGGAAACCAACAATCACAATTCATGGTTTTTCTAATTGTGTTGTTGTTTTAATGTTCTATGTATGACGTTGCGTTTCTTGTAGAAGTTGATATTCATGCAACTCCCATCCTCTAAACGGAATATGCAAATCCTGATTTTGTGCAACGCATTCTATTAAATTAGTTCGTTGAGTATCATCAACGGCTACATGCGGCATTTTCCATAAAACTTTGTTTAAAACAACTTTTATTTCTTCATCGGGTGTAGGATTAATTATAGCATTAGTATCAAAACTAGAACGTAGTAAAACTAACTCATGACGGATGTTTAAAATAATTTTTTTAAAATCTTCGCATAATCCGAGAACCCATTGAAAGGTTTATTGCAACATTAAAATTCCCATTGGCATCAACTATTTGCGAATCATCCATAGGAAACCACCCAACGTTTTGTAAATGTTTACTTTGATTGCTATTATATGAAACATATCCCTTCATTATAGACGTTAATCCAGGATTCCGAACACGATCTACAATGATACCACCAATCTCATATCTAATTTCATCAAAAAGCAGCAAAATTCCATTATTTACAAACTTTGCTGTCTGAGACGGCGTTCCATCTGTTCTAATTAATTTGCCTTCTATGTACAGCATGCTCTTCGATGGTAAGGTGTATACATCTTGTTGTTGTATAGGAATTCGAATTTCATCATTATTGTTTAAAGATGTGTTAGCATAAGGTTGATGAGTATGTTTTTCAATATTAACAATTGCATTGTCGAAGTAAACTTTTCACGCACGTTCAGTATTTCACTATTCATTCTACTTTTTTAATTAAATGCAGTCCTAACGATTGTAGAAACTGCCGGTTTTGTGTTGTTAGCGGTCTTGAAACAATCAATCGAGTGTCGATTGCTTTGAAATTTCCAGCATTTATATCAATTCTTGACATGTTGCGTGCATTATACTTAATACCCATGGCTATTGCAGAGTTTTTTTAAATGCAACCTTACAGTTAGCAGTTCTCCTCTGAAATTAACTAAATTTCCATCTTGATCTAACACTTTAACTATTATTTCATTTATTATACGTGACCTGATTGGTAGATATATAATCGTAGGTGGACACTCGACAATTTTAAAACCTGCAGGTACTTGAGGAAAAAATTCGTGTATTACATGGGCTGGTTTACTATTTAAATAGGATCCACTTGCAATATTACAATCGATTAAAACTGCATTCACTTTACAAATGTTGATCGCGTAGTCTGCTTGATGCGTGACAAGTGCTAGCAATTTTCGCGGATTGAAACCAAGTAGAGAACCAATTGAATCCTTTTCGGTAAAATCCACATCTAGACTACATTTAATACTACATTTAAGTGTATTATTGTCAGCTGTAATTTCTATATACACTGGCGTCTTTCTAGCGCTTCGTGATTGATCCATACGACCACGCCATCTTTTATCACCTAAAGCTTTTTGAAGATATTTATTAATTTCTCTAATCTCATAAGCACCTTCAGGTATTTCTATGAATTCTCCGTTAGATCCATAATAAAATTTATTATTTATTCCTTTTTCTATGTTTGGAATTGTGTTATAAGACTCAAAATTTGTTAATCCTAATACGTACTCCGAATCATTATCCAAGTTTATAGGCGGATTAAAATTGCTTGTTAAAACTGAAGTGTTTCCGCTAGAGTAAAAGTGTACGACATAACAACTTCGTACGCAGTTCTATGCACTACTTAGAAATTGTAAGCATAAATGACCGCAAAACACAGTACCGTACGATTGTTCTTGGTTAATGTTATAAAGAATTTTACATTTACCCCCGCTATTCAAATAACTTATCAACTCTGTTGGCGGTCGCAGGTTTCCGTAGCTGTCATAGTAAATAGCGCTACTACCGTACTTTTTGTAAGAGGTCCAATGCGTGCCTAAACCTTCTATTCCATCTAAATTAATTATACCACATTCTTTTAAATTAACTTTCTTGGGAAGATCGTTTCTCATGAACACTCCACGGAAATATGGTACTTCTAATTGCTTAACAAACTCTATTAATTCTACATTGCTTAGTGCTCGATTAGGTAAAATCAAGTTGCGTTCCTTTGAGGTTTTGCAGGGGCTAAAAAAAGACCAAAACCTTTTTTATTAGGTTTGATGTACATGTCGTTTCCGACTGCAATGTCCTCCATTGCCTTGTTATGACGTTGTTTTTCCGCTAGTTGTTCCTTAGCTATTTTAGTATCTGAAACTGCTTTTGCAACAGCAGCTGCACCTCCAGTAAGAGTACCAAGAGCGCTTAGGCCTGCAAAAATTGGTATTAGTGGTAGAAAACCTCCTGTTTTAGGAATTGATATAATACGAGCTGATTTAATATGCTTCTTTTGTTTTGCTGTATTGGCTGCCTTAATTGCTATGTTGATTGCATCCATAATATTAGATCCTTTAGCCTTTTTTAAAGCTGTACGTGCTTGTTTGGTAATACATTTAATACCTAGCGTACTTCTTATTTTACGTTTCTTTATCAGTTTTCTTATTTTATTGTTATTTTTTGTTCTCAGTGATGCACAGGCACCCATACCAAGTTTTACTTTAGCTTTCATTGCGATAGCTACTCCAAATGCTGCTACTTTTTCACCTAAAGACGAGTCACCAGAATTTAGTCTTTCTGTAGCTAACTGAGCTAACTTCGAATCTGCTTGATGACGTTTAGATAGATCCTTTTCTTTGGTGTATGCAATATCGTGCTCCTTACAAGCCTCGTTTAACTTGTTTATTCCCTTGTCTCCCCGAGCTAACCGTTCGATTAGTTTTGTACCCGGACCGCAAAATTTGTAACCCGGAATATGCGCTTCAAATGGTAAATTGTTAATTACAGTATTTAATAGTCCGTTCCCAGTAGTTTTAGAATTATTATATGTAATCATTAGCAGACAACTATCCTCTCAAGCTGTGCAGTAAATAAATAAAATATTATGAATTAATAATTCTTTATATACTCGCCATTTCTTATATATATATATATATATATATATATATATATATATATTCCACTTTTTTTACAAATCGAATTTAGTACTTGCAAACATGCGTGTTGTGAAAAAATCAACACCTTTAACCATAAACAATAATGACATTGGCGTGCAATCCTTAGCTAAAAAAAAAACATAGCGTTCTTCTGCCTTCATCTATTCGATGTCTAGTTGTTGGTCCATCAAATTGCGGTAAAACCAACGTTATGATTGGGCTGATAGAACATCCTAATGGTTTAAAGTTTGAAAACGTATATGTTTATTCTAAATCACTTTATCAACCAAAGTATCAATACCTTGAAAGTCTACTGCAACCAATAAAAGGGATCAAATATTATACATTTTCTAGTTCTGATAATATTATATCACCATCTGATGCTCGAAATAATTCTATATTTGTTTTTGATGATGTAGCTTGCGATAAACAAGGTATCATTAGGGAATACTTTAGTATGGGGCGTCATAAACAAGTAGACAGTTTTTACCTTTGTCAAAGTTATACTCGTATACCTAAGCACTTACTACGTGATAATGCTAATCTTTTAGTTTTATTTAAACAAGATGATTTAAACTTAAAACACATATGTGACGATCACGTCAATACTGACATGAAGTATGATAAATTCCGTGAAATATGTGCTGCTTGTTGGCAAGACAAATACGGTTTCTTAGTTGTAGACAAAGATAGTGATCCAGATCAAGGAAGGTACCGAAGAGGTTTTGATCACTTCATACATATTTAAACCTTGAGGGACGCAAGTATTGTTAGTATCGAAGAATTTTTTTTTACTACAATAAACTTTTACGCAATGAACAAGGAGGCGATAAAACTTAAAAGAATTTTAATTAAGAAAAGAAACATTGTAAAAATCAAATTGCGTCAGTTAAAAGATAATGAAGTCGTCCAAGTGGAATGAATCTTACCCATAACATCACGATTAGAAACTATTGCTAATAAACTGGATGGGGAAAGTGCGGTAAAGAAAGAAAAATTTAAAGAAGAAGAAGAACTGCCTCATAGCAGTGTAAAAAAAATTAAACCTAAATTGCTAGAAAAGAACGTTGACTATATTGATTCCCCGGTTATTGCTCAGCATATACCAAATATAAAAAATGATGCCATAGAGGTAGATGATGATGATGATGACGATGTTGAGAATGAATACGAAGCAGAAATTAATCGAAATGCACAAGAAGCCCAGGAATATATTCAAAGCTTTGCCGATTCACCTGGTATGACACATTATCTCGAACAGCTACATCCGCTACCTCGAGAATATATTTACAATATGTTTAAAGATGTTAAGAACGAATTTGATCATAAATATGGTATTAGGTTTAACCCTGATTCAAATGGTTTTATGATAGGCAATTCGAATTTCGCGTTGGATGATGAAAATGTTCTAATAAATGATTTGAAATATAAAGGTACTCCTGGATTATACGAACTACTGTTTAAAAATATCCTGTCGGGTACAGTCATCAAGATCTAAAGTCGTATCTTGATATTGTAAAAAGAACAAATGCTAATAGAAGATATTATTCTGAAACAGAACAAATTCAGGGTAATACTTTATATAAGTACAAAAATATAATATCTACATTAAACATACTTCCCCAAACACCCCGTAGACCTAGAACATTACCCTATAGAAAGCGTCTTGGAGACGGTATGACAATGGAAGTATCAAATAACGCTATAGATTATTTATATTGGAATGATCCCAATGAACTTCTTGATAGATTACGACTTTTAGTTTCATCTCAGACTGCTGGACACACAGGTCACGGCAACGAAAAAAATTCGATCATTGAAGAATTGCGTGAGGCGAAAGTAATTAGATGATATGACAATTGACAAATTTGGAAGGCACTTACATAACCGTAAAATAGATATAAGTGAACAGGAATATGAAAAAAAACGAAGTTTTTGAAATCTTGATTGAGTACAAGTTACATATGCTACATTACACGGTAGTATCAACGTTTTACTGTAGTACATTTCTCGATGGTTGCAAGACATTCCTTATTATCAACATTAAACATAATTATGAATTTCCTTACGAGGAAGCAGTCATTGAGATTATTAAAGGATACCCGCAAGACATTGAAACTCTTATAAACGAAAAAAGTTATGTAATTGCACAGTTACAAGGATTTTTGCTTAAACGTATGGATGTAATCAGCTTTCGTGACAGCGGTGCTATTATAAACAATACCACAATGTTTCTTGATTTTATATTAAAAGTTCCTTTCAAAGCAAGTGGAGCCCACGACATTCAAACATAGAAGTATTTATTAATTGTATTTAATAAATCCTGATTAGGAAAAAAAGGTATTATGATAGTTGCTCAATCAAAAGTGAAAGAGGATATAGTAAATGAACTTCATAAACCAGCAAGAATAAATTTCAAGATACGCAAAGTGATAGTAAAAGGTTTAAATGACCTTCTTCAGACCGATTTGATTGAAATGCTACCATATTCGCAAACAAACAAAGGATTTAAATACATTTTAGTAGTTATTGATTGTTTCTCCAAATACGTATGGGCTGTACCACTTAAAAGTAAAACGGGTATTGATGTTACTGCTGCAATGAAAACAATTTTAAATAAATTTAAAAATCCGCCAAGAAATTTGCAGTCTGATTTTGGTAAAGAATGTTATAACAAACACTTTCAGTCCTTAATGCAGACATATGGCATAAACCATTATAGTGTTTTTTCTACAAAGAAAGCATGCATTGTGGAACGTATAATTAGAACTTTAAAGGGAAAAATGTGGCGCTTGTTTAACCTGAACGGTTCTTAGAATTGGATAAAAAATTTAAGCGATATTGTGAAACAATACAACAATACAGTTCACAATACTATCGGAGTCAAACCTGTAAAAGTTGATAAATCAAATGAAAAAACTATTCTTAAATCATCATTTACCCACATCAAACTTGCAACCAAAATACCAAAATATTCAATAAAAGACAGTGTGAGGATTAGTAAACACAGGGAAGCATTTACGAAAGGTTACACGCCAAACTGGTCAAATGAAATTTTTAAGATTAAAAAGGTAAACGTAACCAATCCTACAACATATATATTAGAAGATCAAGATGAGAAAGAAATCAAAGGTGCATTTTATGAAACGGAGTTGCAAAAGGGTAAACATCCAGGAATTTACCTGGCAGAAAAAGTCCTAAGAAAGAGTGGAAATAAAGGATTTGTAAAATGGTTAGGCTTCTCTAACGTACACAATAGCTGGATCGATAAAAATAATGTTTGCTAGAAGTTGTTATAATAATAGTTAATAAGGCTAACATTGTAAAATTATATTAAAATAAATAATACAGACAAAATCTTTCTATTGTTTTTTATTATTATTATAAAGGAATTTTGTAAGGCTAACATTGTAAAATTATATTAAAATAAATAATACAGACAAAATCTTTCTATTGTTTTTATTATTATCAAGCCATTCTTTTAATAAAAGATATTTTGTTTTGCGCATTGCAAATTATTATTGCTGTGTCTACAACAATGGATGTTATATTTTAAACGATTGTTGATTTTAACTCCGATAGCTTAGGACAACTTAGTGCAAGCATATCAGTTACAAAGTTTTGCATTATATATGTTTCAATCAATTTCTTCTTTTCTAGACCCTTCACAAATACTTCTTCACCGGGTCGGATAATTTGCTTCAAATAAAGCGCTATATATGATGACACCATTCCAGCCGTTGAAGATTCATCTCAAGAAATACCATGAATATTCCTTGTCACCCAGTCGTTATGTTTTATATGATCTTGACTCAAACAACTGGACTGCATTGGCAGTTTAAAATTTGATGCCAAACATCACCTTTCAACAAGTCCAAAACCGCAATTTCTTTACACACAAACTCGTTTTTCTTGTATTTAAATCCCTGAATATCAATTATATACATGTTTGTATGTAAATATATGCAGTAAACTTTGACTAATTAAATTAATATTAGGAGCAATCTCCTTATATAGCAGATTACCACCATCTGCGTACTTTGCCAACCCACTTTTCAACCTATCACAAGAGTGAACTCATTTTGAATTGAAACCGGCCCATGTGTATTTGCAGCCTCTAAACATAAATCAGAATCCACTTTAATTAAAACACAATTGACTTGAATGCGATATTTTGCATCTGTCATACTGTCTCGCTAGAAAACCAAATTCAAAACATCTACACACATTTTCTCTGCACTTACATTTTTCAACATACGTGTGTTTTGAAATATGTTCCATTGAAAGTAATATAAAGCCGATCCTAATTCAAAACGTGCCCACAAGTATTTTACATTTGAAAAGAATTCAGGTTTTCACATTTTACATTAAAAGTATATAACACCGATCCTAATTCAAAACGTGCCCACAAGTATTTTACATTTGAAAAGAATTCAGGTTTTCACATTTTACATTAAAAGTATATAACACCGATCCTAATTCAAAACGGTGCACGTGTAACTTTTCGCTAGAAAACCGAATTCAAAACAGCTACACACATTCTTCTCTGCACTTACATTTTTCAACATACGTGTGTTTCATTGAAAGTAATATAAAGCCGATCCTAATTCAAAACGTGCCCACAAGTATTTTACATTGAAAGTATATAAGAATTCATGTTTTCACAACTATTTTACATTGAAATGTTTTCACAACTATTTTACATTGAAATTATATAGGGCCGATCCTAATTCAAAACGTGACAGACGTATTTTACACATGGAAAATACGTCTGTCGCGTTTTGAATTAGGACCGGCCCTATTTACCTACTCATGATATTACAATCATCTAAAGGAGGGAACTCTTATGGTAACATTAACAAATGGCATCTTTTGTCACCGCTTAATTTAAAATTTTATACTTTCAAATCGAAAGCTTTTATTGTTTTTAACAATATATAATATTTATTACGTAGATTGTGTAGCATTATTATACTTAAGTTGGCTATTAATGAATTAAATAAATTAGATATCTGTGAAAATATTGTCAGAAAATAAAATTGTTACAAGCTATGCTATACTTTCGTATAGTATATTATTCCCTACTTTCTGAAAATCCCCTTTAAATCTACCTGTGATCAGATCGTCTCGTACCTGGTAATGTCTGTGGTCACTCTGATAATGTTTCAAAAACCTGTCTTCAAAGTCAGTGTAAGTGTCAATTTCTTGTCCAATTAAACTGTACCAAGCTTCAGCATGGTCTTTTAATAAAGCTTTCACAACATTCAGTTTCGCCTGTTCGTCAAATAAATTGTTTATCAAACCTCTAACGTTATTAATGAATATTTGAGGGTTTACCCTACTATCCCCATAAAATTTCATTTGTTGCTCCAGCGACACATTGCCTGTTACAAATCTTGCACCATCCCCCATCAAAGTTGCTACATTTTGTTTAATCCCGGTCACTTCTCTCTCTACCCGACCTAACTGATCCTTATACGAGTCCGTTACTTCAGTCATTTTTGCATTAATCTCGTCCTCACAGAAAATCTTTACATCAGTCCTTAATTGTCCCATCTCCTGATTTAAACCTCTAATATCACGCTCATTTTTATCTACCCTATTTTCTACTTTCCCCATTTTTACAGTCAAACTATTTTTAAATTCCGAAAATTCTTTCGTCGAATTATCGATTTTCAGACTAATTTGCTCAAACTTTTTGTTCGATTCGTCTCTAACCCCGCTTAACGTCTCACTCATCTGATCAAATTTTTTATTTGATTCTTCATTCATCCTCTCTAGCATTCTCAAAATTAATTCATTTCCAGCTTCTCCTGATTCCGTCCTTGACTGATCCCCACTACCCCCAGCTTACTCCATTTTCGAATTTTTATCACACAAGGCACTATCGTCACTCCCAATTTTCACTCCTTGGCTCGTTAACCACTCCTTTCTCTGCATACGTTCAAATCACTCTCACACTCACTCAAAATTATTTTCAAATTTATACAAAACAGACTCTCTCTCTTAGATCGACAGTTTCCTGGAATAAAATTGCCAAAATTCTATTTGGAGCACGAGCCTCACGTTCGGGTCGCCATAAATTGCCGTGGAACTGGGATCAATCTCTGGAACTCCTTAAAAATCATTCAAGCTCATGCTCTGGTACCTCGCCAGTTCAAAAAAAAAATTTCACAAATATAAAAATTTACAAAATTTTTTATTACCCGCTTTCCGCTGTATCAAATTAATTTCTTCAGCAGCTTCCCTGGCTAGCTCAGCTGTGCTTCTTCTCGTATACCCATATTTACTCTCATTCTCTTTACCGTTCACACACCATTCAATAAAATCACAAACTAATACAACAATCATACAATAATTATTGAACCACTATTTACAAATAATTATTCAAAGTTATTTACAGTTCGGTGCTCAAGTTACACCTTAATAAATGCTATTTTTGTAAAGTCCTTGTTTTTCAAAATGGAAATTTCGAACACACTTAGTGCAACAGGACTAAATAGGCCCCACATAATACCTTATCTTGATTTCTTACTACACACTGGAGTATGGTGAGCTCATGATAACCCAGTTTATTAATGTATGCTTTTCACTTTGCAAACTTTTACTACAAACTTACAAGAAAACCAACTCGCGGCTCGACTCTCGTAGGGTCAAGGCGTATTTCAAATCGCTCCAATAAAAATTCGTTTATTAAAATAGTGAATTGGTAAATTTGTGCTTAGTGACATTATATTAATAATTAATGTGGGGTTCTGTCGATTCCCTCATTCTATATTGAATAATTTCCTAAAATAGGACGAAAAACAAGAGATGGGTTGTAAGAAATGTGCGGACAAGCTACTAACAGACGAAGACGTGATAACTTGTTATGTATTTAATGGGTCCTTTTATATAAATTGTTCTGGGATGTCGGAGACAACATTCAAACGTATGTCTTTGACCAAAAGAAAAGAATGGAAGTGCTACTACTGTAGAAACGAGGAGCAGTCACAATCATCTCAGTCATCTCAGTTTAGTGTAATAATAGGAGACGATATTAGTGTCATATTAAAAGTCATAAACACTAAGCTGGATGCAAACAAAAAGGCTATAAACGAACTGGCTAACGATATTAAGGGATTGGCTTACCTCTACGATGGTCTCAAGGAAGATATGAGTTCGGTAAGATGAGCAAACAAAGAAATTTAAAAAACCTTGGCGGCTTTGGTAGAAGATAACCAGAAGAAAGATGTAACGATAAGAAATTTGGAAATAAGACTAAATGATTTGGAACAAAGAAGTAGAAATGTTAATTTTGAAGTGCACGGACTAGAACAGGCAGCAGGTGAAAGTGGAGAAAACCTAAAAGAAGCAGTGCTAAAATGGGCTGAGTTCGCTGCAATTGATGTCTCAGCTGAAGACATCCAAGTGGCACACAGGTTACCAACCGACATCCGGATGCTATCTCTGCTGCGATTGTAAGATGTTCATCTCAGGTAATAAGAGATACATTCATTAACAAACGAAAAACGCCTGTAACGAACAACGATATCTTTAAAAATAAAAATGAACGGAAACTATATATTAACGAGAATCTTACACCGTACAATAAAAATTTACTTTGGCAAGCAAAATTACGCGCAAGAGAAATAGAGTATAAATTTGTCTTGGTAAGGTACAGCAAACTTCTTATTAAAAATCTAATGATGCGACCAATGTCATCCGAATTGAACACCTTAACGACTTAAATAAAATTAATTGATTAGATGTATAATAAGACCGTTTAAATGTTGTGTTTGTTAAATTAGTTTGGATAATGTAAATGAAAATTGTAAGTGTTATAACTTAAATCGTTATTATAAATAATTAAATTTTATAAACTGCACATGCTAGGAGACTATCACGAAAATAATTATGTTTCTTATCATAACTGTACAAGTATATCGCATTGGAACAGTATTTTGAACGAACAAATTATTTATAGGTTTCAAGGTTCAAACATATTATCTATTATTTCTCTAAATATTAATGGCCCCAAAACACATTTTGACGAATTTATGACATATATATCGTTTGCACAGGTGGATATTGTCGCATTATTAGTATCAATTCAACAATGTGATATTCAACATTACTTAATTCAAGGTTTTAATGTTTATTCAAAGCTTTGTGTTAACACAAAAGGTGGTGGGATCCTTTTGTATATTAGAAATAATATTGAATTTACTCAGAGCATATGTAACTCCATATCATATGAAAATTTGGAAGGTACAATCAAATTAAAGTGTGATAATACATTAAAGATAATTGTGATTTACAGACCACCTGCTAATAATGTAAATGATTTTCTACAAGAATTAATACAACAAATACTAACCAATGGCAATAAAAAGAACATTATACTTGTGGGAGATATCAATATAAATTTAGCAATTAATAATAAACTTGTAAATGAGAATGAAACACTATTAGGTTTTTTGGTTTTTACAAATGCGTTATTGGGCCTACGCGACAAAAAATCTATAAAGATCATTTAACAACTTCAAGTATAGACCATTTATTTATTCGAGGACACTAAAATAAAATTCTATCGAATGTGATTACCACTTAAATTTAAGACCACTATATGCTAACATGTACATTAATATTTGAAGGCACTTGGGAAACAAATGCAAATCGCATTAAACGTGATGAAAAATATATCAAAAAAGCTTTATCAAATCTAGATTTTAATCGTTTTAAAAATATTACCGACCCTGAGAAGCTTTATGACAATATTGTTTCTAAATTTCAATGTATATACAACAACAGTTTAGTCCAAGAAGGGATTACTAAAATCAATAATTACAACTGCAGCAATAATTTCAAAAAAGAGTGGATGAATAGTTCACTGTTAAAATACATTGAACACAGGGATAAACTCTATAAAAAATGGGTACAATCAAAAATAGCAGAACATCGGAGTGAATACAATAAATACCGAAACTGGCTTAATTCTAAAATACGAAAAACAAAAGATATTTATTATAAAAATAAATTCTCATTAACAAAAAACACAAAACAAATTTGGGAAGCAGTGCACGATATATTAAAAAAAAAAGAATAAAAGCAATGTAGATATTTTAATTAAGAAGGCGATGCCCTTCGAAAGTGATTTGTCAATTGCAAATAAGTTTGCCATGTTCTTCTACAATAATGTCCATTCAATTATTCATATGTGTGGAAAAAGTTTCTTGGAGAGTAGTTCTTTAATTATTCCAGTAAATTGTAGTGTTCGATTAAAGTATGTTAATGAAGAATTTGTTCGTGAAATACTTACAAAAATGAATATAAAAAAATCGTCAGGCTTTGATCTAATCAGACTAAGCGATATTCTATTTTTAAAGAATGACATGTATATTGAAATTACTCGGCTACTTAACTTAATACTAAAAACTTTAGTTATACGTACTAAGATGAAAATTGCAATGATCAGGCCAATCTACAAGAATGGAAATATTTCGGATATTAATATCTACCGCCCAATCTCGATACTTCCTATTATCGAAAAAATTTTGGAAAAACATCTTGCCGATCTAGTACAAAACTTTGTACACACCAATAGCATTATTACCATTGAACAATTTGGTTTTGTTAAGGGCAAAGGCACCAATAAGTGTTTATCGAATTTTTCAAACTATATATACAACAAATTACAAATGAACATGAATGTTCTATATTTATTTATAGATTTCTCAAAAGCTTTCGATACTGTAGATCATAAGCTACTTTTGAATAAACTAGAGAGATATGGATTTAGAGAACCATTCCTACAATTATTAAGAAATTACTTACAATGTAGGAAATTTGTTGTAAAAATAAATAATGTATGGAGTAACGAACAATTGTTTAATGTTGGTGTTCCCCAAGGTTCAGTATTGGGACTACTTCTTTTTATAATGTACATCAATGACTTGCCGAAAGTCATTAATACATCAAAAATATTAATATTTGTAGACGACGTTGTTTTAATATCAGCGCATAAACACATAAATATTGCAAATCAGTTTCTACAAACTGACACAGATAGTTTAGTAAAATGGTCACACGACAATAGGCTAGTAATTAATAAAACAAAAACTAAGCTTATGCACATAACTACACCATATGTTACTAAGGGGAAATGTAACGTTTTATTGCTAAAGTGATTTTTTGTTTGACATTTTGTACGAAACTCATTTATCTATTGGGCACGGTGGTAGATACCGAACGATAAAAGAACTTAATCGTCGTTACACAAATATTACGCAAAATGATATTAAGATTTTTTTGAATTTTTGTGAAACTTGTCAACAGAAACACAAAGCAGGCAGAAAAGGTGTTGTTGTTAAGCCTATGATTTTTTCACATCTGAATTCAAGATGTTAGGTTGACCTCATAGATTTTCAATCACAACCTGATGGAAACTATAAATTTATTTTAGTTTATCAAGCTCACCTTACAAAGTTTGTGGTTTTTAGGCCTTTTCAGACAAAGAAAACAGAAGAAGTTGCAGGACAGTTGCTTGATACATTCCTGTTGTTTGGAGCCCCTTGTATATTACAGTCCGACAATGGAAGAAAATTTTCTAATAAACTTATTGATGACTTAAAACTAACTTGGACTGAGCTTAAGATCGTGCATGGAAAACCAAGACATAGCCAAAGCCAAGGCAGTGTTGAGAAAGCTGATCAGGACATGGAAAATGTATTGACGACTTGGATGCAAGACAAATACTCAACCTCGTGGAGTAACGTTTTAAAATTTACCCAGTTCATGAAGAACAGAGCGTTCGTTCCATTCTGGTATTAAAGGGTCTCCCTACGAAGCTAATTTTGGTTGCGAAACTAGAGTTGGACTGCCAACAACTGCCATTCCGAAGGAAGGATTTAATTCGTTGGTCGACGAAGAACAATTACAAAATACTTTGACTGCAACGAATGTTTCTTTTCAATCTGATAATGAGAAAGTAGTTGAACAAACAATATTAAATACTCTCATTACAAAAGTATGTGTAGTCTGTTCAAAAGAATGCAGTGAAGATAAAGTGTGTTTAAAATGTACAGAGCCTTTCCATATATCATGTTCGGAAGATTATGTTTCAGAAAACGAAGTTGAGCAGAAAATCTGCAAATTGTGTTTTAATGAACTTAATGTTCAAAGAGAAAGAGAAAAGTCTAAAAAATGTTTAGAAATTCAAGCTAAAAAGATGAAATTAATGTCGGATAAATCTCATTCTGAAGCCTCTGTGGGTTTACCGTCCGTATCCCAGTACCTGAAGTTGACAGAGGAAAAGATGATGCCAAATTTATTTTAGCTTTCATCATAAAAATAACCGAAGAAGCATTTTTCCAATTGGGCATAAGAAACGGCCGCATAAGACAATTATATTCCCGATCCCAGTTCAGTGTCTGCGAACAAAAATTAATTAAAATCGAAGAAGTACCGGATGTGGAAATATCGCTCCGGTCGATTGCTACAGCTCAAAGTTTATGTACTGGTCAGGTTTTTAAAAAAATGTTTCTGTAAAAGGCACTGTGTCAACAATAACTGTAGTTGTTTTAGAAATAATGTTGTTTGCAATTCCAAGTGCCATTTTAGTAATCCTTGTTGTAACAAATGATTTTACGGCACGTTCCCATAAATACCATTTATACGCCGAATAATTTAGAAAAATGTCTTCTTTTTCATTTTAACTGTCCATCATTAGTTTATTTATAGAAGATGTACCTATTTCATTTTAGATAAATTGCTTATTTTTTACCTTAAATGTATTTCATTAGTTAATTCATAGAATATTTAGTTATTTCATCGAATAACCGGTTAAAGTGTGAAACTATTAACTTATCACACACTATAACGAACACGATCAGTTATTTCATAAAATAAGTAGATGTTCTATGAAATAACTGCATTATATATTAACTGTCACATATATAATAAATAGGGTATATATATATATACATATATATATATATATATATATATATATATATATATGTCCCGCGCATAGTTCCGGGACAGTTTTTTAAAATTTCAGATGAAGGTTATTTCGCAGAAATATGACAAGAGATTACTAATGGAACATAAAATTTTTCAAAATTCGGAATATTAGATGTACCATTGCGTTTTATGTATATAACGTATAGTTCCAGGACATTTGCAATAAAATGTTGTATTACGATCCGGGACCGACTTTATACCATTGGATGTAGGTTATTTCGGACACTTCTAACAAGAGCTTCCCAATGGTACTTAAAATTTATAAAAACTCGGAATATTAGATGTACTATTGCGTTTTATGTATACAACGTATAGTTCACGGACATTTGCAATAAAATGTTTTATTACGATCCGGGACCGATTTTATACCAATGGATGTAGGTTATTTCGGATATTTCTACCAATAGCTTTCCAATGGTACTTAAAACTTTTCAAAATTCGGAATATTTTATGTACCATTGCGTTTTATGTATACAGCGTATAGTTCCAGGACATTTGCAATAAAATGTTGTATTACGATCCGGGACCGACTTTATACCATTGGATGTAGGTTATTTCGGACACTTCTAACAAGAGCTTCCCAATGGTACATAAAATTTATCAAAATTCGGAATATTAGATATAATGTTGCGTTTTATGTATATAACGTATAGTTCCAGAACATTTGCAATAAAATGTTGTATTATTATCCAGGACCGATTTTATACCATTGGATGTAGGTTATTTCGGACATTTCTAACAATAGCTTTCCAATGGTACTTAAAACTTTTCAAAATTCGGAATATTTGATGTACCATTGCGTTTTATGTATACAACGTATAGTTCCAGGACATTTGCAATAAAATGTTGTATTACGATCCGGGACCGATTTTATACCATTGGATGTAGGTTATTTCGAACACTTCTAACAAGAGCTTCCCAATGGTACTTAAAATTGATCAAAACTCGGAATATTAGATGTACTATTGCGTTTTATGTATACAACGTATAGTTCCAGGACATTTGCAATAAAATGTTGTATTACGATCCGGGACCGATTTTATACCATTGGATGTAGGTTATTTCGGACATTTCTACCAATAGCTTTCCAATGGTACTTAAAACTTTTCAAAATTCGGAATATTTGATGTACCATTGCGTTTTATGTATACAGCGTATAGTTCCAGGACATTTGCAATAAAATGTTGTATTACGATCCGGGACCGACTTTATACCATTGAATGTAGGTTATTTCGAACACTTCTAACAAGAGCTTCCCAATGGTACTTAAAATTGATCAAAACTCGGAATATTAGATGTACTATTGCGTTTTATGTATACAACGTATAGTTCCAGAACATTTGCAATAAAATGTTGTATTACTATCCAGGACCGATTTTATACCATTGGATGTAGGTTATTTCGGACATTTCTACCAATAGCTTCCCAATGGTACTTAAAATTTATAAAAACTCGGAATATTAGATGTACTATTGCGTTTTATGTATACAACGTATAGTTCCAGGACATTTGCAATAAAATGTTGTATTACGATCCGGGACCGATTTTATACCATTGGATGTAGGTTACTTCGGACATTTCTAACAAGAGCTTCCCAATGGTACATAAAATTTATCAAAACTTGGAATATTTGAAGTAATATTGCGTTTTATGTATACAACGTATAGTTCCAGAACATTTGCAATAAAATGTTGTATTACTATCCAGGACCGATTTTATACCATTGGATGTAGGTTATTTCGGACATTTCTACCAATAGCTTTCCAATGGTACTTAAAATTTTTCAAAATTCGGAATATTTGATGTACCATTGCGTTTTATGTATACAACGTATAGTTCCAGGACATTTGCAATAAAATGTTGTATTACGATCCGGGACCGATTTTATACCATTGGATGTAGGTTATTTCGGACACTTCTAACAAGAGCTTCCCAATGGTACTTAAAATTGATCAAAACTCGGAATATTAGATGTACTATTGCGTTTTATGTATACAACGTATAGTTCCAGGACATTTGCAATAAAATGTTGTATTACGATCCGGGACCGATTTTATACCATTGGATGTAGGTTATTTCGGACATTTCTACCAATAGCTTTCCAATGGTACTTAAAACTTTTCAAAATTCGGAATATTTGATGTACCATTTCGTTTTATGTATACAGCGTATAGTTCCAGGACATTTGCAATAAAATGTTGTATTACGATCCGGGACCGATTTATACCATTGGATGTAGTTATTTCGGACATTCTAACAAGAGCTTCCCAATGGTACTTAAAATTTATAAAACTCGGAATATTAGATGTACTATTGCGTTTTATGTATACAAGGTATAGTTCCAGGACATTTGCAATAAAATGTTGTATTACGATCCGGGACCGATTTTATACCATTGGATGTAGGTTATTCGGACATTTCTAACAAGAGCTTCCCAATGGTACATAAAATTTGTCAAAACTCGGAATATTAGATGTACTATTGCGTTTTATGTATACAACGTATAGTTCCAGACATTTGCAATAAAATGTTGTATTACATCCGGGACCGATTTTATACCATTGGATGTAGGTTATTTCGGACATTTCTACCAATAGCTTTCCAATGGTACTTAAAATTGATCAAAACTCGGAATATTACATGTACTATTGCGTTTTATGTATACAACGTATAGTTCCAGGACATTTGCAATAAAATGTTGTATTACGATCCGGGACCGATTTTATACCATTGGATGTAGGTTATTTCGGACATTTCTACCAATAGCTTTCCAATGGTACTTAAAACTTTTCAAAATTCGGAATATTTGATGTACCATTGCGTTTTATGTATACAGCGTATAGTTCCAGGACATTTGCAATAAAATGTTGTATTACGATCCGGGACCGACTTTATACCATTGGATGTAGATTATTTCGGACACTCTAACAAGAGCTTCCCAATGGTACTTAAAATTTATAAAAACTCGGAATATTAGATGTACTATTGCGTTTTATGTATACAACGTATAGTTCCAGGACATTTGCAATAAAATGTTGTATTACGATCCGGGACCGATTTTATACCATTGGATGTAGGTTACTTCGGACATTTCTAACAAGAGCTTCCCAATGGTACATAAAATTTATCAAAACTCGGAATATTAGATGTAATATTGCGTTTTATGTATACAACGTATAGTTCCAAAACATTTGCAATAAATTGTTGTATTACTATCCAGGACCGATTTTATACCATTGGATGTAGGTTATTTCGGACATTTCTACCAATAGCTTTCCAATGGTACTTAAAATTTTTCAAAATTCGGAATATTTGATGTACCATTGCGTTTTATGTATACAACGTATAGTTCCAGGACATTTGCAATAAAATGTTGTATTACGATCCGGGACCGATTTTATACCAATGGATGTAGGTTATTTCGAACACTTCTAACAAGAGCTTCCCAATGGTACTTAAAATTGATCAAAACTCGGAATATTAGATGTACTATTGCGTTTTATGTATACAACGTATAGTTCCAGGACATTTGCAATAAAATGTTGTATTACGATCCGGGACCGATTTTATACCATTGGATGTAGGTTATTTCGGACATTTCTAACAAGAGCTTCCCAATGGTACTTAAAATTTATCAAAACTCGGAATATTAGATGTAATATTGCGTTTTATGTATACAACGTATAGTTCCAGGACATTTGCAATAAAATGTTGTATTACGATCCGGGACCGATTTTATACCATTGGATGTAGGTTATTTCGGACATTTCTACCAATAGCTTCCCAATGGTACTTAAAATTTATAAAAACTCGGAATATTAGATGTACTTTTGCGTTTTATGTATACAACGTATAGTTCCAGGACATTTGCAATAAAATGTTGTATTACGATCCGGGACCGATTTTATACCATTGGATGTAGGTTATTTCGGACATTTCTAACAAGAGCTTCCCAATGGTACTTAAAATTTATCAAAACTCGGAATATTAGATGTAATATTGCGTTTTATGTATACAACGTATAGTTCCAGGACATTTGCAATAAAATGTTGTATTACGATCCGGGACCGATTTTATACCATTGGATGTAGGTTATTTCGGACATTTCTAACAAAGCTTCCAATGGTACTTAAAATTTATCAAAACTCGGAATATTGATGTAATTGCGTTTTATGTATACAACGTATAGTTCCAGGACATTTGCAATAAAATGTTGTATTACGATCCGGGACCGATTTTATACCATTGGATGTAGGTTATTTCGGACATTTCTACAATAGCTTCAATGGTACTTAAAATTTATAAAACTCGGAATATTAGATGTACTATTGCGTTTTATGTATACATCGTATAGTTCCAGGACATTTGCAATAAAATGTTGTATTACGATCCGGGACCGATTTTATACCATTGGATGTAGGTTATTTCGGACATTTCTAACAAGAGCTTCCCAATGGTACTTAAAATTTATCAAAACTTGGAATATTGATGTATATTGCGTTTTATGTATACAACGTATAGTTCCAGGACATTTGCAATAAAATGTTGTATTACGATCCGGGACCGATTTTATACCATTGGATGTAGGTTATTTCGGACATTTCTAACAATAGCTTCCCAATGGTACTTAAAATTTTCAAAATTCGGAATATTTGATGTACTATTGCGTTTTATGTATACAGCGTATAGTTCCAGGACATTTGCAATAAAATGTTGTATTACGATCCGGGACCGATTTTATACCATTGGATGTAGGTTACTTCGGACATTTCTAACAAGAGCTTCCCAATGGTACTTAAAATTATCAAAACTCGGAATATTGATGTACTATTGCGTTTTATGTATACAACGTATAGTTCCAGGACATTTGCAATAAAATGTTGTATTACGATCCGGGACCGATTTTATACCATTGGATGTAGGTTATTTCGGAACATTCTAACAAGAGCTTCCCAATGGTACTTAAAATTTTCAAAACTCGGAATATTTGATGTACTATTGCGTTTTATGTATACAACGTATAGTTCCAGGACATTTGTAATAAAATGTTGTATTACGATCCGGGACCGATTTTATACCATTGGATGTAGGTTATTTCGGACATTCTAACAAGAGCTTCCCAATGGTACTTAAAATTTATAAAACTCGGAATATTTGATGTACTATTGCGTTTTATGTATACAGCGTATAGTTCCAGGACATTTGCAATAAAATGTTGTATTACGATCCGGGACCGATTTTATACCATTGGATGTAGGTTATTTCGGACACTTCTAACAAGAGCTTCCCAATGGTACTTAAAATTTATAAAACTCGGAATATTTAGATGTACTATTGCGTTTTATGTATACAACGTATAGTTCCAGGACATTTGCAATAAAATGTTGTATTACGATCCGGGACCGATTTTATACCATTGGATGTAAGTTATTTCGAACATTTCTAAAAATAGCTTCCCAATGGTACTTAAAATTTTTCAAAATTCGGAATATTTGATGTACCATTGCGTTTTATGTATACAACGTATAGTTCCAGGACATTTGCAATAAAATGTTGTATTACGATCCGGGACCGATTTTATACCATTGGATGTAGGTTATTTCGGACACTTCTAACAAGAGCTTCCCAATGGTACTTAAAATTGATCAAAACTCGGAATATTAGATGTACTATTGCGTTTTATGTATACAACGTATAGTTCCAGGACATTTGCAATAAAATGTTGTATTACGATCCGGGACCGATTTTATACCATTGCATGTAGGTTATTTCGAACATTTCTAACAAGAGCTTCCCAATGGTACTTAAAATTTTTGAAAACTCGGAATATTTGATGTACTATTGCGTTTTATGTATACAACGAATAGTTCCAGGACATTTGCAATAAAATGTTGTATTACGATCCGGGACCGATTTTATACCATTGGATGTAGGTTATTTCGGACATTTCTAACAATAGCTTCCAATGGTACTTAAAATTTATCAAAATTCGGAATATTTGATGTACTATTGCGTTTTATGTATACAACGTATAGTTCCAGGACATTTGCAATAAAATGTTGTATTACGATCCGGGACCGATTTTATACCATTGGATGTAGGTTATTTCGGACACTTCTAACAAGAGCTTCCCAATGGTACTTAAAATTTTTCAAAACTCGGAATATTTGATGTACTATTGCGTTTTATGTATACAGCGTATAGTTCCAAAACATTTGCAATAAAATGTTGTATTACGATCCGGGACCGATTTTATACCATTGGATGTAGGTTATTTCGGAACATTTCTAACAATAGCTTCCAATGGTACTTAAAATTTATCAAAATTCGGAATATTTGATGTACTATTGCGTTTTATGTATACAACGTATAGTTCCAGGACATTTGCAATAAAATGTTGTATTACGATCCGGGACCGATTTTATACCATTGGATGTAGGTTATTTCGAACATTTCTAACAAGAGCTTCCAATGGTACTTAAAATTGATCAAAACTCGGAATATTAGATGTACTATTGCGTTTTATGTATACAACGTATAGTTCCAGGACATTTGCAATAAAATGTTGTATTACGATCCGGGACCGATTTTATACCATTGGATGTAGGTTATTTCGGACATTTCTAACAAAGCTTCCCAATGGTACTTAAAATTTATCAAAACTTCGGAATATTTGATGTACTATTGCGTTTTATGTATACAACGTATAGTTCCAGGACATTTGCAATAGAATGTTGTATTACGTTCCGGGACCGATTTTATACCATTGGATGTAGGTTGTTTCGGACATTTCTAACAATAGCTTCCCAATAGTACTTAAAATTTATCAAAACTTCGGAATATTTGATGTACTATTGCGTTTTATGTATACAACGTATAGTTCCAGGACATTTGCAATAAAATGTTGTATTACGATCCGGGACCGATTTTATTCCATTGGATGTAGGTTATTTCGGACATTTCTAACAAGAGCTTCCCAATGGTACTTAAAATTTATCAAAACTCGGAATATTTTATGTACTATTGCGTTTTATGTATACAACGTATAGTTCCAGGACATTTGCAATAAAATGTTGTATTACGATCCGGGACCGATTTTATACCATTGGATGTGGGTTATTTCGGACATTTCTAACAATAGCTTCCCAATGGTACTTAAAATTTATCAAAACTCGGAATATTTGATGTACTATTGCGTTTTATGTATACAACGTATAGTTCCAGGACATTTGTAATAAAATGTTGTATTACGATCCGGGACCGATTTTATACCATTGGATGTAGGTTATTTCGGACATTTCTAACAATAGCTTCCCAATGGTACTTAAAATTTATCAAAACTCGGAATATTTGATGTACTATTGCGTTTTATGTATACAACGTATAGTTCCAGGACATTTGCAATAACATGTTGTATTACGATCCGGGACCGATTTTATACCATTGGATGTAGGTTATTTCGGACATTTCTAACAATAGCTTCCCAATGGTACTTAAAATTTATAAAAACTCGGAATATTAGATGTACTATTGCGTTTTATGTATACAACGTATAGTTCCAGGACATTTGCAATAAAATGTTGTATTACGATCCGGGACCGATTTTATACCATTGTAACAAGAGCTTCCCAATGGTACATAAAATTTATCAAAACTCGGAATATTTGATGTACTATTTTTTTTTTTTTTTTTTTTTTTTTTTTAAAAAAAAAAAAAAAAAAAAAAATGGTACTAAAATTATCAAAATCGGAATATTGATGTACTATTGCGTTTTATGTATACAACGTATAGTTCCAGGACATTTGCAATAAAATGTTGTATTACGATCCGGGACCGATTTTATACCATTGGATGTAGGTTATTTCGAACACTTTCTAACAATAGCTTCCCAATGGTACTTAAAATTTATCAAAACTCGGAATATTAGATGTACTATTGCGTTTTATGTATACAACGTATAGTTCCAGGACATTTGCAATAAAATGTTGTATTACGATCCGGGACCGATTTTATACCATTGCATGTAGGTTATTTCGAACATTTCTACCAATAGCTTTCCAATGGTACTTAAAATTTTTCAAAATTCGGAATATTTGATGTACTATTGCGTTTTATGTATACAACGTATAGTTCAGGACATTTGCAATAAAATGTTGTATTACGATCCGGGACCGACTTTATACCATTGGATGTATGTTATTTCGGACACTTCTAACAAGAGCTTCCCAATGGTACTTAAAATTTATAAAAACTCGGAATATTAGATGTACTATTGCGTTTTATGTATACAACGTATAGTTCCAGGACATTTCAATAAAATGTTGTATTACGATCCGGGACCGATTTTATACCATTGGATGTAGGTTATTTCGGAACATTTCTAACAAGAGCTTCCCAATGGTACTTAAAATTTATAAAAACTCGGAATATTAGATGTACTATTGCGTTTTATGTATACAACGTATAGTTCCAGGACATTTGCAATAAAATGTTGTATTACGATCCGGGACCGATTTTATACCATTGGATGTAGGTTACTTCGGACATTTCTAACAAGAGCTTCCCAATGGTACTTAAAATTTATCAAAACTCGGAATATTAGATGTACTATTGCGTTTTATGTATACAACGTATAGTTCCAGGACATTTGCAATAAAATGTTGTATTACGATCGGACCGATTTTATACCATTGGATGTAGGTTATTTCGGACATTTCTAACAAGAGCTTCCAATGGTACATAAAATTTATCAAAACTCGGAATATTAGATGTAATATTGCGTTTTATGTATACAACGTATAGTTCCAGGACATTTGCAATAAAATGTTGTATTACGATCCGGACCGATTTTATACCATTGGATGTAGGTTATTTCGGACATTTCTAACAATAGCTTCCAATGGTACTTAAAATTTTCAAAATTCGGAATATTTGATGTACATTGCGTTTTATGTATACAACGTATAGTTCCAGGACATTTGCAATAAAATGTTGTATTACGATCCGGGACCGATTTTATACCATTGGATGTAGGTTATTTCGGACATTCTAACAAAGCTTCCCAATGGTACTTAAAATTTATCAAAACTCGGAATATTTGATGTACTATTGCGTTTTATGTATACAACGTATAGTTCCAGGACATTTGCAATAAAATGTTGTATTACGATCCGGGACCGATTTTATACCATTGGATGTGGGTTATTTCGGACATTTCTAACAATAGCTTCCAATGGTACTTAAAATTTATCAAAATTCGGAAAATTTGATGTACTATTGCGTTTTATGTATACAACGTATAGTTCCAGGACATTTGCAATAAAATGTTGTATTACGATCCGGGACCGATTTTATACCATTGGATGTAGGTTATTTCGGACATTTCTAACAAGAGCTTACCAATGGTACATAAAATTTATCAAAACTCGGAATATTAGATGTAATATTGCGTTTTATGTATACAACGTATAGTTCCAGGACATTTGCAATAAAATGTTGTATTACGATCCGGGACCGATTTTATACCATTGGATGTAGGTTATTTCGGACATTTCTAACAATAGCTTCCCAATGGTACTTAAAATTTTCAAAACTCGGAATATTTGATGTACTATTGCGTTTTATGTATACAACGTATAGTTCCAGGACATTTGCAATAAAATGTTGTATTACGATCCGGGACCGATTTTATACCATTGGATGTAGGTTATTTCGACATTCTAACAAGAGCTTCCCAATGGTACTTAAAATTTATCAAAACTCGGAATATTAGATGTACTATTGCGTTTTATGTATACAACGTATAGTTCCAGGACATTTGCAATAAAATGTTGTATTACGATCCGGGACCGATTTTATACCATTGGATGTAGGTTATTTCGGACATTTCTAACAATAGCTTCCCAATGGTACTTAAAATTTTTCAAAACTCGGAATATTTGATGTACTATTGCGTTTTATGTATACAACGTATAGTTCCAGGACATTTGCAATAAAATGTTGTATTACGATCCGGGACCGATTTTATACCATTGGATGTGGGTTATTTCGGACATTTCTAACAATAGCTTCCCAATGGTACATAAAATTTATCAAAACTCGGAATATTTGATGTACTATTGCGTTTTATGTATACAACGTATAGTTCCAGGATGTTTGCAATAAAATGTTGTATTACGATCCAGGACCGATTTTATTCCATTGGATGTAGGTTATTTCGGACATTTCTAACAATAGCTTCCCAATGGTACTAAAATTTATCAAAACTCGGAATATTTGATGTACTATTGCGTTTTATGTATACAACGTATAGTTCCAGGACATTTGTAATAAAATGTTGTATTACGATCCGGGACCGATTTTATACCATTGGATGTAGGTTATTTCGGACATTTCTAACAAGAGCTTCCCAATGGTACTTAAAATTTTTCGAAACTCGGAATATTTGATGTACTATTGCGTTTTATGTATACAACGTATAGTTCCAGGACATTTGCAATAAAATGTTGTATTACGATCCGGGACCGATTTTATTCCATTGGATGTAGGTTATTTCGGACATTTCTAACAAGAGCTTCCCAATGGTACTTAAAATTTTTCAAAATTCGGAATATTTGATGTACCATTGCGTTTTATGTATACAGCGTATAGTTCCAGGACATTTGCAATAAAATGTTGTATTACGATCCGGGACCGATTTTATACCATTGAATGTAGGTTATTTCGGACATTTCTAACAATAGCTTCCCAATGGTACTTAAAATTGATCAAAACTCGGAATATTTGATGTACTATTGCGTTTTATGTATACAACGTATAGTTCCAGGACATTTGCAATAAAATGTTGTATTACGATCCGGGACCGATTTTATACCATTGGATGTAGGTTATTTCGGAACATTTCTAACAAGAGCTTCCCAATGGTACTTAAAATTTTTCAAAACTCGGAATATTTGATGTACTATTGCGTTTTATGTATACAACGTATAGTTCCAGGACATTTGCAATAAAATGTTGTATTACGATCCGGGACCGATTTTATACCATTGGATGTGGGTTATTTCGGACATTTCTAACAATAGCTTCCCAATGGTACTTAAAATTTATCAAAACTCGGAATATTTGATGTACTATTGCGTTTTATGTATACAACGTATAGTTCCAGGACATTTGCAATAAAATGTTGTATTACGATCCGGGACCGATTTTATACCATTGGATGTAGGTTATTTCGGACATTTCTAACAATAGCTTCCCAATGGTACTTAAAATTTATCAAAACTTCGGAATATTTGATGTACTATTGCGTTTTATGTATACAACGTATAGTTCCAGGACATTTGCAATAAAATGTTGTATTACGATCCGGGACCGATTTTATACCATTGGATGTAGGTTATTTCGGACATTTCTAACAAAGCTTCCCAATGGTACTTAAAATTTATCAAAACTCGGAATATTTGATGTACCATTGCGTTTTATGTATACAACGTATAGTTCCAGGACATTTGCAATAAAATGTTGTATTACGATCCGGGACCGATTTTATACCATTGGATGTAGGTTATTTCGGACATTTCTAACAAAGCTTCCCAATGGTACTTAAAATTATCAAAACTCGGAATATTTGATGTACTATTGCGTTTTATGTATACAACGTATAGTTCCAGGACATTTGCAATAAAATGTTGTATTACGATCCGGGACCGATTTTATACCATTGGATGTAGGTTATTTCGGAACATTTCTAACAAGAGCTTCCCAATGGTACTTAAAATTTTCAAAACTCGGAATATTTGATGTATATTGCGTTTTATGTATACAACGATAGTTCCAGGACATTTGCAATAAAATGTTGTATTACGATCCGGGACCGATTTTATACCATTGGATGTAGGTTATTTCGGACATTTCTAACAATAGCTTCCAATGGTACTTAAAATTTATCAAAATTCGGAATATTTTATGTACTATTGCGTTTTATGTATACAACGTATAGTTCCAGGACATTTGCAATAAAATGTTGTATTACGATCCGGGACCGATTTTATACCATTGGATGTAGGTTATTTCGGACATTTCTAACAAGAGCTTCCCAATGGTACTTAAAATTTATCAAAACTCGGAATATTTTATGTACTATTGCGTTTTATGTATACAACGTATAGTTCCAGGACATTTGCAATAAAATGTTGTATTACGATCCGGGACCGATTTTATTCCATTGGATGTAGGTTATTTCGGACATTTCTAACAAGAGCTTCCCAATGGTACTTAAAATTTATCAAAACTCGGAATATTGATGTACTATTGCGTTTTATGTATACAACGTATAGTTCCAGGACATTTGCAATAAAATGTTGTATTACGATCCGGGACCGATTTTATACCATTGGATGTAGGTTATTTCGGACATTTCTAACAATAGCTTCCCAATGGTACTTAAAATTTATCAAAACTCGGAATATTGATGTACTATTGCGTTTTATGTATACAACGTATAGTTCCAGGACATTTGCAATAAAATGTTGTATTACGATCCGGGACCGATTTTATACCATTGGATGTGGGTTATTTCGGACATTTCTAACAATAGCTTCCCAATGGTACATAAAATTTATCAAAACTCGGAATATTTGATGTACTATTGCGTTTTATGTATACAACGTATAGTTCCAGGACATTTGCAATAAAATGTTGTATTACGATCCGGGACCGATTTTATACCATTGGATGTAGGTTATTTCGGACATTTCTAACAAGAGCTTCCCAATGGTACTTAAAATTTTTCGAAACTCGGAATATTGATGTCCTATTGCGTTTTATGTATACAACGTATAGTTCCAGGATATTTGTAATAAAATGTTGTATTACGATCCGGGACCGATTTTATACCATTGGAGGTAGGTTATTTCGGACATTACCAACAAGAGCTTCCCAATGGTACATAAAATTGATCAAAACTCGGAATATTTGATGTACTATTGCGTTTTATGTATACAACGTATAGTTCAGGACATTTGCAATAAAATGTTGTATTACGATCCGGGACCGATTTTATACCATTGGATGTAGGTTATTTCGGACATTTCTAACAATAGCTTCCAATGGTACTTAAAATTTATCAAAACTCGGAATATTTGATGTACTATTGCGTTTTATGTATACAACGTATAGTTCCAGGACATTTGCAATAAAATGTTGTATTACGATCCGGGACCGATTTTATACCATTGGATGTAGGTTATTCGGACATTTCTAACAAGAGCTTCCCAATGGTACATAAAATTTATCAAAACTCGGAATATTTGATGTATATTGCGTTTTATGTATACAACGTATAGTTCCAGGACATTTGCAATAAAATGTTGTATTACTATCCGGACCGATTTTATACCATTGGATGTAGGTTATTTCGGACATTTCTACAATAGCTTCCAATGGTACTTAAAATTTATCAAAATCGGAATATTGATGTACTATTGCGTTTTATGTATACAACGTATAGTTCCAGGACATTTGCAATAAAATGTTGTATTACGATCCGGGACCGATTTTATACCATTGGATGTAGGTTATTTCGGACATTTCTAACAAGAGCTTCCCAATGGTACTTAAAATTTATCAAAACTGGAATATTGATGTATATTGCGTTTTATGTATACAACGTATAGTTCCAGGACATTTGCAATAAAATGTTGTATTACGATCCGGGACCGATTTTATACCATTGGATGTAGGTTATTTCGGACATTTCTAACAAAGCTTCCCAATGGTACATAAAATTTATCAAAACTCGGAATATTGATGTATATTGCGTTTTATGTATACAACGTATAGTTCCAGGACATTTGCAATAAAATGTTGTATTACATCCGGGACCGATTTTATACCATTGGATGTAGGTTATTTCGGACATTTCTAACAATAGCTTCCAATGGTACTTAAAATTTATCAAAATTCGGAATTTGATGTACTATTGCGTTTTATGTATACAACGTATAGTTCAGGACATTTGCAATAAAATGTTGTATTACGATCCGGGACCGATTTTATACCATTGGATGTAGGTTATTTCGACATTTCTAACAAAGCTTCCAATGGTACTAAATTATCAAATCGGAATATTTGATGTATATTGCGTTTTATGTATACAACGTATAGTTCAGGACATTTGCAATAAAATGTTGTATTACGATCCGGACCGATTTTATACCATTGGATGTAGGTTATTTCGGACATTTCTCAATAGCTTCCAATGGTACTTAAAATTTTCAAAATCGGAATATTGATGTACTATTGCGTTTATGTATACAACGTATAGTTCCAGGACATTTGCAATAAAATGTTGTATTACGATCCGGGACCGATTTTATACCATTGGATGTAGGTTATTTCGGACATTTCTAACAAAGCTTCCAATGGTACAAAATTTATCAAAATCGGAATATTTGATGTACATTGCGTTTTATGTATACAACGTATAGTTCCAGGACATTTGCAATAAAATGTTGTATTACGATCCGGGACCGATTTTATACCATTGGATGTAGGTTATTTCGGACATTTCTAACAAAGCTTCCCAATGGTACATAAAATTTATCAAAACTCGGAATATTAGATGTAATATTGCGTTTTATGTATACAACGAATAGTTCCAGGACATTTGCAATAAAATGTTGTATTACGATCCGGGACCGATTTTATACCATTGGATGTAGGTTATTTCGGACATTTCTAACAATAGCTTCCCAATGGTACATAAAATTTATCAAAACTCGGAATATTTGATTACCTATTGCGTTTTATGTATACAACGTATAGTTCCAGGACATTTGCAATAAAATGTTGTATTACGCAGCGGGACCGATTTTATACCATTGGATGTAGGTTATTTTGGATATTTCTAACAAGAGCTTCCCAATGGTACATAAAATTTATCAAAACTCGGAATATTTTATGTACTATTGCGTTTTATGTATACAACGTATAGTTCCAGGACATTTGCAATAAAATGTTGTATTACGATCCGGGACCGATTTTATTCCATTGGATGTAGGTTATTTCGGACATTTCTAACAAAGCTTCCCAATGGTACATAAAATTTTTCAAAACTTGGAATATTTGATGTACTATTGCGTTTTATGTATACAACGTATAGTTCCAGGACATTTGCAATAAAATGTTGTATTACGATCCGGGACCGATTTTATACCATTGGATGTAGGTTATTTCGGACATTTCTACCAATAGCTTCCCAATGGTACTTAAAATTTATAAAAACTCGGAATATTAGATGTACTATTGCGTTTTATGTATACAACGTATAGTTCCAGGACATTTGCAATAAAATGTTGTATTACGATCCGGGACCGATTTTATACCATTGGATGTAGGTTACTTCGGACATTTCTAACAAGAGCTTCCCAATGGTACATAAAATTTATCAAAACTTGGAATATTTGAAGTAATATTGCGTTTTATGTATACAACGTATAGTTCCAGGAACATTTGCAATAAAATGTTGTATTACGATCCGGGACCGATTTTATACCATTGGATGTAGGTTATTTCGGACATTTCTAACAATAGCTTTCCCAATGGTACTTAAAATTTTTCAAAATTCGGAATATTTGATGTACATTGCGTTTTATGTATACAACGTATAGTTCCAGGACATTTGCAATAAAATGTTGTATTACGCAGCGGGACCGATTTTATACCATTGGATGTAGGTTATTTCGAACATTCCTAACAAGAGCTTCCCAATGGTACTTAAAATTTTTGAAAACTCGGAATATTTGATGTACTATTGCGTTTTATGTATACAGCGTATAGTTCCAAAACATTTGCAATAAAATGTTGTATTACGATCCGGGACCGATTTTATACCATTGGATGTAGGTTATTTCGGAACATTTCTAACAAAGCTTCCCAATGGTACTTAAAATTTTAAAACTCGGAATATTTGATGTACTATTGCGTTTTATGTATACAACGAATAGTTCCAGGACATTTGCAATAAAATGTTGTATTACGATCCGGGACCGATTTTATACCATTGGATGTAGGTTATTTCGGACATTTCTAACAATAGCTTCCAATGGTACTTAAAACTTTTCAAAATTCGGAATATTTGATGTACCATTGCGTTTTATGTATACAGCGTATAGTTCCAGGACATTTGCAATAAAATGTTGTATTACGATCCGGGACCGACTTTATACCATTGAATGTAGGTTATTTCGAACACTTCTAACAAGAGCTTCCCAATGGTACTTAAAATTGATCAAAACTCGGAATATTAGATGTACTATTGCGTTTTATGTATACAACGTATAGTTCCAAGACATTTGCAATAAAATGTTGTATTACGACCCGGGACCGATTTTATACCATTGGATGTAGGTTATTTCGAACATTTCTACCAATAGCTTTCCAATGGTACTTAAAACATTTCAAAATTCGGAATATTTGATGTACTATTGCGTTTTATGTATACAGCGTATAGTTCCAGGACATTTGCAATAAAATGTTGTATTACGATCCGGGACCGACTTTATACCATTGGATGTAGGTTATTTCGGACACTTCTAACAAGAGCTTCCCAATGGTACTTAAAATTTATAAAAACTCGGAATATTAGATGTACTATTGCGTTTTATGTATACAACGTATAGTTCCAGGACATTTTCAATAAAATGTTGTATTACGATCCGGGACCGATTTTATACCATTGGATGTAGATTATTTCGGACACTCTAACAAGAGCTTCCCAATGGTACTTAAAATTTATAAAAACTCGGAATATTAGATGTACTATTGCGTTTTATGTATACAACGTATAGTTCCAGGACATTTGCAATAAAATGTTGTATTACGATCCGGGACCGATTTTATACCATTGGATGTAGGTTATTTCGGACATTTCTAACAAGAGCTTCCCAATGGTACTTAAAATTTATAAAAACTCGGAATATTAGATGTACTATTGCGTTTTATGTATACAACGTATAGTTCCAGGACATTTGCAATAAAATGTTGTATTACGATCCGGGACCGATTTTATACCATTGGATGTAGGTTACTTCGGACATTTCTAACAAGAGCTTCCCAATGGTACATAAAATTTATCAAAACTCGGAATATTAGATGTAATATTGCGTTTTATGTATACAACGTATAGTTCCAAAACATTTGCAATAAATTGTTGTATTACTATCCAGGACCGATTTTATACCATTGGATGTAGGTTATTTCGGACATTTCTACCAATAGCTTTCCAATGGTACTTAAAATTTTACAAAATTCGGAATATTTGATGTAATTGCGTTTTATGTATACAACGTATAGTTCCAGGACATTTGCAATAAAATGTTGTATTACGATCCGGGACCGATTTTATACCATTGGATGTAGGTTTTTCGGACATTTCTAACAAGAGCTTCCCAATGGTACTTAAAATTTATCAAAACTCGGAATATTGATGTACTATTGCGTTTTATGTATACAACGTATAGTTCCAGGACATTTCAATAAAATGTTGTATTACGATCCGGGACCGATTTTATACCATTGGATGTAGGTTATTTCGGACATTTAACAAGAGCTTCCCAATGGTACTTAAAATTTATCAAAACTCGGAATATTGATGTAATATTGCGTTTTATGTATACAACGTATAGTTCCAGGACATTTGCAATAAAATGTTGTATTACGATCCGGGACGATTTTATACCATTGGATGTAGGTTATTTCGGACATTTCTAACAAAGCTTCCCAATGGTACTTAAAATTTATTAAAACTCGGAATATTGATGTAATATTGCGTTTTATGTATACAACGTATAGTTCCAACATTTGCAATAAAATGTTGTATTACTTCCAGGACCGATTTTATACCATTGGATGTAGGTTATTTCGGACATTTTAACAATAGCTTCCCAATGGTACTTAAAATTTTCAAAATTGGAATATTTGATGTACTATTGCGTTTTATGTATACAACGTATAGTTCTAGGACATTTGCAATAAAATGTTGTATTACGATTCGGGCCCGTTTTTATGCCATTGGATGTAGGTTATTTCAGACATTTCTAACAAGAGCTTCCCAATAGTACTTAAAATTTATCAAAACTCGGAATATTTGATGTACTATTGCGTTTTATGTATACAACGTATAGTTCTAGGACATTTGCAATAAAATGTTGTATTACGTTCCGGGCCGTTTTAATTGGATGTAGGTTTTTCGACATTTTAACAAAGCTTCCCAATAGTACTTAAAATTTATTAAAACTCGGAATATTTGATGTACTATTGCGTTTTATATATACAACGTATAGCCCCAGAATATTTTCAATAAAATGTAGTATTACATTCCGGGACCGATTTTAAACCCATTTCGGACATTTTTAACAATAGCCTCCTAATGGTACATAAAGTTTATCAAAACTTGGAATATTTGATGTACTATTTCGTTTTATATATACAACGTATAGGTCCAGGACATTTGCAATAAAATGTTGTATTACGTTCCGGGACCGATTTATACCATGAATGTAGTTGTGTCGGACATTTTAACAATAGCCTCCCAATGGTACATAAAGTTATATCAAAACCCGGAACTCTTGATGCACTACTGCGTTTTATATTTAAAACGTATAGCCCCAGGATATTAGCAATAAAATGTTGTATTACGTTCCGGGACCGATTTTAAACCAATTTCGGACATTTTTAAAAATAGCCCTTCAATGGTACATAAAATTTATCAAAATTCGGAATATTTGATGTACTATTGCGTTTTATGTATACAACGTATAGTTCCAGAACATTTGCAATAAATGTTGATTACGTTCCGGGACCGATTTTATACCATTGAATGTAGGTTTTTCGGACATTTTAACAATAGCCTCCCAATGGTACATAAAATTATATCAAAACTCGGAATTTGATGTCTATTGCGTTTTATATATACAACGTATAGCCCAGGAATTTGCAATAAAATGTTGTATTACGTTCCGGGACCGATTTTATACCAATTTCGGACATTTTTAAAATAGCTCCCAATGGTACAAAAATTTATCAAAATTCGGAATATTTGATGTACTATTGCGTTTTAGTAACCAACGTATAGTTCAGGACATTTGCAATAAAATGTTGTATTACGTTTCAGGACCGATTTTATACCATTGGAATGTAGGTTTTTCGGACATTTTTAACAATAACCTTCCCAATGGTACATAAATTATATCAAAACTCGGAATCCTTGATGCACTATTGCGTTTTATGTATACAACGTATAGTTCCAGGACATTTGAAATAAAATGTTGTATTACGGTCCGGGACCGATTTTGTACCATCGGATGTAGGTTATTTCGGACATTTCTAACAATAGCTTCCCAATGGTACTTAAAATTTTTCAAAGTTCGGAAAATTTGTTGTACAATTGCGTTTTATGTATACAACGTATAGTTCCAGGACATTTGCAATAGAATGTTGTATTACGTTCCGGGACCGATTTTATACCATTGAATGTAGGTTGTGTCGGACAATAGCCTCCCAATGGTACATAAAGTTTATATTAAAACTCAGAATTTGATGACTATTGCATTTTATATATACAACGTATATTCCAGGATATTTGCAATAAAATGTTGTATTACGTTCCGGGACCGATTTTAAACCAATTTCGGACATTTTTAAAATAGCTCCCAATGGTACATAAAATTTATCAAAACTCGGAATATTTGATGTACTATTTCGTTTTATGTACAGAACGAAAAGTTCCTGGAGATTTGCTACAAAATGTTGTATTGTGTTCCGGGACCGATTTTATACCTTTGGATGTAGGTTATTTCGGACATTTCTAACAATAGCTTCCCAATGGTACATAAAATTTATCAAAATTCGGAATATTTGATGTACTATTGCGTTTTATGTATACAACGTATAGTTCCAGGACATTTGCAATAGAATGTTGTATTACGTTCCGGGATCAATTATATACAATAGAATGTAGGTTGTGTCGGACATTTTTAACAATAGCCTCCCAATGATATATTGAGTTTATCAAAATTCGGAAGCCTTGATGTACTATTTCGTTTTATGAATACAGAGTATGGTTCCAGGATATTTGCCATAAATTGTTGTATTACGTTGCGGGACCGTTTTTATACTTGTAGAAGCAACAGGATTTGATAATCAAAATACTAAATACTTAAATAAAAGTTATATAAAAATCTATTTTATCAAACTATTGTGATTGTTTCTCTATAGGTGTCATTACTTCTTTAATATTAAGTTAATTGGAAACTGTTAATTTGATTTCTAATAGATGTACACATAATAGGCGAGTTAAGGTTCGGGCTTTGGGAGCTGCGTTTTTAAAAACACTTCCAAACTTTTTAACAAATTTATTTGATTAAACAGAATTGAATGTAAAATTTTACCAACTTATTTTAAAATTACTCTAAGTTCAAAAAAAGAATTAATTGTACTATTTTGAGTAGTCTAAGCAACTGCAACGTTAAAGCTGAATACTTTGACTGACTGCCGGGTCTCGGCTGGCTTTTATGATGTCCCAACCCCTCACATGGCTTTGGGCACTTGTAGAGCTCATGTTTGCTTATTCTTAATTTTTTTCATTGTAACAATGTTATAATCTTAATTTCTAAGTAATCGCGGTATCTTGACCGTCTGTGACCTACCACTTGCAGTGTCACTATCGTCTGGATACAAAGTATTGCATCCGTTCTCATAAACTGTTAATAAACTTTATTAATTGTCCTTGTATTACAGTGTTGCATTTCACTTAGTAACTTCTTAATAATTTCTAAGATTTTCTATTAGGTTCTATTTTATAATACATACATAATTGGGGGATATGTAACTCGCGTCATTAGAAAAATATCTAAGACGGGACCCTGGTGGTGAAGCTTTATGAAATGGGTTGATTGCTTTTTCCCTTATGCCGATTTTTCTGTAGAGATTACTCATCTATATATAGAAATAAAAATTAAACTACTTTGTTTTTATTACATTACATTCATTAAAAAAATTATTGCTTTAATGAATTAAAAAAATCATGAAATTAATGGTATTGAAAGGTAATATAAAATAACACAAACAATTAATAATCAAGACATTTCTTGTATTCTGTCGCTGGAGGTCTAAAGGTCTAATTAATATTCTGTACAAAATATTAGTGTTACGTAGTCCCTTTAGTTTTACAAAATATCATCCATTTTTTTATAGCTTTTATATTTAAATTCGCAGAAAAGCTTATGCATAAAACAAAACATCCCTACGACGGCATTAAAAAATTATAAACTGAAGTTATGATGTGTTGAGCGTTTAGGCTATTCTGTAAAATAAATTGTAAATGACTGACGTCTAGAAAGTCTCCAGCAAGCAGCTATTTTTGTTTATTTGTGTAAGAGCTACACACATTTATTCGTCACAAAGAAACTTTCAATTTTTGAATATTCCTTGGCCTGCTTATCTAAATCAAGCTTAGGAGTTCCCTTATGTACTTTTTCTTTTCTTTGGGAATAAACCCAACGATTGTTTTTAAAAGAGTGTTTATTGACGTTTCGATTCATGACCTACATTCATCGTCAAAATAATTATAATGAAGTTTTGAATTTGACATTTCTGCATAAATTGAAATCGAGTTTGGCTTATCAATATTTGCTATATTTTAGTTAGATGACTATGTACCAGATGAACGCTTTAAAAATTCAAAAGGAGTAAGTGCCTTCAGTTGGTGTTGTGCTCATTTTTTCTGAATTTTTAAGTATTCGTCTAGCATATAATCAGTAGTAATACCATAAGTACTTCAAAATATTCAAATTATACATCGATAGCTTGTTGCACAATTACAAAGAGTGTCCGTTTGACAATTTAAATAATCCGACCGCGTAGAGGGAGTATTATTCTGTCAAACTGACACGATTTGTAATTGTAGGAAGTTTGAGATGTATAACTGTATTTATTTTGAAGCACGAATAGTATTTGATACGAATATTTTTTGAGTAAATTTGAACAATAGTATCTACACATTTTTGAAGAATTATTGATAAATGTCAAAATAGCGCGTTTAGTTTGTATGTAACAATATGAAATTGGTTACTATGGAAATGCAAATAATGCAGAATTTTTGATTGCTTGAGTTACTCTATGTATAATCGTATATTATCGAAATTATACAAGGTAGCTTAACTAAATTGGATGTTCTGATTGGTTGAAAATCGTAGAAAACAATAAAAATCAGGTATTATCAAAATTTTATGTAGAAATCTTCTTTTAAAAATCAATAGAACTATGTATCTGCCGCACAGTTTATTTTTAATTTTGTTTTTTAAAAATTCCATTAAAAAAATTTAATAAGACTCTCAGTAAGATTTAAAAAATTAAATATCTTAAGTTTACAATTGTTTCGGCAGCCTAATAAAATCTATAAAAAGATAACAGCCATCATCAGAACATGTTAAAAATAATTTGCTTATTTGACGAATGAGTTTAACAGAAAAATTCATATTAAATAAAGCGTTACGGCACAATTCTACGTTCCATCACCACAATGTGATGGCTTGAAATTTCAAGCCACACATTGTTTAGTTTACATTGTCCTGCATACAGCGGGTTTTCAACCAAACTTACGAAGTAAGTTAGGTTAATATAATCGCTACGTCGTCATCGCCGCCGTCGTCCGTTGCCATATTCCCATAATGATACAATAAATGATATATATGTACCTTGTTTAGTTTTTTACGCTGATTACAAATATGCTGTACCCCTTTCGATATCTCATTTAGTTTTCGAGATAATCGAATTTATTTAAGAAATATTAACAATACAAACTAATATAAACCTTAATAGAATTTTTTTCAACCATTTAATTTAAAATATATTATTTCCTTTTATAAAATTTACGAAGTTTGGTTGTAAGGCGTATAGTAGTATTATTATCTCATGGCGGGTGACCTTGAAAAAACCTGCGCGAGGAGGAGCTATATTAATAATCAAAATAGAAAAGTGAGACTAAAAAACATCGACTGCTTGCACGTCCAGTGTTGCCAGAGCAAAAATTGTCGAGCAACCAAGGAATGTGTTTTAAATAGTTTTATGTTGATTTTTGCTCTTCTATAAAAATGATCTGAGCTTATTGTTAGATGTGATACCCCGATTATTGATTGATTGAATCAGTGTACACAAGATATTTTATCACTTATAGTCACTAGTAGAACAAAAACAATTTGGTAGTACTACATATTCGTTTTTTTCAAATCAATAGACGTTTTTGTTTTAAACACAAACTATAAACTATAAACACAATTAAAAACAATCTGTCGTCCTTGACTATGAATCACCTCCTTCTTATTCATAATATTACTCTAAAAAATATCATAATTAATCATTGAACGAACATTCTTTTAAATACCTACATTGCTGAAGAAATTAACTATCAGTTAGTTTTGAAAGAAACTGTTTTGATGACTATTACTTGATACAAATATTAAAACAGAAAACTGAAAACAATAAGACCTTGATAAGAGCGAGAATTACAATGACAGTTACCGTTCACATTCGGTATATACAGTATTGGGATCCACTGAGTATGTGCACTGTTGCCACAGCAAATATTTGCGGATAAAGAAACTACGAACCTAGAATTGTTTATAAGTAAAAACAAGTAAAAGCTCCGATATTATACGGAGGTCTGAATTTATTTCATATATTTATGAATTTCTAGATACCGCCAGCATGAACGGGGTCCTTACAAACAATATTTTACTTAACGTAATAAATGGGATATTTGTGACGACATATTAAATCCACATTGCTAGCAAGATGTTTGTGGGTTGTACTGTAGCGTTGTGAATCTTGAGGTTTAAGTTTAAATTGAACCTATTGCGCATGTGACGTCACGCGCCATGAGATAATAATACTACTCTACATCCGTCTTAGATTTTTTTTTAAATAGGATTATACAACTGAGATCGTGCATCATTATTTAGAAATCTCTGAGTATACAGCATGTAACAGTTGTTTAGCACTTAAATTTAACGTCACCTTTAATGTTTAACCTGTTTCGAATAAATCGACTAAGTTTTTAAATTTTACATGGCGGTCAGTAAACAAATATAGGTTTTTAACACAAAAATGCTCATACAATGCTGCAATATTAATCATTAACGTAATTATACATTTAGTTCATCTGTAAAACCGTTCTATTATTCTCAATAGGTATACCTAATGTTTGGTTAAATTTTTTAAACCTGTCCTACAAGATAGCTGCAATATTAAATTTATTTAGCAATAATAAAAATGTTATCAAATAGAACACACCACAGATTACTAGTTATTTGAATTCCTTGAAAAATTTTAAGATTACTTCATGTAACGTATCTTATACTTGTCGTTGATGATATAGATAACAATATTTACCGTGGTGTGGTGAAAAAGTGTGTGCGGTTTATTATTCGTGATTGATAGCATGTACATTTGAGAACTTACAATAATATTGTGAACGACAATGTCTAAGTTTACGTGTTTATAATAAAAATTGATTAAAATGAGTTTCTGCCCTTTTCATTATTGCCAAATGACTTTAATATTGCAGATCAGAGATAAACCGGGTTAATTTGGGTAACTTTTCTGACCGGGTCACGGGACACCGGTTCTGTGGTATAAATCGAGTCTGACCCCGTGACCCGACATGACCTGGTCTGACACGGTGTTATCCGGCCTGACCCGGTGACTGGAACTAATGCAATGCTGATTGATACTTGCTACGCACCTAGACGTAGCCGGAAGGAAAGTAAATACTAGGCTAACTACCAAACGCGAAGAGAGGGGGGGGGATTTACCTACATACCAAGAAAACAAAAAAAAAGCACGTCGCCCACGATTATTTATTAAGAAATAAAAAATAAATAAAGGATTCTGTACAAACAAGCAAAAGTAATAAATTAAGCGTTACTATTTCAAAGCAAACAATTATGTGATATGAACAATTTAGTACTTTAGATACGAAATGCGCATCTCGTATTTTACACAAAATAAAATTAGTCAGTAATAAATAAGCATGTGAGAGCTTTTGTCAAGTGTTTTTTTTTTTAAATTGCACTTAATACTTTTTTTAAAATAAACTAATCAGTAGAAAAGAATTAACGTGTGAGAGCATTTGTCCAACATTTTTTTAAATTGTACATAATTCCGTTTATAAAATAAACCAATCAGTAGAATAGAATAAGCGTGTGTCTGTCAAACATTGTTAACAATGCTACAACACACCTGTAGAGCGATACTATCATTTCGCAGCAACAAACAATAGTCCTACAGTGTCACGTTTCTTTTCACGTAACTACACCAAACGCTGATAAGGAATATACCGTTGATATACCCAAAAGAAAACAAGTTGTATACCTGTATGTGTCTGGATACTTAGCTTGCAGGTCGTCGGGGGCTAGTCAACACAGCAACGCTAGGGTAGTCAAGATCCATGTGTCCTGCCACCGTAACTGCAGCAGCGGTCTACTTACAAAATTAGTTGGTCTACGTCACCGAACAGTTGGGCCTACATAAATAAAGAACCCATTTGGCCTCCAGCTAAAAGCTCCTACTTGTCGAACAAAAAAAAATTGCATTGCTTTTGAAGTACTGTGACGAAAAATGTAGAAAATATTTCAATGCACAAGCTGCAGAATCAAATTTAAAAATTGGTTCAAATATCACGAGTTTGAACTGCAAATCTCGCGTTATCAACGCGCGATTAGCAAACTGGAAAACACGCTATCAACTAATAGTAGGATCTATTATTTCGACAAGTCTTTAAATGGGAAACACAAGAGAAAGCAATTGTACGTTATCGAAATGTTTAACAAATTAACAGATATCTAAAACAAGGTATTGACTATTTAATTTATCGAATAAATTTTCGTTTTGAAAACAAAGTGGATTTGAGTTAAAATTAGGCTAAGCGGGCTTATACTGAACAGGTACATTGTATAGGGTATTGTTGGAGAATTTAAAAATAGAAAAGGAATTTATGTAAATGAAATAACCAAATACCGGATACGGTTTTACTGCCGAAAATGAACGTAACATACTATTACTTTGTAAGCTCAAAAATGATAAATTTTTACTATTTAAATAAGCAAATAGTTGCTAAGAGATGAAAAAATGATTAAATCATTGCAATTGATATAGTTTCATGCAATACCGAAGGGTTAAGTTGAATTATAAATAATAAACGATTTGCATTTTGCATAAAATACGAACGGTGCTATTATTACAGTACACTTTTATCAGAAATGTTTACATATTTTCTTTGAAATTTACACATTCAATTTCTTTTAAAATTCAGTTTAAAGTTCACTCAAACTTCGTAACCAAGTTATATTTTTGGTCACCGGGTAAGATCGGGTGAGTTCGGGTCACCGGGTCACACGCAGTTCGGGTTCCCAGGTCCATTTGGGTCACCGGGTCAGTCCGGGTTACCGGGTCACCATTTAAGTGACCCGGTCCGTCTCTATTGCAGATATTGAATGATATTAAAATTTGAAAATTTACCCAGCGTCATAACAATTAATCGTTAAAACATTGTTTTGTTCTTTGAGAGAGTTCTTATGGTACTTACACCAAGTATGGTGTGCAACAGCAAAAGATTTTAAGAAATTGACGATATCTTAAAAATTGCATAATTCAGATGTACGGTATGTTGTTGCATGCTTCATATCTAGAATTGTCCGTACAATTCAGAGTTAAACATTTACAGGATGTTGCATTTAGAATAACCAAATTGCTGGATACTTTATGCATTTGATGTAATGCAATAAACAACATCAAGTTTAAGAAAGGTTTATTTAAATATAAATCAAGCTAAGCGACTACACATCATGAAAGCTTCTTACGTTCTTCTATACCTCTAAACAACAAGTTACAGTAACCCTTACTTACTCCCTCTACTACCCTTAGGTCTATCGACGCACGCAGAAGGCCTGAAATATTTTCCACATCCTTCGGCGCGGCGGAACAACTTAGCTTATCACTTCTTTCAAGGTCGATATTTCACGTGATATTCTTTTAAATGTTTTAGCGTTATCTGAGTAAATGACCTTAGGAATCCTTCTACGGGCAAAGAACCGTTTACATGCACTGATTGTAGACGCAACATCCATTTTCAAAACAATCTCTAGATGAAGTGCTCGTATAACAGCGCAGGTAAATAAAAGCACATAACATGGCTTTGAGTTATAACTATCTTTAAAATACAACGGTCCGACGAAGTCTAAACCTGTTACTTCAAAGGGCTTTGTTTGCTGTATTCGATCTCTAGGTAACGGCGCGAAGGGATGCGCTCCTGACTTTTCACGAAGTCGTTTACAGATAACACATTTTGCTAAAACGGACTTTATTAATTGCCGTCCTCGTATAATCCAAAATAGTTTACGTAATTCATAAAGTGTCGCATTTACACCACTATGATGAAGAGTTTTATGAAGCTTCATTATTAATAATTTGCTTAAGTGTGCATTTTTCGATAGAATAACGGGATGTTTGAGGTCGAAATCTTCTCTTAAATTATGAAGACGTCTATCCAAATGCAGCAATTCATGTTTATCCAAGAAAAAGCTTAAAGTTGAAATACTCGATTTCCGTTCATTGCCCTTACCCTTTTGTAAACTGTTAATCTCCGAATAATAAACTTCCCGCTGCGCTTGCCTCAGTAAACATATTTTGGCTCTTTCAAATTCGTTTACGGTTAAGCTCTTCATTTCTTTATTATTTTTGGGTTTTAAATTTCCTATAAATCGTAAAACATACGCCGTTATTCGCACTAAACGATCAAAATCACTGTATCTGGAGGAATCTATAAATTGATTGCTACCTTTTGTAGTGTCGTTAAGTAGTATAGTATATTGTACAACGAGCATGGAATGATGCCCATTTCTCACAAGTATGATAAATTGCAGCACGAGCTGAAAGCGAGTGCTGCAAATCATACAAGTGAGAAATGGGCATTCCATGCGTGTTGTACACTATACTTTTCCTACGACTGTAGTACGTACTTTTTAAATGTGATACCTTTTTTGTTAATATTATAAAATACATGGTAAGTATAGGAGTATACATTTTCTTAATATCATAAGTTTATTATCGTTTGTGAATATACATAAATTCAAAGAAAAGTACAAATTTATCATAAAAAAAGTAAATAAATTGATTTAAGTTTAGTTTTTAGATTCATTATTATTAACAATATTAAAGGTTACATTGCAATTATTAAACGTCATTGTAGAAGGTGTTTCCCAAAAACTAAATTTTCTTGACGCTGGAAATTCTTGTCTTTGGACGTTGATGGAACATTTGATGTGCTATCAATTGAATTTTGTATTATGTTGCCTACATTCAACTTATTTGTTAAAGAATCGGCTATATAGTTTTCGGCGACTGATGTTGATTTCCAGCCACCGTGCCTTTTTAAAGATGTTATATCTTCTCCAGCATCTACAAGAATAGTGGCGGAAGATCTCCGGAAGCAATGACCAGTATATAATTCCGGATTGGGTAGTTTTAAATACGTTGCAATTTGCTTTCCCATAGCACCAAATTTATTGATACCTACTTTCTGTGTGGTGCATTTTCTTTTCTGATAATTTAAGAAAAAACTAGGATCGCAAACATTTGATGGACGTAGATTCCAGTATTTTTTTGTGGTTTCATAAAAATTACTCGTTATCGTAAAGCTGCGTATAATTTTTGTTTTCGTGTCGGGAACTGTAACTAATATCGCAGAACCCAATTCCGTGAAATGAGTAATCTTCATTTGATGTAATTCCTGTCTGCGGCAAGCACCCATAATTAATGCAGTCTGTAACAATATAAAAATAGCTATAAACACGCATTATTCTCTTAAGTTAATATTACATACTTTTGTCAGAAGAAACAGTTGATCAGGAGCCTCAGTAATAAATTTATTTATTTCCTCTGTTGTAAAAATTTTTGATTTTTTCGATTTATAACCGCTTGACTTCCGTTTGAGAAACGCTCTTAATTTTCCATACTTTGATATATCTACATTATGATGGATGGTGAGACTTGTTCTCAACATAGAATAATGCGTCCACAATGTCGGAGATTTATAATTATTACATAATTCATTAAAGTACGCAATTAAAACTTTTTCAGAATAAGATGTTGTCTTTTGATCTCTTCGCCAATCCATAAACGATTTATAAGCAGTCTCATATTTTTTTTTGGAAATTTCAGGTAATAAATTTAATGTAGTTGCATTTGCAGCTTCCACAATATTTGGAGGCGTCGGTTCTAGTTTGCTTTCACTATCACTAGCCATTTCTTAAAGACTTTGCAAATACTTTAAGATTTTAAACGCTTTCACAGTATGAAATTATTTATTTGACATTTGTTGGTTTATTATTTGTTTCATAGCCCACCTTTGAAAACTCGACCGTCATTGGAAATAAGATGCAAGTGCAGGGCTACTTGATTAATAGAAATATAAGCGCAACCGTGCAAATTGAACATTCCCGCACTGGTTGCTTAGCAACTTGCCTAGCAACGAGTGCGGGAATAAAAACCTGTATAGAATGTAGTAGATTTCTCTATCAAAAACACACCTAAAATAGGCTCGTTCCAAAACAGTCGTAGAAAAAAGACATTTTCGATACTATATCTATCGTTGACGTAGCTTTCTCCATCGTATTATCTGGTCATGTTTGTTCACTTTCTAGCAACCACCTAGGACCGTGTAACCAAGTTTCGGAATTTATTAAAGTACTTGAACTTATTCCGCGGGTTAATAAGTCCGCAGGGTTCTCGCGACCCGGACAATGTTTCCATGTTATATCTTTCGATAAGGTCTGAATTTCTTTAATACGGTTAGCCACATATGGTTTCCACTTTGACGCATCACCTTTAATCCAATGCAACGCGATCAGAAAATTTGTCCAACACACTACTTTTTCGATTTTAATTCTATCGTTCTGATTGCACCAGTTAATTCCTAACACCTTTTGAATTTGTGCATTTTGCGATTCAACCTTGCTGTTTACTTCGAAATCGTTAATCATCCATTTGTGTAAATTCATGGAGACTCCTTGAAAAAGCTTACTTGAAAAGTCTTTTAAATGTTCTGCAACATTTCGAATGTTTACACTGACCACTAGATCGTCTACATAAAATCCCCTTTCTAAGATTTCAATAAATTCAGGGTTTTGTTTCGATGTGCGTCTTTATCGTCGGAATGTAAATAAATATGTAAAAATGCTTTCTCAATGTCAGCCGTAATTTCGATCTCGCCTACACGAAATTTAAGCAAAATCTTAATTAAATCTGGACTTAAATTAGGCCCCTTTTCTAATAAGTCATTCAACGATTTTTGTCCCGGGACATGTGAAGAGGCATCGAAAACCACTCGCAAACGCGTTGTTTGTTTATCTTCTGTAAAAACATACCTGTGCGGCATGTAGTAAACACGATCGCCATTTGTTGTTTCAGCATCACCGCGGCATAATTATTATCCAACATTCCTTTGATAGAAGCGTTATATTTACATATTTTGCTAATATTGGTCAATTTAAACTTTAGCCTATGAGCACGAACTCACGCACTAATTAAATTATCATTTTCAATCACTGCATCCTCATTCTTTCACAGTAACGCTATTAAATATCGATCATCGCATTTACAAACGTTATTTTTCAAAAAATTATCGAAAAATCTCTTATCATGGTCTGCTTCTTTGGTTATTCCTATTGTTTCCAAATCCCACATACTTTCGATCTCGGCTTCTGTCTTTATAACTGTCGCATGTAACACTGTCTGCAGATTTACTCCTATTGTTGTAGCATCAACTGGTATGGGACCATGCAAAGCAAAACCAAATTTCGTGTCCACTGCTACTAAACCTTCGTTAAGACAAATATATTTTCCTGTCACTACTGCCCAGTAATTGTCTGCCCCTATAAGTATATTAATTCCATCAACAATTAACGCTCGATCTATATTAAACAGGATATTGTTAGCAAACTGCAAGTTTTGATACTCTACCACGCTTTCTTTAAGTATATGTAAATTATCCATGCAAATTTCTGGAACTTCCACAGCCTCAATCGTTAAAATTTCATCTGTATATTGTCCCTTCAAAGTAAATAAAACGCGGTTGTAGAGTTTGGACGGTATTGATGCACTATTTCCAAACGCGGCAATACGAACCCTATGTTGTCCAACAACAGGTAAATTTAATACCCTTGATAGATTTTCCTTAATAAATGAAAGTTGACTACCGCCGTCCATTACTAATCTAATTAACTTCTTTGAGTTTTCGCCAAAAGCATAAACACAAGCCGTTTGCAATAGCACATTTTTGTTTATGTTTGTCATTAAACTGGACACCGACGCCGCCGAAGTGTTCATTGAACTCTCGCCTTTCGTTAATTTCACTGTACTACCTGTCGTCTCAGCGTTGTGTCTATCTTTACCTGACTTAAAGTTTGGGTCGCATTTTGTTGTTGTGTGCCTACCTCTGAATTCTGTACATCTTAAAAATCTATTTTTACAATATTTAGCACTATGGTTATTTCTCGTACAACGGTAACAATTTCCTGCTGCCTTTAGAATTTCTCTCTTCCTAGTCAAAGGTACATCTGCGTCACACATTTCGGTTTTATGGTCTTTCTTGCAAAAAGCACAGCATTCAAGACGTTTGTTCGGGGTGACTAATAAACTAGACGCAGTTCCTTTGTAATGCGTTCTCTTCTCTGTTGGGAGCATGTTTGCTTTACCATCTGCATCCGGATTTAAAGCTTGTTCCAACGACTCGAGTTCGTTTTTAAAAAACTGCAATAAATCCTTTACCTGGCAACCTGCATCTTCTTCTGACCTTGATGATGAACTTTATAAATTATTCGTAATAATTTCTAGATAATTGTATGATTTCATTTTCATTTGTTGATAAAATCCTAAACGCAATTCCGTTGGCAACAACTTCATGGGAGTCGACTTTACGATTATGTTATACTGAGAACTAGATACTTCTAAGATTTCAAGAGCACGCATAGTTGAAGTGATTAGATTGTAATTCTTCCTTAAAGTGCTTACGTCATTTCTGGATTTTACAGGTTCGATTTCCATAATGCTATCAATATATTGTTCAATTAGCCGTTCCCCATTTCCAAATTGATCTTTTAATATATTCAAAGCTTCCTCATAGAATGTTCCAGATGGAGGAAATCCCTCAATTGCTTCAGCGGCCCTTCCCGTGACATACATTCGCAGGTAGTTGAATCGATCTCCGTTCGTTAATTGTTGATTGTCGTGGATCATACTTCTGAATTGTTCCCAGAAAGGAAGCCAGCCCTTTGCAGTACCATCATACTTTGCTAACTGTACACGTTGAAGCTTCACTGACGTGAAGGACGGCCTACTTGCTTCGTTACTTACTGGTACCGTATTCGTTAAATTCGAGTCAACCTCTATCTGCGATTTTTCTGGGCATTTTAATCTAAATTCCATCTTAGACATCGTAGTTACAGCAACCTCTTCATATTCATACCTTTTCATTAACTCGTCCTCTAGATTTTCCTTAAGCAGAGGTTCAATTTGCTTATCAATTTCTTTCAGATTGTCACTTGCAAGCTTTAACTTTGACATAGCTGTATAAATGTCTTCGACACTGAAACTATTTTTTAGCATAGAATTTATATTAACTGTTTTAGTTAAGTGCGTTCTACAGATTGTCCGTTTTACTTGTTCCATCATGAAGCCTCGATAGTATAGCCGTCTGTTAAATATTCGCGTTCACATTCCGTTATTCCAAATATTCATGTTAAAGCTCGTTTATCTTTATCACCAGATCTTCCCGTGTTTTGGCACCAAATTTGATGTAATGCAATAAACAACATCAAGTTTAAGAAAGGTTTATTTAAATATAAATCAAGCTAAGCGACTACACATCATTAAAGTTTCTTAGGTTTTTCTATACCTCTAAACAACAAGTTACAGTAACCCTTACTTACTCCTTCTACTATCCTTAGGTCTATCGACGCACGCAGAAGGCCTGCCATATTTTACACAATGCATAACCAAACGTAATAAAAATTGCCATTCTTTTCAATAGCTAACGGCTAACGACACACCGCCATAACACATCTTGAATATGTTACTTATATAGCTATAAACTAACCACAAATAACAGAACAGCTTTGTCACATTGCAAGTGGGTTATGCCTTTTTTCGCCCAGCATATATGAAAATGAATCGTATTAACCCTAAGAATATGACTGAAAGTAAGCTTTAACGTACCTCGGGCTGCTAGACTCAAAACAACACGATTCTGAAGTTTTTCACAATCTAGGCATTTTCGACTATAGTTGAGTTTCATTTATTGCGCATTCTGGCGTTTCACATAATTTTTCATTTAACGTCAGTGTCGGTTTAAATCAAAGTTTCTAATCTAAACACGCAAAAAAAATTATCATAATGCTAAGCGAAAAACAGTTGTGTCACACATGCAGAAAAGGCATTAGCGTCCCCTAGCTATCAGCTGCCCTCCCTAACGGCATCGCCGTGGATCAATGTAGTAAGCGTAAGACTACGGATCCTAAGGTCCTGGGTTCAAATCCCGACACGGCCGACTGCTTGAAAAATGGCAGGTGAGCATTTTTCACAAAAATTACGCCCTCGTTCGTATGACAGGTTAAATGGAGGTCGCGTGTGTGAGTGTTGTCACGCACGTTAAAGATCCCTACCTTGTCTGGAACGGCAAGGGTTCGGCAAAATTCTAAATTTCCAGGCAACAAAAAACTCGCCTCCTGGTCAATGTAGTACCTTCGGGTGGAGCATTGGAAATGTAAATGCACTGCCCTCCCTAGCTTTGCTCGCTTAGGTAGCTTATTGCTGCGGGCTGCTAATGTTCATATTCTTAGTTATGACCTTACATGTGATTTCCAATGCTCCACCCGAAGGTACTACATTGGCCAGGGAGCGAGTTCTTTTTACCTGAAAAATTTGGAATTTTGCCGAACCCTTGCTGTTCCAAGCAAGGTAGGGATCTTTAACGTGCGTGACAACACTCACATACCGGACCTCCATCTTACCTCTTATCCGAACGAGGGTGTATTTTTGTGAAAAATGCTCGCTTAACATTTTTCAAGCGGACCGTGTCGGGATTCGTACCCGGGACCTTGGGCGTAGTAGTCACACACATACCACTACGCCACGGAGCCGCCGGTCAGGTTGACCACCAGATTTTTTCCATGGAATTGTACTTGTTTTGTGCTTAATTGTGCCGGTGTTTGTTTCAATTGTACTCAATTGCTTATAGCAAAAAGATTGAAAACAAATCCTGGAGGCCAGGTTGACCGCCAGCCCACAACGTTTTTAAGTTTTTCAGTGTTTTATAAGTCCATTGATTTGTGCTTGTTTTGTGCTCAATTGTGCCGGTGTTTGTTTTAATTGTGCTCATTTGCTTATAGCAAAAAATTGAAAACAAATCCTGGAGGCAAGGTTGACCACCAGCCCACATCGTTTTTGAGTTTTTCAATATTTAATAAGTCCATTGAATTGTGTACGTTTTGTGCTCAATTGTGCCGGTATTTGTTTCAATCATGCTCATTTGCTTATAGCGAAAAATTGAAAACAAATCCCGGGGCCAGATTGACCGGAGGCCCGCGTTTTTTGAGTTTTTCAGTTTTTTATAGGTCCATTGAATTATGCTCGTTTTGTGCTCAATTGTGCCGAAGTTCCATTCAATATTGTGTATAGGCACAATTGAGCACAAAACCAGCACAATTGGTGAGATACAAAAAAGTAAAAACTGTAAGGGGGGGGGGGGGGCAACTTGACTCGCCTCTTTATCAGTATGCGTAAATTTTTGAATGATCGTGAAGCAATTTAAAGATTTAGAAATTTCTGGTATTCAAATTTTCAATTTTCAAATTTTTATTCATTGCTTTATGTCATTTAATAACGTTTCAACTTACATAATTAAATATCGTTTCGTCGTTGCAGTGTAGTTCATCTTCTAATAGTGATGTAATACTTTATTGGCATTCAAAAAATATAAGCCTAGTATAAAGACAATTCGATAAAAGTTTGCAAATCGAAGTTTTATAGAAAGTAGAACACCTTATCAAAGCGTCGGGTGTAATACATTTATATTGGAAATATTAAACATTCTTTAACTGTATATTTATAAGTTTATTTAAAAAGATAATGTCGGCGATGATCACAACACATGAAACGTCTGAGCACATTTTACTAAAACTATTTAATTCGATGGAAAATAAGCATCATTCTCATAATGTGTTTTCTAATGGCTCCAAATAGTGTAGCTAAACGGAAAAACAATTGCTGGCATGTAAGATTTTCTAAATATCTCCAATAGCAATCAAGGCTCTGTCAATCATATATATGCACTATACTTCCATTTAACGGAAACCATATTTCTTACCGATTCTTATAGTGACCTCTCTAAGTCTTATTGTGTTTTTAGGGAAATATCTAAAGAATAGAATCTAGACGCAGGTAATGACAAAGGTAGGCTTACAGCAAAATATCCGTTACCACTACACAATTCATTTTAATTATACCTGTTACCTGGCAGTAATATCTGCTTGTCGTAAGCGCTGACTCACCTAAAGCTTGAAGTAAAACATCAACATAATATCAATATAATAAATGATTTGTTATCAATTAGTTATTATTTTGTCAACCCAAATGCGTTTTATATTGAAAGCGTGGCTTATCGAGCGCAGATTAATACATACTTCTTTGTTTGTAAGCTTAAAATAACAACACAAATGAATCCTGATTTAAATGATAAATCCAAAAGAATCTCTTTATCTAAAACGGATGTCAACGCTATTGTACTCAAAGAATGCGCATGTGACATACTATGAAATTGGTGTATTATGTACCCCCCTACAAAGTTAAAAAGAAAAGTAGTTAAATTAGTTTTGAATTTGACACACTGGTTCAAAGCTATAAACATTCACAATAAAAGAAAGTAACAAATGATATTCTGGCATTCAAATTATATTGCACTCTTTTAATATTACAAAGAAATTTTCCTTCCCTTGGCTTAATATACGGACTACCAATACACAATTAATTTGAATGTAGGTCACAGTAGGTTACATTTTTAGAAAATTAAATTTTTAATTGGTTTAATTGAAGATTTCTGCAAATTGGATATAAATACGGTTTTAATATTTTTACACAAGTTGCTAAACATTGTCACGTATTTTATAATACTTTTCTGGTAATTTTAGTACACATAAAGTAATTTTAGATCGCAATCAATGGATGGTCAAAATATTAGTTTTTGATGAATATTAATGAAAAATGAAATAAAAAAAATAAATCTGCAAGTAATAGTAATTTTCATATCTCTAAATTTATCATAAAATACGTTGTTTTATTAGAATAACATTATATAAGCAATCACAATCAAAATTATGATTAATAACTGAGCATTCACATAAAATACGCATATATAACCGAGAGCGATAGTTCCAGAACATTTTCTTTGACAAAATGTATACTTCCAAGGCATTTGTATAGTTCCAGGACAGTATTGAAAGTTGCTTATACTTAACAGCAAGTTCCAGGACAGTAAGTTCCAGGACAGTCCTGGAACTATACATGAAACATATAAAACTTCCAAGACCGTCCTGGAACTATACAAATGTCCTGGAAGTATACGTTTTGTCAAAAAAATGGTCCTGGATCTATGCGTCTGACATATATATATATATATATATATATATATATATATATATATATATATGTGTGTGTATATAATTAGTTTTGGGTTCTAGGTCAGCAGAATTGAAGAGTTCTCTTTTTATAAACTCAAGCTTTCGGAAATTTATTTTCCATTTTCAAGAGTACTAAAAGTAAATACAAATGAATTAGTTACGTGAACAAGGTTGACTTGAAAATGGAAAATAAATTTCCAAAGCTTGAGTTTATAAAAAGAGAACTCTTCAATTGCTGACCTAAACCCAAAACTAATTATATACACTTAGATAGGTCGTTACCAAATTTAATATATATATATATATATATATATATATATATATATATAATATATATATATATATATATATATTACTCATATTTAGACCAGGGTAGAAAATTAAATAATCACATCAAATGATTTTAATCACCGTGTATAAGGAATTTCATTAAATAATACGCTTTATTAAAACCTTGAAGCATAAATAAACTCGGTCGTTTCAGTAAAAATAAGAAATTTAAATTATTTATAAGACGCTTTATATCAAAAGAAGCAGTATTGAAAAGCTCTGCGTGTAATGTAATTATTCTAAACAAAGAGAAATTACGTACAAAGTTTATATTAATTAACCCTATTTTAAGTAACCGGTAGTAAAACAAAGTGTACGTATAATAATTAATATTTAAGTTGTATTCGCTAAAAATAAAAAGGATAGAAATCAATTTTAATTGGAGTTAATTAAACCGTTAATAACATATAATACCTATAGAAACTTGTAAAAACCCAAGATTAAAATACCACGGAATAAAGCTCTGAGAATTAATATTATTTTGAACACCTGCGTAGTTTAAATATCACATTCGGCGTAAATTTTGCAGATAATTAATGTTTCAAAGAATCTTTGGGAAAACGTCGCATAATAGTTACGAGAATTGCTAAAGCTGGTTATTTCACACTCCATGTGGACTAAAATAATCGATAATAAAGAATATCAAGTTGCACCAATAAGAACACGGTAGAGAAGGAAAGAAAATGCGTCAAGCAAAGACACATATTGTAGAAGGCGGGATTTAAGCAACGTCACGGGGGTCACAATTGGTTAAAAATAGGATGCAAATATCAGAGGTAGAACAACAATTTCTGTACAAAATCAATTAGTTTTTCTCGGACATGCTTGCGTGCCGTGTGGAAATTTTCTGAGATTTGAATGGGGCGAGTGAAAATTCGTAAAAAATCGACGTGCGAGCAACAGACTGGGAACATAGAATGAGGAATTCTTTAGAATTACCCGTTTTGGGGAACCGACCGACAGACAGGCTTTTTGCTATATATACCGAGATGAAGATAAACAAGCTCTCTTAGACTCGGAGACTTTTGACGATTCGATGCGTTAAAAGCTCGTACATACGCGACTTGATTGAAAATGTTAAACCGTGCATTTTAGTTTGATTAAATAATTTAAAGTTTGCTAGTATATTTTAGTGATTCAAAATAGCTTGTTATTTACGTGTTAACATGAATGTACTTCTGTGCACTTAGATACAAGGTAATAAAATTTAGTTTCACTGTACCAATTAGCAAAATTTACAACGACGAATGTATACACAAAAGTAGGCAGTTTTGGCGTATATTGGTGACAGAAGCATGAAGTTATTTGCTATTTTTCGGGGGGTGTTAATAATTAAATGGTTCAAATACGTGTCTGGATCCACGAAACAAGGGTCAGATATACATAGATGAGTTCCGGAAAAGCCCAGAAACAACTGGTGATGGAGAAAATTTTAAAAGCGTAGAGAATCAGAAGCCGTAATTATAATCCTGTTGAATGGTGTGATTAACTAAAGAAACGATACCTTGAAACGACGAGGACAGTAACCTTCAGGTAAATTATACTATTTTGTTTGACATTGTTGTGTGTATTGAATGACTTTATAATTGATTTACTTTAAATGGACATTAGTGAAATTGTTCTAACCATAAAAGTTTAATTTTAAGATGAAATTTGCTTGTTTAAGTAAAAGGGTATTTTGTTTTGATGTTCGGGAATATGATGAAACTTTGGGTATGTCTTTGAGCTCAATTAGACAAACCTGGTTAATTAACGTAAAGGGGTGGTAGATGCCCCTTTGTACTCAGACTCGGTCTGTTTATATTGTTATATTAATTAGTAGGCATCCAACAAGGACTTGAATTCTGGATGCACGTTAAAGTGATAATAAAATTAATTTTGAAATTCCTTTTAAAAACTGAATTTTATGCTGAAATTTAATTTGAAAATTTAATGTATTCTGAATATTGATGTAAATAGAGTTAACGTTGATGTTTGTGGTAGGAATGTGTTTAATTTTTATGAATGAGGAGATTTATAAAATTAGGTGAGCAGCCGAGGCGAAAAGCGTAGTTCACGGATTTGGAGGTTTCACAGCATAATTTGGCGACCCAAAAGTGAGGCTCGAGTTCCAAATAAAATTTTGTGATTTTATTCCAGGAAACTGGCGATCTGAGAGAGAGTTTGTGTGTGTATAAATTTAAGAGTATTTTAGAGTGTGTGTGAGTGATTAGAACGTATGCAGAGAAAAGAGTGGTTAAGGAGTCAAGGAGTGGAAATTGGAAGTGACGATAGTGCATTGTGTGAGAAAATTTCTAAAATGGAAGATGCTGGAGGCAGTAGAGATCAGTCGAGGACGGAATCAGGGATCAAGGAAACGAGATGATATTGAGAATGTTAGAGAGGATGAGTGAAGAATCTAATAGAGCTAGGGAAGAATCGAATAGAGCGATGGAGGAGTCCAATAGAAAATTAGAACAGCTAAGCGATGAATCTAATAGAGCTAGGGAAGAATCGAGCAGGAAGTTAGAAGAGATTAGAGAAATGAGTGAGGAATCGAATCGTAAGTTTGAACAAATTAGTCAGAAAATAGATAAGACGAATCAAGAAGTTTCAGAATTTAAAAATAGTCTTACCGTAAAGATGGGGAAGTTGAAAATAGGGTTGAAAAAATGAACGTGATATTACAGGTCTTCGACAGGAAATGGGACATTTAAGGTCCGAAGTACGCATTTTCTGTGAAGAAGAAATAAACGTAAAATGACTGAAGTAACGGACTCATGTAGGGATCAGTTAGGCAGGGTAGAACGTGAAGTTAGTAGTATTAAATACAACATGTCAAATTTAACGGGGGATGGTCCCAGATTTTATACAGGTGGAGTATCATTGGACCAACACATGAAGTTTTATGGCGATAACAGGGTAAATCCACAAATTTTTATTAATAGCGTAAGAAATCTAGTGGGAAATTTATTTGACGAACAGACTAAACTAAATACGATAAAGGCTTTATTAAAGGACAATGCGGAGGCATGGTACAATTTAGTAGGACAGGACATAGACACGTATCAGGACTTTGAAAACAAATTTTTACAACATTACTGGAGTGATCACAAACAGGATCAGATTAGGGACGACTTGATTACAGGAAAATTTAAGGGAGAGTTTGCAGGTTCTAAGGAGCAATATGCCATCCGCAAATACAGTGTGGCCAAACAACTGAATCCACCATTGACGGACAGACAGATAATCAAGTACCTATCACGACATTTTGAACTGGAAATTAGACAACACGTGGCCTTACAAAACATCACAGAACGGGAGACATTTTTGGAATACTTACAGAGATATGACGATGTATGTGTTGGACGGACAAGAGAGATACGAGAACGAAACGTTAACACAGTTAGGTTTGACAACAGTATCATTGGACCAACACATGAAGTTTTATGGCGATAACAGGGTAAATCCACAAATTTTTATAAATAGTGTAAGAAATCTAGTGGGAAATTTATTTGACGAACAGACCAAACTAAATACGATAAAGGCTTTATTAAAGGACAACGCGGAAGCATGGTACAATTTGGTAGGACAGAACATAGACACGTATCACGACTTTGAAGACAAATTTTTACAACATTACTGGAGTGATCACAAACAGGATCAGATTAGGGACGACTTGATTACAGGAAAATTTAAGGGAGAGTTTGCAGGTTCTAGGGAGCAATATGCCATCCGCAAGTACAGTGTGGCCAAACAACTGAATCCACCATTGACGGACAGACAGATTATTAAGTACCTATCGCGACATTTTGAACTGGAAATTAGACAACACGTGGCCTTACAAAACATCACAGAACGGGAGACATTTTTAGAGTATTTGCAGAGATATGACGATGTATGTGTAGGACGGACAAGAGAGATACGAGAACGAAACGTTAACACAGTTAGGTTTGACAACAGGACACCGAATTATCCGAGACGGCCTGACTACAGCAGAAATTTTCGACCGAATTGGGAACGACGAGGACAGGAATACAGGAGCAATAGTGCGACTAGGGGACCGACGCCAAGACCTAGTTACACGCGACAGAACAGTTTACCGGAAGTAAACAGGACTGTGACCAGCACGCCGAATAGAGACAGAGACACGGATATTAACACGAGGAGAACGTACGCACAGGTTGTAGAAGGACAACCAGGACCAAGCACGGAAAACAGGATGAGACAGGATTTTTAGAACGTGACAGACCACTAGATTTCTGTGTAAATGTATACGAACATCCACGTGAATTTTTCAAAATTGAGGAGGAAGTAGAGCCAGAAACTGTAGAAAAATTATATTTGCCAATTATTAATTTAGAAATTTTTGAGAATAATGTAGAAGTATTACTTGATACAGGGGCAGAGGCGAGTTTAATATCGGAGGAATTCGTCAGCAAAATTAGGGATAAGGTTTGTGATAGAATTATGCCTATAAAACGTAGCCATTTAGTAGCTCCAAATAAAAAGAAGTTTGCTGTAGTAAATAGTGTTGTGGTGCTTAGGATAGATATAGGAGATTTAAGCTGTGAACAGGAGTTTGTAATTGTACCTGGACTGAAGTTTCAGAGCATTTTAGGTGTTGACTGTATGATGAAGTTAGGGGTTTTGATAGATATGGAAAGGAAGGTAGTAAGGATTAAGAATAGGGTAGTGCCATGGAAGGGCAGTTATGAAGTCACAGAGGATGACACGGGGTTTAGTATTAATGTAGTAGAGTTAGAGGATGATGAAGTTAAACAGATCAACACAATAAGATGTCCAGAGGATAGGAGAGTAGAGGTTCAAGCTTTAGTACAAGAAAATGCAGAATTAGTGGGGGTAGAAGCAACAGCAGCATATCGGGAGCAGGTGAAGGCAGAATTATTTTTTGACGAGGTTAAGGGACAAGTTTGTTTTTAATAAAGTAAATTTAAGGAATTCATTCTGGCGGATTCCATTACATAAGAGGTCTAGAAGGTACATAGGATTTTCCATAGAGGGAAAAATCGATAATTGTAAAGTAGTATCGTTTGGTTTGTCGGCAGAAAGGGAAACAATAATAAATGAGAAACAGACAAGTGTAGGGACTGAAGAAGAAGTAATATTTAAGAGTCAGGATAAGAGGGATGATAAGTTTATTGTATGTGAGATAATAGAGATGTTAAGTATAGATATAGAAGGGGGAGAAATAGGGATGAAGAGTATTAGGATGGTGAGAAGAAAGACTTGGAGGGTCAAGAAGAGAGTTAGATTTAAATAACTTGATGAACAAAGGATAGAGATAGGTGAATTTTAGTATAGATATAGAAAATAAAGCTAGGTATAGGATAAATATGGGAGATAATTAGAAATAGGTTTAGGATGAGAATAAAGATTAAATGTAGGAAGATTAGTGGAGAGTTAGGAATAGAGTAAGAGTAGGATAGGTATATAGGATTAGGTAGGGGGAAGTGAAGTATAGTAAAGATTAGTTAAAAGTTAGGAATAGGATAGGGATATAGGATAGGTGTAAATATTTTTTGGATTGAAGACAAAGTAGGTAAGTTAGATAGATAAGGGTAGAGAGAGATAGTCAATTTTTTTTGTAATTTTTTTTTGTCTAAAGGCTTTATATTTGAAGTCAAATAAGTGGGATTATTTGTATTCAAATAGGGGGAAAATACTCATATTTAGACCAGGGTAGAAAATTAAATAATCACATCAAATGATTTTATTCACCGTGTATAAGGAATTTCATTAAATAATACGCTTTATTAAAACCTTGAAGCATAAATAAACTCGGTCGTTTCAGTAAAAATAAGAAATTTAAATTATTTATAAGACGCTTTATATCAAAAGAAGCAGTATTGAAAAGCTCTGCGTGTAATGTAATTATTCCTAAACAAAGAGAAATTACGTACAAAGTTTATATTAATTAACCCTATTTTAAGTAACCGGTAGTAAAACAAAGTGTACGTATAATAATTAATATTTAAGTTGTATTCGCTAAAAATAAAAAGGATAGAAATCAATTTTAATTGGAGTTAATTAAACCGTTAATAACATATAATACCTATAGAAACTTGTAAAAACCCAAGATTAAAATACCACGGAATAAAGCTCTGAGAATTAATATTATTTTGAACACCTGCGTACTTTAAATATCACAATCGGCGTAAATTTTGCAGATAATTAATGTTTCAAAGAATCTTGGGAAAACGTCGCACAATAGTTACGAGAATTGCTAAAGCTGGTTATTTCACACTCCATGTGGACTAAAATAATCGATAATAAAGAATATCAAGTTGCACCAATAAGAACACGGTAGAGAAGGAAAGAGAAATGCGTCAAGCAAAGACACATATTGTAGAAGGCGGGATTTAAGCAACGTCACGGGGTCACAATTGGTTAAAAATAGGATGCAAATATCAGAGGTAGAACAACAATTTCTGTACAAAATCAATTAGTTTTTCTCGGACATGCTTGCGTGCCGTGTGGAAATTTTCTGAGATTTGAATGGGGCGAGTAAAAATTCGTAAAAATCGACGTGCGAGCAACAGACTGGGAACATAGAATGAGGAATTCTTTAGAATTACCCGTTTTGGGGAACCGACCGACAGACAGGCTTTTTGCTATATATACCGAGATGAAGATAAACAAGCTCTCTTAGACTCGGAGACTTTTGACGATTCGATGCGTTAAAAGCTCGTACATACGCGACTTGATTGAAAATGTTAAACCGTGCATTTTAGTTTGATTAAATAATTTAAAGTTTGCTAGTATATTTTAGTGATTCAAAATAGCTTGTTATTTACGTGTTAACATGAATGTACTTCAGTGCACTTAGATACAAGGTAATAAAATTTAGTTTCACTGTACTAATTAGCAAAATTTACAACGACGAATGTATACACAAAAGTAGGCAGTTTTGGCGTATATTGGTGACAGAAGCATGAAGTTATTTGCTATTTTTCGGGGGTGTTAATAATTAAATGGTTCAAATACGTGTCTGGATCCACGAAACAAGGGTCAGATATACATAGATGAGTTCCGGAAAAGCCCAGAAACAACTGGTGATGGAGAAAATTTTAAAAGCGTAGAGAATCAGAAGCCGTAATTATAATCCTGTTAAATGGTGTGATTAACTAAAGAAACGATACCTTGAAACGACGAGGACAGTAACCTTCAGGTAAATTATACTATTTTGTTTGACATTGTTGTGTGTATTGAATGACTTTATAATTGATTTACTTTAAATGGACATTAGTGAAATTGTTCTAACCATAAAAGTTTAATTTTAAGATGAAATTTGCTTGTTTAAGTAAAAAGGGGTATTTTGTTTTGATGTTCGGGAATATGATGAAACTTTGGGTATGTCTTTGAGCTCAATTAGACAAACCTGGTTAATTAACGTAAAGGGTGGTAGATGCTCCTTTGTACTCAGACTCCGGTCTGTTTATATTGTTATATTAATTAGTAGGCATCCAACAAGGACTTGAATTCTGGATGCACGTTAAAGTGATAATAAAATTAATTTTGAAATTCCTTTTAAAAAACTGAATTTTATGCTGAAATTTAATTTGAAAATTTAATGTATTCTGAATATTGATGTAAATAGAGTTAACGTTGATGTTTGTGGTAGGAATGTGTTTAATTTTTATGAATGAGGAGATTTATAAAATTAGGTGAGCAGCCGAGGCGAAAAGCGTAGTTCACGGATTTGGAGGTTTCACAGCATATATATATATATATATATATATATATATATATATATATAAATCACAGAAGATTAAAAAGTAAAATGATAAGATGGAATAAATTTGGTAAAAGTTGCAATACTCTTTCAAATCGAACTAGTAATTAGAAACCTCTACAGAAATACAACCAGATGCATTTGTACCACCGACCGCCGGATTTGTAGTCCGGCGCTCTACCGGCTGAGCTATAGAGGCGCTTATACCAGAAGGAACAAAAGCATCTGGCGGCATATCATAAATGGTTTCTAATTACTAGATTGATTTGAAGGAGTATTACAGCTTGTCTCAAGTTTGTTCACTTTTTCACCTTACTATGCATATATACAGAGTGTGTTCAGCGAGAAACAGGACAAAGAAATATTTTCAAAATGAATAAAGATACTTTAGTTTTAAAAACACTGTTATATGAGACGTCTGGACTCACATTTAGCGATACAAGAATTTGAGTTAGCAATCGCAATCGCCAGGTGGCCCTAACCACCTCTGATTTTTAAATCGATTGGTATAGCTTTTTTGCATTTTAGTTGCTATAACATTTTTGTAATAATTTTTATTAATACGTATATTAATCATTCCATCTCATAATTTCGGCAAAAAAATACTTTTAAGATTTTATTACAAAAAGTAGTCAATGTAATTTTATCGTTACTCTAAAAACATAGATAGAAAGAGATATGAAACAAAGAAGAAATTCATACTTGAACAAGATATTGCAAAACACTAGTTAAGTTAAATGCTGAAATATTTGGCCGTCTTATAACACATACCACACAATATTATTTTAATAAATTAACATAAAACTGTAATTGCTCGAAATGATAATAAAATATAAGTTGGTAGTTACTAGCAAATTTTAAAACAAATTTAACTAGTGTTTAGTTATACAGCGTGTCCAGGATAAGGAGGACTATCATTAGGATCCCGGAAACCGTAATAGATACAGTTTTGGCTAAATGTGGAAAAAGCTGAAGAACTAAATGAACATTAATATGAAAGTAGAAAGCTTTCAATTTTTCTTTGGTTTTTGAGAAATTAAATAACTGAATTTTTCGATTTCCTCTTTTATTTTTTCTGAAGTTATTATTAGAGCTATAACTAAATAAAAACACTGCTTCACGGCTACTTTTTACAGTCCTTTGCATGTTTATATTAATTTTTCTGTCCCTCATTAACCTAATTTTTTATAGACAAGAATTTTAAAGAGCTGGCTTTGCTCTTCCTTCAAACATTCTCTCGTAATGTAAAACGCCAAATAACCTCAATAGTATCGTAAATTACTATAAACTACACTATTCTTGTAATGGTTTGCCAATTGTGCTGGTTGTTTGAAGATGACTATATATTCTGCATTCACTATTCTTGAGGATCATGAACCAGATAACACTACATGTTTGTAGATGCACCGAATCAAAACGTTTCGGTACTCAATGCTATTGTTTCAACCACAACGATGGCAGGTGATGTACATATTATGTGGTATGTAGTATTATGAAATTAGCAAAGGATGGGAGCCTTGATAATACCATTATAATATCATGAGTCCTACGAAACCAAACAAAATAAATATTATAAAATGCAGAACATACCGCCTACCAAAATAGAAAAGAAAACCTATTTTTAAACAATGTAACTAAATACATACACTTGTGCAATACCACTCCAAAAAATGAAAAAAAGCACACTTAAAACAAAACGAAAAAATTACTTATTGGTTATCGAAACGGAGGATCTAGTTACGAAAAGGCTGAGAATGTAGCATATAGCATGTGTGTGTACGAGTGTATGCATGTGTGTGCGTGTGCTTGTGTGTGTTTGTGTGTGCGCGTATGGGGTGTGTATGCGTGTGCGCAAGTGCGGGTGTGTCTGTGGGCGTGCGTGTGTGTGTCTTTGAATATGAGCCTGTGTGTGTTTCTGGATGTATGTTGTTTACCTGTGTGTGTATATTAATATTGTAGCATTGTCGTTTAGCAGTTTAGAAATGAAAGAAGTAAAACCATCAAACTAACAATGGAATAAGTGACCGCTACAAAAGTGCATTTAAAGAAACGCTAAAAAGCGAACAAAAAGAATGATTGTAGAAGCATCTCATAATTTCTATAAGCGTATCGAAAGTATACGATAAGATAGAAACACTCTCGCTGCCGGAAAAAATTAGTTCACTCAGAATATTAATTCACAAGTGATAAAAAATAAATTGTTTTTGAGGTTGTTATAATAAATGTATTTAATGTCTATGTAAATTAGAATGAATAATTTAGTACCTTTATAGTAATAAATTAATAAGTTCTTCAACGTACACAGTTGGATTAGTAATAAAAATAGTGTGATCGTCGTGTTTAGAACAATCACAATATAGTAATTATTGTGTCGAGTTACAATCAGTATTCTATCTAACAGCATTTCAGACGATTAAGAATCCTTTGAAAATATTTATGAAGAATTGGACTTCTACTGGGTCGAATAGGAAAATTTAAATTAACGTACCTCACAGTGGTATCGAGAACGAAGCGGTGGTGTCAGGGCTGTAACAAGTAACAAGAGCAAAACAGTTGAACAATTCTGTTGTATTATGTGTCTCTTACTCATAGTCAAAAAATGAGTCTTGAGATTTTCTCCTTTTTAAAGAAATTCAGCCAGGTATAGAGCATAGTTTAACTGTCAACACAGGGAAGCTTCATAGAGGAACTATATGAGAATGTGGAAAAAATAGATAAAATTGTAAAGCCGATTAAATAAGAGGTAAGAGAAAATTGCAACCAACTAAAAAGAGTTTTTATATGTGATCGGTAACTTTTTATATTTTCGTATAAACTATTTAAACTGTCAGATGCTTGTGCAATATGAAACTTTTTAGATTGTAAAATTTAACTAAAAAGATTTACTTTACTTAATATGCTGTGCCACAAAATTTAAAACAGACAAACTAAAACCTTTTTTTTCTACTCGTTATTTCCATAATCATTGTATTATTGTCAAATACACTTTGTTCATAACTTATTTTATATAGCGAATCAAGTATTTCTCCGGGTTGATTACTTAGAGGAAGAACAGCGGCAATTCGGTTAGATTACCTCGTGTTTGAACAGTTTTTAAACCTAAAATTGGTATATTATTTTTAAAGAGCGATCAGCGATTTTTTGAAACAGAAAAAAGTTATAAAGTTTTTGAATAATTAAAGAAAAAATTGTATTTAAAATATTAGAACTTGTAGCTCGTTCAAAATAAGATTTAACTTGTGGTTACAACACAGAACAAACCATACTTTCAGATTTATATCAAGAATTCTTCTTTAGAAATCACTATGTTTACCGCGCATGTTTTCCCCGTTTTCATATCCCTGACCACGTAAATCATTGATGTCGTCGGTAAAATATGATTAAACTTTCACTAGTTGCATGATTTATTAGACAGAATCCTAGAAGATGTTCTTTACTACTAATTCACCCACCTTGTACACTATTATCTTCTGATTTACAAATCCCACACAAACTGATCCTTTTTATTACTAACTAGTGTCTAATATAATAAAACATATTTGGCATTTTTCACGTTATTAAAAATTAACTTTTTACTTACCAAGATTATGACTGCTTTAAATTACATTGCCAAGGTAATTAATCATTCTTTTTGTAAATTTAATTGAACTCTTGCTATACATTTCAAATAACTCCCATTTTGTCTTATAAACAATGTTATATTTTTTTCATGCAATGCTAAGCTTTGCTGAGCTATAAATTATATTACACAAATTATGCGTTTTATGACATCTCAATATTTTGTTTTTCACTCAACAATTGCAGAGCAGCAGTATCTACGCTTTTATTAAATATTAAACTATCTGTAAGATCCAAATACTTTTTTAAATTTTCGAAATCTAATTTACTAATTTGGAAACTTAAGCGTTCGCTCAAATATAGTCAGTCCTTAAAACCATTAACTTCAACTTATTGTTTTTTATCTTTCATGCTTGTACCATAAAATATTATAGAACAAAGGTATAATACGAAATATTTATGTGGTGAATATGGGTTAGCCGCGTTTTTTTTTCATTATTTGCTAGGATTCGATTTTAATATACATCCGTAAATCCGCACTCCGATTTACCTTAAGATAATTATGACTTATTTTGGTAGCCAATAGAACCTATTTTTATTAATATTTGGTTATAACCATTTGACATAAAACTGGCCAAAGCTGGATGTTAATAACGTCTTAAATACAAATCTGGACAAAAATCTTGAACTTAGTTCTACAGAAATGCCGTATTTTCATCAGCAGACAATTTTCTGTTAGGTTAGAAGCTTGCAGGATAATGAAGTTTAATCTAAAATTAAAATAAACTTTAGCAAAGGAAACGACATTTTTAATTAAGTACCAACCTTAAAACTTGCAGGTATATTTATGGGCATTCTGTATAATACCATTTATAATTACTATTAAGTCCTTAGCTTATTATCGGTCTCAGTATTGCTTACACCAGAATTTTTTGCTTCTACTGACGTGGATGGTAACGGTTTTACGTTTGGTTCTAGCGTTGACAGTGTCGACGGATAATCTATATATTGAAAAGGATGCTACAGCTTTATTGTTAGATTTGCTACACGGTTTTACACTAAAAAAAATTAAACTTTTATACTTAGAAGATGGGCAGGCTAAAAACTCTGTCTTCAGTTAACTTGGTTATTACCACGAGGGAGAGCTGGAAGTGGGCCGGGGCTGAACTTAGTTAGTTGAAAAAATGAAACACAATCCTAAGTTGTACGTCAATTAATCTTGAAGGCCAGATACACAAAACCTTTTTGTATTTGTTAATTTTAATACTATATCTTAATTCTTGGATACATATAGTGAGGTCAAATGTAGGGTAGATTTTGTCTCAGCAAATCTGATATCTTTTTCAACAACAGAAAAAAGTATTTTAACATATGCCACTCTCAAACTACCACGCACAAGAAAATTGCTAACGTAATAACAAGTCTATTTCGTTTTCGAGAAATAAATGTTTTTATCATAATAACTCTATAAATTCATATTCAATAACTTTATCAAATAATATAAGAGATTTTTAGCTTTAATTACTCAAACAGGATATATAAATAGTATATGAATTTACAAATTTGATGATTTAACAATGATTTGTTAGATCTTGTATTTTATTTACATGCTTGGATTAGCTAAATTTTAATTCATAAAAGAGAAATACCAAGTAATTTTTTTACTCCTATCCAAGACAAGTTTTATTGCAAACTATTACACAAAAAGCCTTCTAACATAATTTGTATAGGCCGGCCTTTCACAAATGAAAAAGCTCTACTTGTTACAAATTTTAAATAGGAATTTACTTAAGTTAATTCCTTTTAATAAAATACTGAAACTAAAGAAATTGAAATTTTAAATGTAATTTCTGTTTTACGAAATCAATCCTATGAACTGAAATAAAGGTGGTTTTATATCTAGTTGGGTTAGTGAGTATATTTATGTATCAAGTTTTAAGGGAGATTGTTTAATACAGTCACTTTTTCATAAATTCCTTGACGAATTGGGCAACAGAATAAATCATTCATTCTTAATAGTAAGTTGTGGATAGTCAACCCTACAGAACTGCTCTGCTGTGCAGCAAGATTTAACTAAGCTTAGACCATAAAAATTTTTCAACGGTTTATTTGTTCTCTGAAGTGCAAAGCTGTATTGTAGTCCATAGGTTTTGCGCTAATTAACACATATTAAAGCACTGTCTTATTTCTTAAATGAAGTTTTACCATTAACAACCCCATACGAACTTCTCGGGGGATAGAATGGGAATGACAATGTTACTTTAGCGGTTCATATGAACGATTTGTCCTGGAAAATCCTATCTACACGGATTTTATGTCAAAGAAGACAAGTACTTTACAAAACTAGGACGGGTCACGATCCGCGTTTATAAAACGACTTTGACAACCTTGATATATTTGAGAATAGTAACGTATTTACTTACAATTTTTAATGTGCTATTTTAAAGAATAGCTTTGAGGATGTAGTGACTTCACAAGTTTTCAAACAACTGAAGTATATAATTTGTAATAGTAACGAAGTATAGAATACAATCTTGCAATAGAGTTAATAAAAAGTAAAGGGTTGTTTATTATTTTCCATCTGAAACTAGAATTTTTGTATTAATACGAAAACTTATTTAGTATTGCAAATAAGTAATTTCAGCAAATTTTTTCATTTATTTTTCCTTTATAAAAAAAATTGTTATAAACATTGCATAATTCTAGAAAAATGTTTCTTTATATCACGACAACCATTTCTCGGATCCTTCTCTTAAGATCTGTTTAAATTGAAGATTGCTTGAATAGATTAAATAAAATGAATTTTTAATAATTCAAAAGTGTTGTGGTCTTAAATCCTTATACAAGTATACTAGCCTTTTATGTTTACTTGTTGTTTTATAAATGTTACTTGACAATTTTACAATCAATAACTATAGGTGATTAGCTTGCATGACTGATTCTGTCAATGTACATCTGCGTAAATTTACACGCATTGTTGTCATGATTCATGACCATGGTTCCATGGTGGTTAGTCAGACAAGCCCTACTTAACATAACTATTTCAATTCTCACAACGTGAATTTTGTTTTCTAATGCGAAAACTCCAATAAAAATATTTTTAATTGAAAGATGAACAAGTATTACAATTCGTATAACTATTATTACAACTAAATTTCAGTAATTCAGCTATAACGTTCAGCAATGACTAGATAATTGTTATTATTTAATATCTGCTTTTATATAACAAAGTGATTGTTACATTCGGACCCTCCCCTATTTACTTGCAATTAACAAAATTAGTAATAATAAGATTATGACAATGAAAATGTAGTTATACAACCCGAATCCAAATAATATTACTCATGCTAGTTAATGTATTTTTAGAAGAACTTGCCTCTTTGTTTATACATTCTCAGATTTTAATGAAAGAATCAAGATACCGTTGTATTATTGATGAATTGAATACATCGTATTATTTATTTATACTCAAATACTTTCAGACAGAATTACAAAAAGATATTCTAACAACAGGGTGGTTGATATGACAATACAACTATGTTAATATGTGTAACTACTAACTATCTTGCTCCTTTTGTATAACGATCTAGATTACTAACGCTTTTGACCTGAATTTATTGTTTCAACTCGTCTATTCAATTAGAAACAGTATGCCCGTATGCCTCATTAGTGTTTGTGTGATTTATTATGGATTCGACGCAGGCGCGCGCTGGCCTGACACAAAACGGGAATTTTCCCGTGGGTCATCCCTACATTTAATTTTTTTATTTTCCAGTACTTCACCCGAAGGTACTACATTGGCCAGGAAGTGAGCTTTTACCTTAAAAATTTTTTTAAATTTTGCCAAACCCTTGCTGTTACGATCAAGGTAGGAATCTTTACGGTGCGTAACAACACTCACACACAGGATCTACATGTTCATTACTCATCCGAATCAGGTCGTACTTTTGTGGAAAATGCTCGCTTAACATCCTTCAAGTGGTCTGTGTCGTGAATCGAACACGGGCGTCTTGAGTTTAGGCTGGGCCTCCCGTAAAATGATAAACGGGACCCTGGATTTTATGGAGCATTTATTTTGAAACAATTTTTTAGAAAGCCCATATAAGAAATTTTTCCAGGTTTTCCAAAGTATCTCAGCACGCGTCTGATTCGACGAATGTTTCAGCTCTATCCTTTTCTTACAAGAGAGTATCTGTTACTCATTTTAATAATTATTTTGTTTTTTCATATAGTGCCTTAGCACAGTTTGCAGATGTGGAGATAACGCCCCTGCCTACAGAGTAGATATAACGATGGCAAACATTTTCAAAAGTAAAATTTCATAAAGAAAACTTCCACTACCATTTCTAGCATCTCTTTGTTTTTAACTTTTTCTGTCCATGATATCTTTAGCATATTTCTGTAGCACAATACTGTAAACGTCTTTTTTTTTTGCTGTCCGCTTCTCTTACTGTCCAAGTTTTACAGCCGTACAGTACTTTGCTCCACACATATGCTTTTAACAATTTTGTTCTTGTATCTATGTTTTTTATCTCCGAACACAGCAGCTGCTTTTTCTTGATAAATGCAGCACTGTTTTTATGTATACATCTTTTTCACGAATCCCCTTTTACGTTACTGAACTTCTTAGGTAGCAGAAATCCTTAACCTCTTGAAAATCCTCGTTTTTTATTTTTATTCTGGTTTTTGACTTATTTACTCATCCTTTACCTACTAGTACTTTAGTTTTATTTTTCTTGCTTTTCATATTGTACCTCTTTGTTAGTACTGTTTCCATTTCATTAAAAGCTTTTTCTAACTTTTCTTTGCTAAATGCTAATACCGCCATATCATTTGCAAATCTAAATATATCAATCATTTCTCCATGCACAAAAGTTACATTTGTCTTCCTGCATTAATGGGGATAGCGAACATCCTTGTCTTAGCCCTTTCAAAATATTTACTTTTCTGCGTTCCTGTTCTAATTCTATTACCACTGTTTGCTCTTTGTTTACGGTATGTACTATTCGTCTATCGCTATTGCTCATTCCTTTCCTTTTCAGTATTCGGATCACTTTTACCAATTAACATTGTCGAATGCTTTTCCAGATCGACCAACCACACGCTTTCTTCTTTTTCTATTGCTTTCTAGAAATATACCGTATTTCACTCATGTTTAATGGTAAGAAAAGGGGTGTGATCAACCTGCCGTCTTCCGAAATATCACAACACTTAAACATTTTCAAATTACTGCTTTTACACAATCAACATTTGTTAAGTATATTGCAAAACCAACACCTGTGGTTGTTTACGATAAACGTCAGGTTTACATAATTATTTTTTCACCATTAGGTTTTCTTCCTGGAGCTGATTGAATGCGTAACTCCACTGCTTTCTATTTTGAGCTAACCTACACTCTTTCCTGAAATTCCCAGAAGTTACATCTTTCACCGTCTGTGCGCACTAGTCTAATGTAGGCTTCCCTTTTCTTTATCTTTTTTCCTTCCTCTGCTTCTAATATATTCCGCGCTTTTCTCTTATGCCTTAATATGTGTTCTATCACCCTAGCTCTAGTAATTTTTACTGTTTTCCGCGTATTTTTTTCTTTCCCTATCATCTCTAGTAACCGTTTGTTCTTAACTTTGTCTGCCCATGATATCTTCATCATACGTATGTAGTACGATATTTTAAAAGTTTCTATCCTTTTGTTGTCCGCCTCTCGTGGTCACCGCCATCTACAACGCTACAGCGCAGTGCATTATAGTTTACTTTCAGCAATCCTCTTCTTGTTTCCATATTTGTTGTCTTCAAACACGCTAGTTGCTTTTCCTTCTTAACTGCAGCACGGCCCTGTGCTAATCTTTGTTTTATATCTTTTATACTTTTCCCATCTTGCGCTATTTGGTTCCCTAGGTATCAGAAATCTTTTCCCTTTTGTAAATTCTCGTTTCTTATTTATATTCTGGTTTTTGTCTTATATCCCTTCCTTTATATACTATTGCTTTAGTTTTATTTTTGTTAATTTTTATATCATATCTCTCTCTTAGTACAGCTTCCATTTTATTAAAAGCTGCTTCTAACTCTTTCTTGTTATAAACTAACGTAACTATGTAGTCTATCTAAGCATATCAATCGTTTATCTCTACATAGTGATTCCAAAAAGTTCTTCTGTATTTCACAGTATACATTGCCTCTTCGATATACAAGTTAAAAATTAATGGGGATATCGCACATCCCAGTTCAACCCCTTTTCTAATATATGCTTATATGCGTTTCTGCTCTAATTCCATTACCGCTGTTTACTTTTGTATAAGCTATGCACTATCCGTCTGTCCTTATAACACGTTCCAATTTATTGACTATGTGGGAACACTTTTTCCCATTTTACATTTTTCGAATGTTCTTTTCAGATCTACAAACACTACATACACGCTTTCTCTTTTTCTGTTGTTTTCTCCATTATCAAACTTAAAGCTAAATTGGCCTACCGTAGTTGCCTGTTTCAATAAACCCGAATTGATCCTCTCCTAATACTTTTTCAACCCCTTTTTCCATGTCTTTGTACAATTCTAATTAATATTTTTGACACATAAGCTATCAAATTTATTGTTCAAAAACTTTCACATCTATCTGCACCTCCTTTTTTTGGTATAGTGACTATGGTGTTACGTTTGAAACCTTAGGGTATCGTGCTTGTCTCGTACATATAGCTTACAAGTTGGAAGAGATGCTGAGTTACTGCTTGTCTAGCAGCCTTTAGTTTTTGTTTGTGCCTTATCCCTACCGGCTGTCTTATTATTTTTCAAACCATTTAATGATAGTTTAAACTAATCTTTAAATATAGGATATCCCAAGTTATCCTTTTTAATGTCTGATTCCTGTTCGGGTACTACTAGTTCTTTTCCTTCATATAAATTGCCTATATGTTTTTGCCGTTTATCAACTTTTTTCGTTTTCTATGGCGATGTTTCCACCCGCGTCTGTTATATTTTTGCTATACGGCTTTATATCCCTAAAGTTCATTCTAATTAGTTTATATGTATCGTCTCTCTTTCCTATTTTCATTTTAGTTTGTACCTCTTTGCACTTTTCTTCAATCCATTGTTCATTAGCTTTTTTGCATTTGTGAATAATTTCTGTTTATTAGCGTATCTCTGTTATTCTGCTTCGTTTGGTTTATTCTTGTTTTTCATAATTTTTCTATTAAGTTTAGGATATCCTTTGTCACCCATGGTTTCTTACTTTCTTTTTATTTATACTCTAGAATATCTCTCCGCCTTGTATAAGCAGGATTTAAAGTTATTCCATTCTATTTCTACTTCGTTAGTATTCAAAATTTTCCCGGTATTATTCAGAAATTCGTTTGATCTTTTCTCAAACCTTTTATGTGCATCTTTATTTTTAGTTCCTCAAAGTGCCTTTTTTGCGTTTCTTTTCAAATTTTTAAATGTAAGCGCGGCTTTCATAATTACTGTTTTGTGGACAGTGTCTATGTCGGCCTCTGAGCTCCTACAGTCTGTTGCTTGATTTCTAAACCGCTGTCTAACAAGAATGTAACCTATTTAATATCTCTCTATGTCTCCTGGTATCTTACACGTAAATAGTTTTGAAATAATGTTTTTGAGATGGTTAAGTTGTCCTTGTCGCAAAATCCTACCAGCCCATTTCCCCTATCGTTTCTTGTACCTAAATCAAATAAACCTACTACCGCTCATTCCCTAACCACACCAACCACTACATTAAAATCTCTACTAATTATTGAATCTGCATGCCTTTTGATGAATCTTAGTTGTTCTGCGATATCTTTGTAAATGGTTTCTATCTCTTCCTCACTGTCGCTAAGGATGGGGATGTATACTTGTATTATTACTGTATTTACCGGTTTAGATTGTAATCTAACTATGATTACTCTTATGTTTTGTAAGTTGTTTTTTACACAAGTGTCCTTTCTTTCCGCATAACTATACCCACATTCGAATTTCCTTCCTTTGATCCTGTATGAATTACCCTAAAGTCTCCGTGTCAAAAATTCTAGCCACTGGCCACCAAACTTTGTTAAACCCTACTTTATCTAATGCTAGCCTATTCATTTCAATTTTCAAATTGTTTATCTTGCTTACTTCCTTCGTGCTTCTAACATTCCACGCTCCGACTCGCAAAATGCTCCATTCTTCGTTTCTTCTTATTGAGCTTGCCGACCATATCCTCCGAAGTAGCCTCCCTCAGGATGTTAACTGGATGCTAATGTTGAAACATATATATATATATATATATATATATATATATATATATATATATATATATATATATCAAATTACCAGAACAGTGAACTAATTAAACAGATATTGTGCACTGAAACATTGAATTATGCATTTGGTAAAGTATTGACATGAGAGTTGTTCGAAAAAGCAATATTATATTAAACTTCGATTTTATTTGTGAATAAAAGACAATTCATATCATTCTGTAGCTTATTAAAAAAAAAATTAAGTACATACATGATATTTTAAATTACTTCCTTTTTAAACTTGGTGGTCAAGAATTGATTTCAATATTAGACACCTATTTTTAAATTACGTTAGATTAAGACTTTTTCTTAGTACAGTGATAGTACCATACACACTCGAACGCCCTATGGAATTTAAACTTTTGCCAATAAGCTTTTTCGGATGGTCTCTTACGCGATAGTGATTAGTTGATAAAATAACATGGAATAAAGCTAAAACCTTTTGCATTTTGCCATTTAAATGACGTCAGAACTTTAAGATGCATTTTTGACATTCACGGAAATATTTTAGAAAAGATGTTCAACGAACCTTTACGTGTAAAGCAGATTTAAAGTAGAGAAAAATATCACCACCTTAAAAGTGAGTTGTATTTAGGTTATTCGTTTTCATAGGCTCTGCAAAAATAAGAGCAATTTTGGAAATGTCAAATTCAAAAGTAGTAAAAGAAATAAAGCGATAAATTGTTATGGCGTCTCTGCATCGTCGATTTACCAATAAAAGTGATTTTCGGTCTTTACGAAACTGAATTTCTAGGACGCAGAGTTGTGTTGCGACTGGTTCTATTACGACTTACCTCTTGTTTTGTGCTCCTTGTCGTCGTTTTAGAGTAACGTAAAAGTATGCGACAGCATATCCTTAGCGGTTTTCACTGCAGCTAGAAATTCATAGAACCTCGATTACCCGCTTTCTTACCCCCTACTAATTTAAAATAAACAAAGAAAACTTTACTTGATGTAGATATAATCTATATTTTAAAACACAATTTTTAAAGGAGTAAATAACAACAAAAAAAAAATAATGACAGAGATCTGCCCTAATTTGACCATATCCGCGTTTAGCTATAAAACTTAAGATTATCAATAATATAATTTCTTCAAAATTTAATCAAGATAATTTTTGATTGCTAATTTTTCTTTAAATTAACCAGCTTTTATAAATGAAAATTTAATGGAATACGCTTTATAGCTATTGGAGCGTCCACCAACATTGATAGTTCTTATTAAGGATTAACCCCACATACTTATAAATATTAGCGCACAATTACAATTCTTATACACAACAATCAGCATGTGATTGTTATAATTCAATTAACCCACAGTTTTATGTTTCATTTCTTTAAAACTCCATCTACATCAACGGTCAGGTCTCCTTATAGGTAAAATTCTAACCTTTGTTGTTGACAAAAGCTCTCGAACCTGGTCATTTTTTTATGAGACCGGTATATAATGTGTCCGATCAGTCGCGTACAAAGTCCTGTATAGTTCGTGACAGTCTTGATATTTAAATACGACTAGTAACTTAATGTACCTGTATTTTAATCATGTCTTGAACCGCGATCAAGTTTAGAGAACTTACTCACTAGTGTATAATAATATTATTCGAACTGATGTCCTCCTACTATTATTTAGGGATTTTATAGGTTTCAACGTCTTAGGGTTATAACCGCATTACCTCGTTCTTACGAGATAGTACGTCTAATCTGTGTGATTTTCGTCTCGTCGTTCTGTCCGTGTGGACGGCTATTTTATTTCCGCTATTTTAAACTTGATATTAAAGTTACGGCGTTTGTTTTCGTTTTCAACACATTTTTTTATAGATGTAGTATATTTGTATATGGTAATTGAAGTGTACCTGTTTTATCCCATGGTTGCTTTTTCTTAAATCCGTGTAAATTTGTACAGATACTTTAATATGTCAATTATTTTCTACTCTTTATGTGTAATTCTTGGAATTTTATACGGAGTGTAGTCCCGATATTTGCTACTGTTTGTATATAATAGGATAGGTGTTTTACTGTTTTAATTCTTCTACACTAATATAATATTATATTGAAGTAGCAACATTACTAAATGTAAACTACCAAAGTTTATAACTTTTCAAGACGCTGCTTGCTATAAAGTTTCATTTAACTAACTGATTTAATAAATTCTTTCCTACTACCTAACATTTCATTAAATAGCGCACTAGCGTTCTAATTTTCTGCGTTGTTTTTATGTTTTCAGTGTCGTGGCACCACTAACGCGGAAGCCTTGATGCTTCGCATCTGATGCCGTTCCAGAAATCTGCGTCTAGATATTCGGCAGAAAGTTTTCTCAAACCTCTTACTTTTAGAAAAAATAGCTTTATGAAGATTTATAGTTATTGATAATACAGTAATTTAAGGCATTACTAACCAAAAATAAAGTATTGTGTGGAATGTGTGGCCAAGCAGCATTTCCTACTACACAAGTTTGTTTAGTGATATCATATTTAATACATGCATATCGCAAAAGACGTTTTGTTCTTCTTTTTTAATTTTTATTTAATTAAACAAAAAACAATTTTGAGTACGGCCCTCTAAATAAAGGTTTAGAAATTTTAAGTAAACGTGGATAGCGAAGGTTCGTATGAAAGAATTTTTGGTTTGTCGTTGTCTTGCTGTAGGTAAAGATTGAGTTTGTTTCTAAATTTAAACTTAAAGTCCGGTATTTTATAAATTTGTGTTTAAGGTAATTAGCTAGTTTGAATTTTAAATAAATAAATACAGTTTTGTTATAGTAGATTTTTAATTGCCTATAATTATTGGGTTTGCTATCTTTTTTGTCCTTTTTGTTATTTTGACGTTAGTGTTTATTTTAGTTCTGATAAATTTGAAATTTCATTTGGTGGTTTTTAAAAATTTGAATAAATAAATAAATACAGAGAAGTTTAAGGGTCATTTGAAATCTTCGCCTTTTATTGGAGCAGCGTTTTTGTTCTGTACTTGTTGTTGTTTTGCCTTTTAGCTATACATCTTAGCTTTGAGTTTATTTAGCGTCGCCAAGGCATTTTGATCTGGGATTTGTTTATCTTTGTTGTTTTGCTATTTGATTTTTCGAGCTGAGGAGCCGTTGCCGAAAAAGAAGAGGGGTGGTCGGTCGGAGTCGGTCAGGGGTGAGCAGTCGGAGGCTGGGTCGGTTGAGAAGGTCGGATAGAAGGAGCTCGTGGTTGCGGCAGAGAGGTTGGTGTCGCAGTCTAACGGGGAGGTAGGTGCATCGCAGAGGAGTCTGGGTCTGCGATGGTGGAGTCGGAGGGACCGGCGCCCCTTGTGTGTGGAGCCGAGCCTGAGTCGCCCGCAACGTCGAGAGGACAGCGTCGTGGGTCGACTGGCAGCAACGGAAGCGTGGCTGCTAGCGACTTAGACGAGCTGGATCTCTTGATGTTCCGTGCGAGGAGGGCACACGGCTTTACACATAAGCGGGTCCCTGCCACTTCGGCGACCATCACCGTAGACGACAGGAAGGTGATTCGCAACGCCGCGGACGAGTTCCGAGACGTTGCGAATTAGCTATTAGGGATGGTTAGGGGTCTCATATTCGTGCGTGGCGATGTGAAAGAAGCTGTGGCGGAGGTGGCAGCGGCGCACACTGAGCAGGTCGTGGTAGGCCAGGGTTAGGAAGGCAGCGTCAACGGTCGCAGTTCGTGTCGACGCCAACCCAGGGATGAAGGACGACGTCATGGTGACGTTGAAGAGGAAGGTTGACCCGGTTTGTTGTTGTCGGAGCACGTCGAACGCGTAGGGGTGGCGTTGTTGTCGAGTGTGCTGGTAAGGAGGATGCCAGGCGTTTGCAGTCGACAGTAGGTGGGGCTTGTCAGGGTCTTACAGCAAGGACCATCGAGAAGAGGAGGCCGCGCATTGAGCTCCCTGGGGTAGAGAGGGAGATGAAGCTAGAAGAGCTCCAGCAGGGGTTGATTGTTTAGAACCCCCGAGATTAGGTTCGAGAAGGAGATGAAGTAGAAGTTCCGGTTTGGTGGCAGGGGACCCAGAGATCCATTGGCCAGCGTCGTTTTTGAGGTTTCGTCGGCGGCTAGGAGGTATTTTTTGTCGGAGGCAGTTTGTTTGGGTTGGCGTAGGGTTTGGGCTCGGGATCATTTCTCAATGATCCAGTGCTTCCGTTGCTACGAGTTCGGCCACAGGTCCACAGAGTGTAAGGAGCGGGTGCAGTTTTGCGGTAACTGCGCCGAAGTGGGGCATGAGTTTAAGAGCTGTAGGCGGGCAGTTTGTTGTTGTGTTGTCTGTGCGAGGTCAAACGACAGGGTTGGTAGCGTTAGGGTCGACACTCGTCATGATGCAAAGTCCAGCCAGTGTCCCACGATGCAGCGGTTGAAGGCAGTCACCACCAGGAACATTGACTATGGATCCTAGGCCATTAGATGATGTTTTGAGGAGCTCGAAAATCAAATGCGCGAAGATTAATTTAGGCAAGGGTAAAGGGGCCACCAATAATTTAGTCAAAATAATAAAAGAAAATGGAATCGTCATCGGGTTCATACAGGAACCGCACCTGTATAGCCACAAAATAACAGGTTTTGGGAGGGGGGTTACCGTGTTAAATGCGAATAGCGAACGACCGCGCAGCGGAATAATAATAAATAATGGGACGTGTGCCGGTATTTTACTAAATAATTTGTCTAATGAATTTATAACCACCGCGGAAATAAAAACCGGGACAAACACGTTCTACGTGATAAGCATGTACTTTCCTCCTGTCGACTCCCGGCGGGAAAATCCTCAAACCGAGAACTTAATAAATCAAATCGAAGGTAATTTTTGCAAAGTTGGAAAGAATAAAACACTAATAATTGGAGGAGACTTTAATGCTAAGTCGCCGTTATGGGGTAGCTCTATCGAAGACGATAAGGGCTCGCAGGTTGCTGATCTCTTTACGGAGTGGGATCTTAGTGTGATAAACGATAATGATTTACCTACGTTTGAGGGGCATAGAGGCAGCACTTTTATAGATATTACTGCAGCCTCGCACGAGATGCTAGAAATAATTCATAATTGGGAACTTAGGTCGGACGAGATAACGCTCTCTTAATTACGTGAGATATCGATGACAAGAAAAAAACAAATGAGCAACTAACTATCTTTCCGCGGTTCTGTAATAAAAAAGCAAATTGGGAGCGGTTTAAAGAAAAATTTGGTGAAAACATTCCTGCACTCGAAAACGAGCTATTAAACTCCCAAGAGGCAGACGAAATAGAAACACTCGCGAAAAAATTAAACGACGCTGTGGTAGACGCGTCGTCGTAGTCCATGCCGCGAAAGAAAACATTTAAAGACAGCGTACTCTGGTGGACTCGCGAACTAATCACCAAGCGGGCAGAAACGCGTAACCTAAAGCGCCACTATCAACGCGCCTCGGGAGAAATAAGAGAACAACGGAGGCTCGAATATAATCAAAGTAACCGCGAATATAAAATATCAATAGAAGAAACGCGAACAAATAAATTTAAAGAATTCTGCACGCGAAATTCCTAGAAGAAACCTTGGGGTACCGCATACCGCGTAATAAGAGGTAATCAACAGAAAATCGCGCTCAGTAATATAAAGAAAACAAATGGCGAATATACTAAAGGTTTTAAAACCACGGCGGAGTATTTATTAGACAAATTTTTCCCATCAGATAATCCCAAGGAGGATGAGGGGTTGCACGATTTAGTACGTCGGGAAGATATTGAGACGCAAGGAACCCTAAAAAGGCACCGGGGCATGACGGAATCACTTCGGACGCAGCTCTGAAGGCGTGCCTGTTAGTCCCGTGTGTTTGCCGGATTATTTAATCTTTGTTTCGAGAGGGGCGTATTTCCCTGTTGCTGGAAAATCCAGAACGTGAAATTTATCCCTAAACCTAAAAAGGCGGATGCGTCAGATCCGGGCAGCTATCGTCCAATTAGTTTGCTACCGGTGCTAGGGAAAGCTTTGGATCGCGTTATGACTACGCGAGTTGGGCACTTAGTGCGAGACAGCGGTGGTTTTAATAACCGACAGTTCGGTTTCATGGAGGGAAAGTCGACTATCGACGCACTAGAATTTGTTGTCGGGGAAATTAAGCAGGCGAGAGATGCTAAAGAGTACTGTGTTGTTGTTGCTTTGGACATTTCAGGAGCATTTGATGCTGCCTGGTGGCCATTAATCGTTTGCGAGTTAGATCGTAGGGGTTGTCCGCAGAACTTGATGTCGTTAGTCAAGAGCTATGTCTCGGGGCGACTGGCACAGGTTGAAATTCCGGGTGAAGTTTTGTCGCGCGAGGTGGAAAGGGGGTGCCCGCAGGGGTCATGCTCTGGTCCCACATTTTAGAAGTTGTTATATGAAAGCATCTTTAGGGTCAAGTTGCCCGCAGGATGCTCAATTGTTGGGTTTGCGGATGACACGTTTTTAATTATCAGATCGCGATTATTAATGGACATGCGAACAAAACCAATCGAGGCGCTAAATAAATTGCACGAATGGTCGCGGGAGGTAAAATTGAAATTTAATAGGTCAAAATCGGAAGCACTATATTTCGGGACGAAACCGGGACAGCGACCCCCTAGGCTAGAGCTAGGAGGGGAGAAAATCCCGTTCAAAGACGCCATCACGTACCTCGGTGTCAAAATAGACAATAAATTAAATTGGAAAGCGCACGTACAATACGTAAAAAGCAAGGGCGGCGAATTATCAAATACAATGATGGCGGCGGCGAAAATAAACTGGGGTTTCAGAGGCAAATCTCTGAGGACGGTCTATGCCGGAGCGATAGAGCCTGCAATGCTGTACGCAGCATCTGTATGAGCGGAAAGTTGTAAAGTTCGAGAGATGCGTCAATTGACGAGCGTTCAACGCATTACCGCGGTGAAGGCGGCGAGGGCGTACAGGACCAGCTCCACGGAGGCGGTCCTGGTTATCAGTAAGACTCTCCCTATCTAATATATTGTTAGGGAGTTTCGAGATAGAAGGTTAGTAGATACCGGAAAAGGACGCAAAATTATCGAAGACATTTGTCTTGGCAATAGGGAGGCAGAGAAAAAGATTGTCGTATCAGAGTTAGGGCACCCGGCCGATATTAGAGGAATCGAGTTTGTCGAAGGTGATCGGGACGCGACGGGTATCAGAATATACACGGACGGTTCACGAATGGATGACGGGCAAGCAGGCGCGGCGTTTGTCGTGTTTAAGCAGGAAAGGGAGGTGTTCCGGTTTCAAACCAAACTCGCGAACTGGAGCACTATCTTCCAGTGCGAATTGGTAGTCATACGAGAGGCGATCGATTACGTAATAAATCACACGGGCAGAGACGATTATTATATAATCAGCGACAGTACATCAGCGCTGACGGCATTAACTAACATGAACACCTCGACAGACCTCCAGGCAGACGTCTGGAAAATAGCGCATACAGCGCTCGAGTTTCGACGATTAAAGTTCTGTTGGGTTAGGTCGCACGATGGTAACCTAGGAAATGATAGGACTGACGAATTAGCTAAAAAGGCCGCGACGAGCGACTTTCGGATATCACATTCGTCGATACCGATGACTTTAATTAAAAGAAAGCTGCGCGAAAAATCAATTCGACAATGGGAAGAGAGGTGCAACAACGCTGCCACGGGCAGGTTGACCCACAAATTCATACCGAGCATAGAAGCTAGAGGTAGGATCGAGGTTAAGCTCGATCACATAATGGTGCAGTTGATAACAGGGCACGGCGCCCTGAAGGCGTATTTACAAAGGTTCGGTTTAACCAACAGTGACCGCTGCGAATGCGGTGAGGGCGCGGAAAGCGCAGAGCACGTGCTTTTCAACTGCCCGCATAAGACGGGAAATCGAGGGTTGGCTGATAGCAAACTAGCTATCCTAGGTCTGGCATGGCCAAAAAGCCTAGAGGATGTCGGGGAAGTGGTTAACCAGAAGGCGTTCCGGACAGCCTTAAAAGAATTCGCGGGAAGGGTCGCGAGATTAGACAGTGACAACCGCGTGTAAATTCAGTGGGGTTGGTGGGAGGATTGGAAAATAATTAAATTAAATCAATAAAATAGACAAAGAATAAAATAGAGTGAACCCCCCAGGACTTGAAAGTGAAGTGATAGTGATAGTGATTGTGATCCCCCCCAGAACATTTAGTGCATACCCACCAGGACTTTAACAGTGCATATCCAACTCCCCCATAAAGTTAGAAAACCAATAGATATAGGTAGACGACCAGATCTTCGGATGCTGGAGAAATTTATATTGAAGGTAAGAATAAAATTGTGGCGGCTGTGCTCGCAGTAGCATTGATTTGTGATTTTAAACAGAGTTTGAAATAATCTAACAAGCGCGTTTTTTGTGTAATGGCGCTAGTCGATATAATTCTCATGCGAGTGCACCTGATAATGTATTTGCTTTTGCTGATTAATGCACTGTTACATGCTTTTGCTTATTCAGAAATTTATTTATATATTTATTATATGTTTATTTATATATTTATATTATATTTTTATTTATTTTTGCACTAATATTTTTTGCCTGCACTGTATTGTTTTGTGGCTTGATTCGTTTGACGTTCTGTCGCCAATTTTTGGCCGCAGTATATATAGAAAAGAAGATTGTATATATAATATGTCAGTTAGGGAATGATAGGGAACGTTAGGGACAAATTTAGGATAAAATAATTAGATCAGGGAGGACGAATTTGTAAATTCATAGAGCAGGCAAAATAGCTGGATTCACTATTAATACTTTTGGCAATTGCCTTAGAAATTTGAATCCATTTTAAATTAGCTAGCTAGATTTGGATAGTTTTAAGTCAACCCTTCAGGTCGCACTGGTAAGCAGAGCTGGCGACTGCTATCCGGTATTACGGATCCCTCCCTCCTCTCATTTTTGCTTGTGTCTTGTTGATCGGGCACATTCCAAAGTCAACGCTAGGGATACCATTATTTAAACCCTGTTTTTAGTTTTTGTTTCAGTTTGTTAGATTTTTATTTAGATTTTTATTAAGGGTGGATTAATTATGAAGTTAGAATTAATAAGAAGCACGTTTATTTTCGCGTTTAAACCCAATGTAGTACCTCCGGGTGGAGCATTGGGGACGTGGCCGCAAGTATAGCGGCCCTAATTCAAATTATAATGTAGGTAAGATTGTTCGAATCCATTAATAAATACTAATTTAGCTAGATTTGAATAGTTTTAAATCGACTCTTTAGGTCGCACCGGTAAGCAGGGCTGGCAGCTGCTATCTGTTATTTTGGATCCCTTCCCCTTTTACCTCTGCTAGTGTTTTGTTGATCAGACATATTCTAAAGTCAACTCTAGGGATATCATTATTTAAACTCCAACTTTAATTTTAGTTTAGACCTTATATTCATAATTAATTATTTTTAAAGTTAGGCTTATTCGACGCGCGTTTATTGTCGCGTTTAAACACGATGTAGTACCTTCGGGTGGAGCATTGTGGACGTGGTCACAAGTGTAGCGGCCCTTACTTACATTATACTGCACGTACGATTGGCGGCTCCGTTACTTAGTTGCTATGCATGTGACTACTAAGCTCAAGATCACGGGTTCGAATATCGACACGGACCGCTTAAAAAATGTTAGACGAGCATTCTTCACTAAAATAAGCCCTCGTTCGGATGAGAATTAAATGTAGATCCGGTGAGTGTGTGTTGTAGCGCACGTTCAAGGTCCCTACCTAGCTTGGAACAGCAGGGGTTCAGCAAAGTTTAAAATTTCCAGGTTAAAAAATCGCTTACTGGTCAATGTAGTAACTTTGGGTGACACATTGGAAAATCAAATGTACTGGAGGTACGGATAAAAAGAATAGTAGCATATCACTTCTAAGATTCTATTAAGGCGTTATATGATTGGTTCTAGTGGGTGGCAGATCAGAATTCCAAAAATTCTATAATAGAAATAAAAGACAATAGTAGAAAAATTGTAATTGTATCCAGCAGCAAGTAGCAATTTACACCTTTGCGGTACATTTATCAGTTCTCGTTTCGCAAGTCAAATGGTCCAATGGTAATCAATTAATGGTAATTATCAATTCGGTGGGCTTAATCAGTACCATCGTAGCAATCGGGAATAATCTTTAAATGCCAATGCGTGATTTCCGCCTTTGAAAGCCACCGTTGAGCACGAGAGAACAAAGAATAACTGGTGACTTTTTTTCAGAAGATCGCTCTTATACCTAGCTTAATATCACCGTTACTTTCGTCTTTTGTTTAAAATGGGTACGTGGAAAACAGGTACAAGAGTTTAATACATCATTAACGACACAAACAAAGTATTTTTCCAATACAAGTTGTTCTATACAGAATTTAGTAATCTCGCCTCCGTATAACTATGCTGAAAAGAGCCCAGTGGTCCGTTCCTGAATTAATTAGCAGCTGATTTATTATTTGTGTGGACAACTCAGTGAGCTATCCTAATGAGAAAAAAATGTGTCTATACATTATTACTTGTAAGTGGGATAACTATGAGTAAATACACGCGCTCTTAAGATTGTTAACATTACGTATTTGTCGAATTAGGAAGAGTTGTCTAGTTATTTCTTTAGTTTAAAGGACATAAAAATTTCACTATTTTTTATTATACTGAAATTTAATTTATCGTAAATATATTGTCATAAATCATAATTGAAATTAACACTGTTTTTTAGTGTGTAGCAGTGAAAGAATTTGTTTTTCAATTACGGATTGAACAAACAACCGCAGTAGAATTTTCGCAAAGCAGCTGCAGATGTTTGTCTCCAATCTCCAACCCTATTATTGGTACAAAAGCGTAAACTTGGGAGTCATTTTGAAAACCCACCCTAGATATGTCCATGTTCATCACTAAGCTTTAAAATAATTGAATGTACAACGGACCAAAGCACTAACTAAATTCTGATAGTTAAACTTCAGAGAATTCTTACTAATAAGAGTTCCTTACTTCAGATTGATTTTATTAATGGTTGTCATTGATGGGCGATTATCACTTAATGAAGAAATATCATCTCTTTCACCATTCACGTAGAACCAATTTAAACTTAAATGGTATAGTAGTGATTATGTATAAGTTTTGTAATGGTCATTGCTGAAGGACTTTCACTTCCGGGTTAGTGTTAATGAGGTAGTGATCATTATAATCACTAGTATTAATAACGGGAACGTTTAGTATAAATATGCTTGAAAGTAAAACACTTCTTACTCTGGGATTATCGAATGGTTTTACTTAAAATATTAATGGATATTGATATGCTATTTATCATAGTACAAAATTGTCAATTAAAAGTGAAAGAAAATTTCCAACAGAAAAAAATTAATAAAATTGTATTTGGTGTTGAAAAATTTGATCTACAGTAAAGCAGGAATAAAATATTGGCTTCATATATCGAATTTAACATACATTTAGTATGCTTTATTGTCTTTCCTAAACTATGTCAATTTATTTGCATCTTGAGAATATCTCGTAGTGCCATAATTTGTGTTACCGGTATTCAAGCGTAATTCAGCAGTATTAGGTTGTTTGAATCTTGTACAAATTTTGTTGGAAACGCCGTGACGCATATATATTGGTGGTCCTTCTTCCTTGAGGATAGGATCCTGGTCATTCTCGCACGATCTTAAAATCATCAAGATGTCGAGGTTGAGGTTCGTATGGGAATTCAGAATTGCATTATAAGAATGTAGGTAAGCACAAGTTCTTCTAACCAACACCATGAAGCACTACTCGATGATGTGACAGTCTTTAATTATATTACAAAATTAATCTTTGTATTTACAGGGTAATAAAGAACAGCTAGATTAGAGGTGAGGTAGGTTTACCACAATGACGACGTACAAAAATTAATTTAATGTTACAGGAAGAAGTTTGTTTAACTTAAAAATTTGTTAAGATTGTAAATGTGACGGTACGCATAATTTGGCTTGGTTTCACAATTTTGAATAAAAGAAAATGGATTTGTAGCATTATCGAAGTCTGATTAGAAACATGTGGTTTGCGGTTCCTTTCAATTTTACGAAATACAAGTATGTAAATTTAATCTTGTTGAGTAGGAAGCATGTTTCTTTTTCAATATCTGCAACAGAATTTTAGGTGATATTTAGTTTCGTTTTTAAAATAGAAACAACTTTGTATAGTTGTTTAATTACTCGATTTTTTAAAAAGCATTATAATCTTCAACACTATTAGTAACTGTTTGTTAAATTCAACATGTGTTTGTAGGATTAACCTGTTGACTTAAATCATATTTTATGCTAAAAAAGTTTTATAATTGCGAATATGCAGATAGATCGATCATATCTGATGTTGTAGTTTAGTAAAGCTGTTTGCTTTATCAATAAAAATTTACTTAAAATTATAAAGTTTAAATAAATAAGGAAGAAAATTGTAGAGAGTTGTTTTTGAAATATAAAGAGGGTTAAATTATCTTGTAAATTACATCAGCTATCTGACGTGGGAAAAAAATAAATATTGTATTTTGTTTTTAAGGGTACAATTATTGACCAAGGACAATTTTTGAATCACTTATAATTATCACGTACTTTATTATTGAACAGCGTTAATAAATTACGTTTGAATTATATAATAAGTACACCGAATTTCTTAGGTGGTAAAAGCCTCCTAAAAAGTAGACTAAATAAATCATTAAGTTTAGAAAATAGGTCAGTTTGAAATTTAAGTATTCTTATTTATTTTCAGTTTTATAACAAAGACACAAATTTTGTGTTAGTTTGATTAAAGAAGATAAGTAGATATAAACCGACAATAAATAAAGAAAATATATTCTAATAAAATAATTTTATAAGGTTGATATCCAGATTGAAGTTTTAGATAATTACAAAGTCAAATAGTGAGCTTAACTTAAAAAGTGTTTGCGACTGTGCTGATATGTTATTTTGATTTTAATAACAGTATCATATTTTTGCAACTGATCACAAATGGTAGTCCGGTTTATGTTTAACGATTTTTCTAGCTATATCTAGTTGAGGACTAGATGAACAAATATTCCTTTTGAGTTATGAATTTTTGATGGTATATCTTTCTAAGTTCATGGATTTCTACTTTTCCCGGAACTTTTGATACCAGATTTATAAAAGTTTAAGCGCCGTGGCGCTTTTTTTATCAGTCCATTGAGAAAAAACAGAATCAACTTGCCACCACCGCCCTCTCATGTCCCAATTCTTGAATAAGTGTTCAGAGTTAGTCGTATTGTCTTCATAGGAGTTTTCTTTTTCTCCTGACCAATTGTCATTCAAGTTTACCCTGTGCCACCGTTATTGTCAAAAAACCACAGATTTGGTCATAACAATCTGTACTCAGTCATTTGACAAAATTAATACTGTATCAAGAATCTTATGAGGTGTGTATTAGTGCAAAAATATTTTTGCACGATACACACCTCATAAGATTTTTGATATAAATATTAATGTGCACGTAGCAAAAAAACATTTCCAAAATTAATACTACTATAAAATGTGAACCTCAATTGTTAGCGGTAAAGTGACGTTAAAATTTTGCTGAAAAGGAAGGATATATTTATCCTCGAAAACATCGAAACGTGTTACATAATAAGGTTGCTTACTTTATGCCTGAGCCAAGTTATTTAAAAAAATTAACTTTTCACAAATACCGGTTAATTCTTGAGTTAATTAATAGGCTGTTATAATATACCTTATAAACAGCACGAAGTTCGTGCGATATTTCCATAAGTAAATTTCAGAGACCAACACCAATAATAGCGTAATTACTGAGAATACGTTCTAGCCCAGTAATGGGATTCCAAAGAGAATTCTGAAAGTGACTGGTGGTTCATATGATGTCACTATTGACTACATTTACGTCGGGAATAATGGATGCGCTTTATTTCTCTGACAAATTATAAACTAACGTGTAAAACTATATACAATCTAAACTTAGTCGTATAATTTAATTATAGGGTAAAATGAAATCCTAGGATAAAAGAGCTATAACAGATATGTTTGTAAGTCTTTACCACCATTCATACATTTCATAGTTATACCAAAAGAAGTGTTTTAAGAAAAGTATTTATATAACTTGCACTTTTGGAATTTTTTAGCTGTTACTAAAAAATAATTGTGTATTTATTTCTAAAACACTAAGGAAAGTGAAACAATGTCAATAACCGCCTTTTTTCTATTTTAGATAACAGCCTTCTTTTAAACTTGAATACACAATTTATGTTAGATAGAAAACTTGTATTATCAGTGAGATACAAAATGTGGTTTTATGAATGGAATCCAAACTTCAAATAGTGAACGATTACGAAGTAAAATATGTTGCCTGGTTTAAAATTATTACGAATTTAAAATAGTCAAAAGTAGTAATTGAGGCACTTATTTACAATTCTACCAGAAAATTTATTGGTACGAGAATACAACGTAACAGCGATTTAGACTATTTATTAGATTATTTAAAGCATTAATTATTTCTCCCGTTCCATCAGATTTTGAAAGCTGTGACATTTTATTTGCCTTATTGCTTTCAGTTATTATTTGGTCTCCGGTGCTAAAAATATCTAGGTAACCACTATTGCTAGTAATATAGAGTTTGCGGATGTATGCTTTTTTCTAATTAAAACTTGGGTTATGCTTATAAAAAATCATAAACATAAACCATAATGTAAATATAAATTTGGTTCTTAAGCCTATATTGTTAAATAACGACGATCAATTGAAAAATGACGTCAAACATCTACAATATAAAAGTGGAAACAATATGTCAATAGATGTATTTGTTTATATTACTTTGCTATATAACCTTAGCTTTTACAACGTTGTGTCTTCAGCTGCCAAACAAAACGGTATCGTAGCCGAACTAGCGTAAACAACATTTTTTCGTTAACACTTATACTACTTTATACGGTTGAAACTTACCGTAACCGTAAGAAACACCTCCTGCGAAACCTCTCTAATAGCTTTTTGAAATAGGGCGATGCCGCATTAAATTGCAAATACCTTAATTAAAAAAGGCCATTTTAAACCCTTTCTATGTTATTCTCAAATAATACAAACTTAACAAGTACGTATTAAACCGTCCTGTATATAAATATTCTTCAGTACGTGGAATATATCCTATAACCGTTTTTGAATTCGTTGAAATGTTTGCTGGTCATAAACCACTTCTAAAAGCTAGAAGCTCGCCTTATTAACTACCCGAAATATATTCTAACCGTTGCTTGTTATTTCCAATAGTTATTCGTCGAAAGATTAAAGCTTCCCGCTCATTAAATACTTAATGGGGTCGTTATCTGTGCCCTTTCTGTAAAACTCTATTTTGTTATTTATAGGAGTTCGAGTTCGCTCAAGTATTATGGGTGATAAAATAGGTCTGCTAATTAAGTCGTTCCCCGTAGCGTGGATAGATAATAATACAAACCGTCATTATTTTCTAAAAAGTTAAGCAACTGGCTGTATGGCTGATTGTATAATTCTTTTAGATGGTTTAAAATATACTTTACATTCCCATTCGAACAACGAAATTCAATTAAATTAATTATCGTATTTTGCTTTCGTTATTGCTTGCATTCTACGAATGTTTTCGCCGTTGTTGTCTGGAATATATATTTTTGCAAGCTTTCGTAGAACAAGTAACATTCTATTGCTGGGATTGGTTTATGTTATTTTTTCCATGGTTTTGAAATTGTATAAGAAAAGTTCAAATTTGAAAGAACTCTCTTACTTCTTCGTTCTCTTACGTAGTTCGTCACTCTTACTCACACGATTCCGCTGTTATACAACGTCTTTTGAGCCTTGTTAAGTAACGCTTTTAAAATGCGTTTTGTCCTACTTTAGTTAAGTTGTTGGTTCCAGCACTAGCCGTAGACAAATGCAGCCGCGTTTTCTCACCCTAAGATAGTTCCAAAAAGAAGATAACTCCAAGTGCAGTGTATTTTTCTGTTTACTTTATTTGTGTTGCTCTTTTGGAAGACAGACACTATAAATTGCAGACTGAATGTTAACAAATGCACGTTCATAACACGAACATGTGTGTGCCTTACTCTTAAAGCTTACTGTTTCAAATTTTAATGCTTTAGAGCTCCTTCTACTGTTGACTTTTTGGTATAAATTAATAAACGTCAACAACTTGCTGTGTAAAATTTTAATGGTACGTTCTTAAATCTTACGAGGTACGCTTCCTAAAACAAATGTTACTGTGTTACATAAAGCAGAGGTTATTGTAATATTTCTTTATTTCTTGTACATATTTAGGGCTGTAACATGTTGTAAGTATATTTCTACTTAGATAATAAATCTAATTCTCAATATTTTAAAATGTTTATGTTTATACTGAACTACATGTAAATTGACACTTTGTGTACGTCACATTGTGATGAACGATTACGTAAATGTGTTTCGACGTTTGTAAATATTCTTTTGGGACTGTATGTTTTACTTACATGTTGTAATATAGTTTTTTCTGAGGTTTCCAATTCTCTTCTTTTTAGATCACCCACTTCACTCTACGACGTTTTTGAGCTAGCCCGAACTCTAATGCTTTTGAAGTTCGATTCTACCCTTATGTCCCTGTTTTGTTGCAGTATTTGGTGTAGGCAATTTTCTCTACTTACTTTGCTGCTTTCTTTCTTGTCTGCAAGAATACCGCAACAACGTCAATCATAACAAGAATGCTATATGCATTTAAACTTATTTCATGAATTAAATTGTTATTGTCAGAAGTGTTAAATACCATTTTACAATTTAATTCACGGGAATACTCTAGTATAATGCTATTTAGATCACATGAACCAACATTATTTTTGATATTAGTAAAAGATTTTGAAATCTGGGATAAGAACGATATTATGCCTCTCTCTAGGTATTACTGTTTTTGATTTATGATTTGCGCTACGTTACTTACTAGAGCCGATAAATTTTCTGTAAAAATCGTAACGGGTAACCAGTAATATGTGGATAAATAAATGGAACTCCTTTAGTAGGAGATACCCTATAAATTATTACCATGGAATCCTAATTTTACCATTTAAAAAATGGTTAATGATTACATCAAATTACTGCATAGTACAGCTATAATTAAAAATACGAAAAGTGAGGATTTGGTAATAACAATTCCACCTCAACAAAATACCGTGTTACTAAAAATTCCTTACTTTATTCTATGGTTAAAGCCTATTACATCACGGGTCAGTAAACACCCCAATCTACTGTGTTACCACCCAACATCGAAAATTTTTCAACCTTTTTACTGTTGAAAGTCTACAACAGTAAGCATAGTTTCACTTTTGCTGGCAACCCCCGCTACCTTAAAATCACACCCTTTTTCTCTCATCCATGGGTGTCTCGATTATTAAAAAGAAATGTTCAGTGACGGAATACCATTGTCAGATTTTCTCTAGGTACTTGTTACCTTACATTTCGTAGTTTGAATACATTCTGCGTTTTACATTGTGTACCCTGTTTCAATGGACGTTTGTTTCCAAGTTTGGAAAGTTACTCAGTTAGAAGAGCCGTATATGATACGTTGGTTTTCAATATTTATAGTATTTAAATAACCTAATTTAATTGTAGATTGTTACGTAAATCATAATACAATCGACAGAAACAACAGCTACCGGGCTGAGTGGTAAAGTAGGGGTGGGTCGTAGGAGACGAGCGACAGCTTCCGGTGCGCGACAGTAACAAAAGTCGTATTGTGGTAAATATCTGAAATAAAATAAATAGTAAATCAATACAATAACCATGTAGGATATTACTTCTACTACTCTGTAAAGTAATAAATATATATATATATATATATATATATATATATATATATTGCAGTGGAACTTACAAAAATTCTCGCCCCACGGGTTGGGCGTCATAAAATTTTCTGAAAATAAAGATAAAAAAAAATTTCTTACACTACCTTTGGAACGCCTCTTGATTTCTGCACGCCCTGGGTAGCTCATAAATCGGTTTCTTTGTAAATACCTACCATCCTAAGTACCTTCCTTTCTTACAAACACAGCCAAATGAAATTACCACTCAAATAATGCAACAAGACATACGACCTTTTTATTTACACATATTAACAAGTTTCCATTATTAAGAAAATATTTACATATTGGTACATCCAGTTTGATAAAAACTGTTACCATCTCAATCTTTAAATCTCTTAAAACTTCTTGATTTTAATATATTTCAACAAATTTCTTTTAGACGAGTAGATGGGCCCGTCGTGCAACCCTAAATTGATTTTATTCTCGTATATTTTGAGCTCAGTATAACCCAGTTCCTCTAAATGTTTTTCAACCTCGCATTTTTATTTAAAATAAAGCCTGAGATCCGTTTACTCTTTACAACAATACAACAATATTTTTATACCATCAATAAACATCTTTAAATAATCAATATTAATTGTCTTGTACATACACCCCTTTAAATAAGTTTTTATGGTAATAAATACACCCCCAAAAAGTCAAAACACTCAAACATAAAAATATCAGCACAAACGTTTAAGCAAAAGCAAGACATTAACTTTCTTTACCTGGAGTAGGCTTCGTCCCTCGTTATCTTTGAAGATGTGTACCAAAAACCCTCGCCGTTGTGTCCATATACCTTGTGATTGTGCCTGGATCCAACTGATCCCCATTCACTATCCAAATCTCTGCAACTACCTTCAATATTCTACCCGGATAATTGTCTTGTCTAAACTTATCTTTCCATACTACTACACCTCACGCATACTAGTTAAGCTTTAAGATTCGCTTACCCAAGTACCATCCTATCGCTCGATTGTATTGTGTAGTAACAGCACCTTTTGAAATTTTAGCACCCACTCGTGAAAATCACTTTTGATAGATTTCCGGTACGTTACTAACAGCTTCACACACATATTAAAATAGGATGTTGTATGCTACTTCAACGAATAAACAATAACTAGTACAACGTAAGATTACGTACAAGCAAAAACGTTAGAGATATAAGCGCGATATAAGATCTAAGAGCAAGAGAGCTTTAATAAATCTCCCAGAGTATTTATATGCTTTCCAATACCCCACACGCAACCTCTCTTCATTGCAAAGCTTATTTTTAAAATCAATTCTCCAAAAGTTGGATCGTAACGTTTGAAAAATTCCGAGATTACCGTGCTGTTTTTATAAAATTTATTTAATAACCTCAACGGAGACGAGATTCTCAAAACTGCTAGCCTTAGACCAATGATATAGCTTTCCCCCGTCATAATGTTCTACCTCTTAGCTACCTCTCTTTATTACACCCATATCTATTGTCTCTTTTAGAAACCCTCTCAAGCTATAGAAAATCGATATTGTTGTTGGCCTTCAAGTCTCACGTGTATTTTAGACCTGACTTGTAACCAACGTTTTCTTATGTTTTCTCGGCTTATTTTACCTTATACATTTTTTATTTCACTTAGTCTTCAAAGCATTTGTTATTTTTAGCTGCTTGTCAGAGCGACCGTTACAAACAATTTTCTGGAATTTTGTGCCAACGTTCATTCAAGTTCTATGAACTTGACATTTAACTAACAGGTGTTTTTTCGAAGCCCCTTGTCGTTTAAAATAATAATTCCGAGATTAACCACTTTTTAGGATTAGTGAAAACGAACGTTTTGGTTTATTTAAATGGACATATGCGTTTAAATTATTGATTTTCTATACTTGAAAGCTCCGTTTGTGATTCCATGCGCTTGATTCAAACTATTACAAGTGATTATGCATATTCTTGAATTTTCATGTACCCTAAAGCTTCTTCCTTTTGTGCAATTTTAACCTTATAATTTAGAAATACAAAATATGTTAATAACCGTCCGACTTCACTATCTAATCTGATTAATTTGGCGCGTAAATATACACAGTTGTTGAAATTTTATCATCTAGACCTATTTAACCTATAATTCCACGACAATATATATATATATATATATATATATATTTATATATATATATATTTATATATATATATATATATATTTATATATATATACATTTATATAAATGTATATATATATATATAATAGGTAACAGGAGAATAGTACAATTAACATAATCAAAATATATGGCAAATTTTGGTCAACAAGGAAAACGTTCTCCCCATGCGCCAAAAGGCTGTAATTCAAAGTTAAAACTAATACTAACTATGTACATATAGAGGTACGCATTTGTAGAATAAACACATGAAATATTTATTTATAATATAATGTTATTTACACATATTAACAAGTTTCCATTATTAAGAAAATATTTACACATTGGAACATCCAGTTTGATAAAAACTGTTACCATCTCAATCTTTAAATCTCTTAAAACTTCTTGATTTTAATATATTTCAACAAATTTCTTTTAGACGAGTAGATGGGCCCGTCGTGCAACCCTAAATTGATTTTATTCTCGAATATTTTGAGCTCAGTATAACCCAGTTCCTCTAAATGTTTTTCAACCTCGCATTTTTATTTAAAATAAAGCCTGAGATCCGTTTACTCTTTACAACAATACAACAATATTTTTATACCATCAATAAACATCTTTAAATAATCAATATTAATTGTCCTGTACATACACCCCTTTAAATAAGTTTTTATGGTAATAAATACACCCCCAAAAAGTTAAAACACTCAAACACAAAAATATCAGCACAAATGTTTAAGCAAAAAGCAAGACATTAACTTTCTTTACCTGCAGTAGGCTTCGTCCCTCGTTATCTTTGAAGATGTGTACCAAAAACTCTCGCCATTGTGTCCATATACCTTGTGATTGTGCCTGGATCCAACTGATCCCCACTCACTATCCAAATCTCTGCAACTACCTTCAATATTCTACCCGGATAATTGTCTTGTCTAAACTTATCTTTCCATACTACTACACCTCACGCATACTAGTTAAGCTTTAAGATTCGCTTACCCAAGTACCATCCTATCGCTCGATTGTATTGTGTAGTAACAGCACCTTTTGCAATTTTAGCACCCACACGTGAAAATCACTTTTGATAGATTTCCGGTACGTTACTAACAGCTTCACACACATTTTAAAATAGGATGTTGTATGCTACTTCAACGAATAAACATTAACTAGTACAACGTAAGATTACGTACTAGCAATTACGTTAGAGATATAAGCGCGATATAAGATCTAAGAGCAAGAGAGCTTTAATAAATCTCCCAGAGTATTTATATGCTTTCCAATACCCCACACGCAACCTCTCATCATTGCAAAGCTTATTTTTAAAATCAATTCTCCAAAAGTAGGATCGTAACGTCTGAAAAATTCCGAGATTACCGTGCTGTTTTTATAAAATTTATTTAATAACCTCAACGGAGACGAGATTCTCAAAACTGCTAGCCTTAGACCAATGATATAGCTTTCCCCCGTCATAATGTTCTACCTCTTAACTACCTCTCTTTATTACACCCATATTTATTGTCTCTTTTAGAAGCCCTCTCAAGCTATAGAAAATCGATATTGTTGTTGGCCTTCAAGTCTCACGTGTATTTTAGACCTGACTTGTAACCAACGTTTTCTTATGTTTTCTCGGCTTATTTTACCTTATAGATTTTTCATTTCACTTAGTCTTCAAAGCATTTGTTATTTTTAGCTGCTTGTCAGAGCGACCGTTACAAACAATTTTCTGGAATTTTGTGCCAACGTTCATTCAAGTTCTATGAACTTGACATTTAACTAACAGGTGTTTCTTCGAAGCCCCTTGTCGTTTAAAATAATAATTCCGAGATTAACCACTTTTTAGGATTAGTGAAAACGAACGTTTTGGTTTATTTAAATGGACATATGCGTTTAAATTATTGATTTTCTATACTTGAAAGCTCCGTTTGTGATTCCATGCGCTTGATTCAAACTATTACAAGTGATTATGCATATTCTTGAATTTTCATGTACCCTAAAGCTTCTTCCTTTTGTGCAATTTTAACCTTCTAATTTAGAAATACAAAATATGTTAATAACCGTCCGACTTCACTATCTAAACTGATTAATTTGGCGCGTAAATATACACAGTTGTTGAAATTTTATCATCTAGACCTATTTAATCTATAATTCCACGACAATATATATATATATATATATATATATATATTTATATATATATATATTTATATATATATATATATATACATTTATATAAATGTGTATATATATATAATAGGTAACAGGAGAATAGTACAATTAACATAATCAAAATATATGGCAAATTTTGGTCAACAAGGAAAACGTTCTCCCCATGCGCCAAAAGGCTGTAATTCAAAGTTAAAACTAATACTAACTATGTACATATAGAGGTACGCATTTGTAGAATAAACACATGAAATATTTATTTATAATATAATGTTATTTACACATATTAACAAGTTTCCATTATTAAGAAAATATTTACACATTGGTACATCCAGTTTGATAAAAACTGTTACCATCTCAATCTTTAAATCTCTTAAAACTTCTTGATTTTAATATATTTCAACAAATTTCTTTTAGACGAGTAGATGGGCCCGTCGTGCAACCCTAAATTGATTTTATTCTCGAATATTTTGAGCTCAGTATAACCCAGTTCCTTTAAATGTTTTTCAACCTCGCATTTTTATTTAAAATAAAGCCTGAGATCCGTTTACTCTTTACAACAATACAACAATATTTTTATACCATCAGTAAACATCTTTAAATAATCAATATTAATTGTCCTGTACATACACCCCTTTAAATAAGTTTTTATGGTAATAAATACACCCCCAAAAAGTCAAAACACTCAAACACAAAAATATCAGGACAAATGTTTAAGCAAAAAGCAAGACATTAACTTTCTTTACCTGCAGTAGGCTTCGTCCCTCGTTATCTTTGAAGATGTGTACCAAAAACCCTCGCCGTTGTGTCCATATACCTTGTGATTGTGCCTGGATCCAACTGATCCCCACTCACTATCCAAATCTCTGCAACTACCTTCAATATTCTACCCGGATAATTGTTTTGTCTAAACTTATCTTTCCATACTACTACACCTCACGCATACTAGTTAAGCTTTAAGATTCGCTTACCCAAGTACCATCCTATCACTCGATTGTATCGTGTAGTAACAGCACCTTTTGCAACTTTAGCACCCACTCGTGAAAATCACTTTTGATAGATTTCCGGTACGTTACTAACAGCTTCACACACATTTTAAAATAGGATGTTGTATGCTATTTTAACGAATAAACAATAACTAGTACAACGTAAGATTACGTACTAGCAATTACGTTAGAGAATAAGCGCGATATAAGATCTAAGAGCAAGAGAGCTTTAATAAATTTTCCAGCGTATTTATATGCTTTCCAATACCCCACACGCAACCTCTCTTCATTGAAAAGCTTATTTTTAAAATCAATTCTCAAAAATTTGGATCGTAACGTCTGAAAAATTCCGAGATTACCGTGCTGTTCTTATAAAATTTATTTAATAACCTCAACGGAGACGAGATTCTCAAAACTGCTAGCCTTAGACAAATGATATAGCTTTCCCCCGTCATAATGTTCTACCTCTTAGCTACCTCTCTTCGTTACACCCATATTTATTGTCTCTTTTAGAAGTCCTCTCAAGCTATAGAAAATCGATATTGTTGTTGGCCTTCAAGTCTCACGTGTATTTTAGACCTGAGTTGTAACCAACGTTTTCTTATGTTTTCTCGGCCTATTTTACCTTATAGATTTTTCATTTCACTTAGTCTTCAAAGCATTTGTTATTTTTAGCTGCTTGTCAGACCGACCGTTACAAACAATTTTCTAGAATTTTGTGCCAACGTTCATTCAAGTTCTATGAACTTGACATTTAACTAACAGGTGTTTCTTCGAAGCCCCTTGTCGTTTAAAATAATAATTCCGAGATTAACCACTGTTTAGGATTAGTGAAAACGAACGTTTTGGTTTATTTAAATGGACATATGCGTTTAAATTATTGATTTTCTATACTTGAAAGCTCCGTTTGTGATTCCATGCGCTTGATTCAAACTATTACAAGTGATTATGCATATTCTTGAATTTTCATGTATTCTAAAGCTTTTTCCTGTTGTGCAATTTTAACCTTCTAATTTAGAAATACAAAATATGTTAATAACCGTCCGACTTCACTATCTAAACTGATTAATTTGGCGAGTAAATATACACAGTTGTTGAAATTTTATTATCTAGACCTACTTAACCTATAATTCCACGACTATATATATATATATATATATATATATATATATATATATATATATATATAGGTCGAATACTACCATCAACGTCGCTGTATATATATATATATATATATATATATATATTATATTTATATATAAATGTATATATATATATATATATATATATATATATATATAATAGGTAACAGAAGAATAGTACAATTAACATAATCAAAATATATGGCAAATTTTGGTCAACAAGGAAAACGTTCTCCCCTTGCGCCAAAGGGCTGTAATTCAAAGTTAAAACTAATACTAACTATGTACATATAAAGGTACGCATTTGTAAAATAAACACATGAAATATTTATTTATAATATAATGTCGCTACTGGTAATATTTTACCAGTACAGAGGGTAAGTTGAACCAAAAATATAACCGCAGACTTGACGAATATCACTAAAATAAACGGTATAAAATATGTTCAAATACAGAAACCACACATTAAAATTTGTGGACGTATTTAGATAGGCTACTCGTTTCGTAGCGTCGTGCGATAAAACGATTGCCTTAAAGTAGGTTTAATTATATTTACCCCTTAATTTATGAGGAAGCAAGACAAATAAATTCTACCTACAGTGACTATAAATAGGCAGAAGCCTGTCGCGTAGACTACAGGTTAAAATAAGGATGGTAATATGGGTAGGACTAACCAGATGTAGTATCAGGTTGCATCGCTGCACGCATCGATAGGACGGACAGCTGGACCCAGTGAATATCAACCATTTATACTGTGGTGTAACATCCTTACAGTATGTCAAGCACAAGTAAATTTACAATTTATAAACTGCAAATTAGCTTACCACATGAGAAGATTATCGCTCCAAAGGCACTCACAGTGTCATCTCCACCATGTGCAACTCAGACAGGTAACATCTATAGTAGACCATTACGAACAAAGAGTTTGATTTTGTAGAAACAAGAATATTGTTACTAATATAGCTTTAGCAAAAAAAAATGAGAATGTTCTTTCATCACAAACAAAGTGTAATTCAACAGGTTATCAATACAGGTGAGTGTAGAATTCATAGCAAGTTTTTATCAATTGATAGATCAATCAACATTTTGAAAATATGAATGAAATTATGTAACGTAAGTAAAACAATACAACGTATATTAATACGACTTTTTATTAAACAAGATGCGGACTACAATCAATTTTAACAAGCTTTCAAATTCGCGACGACGCTGGTTTAAATAGCTAATTAAAGTACACAATCTTTACAGTAACGTATCATATACGAGGTCGTATATGAATATAAAGAGCGAAATGTACACAAATAGATACTTGAATAAAGTACTGTACAAGCGACTACGCCTTTGGCGGTGGCACATAACAAATTAAAACGGTTGCGGTGTCTTTGAGTACCAGAAACATGCTCAAAGTTGTTTCTATCTTATAATGGGTATTTCGTGAGTATTCTTTAGAAAATAATTTTATATTACATTCGCTGAACTTTCTCTGTACGGTTGGAGTGTTGATTTGTGTGATTTTATAAACCCAACCGGGCAGTTAGAAATCTTAATGGTAAAAACTTGCTTTCTTTTTATGTGACTGGTAAGTATTTTAAGCGTAATGTTTTTTTAGTAGAAATTTTTAAGTTTTTAGCCCGCATTTTAACACATTCTTAGGTTTTTTGTGCTAATGGTTACTTAATTTTAATATAGAAAGCTCACATTGTCGTGAAAACAAATTTCGTCTGACTGCAGTTGTAAGCAAATTAAGTTATGATAGTACATTGCATTTAACAATAATTCTCAAAAGCCTACGTGCTGGAATAGTCAACAGGTAACGATGCTTTACTCACTTATGTTAGTGTGTTTTACTTGTATTATAGAAATATTAAGAAATTAATAACCAGATCTTTGTTGTTTATTTAATGCTGTTATTAGAATAAAAATTTAGTGTAGCTTCGGTGATATTGTTTTATGTTAAAGGATAACTGAAGCAATTGGTTTCAAAATTGTATATAGACTTCATAATTATCCACTAGCTGTGGTATTTGATGAGTTATAGATGCTGGCTCCTTGATTCCGTCTAAATGCATTACAGTAAATTATTATGATTCCTAGGTTTAGTAGATTCATTCGGGCGAGCTCGTCATCGTCAACGTTGTAATTGTTAAATTTTTGTCGTATTTATATTTATGTGATATTTTTCACTGGTATGTGTTGCGGGGTACAAATATGTGTGAACATGCTGGAATAAACCCCATAAGTATTCTGTTTATTTTTCTGTGTTATTAGTTAGGTGTTGTTTTTTTTGTGTTACACAGACAGGTGATCCGCCCCATGTATATGTTGCATATTTACTAATCATTCTTTATCTGTGCAATGCGGGTTGTGTGCTCTTTTGTTTTGTTTGGTAGTTCCCCCACCCCCACATCACTAACCGTGTTCGTGTGGCATTCATTTTTTCTTTCCTTTCTTTATTACCGTAATTGGGTCGAACATTCCGTTACTGATTTCGTTCTTTACTTCCTGAACAGTTAACTTAGTTTTAATATCACGTACTTCGTCATTTGGGCCGATTTATTTTCAGTTGTTCAACACCCTAATGGATTCGTCACTATCATCCATTGTAACACAGATAGTGATGGATACCCTTTGAGATTTAGGCATACCACTGATACATTTAGAAATGTTCTTTTTATTCAAAAGCGTAGACGACATCAACTCTGTTCTACTCGCGTCTATCATTTCAAAGGGACCGTTGCTACGTTCAGTAACTTCAATGACCATTTGCAATTTAATACGCCCTTTTATTTTTAAAGGAGTTCTAGATCTAAGCAAACACATACCACATATTTTTCTATATTATTATATCACACACAAACCGTTTTGAAAAAAATTCTCTGTATAATAAAGCAATTTTATTTAATAAGATGATTATTTGTACAATATCAAATATATATGCATGAACCTGTGAAATTTCATACTAGTTTCCATACATTTAGAAATACCTTGTAGGCAGTCGAGATACCAGGTTTTAATGTAAGCTATATAACTTTATAGTTAACTTAAAATTCAAGCCCGCTAATAAACACGAAGTTAAACTTTGCCTTTGATTTGTTTGACAAGCTGTACTGCTTACTGATTCTGCCTTCTCATGATAAACCCCTTACAGACGTCAGTAAATCGTTGAAAACACAATCTGCATAAATCATAATACTCGCAACCGGAAGGATCTTGTTATTCGAAGAGATGCAAATCCTATATCTTGGAATTGAAAGGCTGTGTGTACAGTCTAATCAATAATTCAGTTGGTCGTCAATTGCTCAATGTATTTTGTATATACTACACGATTCAAAACCTTACGTTTGTGTAATTCGTATGCGTTCGCTAGCATGTCCTGGAAATTAAGAATACATTACATTTACGTGTAATTATTTACCTATAGACTGTAACGCAACTAGGGTGGGTTAGGTGGGTCACCAGACCCTCCTATTTAAATTGTCGTTGAAAAGGCGCTTTTTTGTCGAGGACGCTGCATTTAAAGAGTTTAGTTCGTTTACACAAAAAATTCGCATTTCAGTATGCATCATGAAAGGGGCAGATAAGTACGAGGCAGTAAATCTTGTTGCTCTAGGAATAAAATTCAATGCGTCTACAGGTTGTTGGTTGCTTTAAAGCCTTACTGGCTACATCACCTCACAAGACTGTACCTTCTTAGAAAATCATAGTAAAAGACCTATTGTAACCAATATCCAATCTCTTGCATACCTAGAAAATACTCATCCCTTTAAGAGCTTAGAGGTTGTCACTTCTTGCACCTATTGTAGAAGGATAATGTTTCAGTATCTTGTATCCTTAAATAAGCTGAACATTTTTAATGGCGATACCTTCTTGTTAAAGGTATTATACTGCAGATTGCAGATAACAAATTCCTTAAACCCGATGAAAGGAAAATGCATTAAGTTTTGGTTTTCAGTAAAATAACTGCACAACAATACCATAAACTTAGGAAAAATAACAAACCGACAAACTCTTATTAGATTTTAACACGGTCAATGTAAGAATTCTTGAAGTTGATGTTTAGCAAGCTGCAATAAAAATAATACTTATAGAGATAAGAAATACGACAAATTTCTAATATGTTTAAATTTGACTTAAAAAGCTATAAATCAATAAGGTAGTAAGTACCCTAAGAAATTTTGTTTTAACAAAGAATAATATGTTTCTTAAGACGGAATAATGCACAACGTTTTGTATTTTAACAAAAATGAAATACGCTATATTCTACAGCGTAAAACAATTAAATATTCTGAAATTTCAATTTTTATACATTTACTTCTCTTTGGATGGGTTTTATTTATAGAATTTGGGTTTCAATGACCTCTCCTGACCTCATTATCACGTCGATATATATTGCTGTGATATCGTTGCAATAACCCGGTGCTCCCTTTTTGTGAAATGAAAAGGTTAAAATTTTTCTCTTTGGCAATCTTAATTTTTAATTTTAATTTTAATTTTTAATACCTCGATTAGCTCAGTTTTAATCACGCACGGAGCTTGCGACAATACGACAGCAAAACCTTTAAATTTTCTTTTTACCTCTACTTTCTGTTTCTTTAAGTCTAAACACCATTAAGCACAATTACTATAATATTCTCAGAATTTTTACAATGTACAAAACGTTTAATAAATTTTTAAAAAGAACCTCCTTTTAATAATTGAATTAAATTCTTTCTATAATTCACATTCTCGTCAATTAAACAAAATCCAGCAAAAATCACCCTTATTATTATTATTTAAAGCCCCATGAACGTCCATTAATCTTCCTTCAATTTTTACCTAATTTATAACATGTACTAAAAACGATCCTTGTTGACCCTAACATAAAGTTATCATGAAAGCAATTTTTAAAATATTCACAAAATAAAACACAACAGAATATTCAGATTGGCTAACCTGTTGTCTCTAGCTCAAACTAGTTCCTCTCCCAACTGCTCCCGTATTCAGCTTAGTGCTTTAATAGTCCCAACGTTGAATCCACATCTACTTTTGATATGGTTTGCATTTTTCTTAGCATAGCTTCTCCTATAAATTATTTTAGCGTCCTTTGTTAAACAGCCCGCTTAGATCCAGTAATTAATAATTGAATTGAATACTTGTTGAATCTCTTCATTGGATCCAGTAATTATTCAGTCCTTTTATTCGTGTAAAACTTAGAATTTGATTTAAAAACAACCTTTTATTACTTACGTTTTTTAAGGATTAAAATGACGAACCTCATTTAATTTTGCACTATCACCATTATACAATTTATTAACTATAAACTCACTTCTAATTCTTTCACGTAAATATTTTCTATCAGGTGATATAAAGTATGCTTTAATTCATGTTAAACTGAATTGTTTACAAATCTGGTCGTATTTAAAGAGAGCCGCCTATCTGTTGACAAGCGCATAGTTTAACAATTAAACTTTATACGTGATTCTTACATACAAGATTTTGGGTATTCTTATGTATTTTTGATGTGTAAATGAAATTGATGCGCTATTTCCTGCACGTATGGTTTCAAGTTATTGCATTGGTTTTGTTGGATTTTTACTTTTCCTGGTCACGTTGTAACGAATATATATTCTATAGCACCATTTTTGCAAGAATCGCATCAGTATAATTTTATTCTGTAGTATTTAATTCTCGTATTTGATACTATTATATCTAAAAGAAACAATTCTATAATGAAACAGGAAATCATGTTCGCTTAAATAACTTAAATGTTTTGCACAGAGATATTTAATAATAATATACATTCAAGAAACGTATTTATATGGGGTCTAGTCGTTTGTGTTGCCTAACTTGCAGGCGGATTATTCCATTTCATTCGTTAGAATTAGAATAGGGCGTGCGTGAATACGGTCACGGGGTGAAGCGCCACGCAGATAAGGTCCCGTGCTGGAACGGAACGAACAACGAGGTCGGCCATTGCTTTTGAAAATGTAGTCGAGTTTGCATTGTACTTAGCGCATGGGTTTTCAGACCTTGCATAAGTGGGGCCTCCGGATAGGCGTGCCATGGTAAAGACAGGGGGGGTGGTCGCCTTGGGACACAGCGAAGCTTCTCACTCCTGTGACACCGGCAAGCCACTGGACCACGCCGCTCCATGAATTGGTTTGTGTCGGAACTTGTTAACGGTAAGATCGCATTAACCAAATAATTTATAAAATATTTTTATTCCTTTAGCGCATGATGGAACAATATATTAAAATGATGTAATAACATAATGATATAGTAGGACGGTGATATATTCGAATAAGGAGATTGGAACACTACTCGTTTATCAAAGCAACTACAGCTGTTGTTTAATATTCTGTTACAACTATTTGATAAGCAGATTTCAGAGGACGTGCGTCGCAGTTTGATAACTAGGGATGACGACCTCATCATATACAGGTATCAAACCTTTTTTTTTGTTATGTTTGTGAGACCTCGAGTATGCTCACATAAATAGTATTCAGGGATTGTTTGGTCAAATTAAATTTTGTGCATAAAGAACAGCGTAGGAGAATATTGTCACGAAATGCTATTGTAATAATTTTGTAAGATTTGCAGAAATTCACTTGTTAAAAAGATGAGACTTCAAAGTCCATTTCCTGTTTTCTAGAGAATTACTTTCAGATGTTAAATTTTTATAAGCTTATAATACCTGAATTAATTGAAAAGTTGTTTGTCAAAGTTAACTGCATGTGATTCAAATTTTTTTAAGAAATAATTTATGAGAAACATATGTGAGCCAATAATCAGATCTGGGTATTTGGTGTCAAAACTTGTTATAAAATATTATTAACTTAAGGTCTTGTTTTGGTAAACATATTTAAAAAAAATCAAGAAAGAGAAACTATATTAAATTTCATTTTTGGACTCAAGTTTTTTATTCCATGCATAATTAATTTTTACTAAAAGTTTTTTTAAAGAAAATAAATCTTTGAATAATGAAAGTATACGAATGCTGAAGTAATTTAAAAAGCACAGGTATGCTACAACTCATTCGTTCTAGGTATTCATTTTTGATTTAAATATCTTTGGTGTGGTAATCTTAATATTATCCACCTGTATTTATTAGTCTGCTTTTTTATTAGAAAGTACCAACTGTGTCTTTTAATAGAAAGTTTGTTGTGTATCTTTTTTCCAGGATCATCGAGATCGAAGAGGTCGTAAGTATGTTCCAGAGGTTTCCAGATACATTAGTTCAGTAAGTTGTAAGTTTTTTATTGTGTTTACATCCCGTGAGTTTCTGTATCTTCTCATAGGTGTATTGAATCTTTAGTGTTATCGTTCATACAGATACAGTGGCGCTCAACCCATTTTCTTTTTGTTAGTTTATTGTAGAGTTTAGACCATCCCCACACCCTTTCTCATTGCTCACCCTTGGGGTAATTCCCAGACTTAGCCGCGAATAATTAAAGCTTCACTTTATCCAGCGAGTGAAGGCCAAAAAAGAAAAAGAAAAAAAAAGGTAAAAAGAAAGAAAAATGGCTTTAACGTACGTTTTACTTGTACAATAAATTTGACGAACTTTGCTTTTATCACCACGCCGTATTTATTTGTAATCTATTAGGTGTTGGATTTTAAATTTCTGATCACGTCATCATCATCATTAGGTCTTTAGTCATGGAACTGGTTAGACGCGTACTATCATTGTTTCCTATTCTGAACTAACCTACAGATTTTCCTGAAATTTGCACAGTTCTCTAGCTTACCTACTTGCTTCATACTTCTAACATTCCACGCTCCGACTCGCAGAATGTTCCCAACTCTTATTTTTAACTTTCCGATCACATCCTCCAAAGTAGTCCCCTCCCGGACATCCAAATGGGGGACTATTTTCTTTTACCCCAGAGAATGCCATCATGTTTGTTACAATTTAAGTACGCTGTGCACTTGGGAGATAATGTGGTGGTTTCCCGTTGCCTTCCACATCGCGGTAGTGTGTTTTAGACTGCCATACCGACCCCTATGGTCTCTGCCAATCTAAGTACCGAAAGAGCCGCTGCCCTCTTTTGGGGACCTGTCTTAGTCTGGTTCCTCACCAACGACTTTACTACTTTGGTTAGACCTGTAGCTTGGCTCTTTAGCTCATTAGAACACGCAAGCCATTTCACCTGTTCTAGTAATTTAGAACTTCGGCAAGGTGCAGGTCCATTCGAAATGGTCTGATCACGTAGCCTTAATTTATTTAATGTATTAAGTTATATGAGTTTTGTATCTTACGCATTTTTTAACCCTGCGTGTTCAACTGAGATTCTTAGTGTTATGATGATGATGCATTATTCATGCGTATTGTGTTGCAGCTTCCGTTCACGTCGTTTTATGAATTGCCAAGTTGTTTATTTTATTAAATCTTTTAGAATTTTTTTCATTCCTTAAAATAATTATGGCAATATACATATATATATATATATATATATATATATATATATATACACATATGTATATATATTGTTATGATACTGCAGCAAAACCCCTATGCGCCATTTTTGTGAATTAAAAAGGTAAAAACTTTTAATTTGTCAATTTTTAAAGTATAATTTTAATTGCGTCGACTAGCTCAGTTTTAAATTACGCATGGAGCTTGCGACAATACGACAAACAAAGAATTTAAATCTATCTTCTACCTCTCCTTCCTGTTTTCAATCTTTAAACCAAAACACCATTAAGCACAAATTATTATAATGTTCTCAAAAATATTTACAACGTATAACAATTTTAAGAACTCTTTAACTAGAATTTTTATAGAAAAAATTGAATAAAAATTATATAATTATCATTCCCAAAGATGATCAAAAATACAGCAAAATCACTATTATTATAATTATTGACTGACGCTTGATGAACGTTCATTCAACCTCTATAACTATTTACATAATTTACAACGTATACTCAAAAAAAACCCTGCTAACCCCTCACATAAATTATCATAAAAGCAATTTTTAAAGTATTTAAATTAGAAATATTCAATTAAATGTTAATTTTTAAATGAGTCAGTTTAGCAATGTACAATGAAATATTCACAAATAAAATAATAAGACATTCAGATTGGCTAACCTGTTGTTTTCAGCTCGAATCACTCCCTGGTTCGACTGTTTTTGATATTATCTGCATCCTCATAGCATAGCCTTAATCACACTAGCGTCCTCCATTAAACTCCTTGACCATTTATCGTTGAAGTAAATGCCTGTTGCATTTCCTCATTTATTCCAGTAATTATTTATAATTGATTCCCAGTAATTGTTTAGATTTGTTCCCCAGTAGTCATTTAGATTTGTCTTCAGTAATCACTTAGAGTCGCCTTTTAAAGAATAAAACGACAAACCCTTTAATTTTCCACAATCACAATGGTATTGTTTCACTTAACAATTTATCACTTTACGTAAAAATTTTTGTTTTCAGAGACGTGGACTATGCCTTACTTTATGGCGAATTCATTTGTTTACAAATCGTCTATCTATTGAAATGCCCGAAGTTCGTTGTTGTGTATAAAACTTTCATACCAGGTTTTCGGATATTCCATGGTATTATTATTGTATATTAACATGAACGCATTACTTTTGTCACGTACAATTTCGAGTTAATAGCATTGATTTGCTTAGATTTTCATACTGTTAGATAAGTAAACTATTGTTTGTTCAAATGAATTTGGTGAACTTTGATTTTAATTACCATGCCTTGTTTGTTTCCAATAAATCAGGTGTCGATTTTAATTTTCTAGTCACGTAGACTTAATGCAATGTGTGCGTTAAATTATATGCGTTTGCTATCTTACGCATTATTAAACCTGCTTGTTTTAATTAGGATCCTTGACGTAATAATGATGCGCTAACCATGCATGTTGCGTTTCAGCTTGCATTTATGTTGTTTAACGACTTGCAAATTTGTTTATTCTAATAAATCTTCTAAAATATTTTTCATTAACTGAATTAATTATGTTTATGATTTATATACAGGGCGTTGTTCTTTACTTTCCAGTCTAATTATCGTATTTTTTGTTTTTTCCAGATAACTATGTCGTTTTTTGAGTATTTTATGTGGAGTGCGCTATGCTATTGGTCCTAACTAACTCTAAATGATCTTATTATCATATAATGTTTCCCCCAAATTAAAACAAAAAAATTTTCGGATTATGTTATTTTTGGCGCCCAACGTGACACAAAATTCATTAATCGAAAATTATTTTGTTTATATTTTCTACTATATACATAACTCCTAAATTATTTTTACACCCCTATTTCTATTTTAATCTAACCTATTCTATAACTATACACTTATCCATTCCGAATATATCAGTATATTTTCTAAATAACAACTATTTAAACAAGCCTCTTTCTATTTCTTATCTATCTATACAAAGCATTTCATCTCCCTATTTCCTATCTATCTATACTTTTCCCATTTCTCCTAAATTTACACTACCTATTATAATCTACTAATATTTCCATCTCTATCTATCTATACTTTCCAATTTCTCCTAAATATACACTACCTATTGTAATCTACTAATATTTCACTCTCTGTTTATCTATATTTTTCCTATTTTTCCTAAATTTATACGACGTACCATCATCTCTTAACATTTTTCCTGTTTATCTATCCCTATTTATCTATACTTTTTCCATTTACATATACTTTTCCTATTTTTTATAAATTCATACAACGTATCATCATCTCTTCTTGATTCCGTTAATCCTTCATCATGTCCTTGATTGTTTTGGCTTTGGCTATTATTCCTATTAGTGTTTCTCCTATTTGATGCTTGCCATGGTCGATTTCTGACATTCCAATTATTCCTCATGTTTCCGTTGGAGTTGTTTCTAAAATTTCCTCTGTAGTTATGATTCGTCTTTTCATATTGTATCCTGTTGTTTGGCATCCTTCTCTGCCTCTTCTCTGGTTTTTCTTGTTGAGTAATCGTTCGACCTTCTTCTCTGCAATTCATTCCTATGTCATCGTATCGCTGCAAGTATTCTAAGAATATGTCACGTTCCATGATGTTCTGGAGAACGATGTACTGCCTCACCTCTATTTTAAAATGTGCTGCCAGATATTTAATAATTTGTTTCTATTCCAACGGAGGATCTTACTGTTTTGCTATACTGAATTTCTTATTTGCGTATTGTTCCCTGGTCAGACCTAATTTTTATTATACCTCCTCATAATCAAATCACCTCTCACCTTATATTATTGAGTATCCCCCCAGAATTGACTCAAAAATTTGTTCTCAAAATCTTAAAACGTTGTTAATTCATCCTTGATCAAATCAAACCATGTTTCTGCATTGCCTTCTATTATAGCTTTTACTAAATTTAATTTATACTGCTAATCCGTTATGCCCTGCGTTAGTGTTTTGATGTTTTTTAAGAATAATTTTGGATTAAGTTTGTTATCTCCTGAAAATTTCGTATACTGTTCCAATCTTATATTTGGGTGATTCTATCTTAAAGTCCCTGATTATATGCCATCCTATTTCTGCCAAAATTCACTACATTAATTTCTATATCCTCAACTTCTTTATTTACTCGGTTAATTTTTGTTCCATAACTTCTTTCAATGTTCTGTACTTTTCCCCCTAAATTCATAATTTTTCCATTTGTTTCTCTTTCATTCGCCTCTTGTATGGATGGTACCTTAATAACTTTATCTCTTACGCAGTCATTATCTTCCATAAGAACTATCACTTTATTTTGTGTTTGGAAACGCATTTCTTCCATTCGCTGATTTGTTTCTCTAAGATCGTCACTTAACTTCTGAATTCTGGAACCTAAATCTTACCCCACTTTAACCAAATTTTTCCCAAATTGTAGCATATTTTTCATGATTTGTTCGTTCCTCTCTGTCATATTAATCATGGCCTGTTTATTCTTTTCTGTGATATTTATCATGGTCTGTTCATTCTTCTCCGTCATGTTGTTCATGGCCTGTTTATTCTTCTCCATTTTGTTATTTAGTGCCATTGACATTTCTATTATTGTAGAATCTTGGGTGGACCGATGTTCTTCACTCTGACTCCTCTCCAACATTCTTCCTGCAGCTTCCATTTTTAATTATTACTCTACAATTATTTTTAAATTTAAAATAAAACCCTCGATTTCGTTGCTTTTAATTTTTACTTAATTTATTTTGATCTAACCTCACGTCGATGCGCAATTTTATTTTAGTTCAGTCCTACGTTATCTCAACAATTATCACTTTTTGATGAGACTGTTTCAGTTTAGTCCCACGTTCAGATCTCGATATATCTTTGTGATGAGATATTTGAGTTCAGCTCCACGTGGTTGAGACATATAACTTTGTTGTGATACTGTAGCAATACCCCCTATGCGAAATTTTTGTGAATTAAAAAAGTAAAAATTTTTAATCTGTCAATTTTAAACGTATAATTTTAATTGCGTCGACTAGCTCAGTTTTAAATTACGCATGGAGCTTGCAACAATACGACAAACAAAGAATTTAAATCTAACTTTTACCTCTCCTTCCTATTTTCAATCTTTAAACCAAAACACCATTAAGCACAAATTATTATAATGTTCTCAAAAATATTTACAACGTATAAAAATTTTAAGAATTCTTTAACTAGAATTTTTATAGAAAAAATTGAATAAAAATTATATAATTATCATTCCCAAAGATGATCAAAAATACAGCAAAATCACTATTATTATTATTATTGACTGACGCTTGATGAACGTTCATTCAACCTCTATAACTATTTACATAATTTACAACGTATACTCAAAAAAAACCCTGCTAACCCCTCACATAAATTATCATGATGGCAATTTTTAAAGTATTTAAATTAGAAATATTCAATTAAATGTTAATTTTAAATGAGTCAGTTTAGCAATGTACAATGAAATATTCACAAATAAAATAATAAAGCATTCAGATTGGCTAACCTGTTGTTTTCAGCTCGAATCACTCTTTGGTCCGACTGTTTTTAATATTATCTGCATCCTCATAGCATAGCCTTAATCACACTAGCGTCCTCCATTACACTCCTTGACCATTTATCGTTGAAGTAAATGCATGTTGCATTTCCTCATTTATTCCAGTAATTATTTATAATTGTTTTCCAGTAAATGTTTAGATTTGTTCCCCAGTAGTCATTTAGATTTGTCTTCAGTAATCACTTAGAGTCGCTTTTTAAAGAATAAAACGACAAACCCTTTAATTTTCCACAATTACAATGGTATTGTTTCACTTTACAATTTATCACTTTACGTAAAAAAATTTGTTTTCAGAGACGTGGACTATGCCTTACTTTATGGCGAATTCATTTGTTTACAAATCGTCTATCTATTATAAAGCGCGAAGTTCGTTGTTGTCTATAAAACTTTCATACCAGGTTTTCGGATATTCCATGGTATTATTATTGTGTATTAACATGAACGCATTACCTTTGTCACGTACCATTTCGAGTTAATAGCATTGATTCGCTTAGATTTTCATATTGCTAGATAAGTAAACTATTGTTTGTTCAAATGAATTTGGTGAACTTTGATTTTAATTACCATGCCTTGTTTGTTTCCAATAAATCAGGTGTCGATTTTAATTTTCTAGTCACGTAGACTTAATGCAATGTGTGCGTTAAATTATATGCGTTTGCTATCTTACGCATTATTAAACCTGCTTGTTTTAATTAGGATCCTTGACGTAATAATGATGCGTTATCCATGCATGTTGCGTTTCAGCTTGCATTTATGTTGTTTAACGACTTGCAAATTTGTTTATTCTAATAAATCTTTTAAAATATTTTTCATTAACTGAATTAATTATGCTTATGATTTATATACGGGGCGTTGTTCTTTACTTTCCAGTCTAATTATCGTATTTTTTTGTTTTTTTCAGAAAACTATGTCGTTTTTTGAGTCCTTATGTATTTTATATGGAGTGCGCTATGCTATTGGTCCTATCTAACTCTAAATGACCCTATTATCATATAATTTTTCCCCCATATTAAAACAAAAATTTTCGAATTAAGTTATTTTTGGCGCCCAACGTGACCCAAAATTCACATTAGTCGAAAATTATTTTGTTTATGTTTTCTATTATATACACAACTCCTAAATTATTTTTACACCCTCATTTCTATTTTAATCTAACCTATTCTATAACTATACACTTATCCATTCCGAATATATCAGTATATTTTCTAAATAACAACTATTTACACAAGCCTCTTTCTATTTCTTATCTATCTATACAAAGCATTTCATTTCCTTATTTCCTATCTATCTATACTTTTCCCATTTTTCTTAAATTTACACTACCTATTATAATCTACTAATATTTCCATCTCTATCTATCTATACTTTCCAATTTTTCCTAAATTTACACTACCTATTGTAATCTACTAATTTTTCACTCTCTGTTTATCCATATTTTTCCTATTTTTCCTAAATTTATACGACGTACCATCATCTCTTCACATTTCTCCTGTTTATCTATCCCTATTTATCTATACTCTTTCCATTTACATATACTTTTCCTATTTTTTATAAATTTATACAACGTATCATCTTCTCTTCTTGATTCCGTTAATCCTTCTTCATGTCCTTGATTGTTTTGGTTTTGGCTATTATTCCTATTAGTGTTTCTCCTATTTGATGCTTGCCATGGTCAATTTCTGACATTCCAATTATTCCTCATGTTTCCGTTGGAGTTGTTTCTAAAATTTCCTCAGTAGTTATGATTCGTCTTTTCATATTGTATCCTGTTGTTCGGCATCTTTCTCTGCCTCTTCTTTGGTTTTCTTTGTTGAGTAATCGTTCGACCTTCTTCTCTGCAATTCATTCCTACGTCATCGTATCGCTGCAAGTATTCTAAGAATATGTCACGAACTATGATGTTCTGGAGAACGATGTAAGGCCTCACCTCTATTTCAAAATGTGCTGCCAGATATTTAATAATTTGTTTCTATTCCAACGGAGGATCTTACTGTTTTGCTATACTGAATTTCTTAATTGCGTATTGTTACTTGGTCAGACCTAAATGTTTATTATACCTCCGCATAATCAAATCACCTCTCACCATATATTGTTGAGTATAATAGTGGGGTAAGGCCGGTCCTAATTCAAAACGTGTTCACACGTATTTTCCATATGTAAAATACACGTGCACCGTTTTGAATTAGGATCGGCCTTATATATTTTCAATGTAAAATACTTGTGAGCATGTTTTGAAGTCAGACCGGCTTTATATTACTTTCAATGAAACATATTTCAAAACACACGTATGTTGAAAAATGTAAGTGCAGAGAAAATGTGTGTAGATGTTTTGAATTTAATTTTCTAGCGAGAAGTTATAAAGTATGCCAGATGCAAAATATTGCATTCAAGTCAATTGTGTTTAATTAAAGTGGATTCTGATTTATGTTTTTTATTTATGTTTAGAGGCTGCAAATACACATGAGCCGGTTTCAAATCAAAATGTGTTCACTCTTGTGATAGGTTGATAAGTGGATTGGCAAAGTACGCAGATGGTGGTAATCTGCTATATAAGGAGATTGCTCCTAATATTAATTTAATTAGTCGAAGGAAACCAATATGGATTTTAATATTCTTAATAAAACCACATATCGCAAACCTTATGTAAACTCAAAAGATCTTGTAGTGAATAAGAGGTTTGAAGTTTTAAAAGCGGAAACAATCGAGACAAAATATGGAGAAAGAGTATTAGTGGAAACAGAAGAGTTAAAGAGTATATTGCGATTGAGATATTTTGAATACCTTTAAGCACATGGAGTGAAACAATTAAATGAAAGTATTGACTCGAACAAACACGTATACATAACTAGTAAGGGATCGATCGGTCTAACTGTCAACATAGAATTTTCAGAATAATATGTCACTAATCTAAGAAATTAGTTTATTATTATAATAATTTACATCTTGTTCTTTACTGTTTAATTTATTATAACACATCTAAGTCGATTGTATAAAGAATGATGTATTTAATTAAAGTGTGTTCTGATTTATGTGCGTTTTACTTTGAGTTTACTACCTTGTTTATAGAAAGTCTTGTTTCAAAAGAGAAACTTTTATAAAATACTTTTTTATTTTACAAATTGTTGAATATTTTGATCTAACTACTTATAAATGAAAAAGTATTTATTAACTCCCGTTCTTGAAGTATCTGCTACTCCCTCGCAGCCAGTTCCTTTCTTTTTTGCTTTATTATTTCTAGCTCCAAATCTATACGACGCAGTAGCTTCTCTCCACGCTTTTTAAATGCGTTAAGCAACTCTACTGTGTCATCTTCGTAGGATTTGTCATCTTCACAGCAAACAACCTTATTAGATTCTGTACATAACTTTTTCATAGCCAACATGTTTTTGCCGGATCTGTGAGTATAACGTAAAAGATTATGTAGGTTCACCTTTTCTTTTGTATACTACCTGTTGTTTCTAAGAGGATCAGAATGTGTCAACGATCCGACGATAGCCTCAGAATTTCCAGAATGGTTTTTTGATCCTAATCTAATGTAACTTATAAATTAGTAGTGTTTTAAAACACATGTATAAATGTGAAAGAGCACTTACCGTGAAATATCTATTATGTCACTATTAAAAATAGCAGCAGTGTCGAGTTGAGGCGAAAAAGAACCAAAAACTTTTTTAATCAAGTCTTCATCAGAATGTAATATAAATTGCTCTAGAACTTTTACATTGGTACTATTACAATTTTTGATTGATGATAAGTTACTCATTTTTGAAAGTTGCTAGTAATAGTAACTAATAATTATACAAGAGATCTGATTGAATACTGTTGGTAAAATTTACGTGAAGTACTTATATTAAATAATAAGCTGACCTGTTAGAAAAATTAAAAATTTGCATCGTTTTCTGAAAAAATTCAGCTCTGTAATCTATTCTAATGAATAAAACAGTATGCAAGCGAATATAATTATACCTCAGCAAAAATAATGAATTAGATTCATTGTCTGAAAAAGAAATTGCAATGAAGGCACATAATAAAAAACATAAATTAGATTAAATTCGTTTTAAATTACTGCTAGCATAATTTATTTTTCAATAAAACTTAACAAAAATTGACTTTATATGCATATATATATATATATATATATATATATATATATATATATAGGTATATAGTAATTGTGTGTGTGTTTACGCGATTCATGCTGAATAAGAATTTCTTTAATTCTATCAAGGTACTGCAAAATGTTTTTTTAATACTGGGTTTTTAAAAAAACCATGAATGCCTGTAAATTATTATATCTTTCTTTAGATTAATTTCGTTTAAAATAATGCAATGAAAATGGTCCTTAACTAGTAATATATATAGAATAAGTTTTATATTACCGCTGACATTATTTATATGCATATATAGGTAATTGTGTGTTTACACGATTCATGCCGCATAAGAAATTCTTTAATACTGGGTTTTTAAAAAAACCATGAGTGCCTATAAATTATTAAACAACATTGACGGTTTAATGTGAGACATTTTTTCAAATTTGCTTTATTTTTTATTAAAAGATTTCATATGTAACCATAAAAAATAGCGCTGTAATGTTAGTGTATTTTTTGTACACACAGCATAAATCAAAGGTCGAATAAAAAAGCATTTGATTACTATACTGCAAGCAAGCAAATTTTTTCAGTAAACGCAGCTGAATAAAAAATGATGTTGTATGCTAATTCTTTTACAGTTGGTTTGCTTACGTCAGATGATATTTTTGTATAAATAGTAAATAAAGCTGTACATATATTGATTTGTATAGAATCATGAATTCTGAAACTGTGGCCGAGATTAGTAGCGCTACTTTGAAATTAACTGTGAAATGCGTGAATCTAATCAGATCAGTCGATGCAATAACGAAACACATTATAATTATCAAAGCCAATATTAGTATATTGAAGCTTGCTATTAGAAATAAGGTATATGAAGACAATCGTCAGGAAAATCCTAGTAGGCTGGAGTCTAATTTGGCACATCTTAAAAGTTATCTTGTACGATTGAGGCACTTGAAACGCTCTTTGGAATATCAAGGTAAAGGTGTTGATGCAACGCTTTCTAGAGATCATATTTGAAAAAATCTGATTTGGCATGATGTACAATCATGTTTTGGAAGTCGAATAATTACGGGACTTATTGCCAATTTAAGTTATAGAGATCTCCTAGTGTTCTTACACAAGGCGTTCGCTAGTTTTAAACGCAAGATTGTTGCTTGCTTAAAAAAGTCAATGTTAAAAGTTAATGTAATATTGACCGCTAACTTTGTTAAGCCTACAACTGGCGAAATAGATTTGAAGACGTTTAATACTGCAAATTGTCACATCGATATAAATACCAATCTCAAGCGGTGGTATATGGAGAACGTATTGGACAAGATTTCGAAGCGATTGGAAGAATTTAGTGAAAAGGATTCAGGTTGGGCAATCCAAGAAGTTTTACACTTGAAGGTAAATATAAACAATCATGATCCGCTTAAAGGAGGGTGTTCAACGTTTGTTTCGGTTCCAGACTTTATAAAAAAAAAGCTGTGGTAAATGTAATAAATAACGACCAACATTGCATTCTTTGGACCTTGGTTTCCGCTTAATATCCTGCTAAACAAAATAGTCAGAGAATATCTAGCTATCCACATTTTGATACAGTATTACGCTACAATTCAATTCAGTTTCCAATCGCATTAAAAGACCAAAAAAAATATTGAGAGGTTTAACAATCTCGCAATTAACCTATATTGTATAGAAAATACTAAAATACTGCCATTTTGTTTAAGTGAAAATTTTAAAAAGATAGAACCTATTAATCTGTTAGTTTTAAATAATGATTCCTTACAATATTCTCGTCCGACAAATGCTAATGAAAATCACGTTCATTTTACTTGGATTAAGGATATGTCAAAATTATTTGCAAAACAGTTGTCTTCACATCACCATAGAAAATTTTTTTGTTATAGATGTTTAAATAATTTTAGTACAGCAGCATTACTTAAGCGTCATTCGAATTATTGCGAAAAACAGAATACTTGCTCAATAAGATTACCCGAAGAATCCGAAAAGTATCTAATATTTAAACATTTCCACTACCAAGAAAAAGTATCATTTGTAGTTTATGCAGATCTAGAATGTATATTAGAACCATGCAATGAGTCGGAGGTAATATTAAACACAGTCCGTTACCAAAAGCATATACCCTTTAGTGTAGCGTACTATTTGAAATGCTCGTATGATAATAAATATTCCAAATTTTAATGGTATCGCGGAAAGGATTGTATAGAATGGTTTGTTGCTCAATTGAAACTGATTTTAGAAACGACTAATAAAATTTTCTGTAACCCAAAACCTATGAATCCTTTAACAGAACAAAAGTCAGCATTTAAATTTGCCCTTCACTGTCACATTTGCAATAAACCTTTTAGTATAGATGATATTAGAGTTCGCGATCACTGCCACTTTACAGGTGAATTTCGAGGAGCGGCTCATCAAGATGGCAACATCAATTATCATAATTCTTATATGATACTAGTAGTTTTTCATAACTTATCAGGATATGATTCGCATTTCATTATTAAAAAAATCTCGTTAGAGTTTTCAGGTTCGTTAAGCATTCTACCAATAAATAAGGAAAAATACATATCTTTTAAAAATATGTAAAAGGTATGAAAGTTAGTTTTAGATTTATCGATTCATTCAGGTTTATGGCATCTAACATCGAAAAATTAGCTACCTACTTAGATGATAATAAAAAATCCATCACCAGGGAAAATTGTAACACTGATAATGAGTTTCAGTTACTTACGCGTAAAGGCATATTTCCCTATGATTACATTAACTCTTGGGATAGGCTCAATAAAACCGATTTACCCTGTAAAACAGCATTCTTTAATCGTTTGCGCAATGAAGAAGTCTCAGATGAAGTCTACAATCATGCTAAACACGTTTGGCAAACATTTAATATAAAAACACTAGGGGACTATTCAGACCTATATCTAAAAACAGATGTACTGCTCTTGACGTATATTTAAAAGCTTTAGAGATACTTGCATGTTCACGTATAATTTAGATCCACTTCACTACTTTACGGCTCCTGGTTTAGCTCTAGATGCAATGTTAAAAACGACGAACGTTAAACTCGAGTAGCTAACTGATATTGAAAAAATAATGTTTTTAGAACGGGGAATTCGTGGTGGTGTTTCTCAATGTTCGAATAGATATGCCAAAGCAAATAACAAATATATGAATGCAGATTATGATCCGAATTTCGATTCTATGTATTTAATGTATTTTGATGTTAATAATTTATATGGGGCTGCAATGTCTGAATATCTTCCATATGGAGAATTTGAATTTTTAGATGGCACCAGTCCAGATATAGTACGTTTAGACATACTTAATATTCCCGATGATTCTGATGTAGGATATATTTTTGAATGCGATTTACACTACCCAGTATCTTTACATGAAATTCACAGTGACTTACCGTTGGCGCCTGAACATATGATACCACCAGTACCTTCTAATAAATCAAACTTAAAGAAATTACTTACAACTTTATATCCAAAACTCAACTATATTATTTACTACAAGAATTTAAAAATGTATTTAAGCTACGGTTTAAAACTGAAAAAGATTCATAAGGTTCTTCGGTTTAAACAAGCCCCTTGGTTAAAAGAATACATTGATTTGAATACGAAATTAAGACAACAGTCAAAAAACAGTTTCGATATATGCTTTTATAAAAATATGATAAATTCGGTTTATGGAAAAATGATGGAAAACGTACGGAAACGGAAAGATGTGAAATTAGTAACCGAATGGGAAGAACGGTTTGGAGCTCGTAGTTACATAGCGAAACCTAATTTTCACAGTTGCACTGTGTTAGACAAAGATCTGGTCTTAATAGAAATGAATAAGTTAGAGGTTTATTTAAACAAACCCATTTATGTAGGTTTCTCTATTCTAGATATTTCAAAAACCTATTTGTATGAATTTCACTATAGTTATATAAAATCGCAATTTGCTAACAAAGCAAAGCTGCTGTACACAGATACGTATAGTTTGATATACGAGTTTAGCGTTGAAGATATTTACTCTTATATCAAACAAGATATTCATAGATTTGAAACTTCCGATTACGACCCTCATAACAAATATCATATCCCATTATCAAATAAAAAGGTTCCTGGTATTATGAAAGATGAAAATAATGGTGATATCATGCTAGAGTTTGTAGGGCTTAGATCTAAAGTGTACACTTACAAAGTTCAGGATAGGATAATAAAAAGTCAAAGGGATCTTCCTTAGCAAGTATTAAGTAAATTTCTTTTGATGATTATAAGAATGCTTTGTTTTATAAACAGACTGTACAGACACAGCAATGTTTAATTAGATCAGTCAAACATGATGTCTTTACTATTAAACAAAACAAAATTGTTCTTATTCCAAGTGATGATAAAAAAATTCTTAGTTCCTCAACCACTGATACTAAACCTTGGGGTATAACTATACACACAGAAACGACTTGTAAAGCTTCAACCACTGGCTCAAATAAGGAATGCAATTTATTTTATCTCAATTAACATATAACATTTTTTAGTTATAAAAACTTCAGTGTTATGTTTATACCTGCACAAGTACGCCGTTATTCGTTTTGGATGTATCTAAAAATAAGATACCTTTCAATTTGCCCGAGTTGAACTATATTAGTATAAATGTATTGTAGAGAAAAAATAGTAGTAGTAACCGTTCTGTTTAAAAAAAAAATCCAGTTTGTTAATAACATACCAGTTAGTTTATTTGAGAAATGTCTAACAAAACTTTTATTTATTTATTGTCAATGTTTATGGCTGTTTACTAAATCACTTAATAAATAGACTGTGATTGTTAAATGATTTATTGTTTTTTCATAATTTGTAAAGGTACAGTAATAATAATAATAAAGTAATTATAATATTCTTATGCTGTTTGAGAGTAGATTGTATTTGACTATCTTATCATGAAGTATAAAACAATGACAAGATGTATTTGGCAAAACGTTTCTGCTAGTTTCAAATTCTAATCTAATATCGACAGTACCAGATTTTAACGCTTCGTTTTGTCTAGAACAATCTATGACTACTAATGGTGCAATACTTCGTAAATCTTCAGGATTAAAAAGTGGTTCATTTTCCTTTTCGTAGTATGATTGCTGAAACTGAGCATACATCTCATATAACAACGCAGTCTTTTTATTCTCGAACTACAAATTTAAGTTATCGTACGGGAAAATTTCTGAATTTAAATAGAGTTTTATGTTGGTTAAATAGCAATGATCAAAACGACTGTAGTTGCTCATGTATCAATTTTTGGTTGGTTTGGAAACCAACAATCACAAATCTTGGTTTTTCTACTTGTGTTGTTGTTTTAATGTTCCATGTATAACGTTGCGTTTCTTGTAGAAGTTGATATTCATGCAACTCCCATCCTCTAAACGGAATATGCAAATCCTGATTTTGTGCAACGCATTCTATTAAATTAATTCGTTGAGTATCATCAACGGCTCCATGCGGCATTTTCCATTAAACTTTGATTAAAACAACTTATATTTCTTCATCGGGTGTAGGATTAATTATAGCATTAGTATCAAAACTAGAACGTAGTAAAACTAACTAATCGCGGAGGTTTAAAATAATTTTTTTTAAATCTTCGCATAATCCGAGAACCATTGAAAGGTTATTGCAACATTAAAATTCCCTTTGCAACAACTATTTGCGAATCATCCATAGGAAACCACCCAGCGTTTTGTAAATGTTTACTTTGATTGCTATTATATGAAACATATCCCTTCATTATAGACGTTAATCCAGAATTCCGAACACGATCTACAATGATAACACCAATCTCATATCTAATTTCATCAAAAAGCAGCAAAATTCCATTATTTACAAACTTTGCTGTTTGAGACGGCGTTCCATCTGTTTTAATTAATTTGCCTTCTATTTACAGCATGCTCTTCGTTGGTAAGGTGTATACATCTTGTTGTTGTATAGGGATTAGAATTTCTTCATTATTGTTTAAAGATGTGTTAGCATAAGGTTGAAGAGTATGTTTTTCAATATTAATAATTGCATTGTCGAAGTAAACTTTTTCACGCACGTTCAGTATTTCACTATTCATTCTACTTTTTTAATTTAATAAATGCAGTCCTAACGATTGTAGAAACTGCCGGTTTTATGTTGTTAGCGGTCTTGAAACAATCAATCGAGTGTCGATTGCTTTGAAATTTCCAGCATTTATAGCAATTCTTGACATTTTGCGTGCATTATACTTAATACCCATGGCTATTGCAGATTTTTTTTAAATGCAACCTTACAGTTAGCAGTTCTCCTCTGAAATTAACTAAATTTCCATCTTCATCTAACACTTTAACTATTATTTCATTTATTATACGTGACCTGATTGGTAGATACATAATCGTAGGTGGGCACTCGACAATTTTAAAACCTGCAGGTACTTGAAGAAAAAATTCGTGTATTACATGGGCTGGTTTACTATTTAAATAGGATCCACTTGTAATATTACAATCGATTAAAACTGCATTCACTTTACAAATGTTGATCGCGTAGTCTGCTTGATTCGTGACATATGTTAGCAATTTTCGTGGATTGAAAACAAGTAGAGAACCAATAGAATACTTTTTGGTAAAATCTACATCTAGACTACATTTAATACTACATTTAAGTGTATTATTGTCAGCTGTAATTTCTATATACACTGGCGTCTTTCTAGCGCTTCGTGATTGTTCCATACGACCACGCCATCTTTTATCATCTAAAGCTTTTTGAAGATATTTATTAATTTCTCTAATCTCATAAGCACCTTCAGGTTTTTCTATAAATTCTCCGTTAGATCCATAATAAAATTTATTATTTATTCCTTTTTCTATGTTTGGAATTGTTTTATTAGACTCAAAGGTTGTTAATCCTAATACGTACTCCGAATCATTATCCAAGTTTATAGGCGGATTAAAGTTGCTTGTTAAAGCTGAAGTGTTTCCCGTTAGAGTAAAAGTGTACGACATGACAACTTCATACGCAGTTCTATGTACTACTTAGAAATTGTAAGCATAAATGACCGCAAAACACAGTACCGTACGATTGTTCTTGGTTAATGTTATAAAGAATTTTACATTTACCCCCGCTATTCAAATAACTTATTAACTCTGTTGGCGGTCGCAGGTTTCCGTAGCTGTCATAGTAAATAGCGCTACTACCGTACTTTTTATAAGAGGTTCAATGCGTGCCTAAACCTTCTATTCCATCTAAATTAATTATACCACATTCTTTTAAATTAACTTTCTTGGGAAGATTGTTTCTCATGAACACTCCACGGAAATATGGTACTTCTAATTGCTTAACAAACTTTATTAATTCTGCATTGTATAGTGCCCGATTAGATAAAATCAAGTTGCGTTCCTTTGAGGTTTTGCAGGGGCTAAAAAAAGACCAAAACTTTTTTTATAAGGTTTGATGTACATGCCGTTTCCGACTGCAATGTCCTCCATTGCCTTGTTATGACGTTGTTTTTCCGCTAGTTGTTCCTTAGCTATTTTAGTATCTGAAACTGCTTTTGCAACAGCAGCTGCACCTCCAGTAAGAGTACAAAGGGCGCTTAGGCTTGCAAAAATTGGTATTCGTGGTAGAAAACCTCCTGTTTTAGGAATTGATATAATACGAGCTGATTTAATATGCTTCTTTTGTTTTGCTGTATTGGCAGCCTTAATTGCTATGTTGATTGCATCCATAATATTAGATCCTTTAGCCTTTTTTAAAGCTGTACGTGCTTGTTTGATAATACTTTTAATACCTAGCGTACTTCTTATTGTACATTTCTTTATCAGTTTTCTTATTTTATTGATATTTTTTGTTCTCAGTGATGCACAGGCACCCATACCAAGTTTTACTCTAGCTTTCATTGCGGTAGCTACTCCAAATGCTGCTGCTTTTTCACCTAAAAACGAGTCACCAGAATTTAGTCTTTCTGTGGCTAACTGAGCTAACTTCGAATCTGCTTGAAGGCGTTTAGATAGATTTTTTTCTTTGGAGTATGCAATATCGTGCTCCTTACAAGCCTCGTCTAACTTGTTTATTCCCTTGTCTCCCCGAGCTAACCGTTTGATTAGTTTTGTACCCGGACCGCAAAATTTGTAACCCGGAATATGCGCTTCAAATGGTAAATTGTTAATTACAGTATTTAACAGCCCGTTCCCAGAAGTTTTAGAATTATTATAGGTAATCATTAGCGGACAACTGTCCTCTCATGCTGTGCAGTAAATAAATAAAATAATGTGAATTAATTATTCTCTATATACTCGCCGTTTCTTATATATAATTCCACTTTTTTTACAATTGAATTTAGTACTTGCAAACATGGGTGTTGTGAAACAATCAATACCTTTAACCATAAACAATAATGACATTAGCGTGCAATCCTTAGCTAAAAAGAAAAAACATAGCGTTCTTCTGCCTTCATCTATTCGATGTCTAGTTGTTGGTCTATCAAATTGCGGTAAAACCAACGTTATGATTGGGTTGATAGAACATCATAATGGTTTAAAGTTTGAAAGCGTATATGTTTATTCTAAATCACTTTATCAACCAAAGTATCAATACCTTGAAAGTCTACTGCAACCAATAAAAAGGATCAAACATTATACATTTTCCAGTTCTGATAATATTATATCACCATCTGATGCTCGAAATAATTCTATATTTGTTTTTGATGATGTAGCTTGCGATAAACAAGGTATCATTAGGGAATACTTTAGTATGGGGCGTCATAAACAAGTAGACAGTTTTTACATTTGTCAAAGTTATACTCGTATACCTAAGCACTTACTACGTGATAATGCTAATCTTTTAGTTTTATTTAAACAAGTTGATTTAACTTAAAACACATATATGACGATCACGTCAATACTGACATGAAGTATGATAAATTTCGTGAAATATGTGCTGCTTGTTGGCAAGACAAATACGGTTTCTTAGTTGTAGACAAAAATAGTGATCCAGGTCAAGGAGGGTACCGAATAGGTTTTGATCACTTTATACATATTTAAACCGTGAGAGACGCAAGTATCGTTAGTATCCAAGAATTATTTTATTACAATAAACTTTTTACGCAATGAACAAGAAGGCGATAAAACTTAAAAGAATTTTAATTAAGAAAAGAACCATTGTAAAAAACAAATTGTGCCAGTTAAAAGATAATGAAGTCGTCCAAGTGGAATCAATCTTACCCATAACATCGCGATTAGAAACTATTGCTAATAAACTGGCTGGGGAAAGTGTGGTAAAGAAAGAAAAATTTAAAGAAGAAGAAGAACTGCCTCATAGCAGTGTAAAAAAATTAAACCTAAATTGGAAGAAAGGAACGTTGACTATATTGATTCGCCGGTTGTTGCTCAGCATATACCAAATATAAAAAATGATGCCATAGAGGAAGATGATGATGATGATGTTGAGAATGAACACGAAGCAGAAGTTAATCGAAATGCACAAGAAGCCCAGGAATATATACAAAGCTTTGCCGGTTCACCTGGTATGACACATTATCTCGAACAGCTACATCCGCTACCACGAGAATATATTTACAATATGTTTAAAGATGTTAAGAATGAATTTGATCATAAATATGGTATTAGGTTTAACCCTGATTCAAATGGTCTTTTGATAGGCAATTCGAATTTCGTGTTGGATGATGAAAATGTTTTAATAAATAATTTGAAATATAAAGGTACTCCTGGATTATACGAACTACTGTTTAAAAAATATCCTGTCGGGTACAGATCGCAAGATCTAAAGTCGTACCTTGATATTGTGAAAAGAACAAATGCTAATAGAAGATATTATTCTGAAACAGAACAAATTCAGAGTAATAATTCATATAAAGACAAAAATATAATATCTACATTAAACATACTTCCCCAAACACCCCGTAGACCTAGAACATTACCCTATAGAAAGCGTCTTGGAGACGGTATGACAATGGAAGTATCAAATAACGCTATAGATTATTTATATTGGAATGATCCCAAAGAACTTGTTGATAGATTACGGCTTTTAGTTTCATCTCAGACTGCTGGACACACAGATCAAAGCAACGAAATAAATTCGATCATTGAAGAATTGCGTGAGGGGAAAGTGATTAGATGATATGACAATTGACAAATTTGAAAGGCATTTAAATAACCGTAAAATAGATATAAGTGAACAGGAATATGAAAACAAAAATGAAGGTTTTGAAACCTTGATTGAGTACAAGTTACATATGCTACATTACACGGTAGTAGCAACGTTTTACTCTAGTACATTCCTCGATGGTGACAAGACATCCCTTATTTTCAACATTAAACATAACTATGAATTTCCTTATGAGGAAGCAGTCATTGAGAATATTAAAGGATACCCGCAAGACATTGAAATTCTTATAAACGAAAAAAATTATGTAATTGCACAGTTACAAGGATTTTTGCTTAAACGTATAGATGTAATCAGCTTTCGTGATAGCGGTGCTATCATAAACAATACCACAATGTTTCTTGATTTTATATTAAAAGTTCCTTTCAAAGCAAGTGGAGCCCAGGACATTCAAACATAGAAGTATTTATTAATTGTATTTAATAAATCCTGATTAGAAAAAAGTATTATGATAGTTGCTCAATCAAAAGTGAAAGAGGATATAGTAAATGAACTTCATAAACCAGCAAGAATAAATTTCAAGAGACGCAAAGTGATAGTAAAAAGTTTAAATGATTTTCTTCAGACCGATTTGATTGAAATGCTACCATATTCGCAAACAAACAAAGGATTTAAATACATTTTAGTAGTTATTGATTGTTTCTCCAAATACGTATGGGCCGTACCACTTAAAAGTAAAACGGGTATTGATGTTACTGCTGCATTGAAAACAATTTTAAATAAATTTAAAAATCCACCAAGAAATTTGCAGTCTGATTTTGGTAAAGAATATTATAACAAACACTTTCAATCCTTAATGCAGACATATGGCATAAACCATTATAGTGTTTTTTCTACAAAGAAAGCATGCATTGTGGAACGTGTAATTAGAACTTTAAAGGGAAAAATGTGGCGCTTGTTTAACCTGAACTGTTCTTACAATTGGATAAAAAATTTAAGCGATATTGTGAAACAATACAACAATACAGTTCACAATACTATCGGAGTCAAACCTGTAAAAGTTGATAAATCAAATAAAAAACTATTCTTAAATCATCATTTATCCACATCAAACTTGCAACCAAAATACCAAAATATTCAATTATAGACAGTGTGAGGATTAGTAAACACAGGGAAGCATTTACGAAAGGTTACACGCCAAACTGGTCAAATGAAATTTTTAAGATTAAAAAGGTAAACGTAACCAATCCGACAACATATATATTAGAAGATCAAGACGAGAAAGAAATCAAAGGTGCATTTTATGAAACGGAGTTGCAAAAGGTTAAACATCCAGGAATTTACCTGGTAGAAAAAGTCTTAAGAAAGAGTGGAAATAAAGTCTTTGTAAAAATGGTTAGGATTCTCTAACGTACACAATAGCTAGATCGATAAAAATAATGTTTGCAAGAAGTTGTTATAATAATAGTTAATAAGGCTAACATTGTAAAATTATATTAAAATAAATAATACAGACACAATCTTTCTATTGTTTTTTATTATTATAAAGCCATTCTCTTAATAAAAAGAAATTTTGTAAGGCTAACATTGTAGAATTATATTAAAATAAATAATACAGACAATATCTTTCTATTGTTTTTTATTATTATCAAACCATTCTTTTAATAAAAAGGTATTTTGTTTTGCGCATTGCAGATTATTATTGCTGTGTCTACAACAATGGATGTTATATTTTAAACGATTGTTGATTTTTAACTCCGATAGCTTAGGACAACCTAGTGCAAGCATATCCGTTACAAAGTTTTGCATTAAATATGTTTCAATCCATTTCTTCTTTTCTAGACCCTTCACAAATACTTCTTCACCGGGTCGGATAATTTGCTTCAAATAAAGCGCTATATATGATGACACCATTCCAGCCGTTGAAGATTCATCCCAAGAAAGACCATGAATATTCCTTGTCACCCAGTCGTTATGTTTTATATGATCTTGGTTCAAACAACTAGACTGCATTGGCAGTTTAAAAATTTGATGCCAAACATCACCTAACAACAAGTCCAAAACCGCAATTTCTTTGCACACAAACTCGTTTTTCTTGTATTTAAATCCCTGAATTTCAATTAAATACATTTTTGTATATGTAGGTATGTAAATATATGCAATAAACTTCGACTAATTAAATTAATATTAGGAGCAATCTCCTTATATAGCAGATTACCACCATCTGCGTACTTTGCCAACCCACTTTTCAACCTATCACAAAACTGAACACATTTTGAATTGAAACCGGCCCATGTGTATTTGCAGCATCTAAACATAAATAAAAAACATAAAAATTAGAATCCACTTTAATTAAACACAATTGACTTGAATGCGATATTTTGCATCTGGCATACTTTATAACTTCTAGCTAGAAAACCAAATTCAGAACTTCTACACACATTTTCTCTGCACGTACATTTTTCAACATACGTTTGTTTTGAAGTATGTATGTTCCATTGAAAGTAATATAAAGCCGGTCTGACTTCAAAACATGCTCACAAGTATTTTACATTAAAAGTATATAAGGCCGATATTAATTCAAAACGGTGCACGTGTAACTTCTCGCTAGAATTCAAAACAGCTACACACATTTTTCTCGGCACTTACATTTTTCAACATACGTGTGTTTTGAAGTATGTTTCATTGAAACTAATATAGAGCCGATCCTAATTCAAAAAGTGCCCACAAGTATTTTACATTTGAAAGTATATAAGAATTCATGCTTTCACAACTATTTTACATTGAAAATATATAAGGCCGATCCTAATTCAAAACGGTGCACATGTATTTTACATATGGAAAATACGTGTGAACACGTTTTGAATTAGGACCGGCCTTACCTCACTACTGAGTATCCCCCCAGAATTGTCTCAAAAATTTGTTCTTAAAATCTTAAAACGGTGTTAATTCATCCTTGATCAAATCAAACCATGTTTCTGCATTGTCTTCTATCATAGCTTTTACTAAATTTAATTTATACTGCTCATCCGTTATGCCCTGCGTTAGTGTTTTGATGTTCTTTAAGAATAATTTTGGATTAAGTTTGTTATCTCCTGAAAATTTCGTATACTGATCCAATGTTATATTTGGGTGATTCAATCTTAAGGTCCCTGATTATATGCTATCCTATTCCTGCCAAAATTCATTACATTAATTTCTATATCCTCAACTTCTTTATTTACTCGGTTAATTTCCGTTCCATAACTTCTTTCAATATTCTGTACTTTTCCCCCTAAATTCATAATTTTTCCATTTGTTTCTCTTTCATTAGTCTCTTGTATGGATCGTACCTTAATAACTTTATCTCTTACGCAGTTAATATCTTCCATAAGAATTAGCACTCTATTTTGTGTTTGGAAACGCATTTCTTCCATTCGCTGATTTGTCTCTCTAAGATCGTCACTTAACTTCTCTATTCTGGAACTTAAATCTTACCCCAATTTATCCAAATTTTTCCCAAATTGTAGCATATTTTTCATGATTTGTTCGTTCTTCTCTGTCATATTAATTATGGCCTGTTTATTCTTTTCTGTGATATTTATCATGGTCTGTTCATTCTTCTCCGTCATGTTGTTCATGGCCTGTTCATTCTTCTCCATTTTGTTATTTAGTGCCATTAACATTTCTATTATTCTCGAACCTTGGGTGGACCGATGTTCTTCACTCTGACTCCTCTCCAACATTCTTCCTGCAGCTTCCATTTTTAATTATTACTCTACAATTATTTTTAAATTTAAAATAAAACCCTCGATTTCGTTGCCTTTAATTTTTACTTAATTTATTTTGCTCTAACCTCACGCCGATGCGCAATTTTATTTTTAGTTTAGTCCTACGTTATCTCGACAATTATCACTTTTTGATGAGACTGTTTCAGTTTAGTCCCACGTTCAGATCTCCATATATCTTTGTGATGAGATATTTGAGTTCAGCTCCACGTTGTTGAGACATATAACTTTGTTCTGATACTGTAGCAATACCCCCTATGCGAACTTTTTGTGAATTAAAAAGGTAAAAATTTTTGATCTGTCAATTTTGAATGTATAATTTTAATTGCGTCGACTAGCTCAGTTTTAAATTACGCATGGAGCTTGTGACAATACGACAAACAAAGAATTTAAATCTATCTTTTACCTCTCCTTCGTGTTTTCAATCTTTAAACCAAAAATTATATAATTATCATTCCCAAAGATGATCAAAAATACAGCAAAATCACTATTATTATTATTATTGACTGAAGCCTAATAAACGTTTATTCAACCTCTTTAACTATTTACGTAATTTACAACGTATACTCAAAGAAAAAACCCTGCTAACCCCTCACATAAATTATCATGAAAGCAATTTTTAAAGTATCTAAATTAGAAATATTCAATCAAATGTTAATTTTTAAATGAATCAGTTTAGCAATGTACAATGAAATATTCACAAATAAAATAATAAGACATTCAGATTGGCTAACCTGTTGTTTTCAGCTCGAATCACTCCCTGGTTCGACTGTTTTTGATATTATCTGCATTCCTCATAGCATAGCCTTAATCACACTAGCGTGCTCCATTAAACTCCTTGACCATTTATCGTTGAAGTAAATGCCTGTTGCATTTTCTCATTTATTCCAGTAATTATTTATAATTGTTTCCCAGTAATTGTTTAGATTTGTTCCCCAGTAGTCATTTATATTTGTCTTCAGTAATCACTTAGAGTCGCCTTTTAAAGAATAAAACGACAAACTCTTTAATTTTCCACAATTACAATGGTATTGTTTCACTTTACAATTTATCACTTTACGTAAAAAATTTTGTGTTCGGAGACGTGGACTATGCCTTACTTTATGGCGAATTCATTTGTTTACAAATCGTCTATCTATTGAAAAGCGCGACGTTCGTTGTTGTGTATAAAACTTTCATACCAGGTTTTCGGATATTCCATGGTATTATTATTGTATATTAACGTGAACGCATTACTTTTGTCACGTACCATTTCAAGTTAATAGCATTGATTCGTTTGGATTTTCATACTTCTAGAAATGTAAACCATTGTTTGTTGAAATAAATTTGGCGAATTTTGATTTTAATTACCACGCCTTGTCTGTTTCCAATAAATCAAGTGTCGATTTTAATTTTCTAGTCACGTAGACTTAACACAATGTATGCATTAAATTATATGCGTTTGCTATCATACGCATTATTAAAGCTGCTTGTTTTAATTAGGATTCTTGACGTAATAATGATGCGTTATCCATGCATGTGGCGTTTCAGCTTGCATTTATGTTGTTTAACGACTTGCAAATTTGTTTATTCTAATAAATCGTCTGAAATATTTTTTATTAACTGCATTAATTATGCTTATGGTTTATATACAGGGCGTTGTCCTTTACTTTCCAGTCTAATTATCGTATTTCTTCTTTTCTTCAGAAAACTATGTCGTTCTCTGAGTCCTTACGTATTTTATATGGAGTGCGCTATGCTATTGATCCTAACTACCCCTAAATAACCCTATTAACACAGCATTATATATATACATATATATTTATATATATATATTGCTGTGATATACTCCTTTGAATGCGGGAACTGGGTCCTTTCAACAAAAAAATTCTAGTCCCACAGATTGGGCGTCATAAACGGCTGTGATCCTCTTTTCGCCTCGGCTGCTCACCTAATGTTATAAACCTCCTCATTCATAAAAAAAAATAACACATTCCTACCAAAAACATCAACGTTAACTCTATTTACATCAATATTCAGAATACATTAAAATTTCAAAATTAAAACTCAGCATAAATTTCAGTTTTAAAAAAAATTTCAAGATTAATTTTATTATCATTTTAATGTGCATCCAAAATTAAAGTCCTTGTTGGATGCCTACTAATTAATATAACAATATAAGCAGACCGAGTCTGAGTATAAAGGAGCATCTACCACCCTTTACGTTAATTAACCAGGTTCGTCTAATTGAGCTCAAAGACATACCCAAATTTTCATCATATTACCGAACATCAAAACTAAATACCCTTTCTACTTCAACAAGCAAATTTCATCTTAAAATTAAAATTTTATGGTTAGTACAATTTCACTAATGTCCATTTAAAGTAAATCAATTATAAAGTTATTCAACACACACAAAATGTCACACAAAATAGTATAATTTACCTGAAGGTTACTGTCCTCGTAGCTTCAAAGTACATCGTCCCTTTAGTTAATCACACCATTCCAACAGGATTATATTTACGGCTTCTAATTCTCAACGCTTTTAAAATTTTCTCCATCACCATTTATTTAAAGTTGTTTCTGGGCTTTTCCGGAACTCATCTATGTATATCTGACCCTTGTTTCGTGGATCCAGACACGTATTTGAACCATTTAATTATTAACACCCCGAAAAATAGCAAATAACTTCATACTTCTTTCACCAATATACGCCAAAACTGCCTACTTTTGTGTATACATTTGTCGTTGTAAATTTTGCTAATTGGTACAGTGAAACTAAATTTTATTACCTTGTATCTAAGTGCACTGAAGTACATTCATGTTAGCACGTAAATAACCAACTATTTTGAATCACTAAAATATACGAGCAAAATTTTAAATTATTTTATCAAACTAAAATGCACTGTTTAACATCTTCAATCAAGTCGCGGATGTAAGAGCTTTTAACGCATCGAATAGTCAAAAGTCTAAGAGTCTAAGAGAGCTTGTTTATATTCATCTCGGTATATATAGCAAAAGCCGGCACGTCGCTTTTGTCCTCAAAACGGTAATTCTAAAGAATTCCTCATTCTATGTTCCCAGTCTGTCGCTCGCGCGTCGGTTTTTACAAATTTAGTACTCACCCCAGTTAAATTTCAGAAATTTCAACACGGCACGCAACGTCTGGAAATAACCGATTAAATTTTATACAGAACTGTTATTTTTACCTCTCAAGTTTGCCTTTTACTTTTAACCAATCGCAACCCCATGACGTTGCGCTACTCACGCCTTTTACTATATGTGTCTCGGTCTTGCGCATATTATCTGTCTCTATCTAACCTGTTCTTATTGATGCAAAGTGATATTCTGTATTATCGATTATTTTAGTCCACATGGAGTGTGAAATAACCCACCTTTAGCATTTCTCGTAACTATTATGCGACGTTTTCCCCAAGATTCTCTGAAACTATTCGTTATCTGCAAACTTTTCGCCGTATGTGACATTTAAACTACGCAGGTGTTCAACATAATATTAATTCTCAGAGCTTTATTTTCTGGTATTATAATCTTGGGTTTTTACAAGTTTCTATAGATATTATCTGTTACTAACGGTTCAATTAACTTCAATTAAAATTAATACTCTTTAATTTTTAGTGAATCCTAATTAAATATTCAATTATTATTTGTACATTTCGTTTAATACTCGTTGCCCAAACTTGAATCAATTAATATAAATCTTGCACGTAATTTCCATTTGATTCTTTACTTTGGAATAATTAAATTACACGTTGAGCATTTTAAAACTGCTTATTTTTATATAAAGCGTCTTGTAAATAATTTTAATCTCTTATTTTTAATAAAACGAATGAATTTTTATTCTCCACGGGTTTTTAATAAAGCGTATTATCTAATAAACTTCCTTATACACGGTGATTAAAATTATTTGATGTAATCCATTAATTTTCTACCCTGGTCTAAATATGAGTAATATATATATATATATATATATATATATATATATATACAGGATGTTCCTAAATATCATGTACATACGAAAAGGTGTAATTTTTTGGCAAATGTTATGACTAAAAATTTATACAAACATAGGTCCGCAAACGCTTCGTATCCGATGTAGAGGGTGTTGAAGTTTCGAAATTATTTTGGTTTTCTCTCTATAGCTCCTGCAGTTATTGAGATATTAAGATCAAATTTGGAATATCTGGTTAAGATGTAAGGCATACATCATTGGGCATGTCAAATGGTTGTAAAAATCTATACGGTGGTAAATTATCGGGGGTCATGCTCCTTTTTCCTCTAAACTTTTTTGAGGTGGGCCACTGGTAAATTTAAAACACAAAATAAATTATCTGTCTTGTTTCAATCTTTTGGCCTCTTGCATTTTTGTCGTATCTGTGACTCTTATTTAGGAAGATAGTAAGAAACTATTTTCTGTAAAGCGCCAGATTAAATTAAAATTTTTTAAGTGGGTCTAGTAAGCTCTGGAATAAATGTGGATAATCTCTTGATTATGTTACTTTAGACAGTACGCTTCGCATTTGAACCCGTAGCTTGTGTCTTCATATGCTTATTAAAGTAAAGGAATTCGTTAATTGTATGGTGTAAAAGTATTTTACTATTATCTCAACAAACATGCCAAATTTTACGAATTCTGAAATGGCTGAGATGCATTTCATCTATGGTCTTGCAAATGAAAATGCAGAAGAAGCCAAACGTCTGACCATGAAACCCTATCCCAATAAAATGATACCTGATTAACGAGTATTTTTGGATACTTATAAACCTCTTGTAGAAACTGGAACTCTTAGTAGAAATACCAATGATGCAGGTTGATCAGGTACTGCTAAAACACCACAGATAAAAAGCTATTATGGATGAAGTATAAAAACTTCCAGACACTAGAATCAGAAAAATCAGCGAACATTTAAATGTTAGTTATCAAGTTGTATAGCGTATCCTGCGTGATTCTCTACTATACCCTTACTTTATTCAAAGGGCGCAGGCGCTCTATCCTCAAGATTTCCCTTTAAGGATTAATTTCTGCCAGTGGTACTTAAATAGGCAAGCAGTAAACCCAAATTCTGTGTGTAAATTTTTTTTTCCGACGAAACCAATTTTTTAAGGAATTCTGTTATAAAATTTTCGAATCACATATGGGCTGAGGACAATTCTCGTGGAATTGTAAACACGCATTTTCAAGTGCAGTTCTCATTAAAAGTATGGGGTGGTATAATTGGGGATCATTTGAGTAGTCCTTTCTTTTTGTCTGGTCGACTCACTGGTCACTCATGCAGGTACTTTTTGCAACACAAATTGCTTTTATTAATCGAAAACATGAAATGTGATATATATACGATGGCGTTTCGGCCCATTTTTCTATTTTAGCGAAAAAATATTTAAATCAAGTGTATGAGAACAAGTGGATAAGATGGGGTGGACCTCAGTCACGTCCCTCTAAATCTCCTACTTAAATAGCCTAGGTTTTTTTCTATGTGGTCGTCTCAAATCTCTAGTGTATACAACACTAGTGAATGACGTTGATGATTTACGAAATCAAATTTATAGATGCATTTGAAATTGTAAGAAATACCCCGTAGGTGTTTGAAAGCGTATGGGCATCAATAGAAGAAGAATGGGCTCATGTATAAGGGCTGGAGGAGGTCACTTTCAACATAATTTCTTTGTTATAGTTAGTATTTAGATTTCTAGATTGTAAAATTTTTGTATTGTAAATACTGCTACGTCGCAGAAAATAGTTTCTTATTATTTTCTTAAATAACGGTCACAGATGCGAAAAAACTGCGAGAAATCAAAAAGTCTCTAAAGAAATCAGAAAATTTATTTTGTGTTTTAAAATCAACCAGCGGCACACCTGAAAACAGTTTAGGGAGCGAAAGAGGGCATAACCACCGAAAAACTACCACCCCGTAGATTTGTAAGCCCCATAGTGTCATCTACATTCCAAATTTGATCTTAATATCTGAAAAGCTGCGGAAGCTATAAAAAGAAAACTAATAAAAATTCCATACTTCAACACCTTAAAGATCGGAAACGAAGCGTTAGTGGACCTATGTTTATATAAATTTTTAGTCATAAAGTTTACCAAAAAATTACACTTTTCGTTTGTATATGATATTTAGGAACACCCTGTACACACACACACACACACACACACACACACACACACACATATATATATATATATATATATATAAATATATATATATATATAATATATATATATATATATATATATATATATATTATAGTGGTTTTAAAAGATCAAAAATATATATAAACAAAACAATTTCAAAACACCCTGTATAAAGAAACAACCAGAAATTACGTGCGAAAATTATATTAGTTAATTCATTTTTAAGTATCTGGTATTAACGAAATTTTATAAATAATTAATGAAATTTAAGTAGGTTTGCAAAGAAATTAAATGGTAGAAGCCAATGCCATTAATTTATTAATTAATTTGAATTTAATTGAACGATTATAAGTTAAAAACCCGGGAATACCAAAGGATGAGACGCGTTGCTAACGAACAAATATATCAGGAGGGTTGAAATACATGGAATATCCAACTAGTAGAAGTGTTATTTAAAATATTTCGATTGAACACCTGCGTATTTTTAAATGTCACGTTCCAATAATTTCTAGAGATAACAAACAAAGATTCTACGTATATTGTAAAACCGTCGCATGCGTTCTATAGAAATGGTAATGAAGGGGTTAGTTAACGCACGTAGAGAGTCCACGTGTGTAAACAGTGAACAAACAAGGATATCGATTTTTCAACCACTCAAGCAAGGTTAGACTGAGACGTGGAAAACGTATAAGCATGAGACCACAATAGAAGAGGAGGGATTTAAGAAACGTCATTAAGTCTACGATTGGTCGATACGTTAGTTTGACTTGACATAGACACGAGGCTAGTGTAGCGTAAGTTTCTTAAAAATTTATAACGAGGTATTGAAATTCGCAGATTTGAAAATTGGGTTTGAGTGCAAAATTGTGGAAATGTGTGTTGTGTGCAGGGGATTTCGGATAACTGGAGGCTTGGAGAGGTTACAGTCGAAAGAGATAAATACTCTAGAGAACTAGGACTCGCTCTCTTGTCTTTTAACTTCGTGCATTATTATTTCGATCGTCCCGAAAGCACATATGAAAGTTAAACATGAGTTGTAAGTATTAACAAATAATTTAAAGTGTATTGTATTGTAATTTAAAGTGTTATTGCTTAGTGATAGCCTCTAAATTAATTAAAACGCGGTTACTGTACCGAAATTACTTATTTTAATTTGAGGTATCACCTATATTTTTATCAACTCGTGTCGGGACATTAAATAACGTAGAGTACTGTGAAATGAAATTTGGAATTTGGTTACACCGAGAAGGAGGCGTTGGCGGATTATTTGAAATGGAAGTCGTCTTGTAATTGAGAGAATCGACCTGCAGACCAGATAGAAATTTACATGGCATCATCTACAGAGCGAAGATCTTCTAGAAATTCCAGGTAACGATTTACATTTGTGATTCCTATAAAGTGTAAATATTAGGGTGGCGTATGAGAGTGTTTTTCAAGGTAGTGTGAATTATTTAGGTATTGAACTGAATATGTGTAAATAACTTTATTACGGTATTCAACTAGAAATTGAAGGTATCCAGAAAGCTTTTAAACGTTCCCTCAGAACGTGAAATTTTGTGAAGAGTACATGGCTTTGTTTTTTTTTAGTTTTAGAGTATGCAAAGGAGAAGGGCATACATTAATTTGGTTATTATGAGCTCACCATATAACACAGTTTACTTAGAGTATTAAAATGAATAAATAAATTATGATGAAGGAATTTTAGAGAAAGTATTATTCAAGGTCCATTTACTCCACGTACATTTTATGTGTTTGATGAGTTTAAAATTAAATAAAGGACATTACAAAATAAGGGTTACTGAAGTGTAACGTGAACGATAAAATAATAATTAATTGCCTTTGTAAATAGGAATAAATAAAAGATTGTATGTTTGTTGTATTTTGTGGTTTTATTGGGCGTGTGCGGGAATGATAGCATTTATGAATGAATATAGCTATCCAAAAGGAGGTCCTAATGAGCTACCCGGAAGCAGTTGAAGAAGGCTATTCAACCGAGGAAGAGAGGAAAATGGGTAAGCAATATTTTTTTAGACTTATTTAAATTTTTGGAAATTTTTCTATTTTCGAATTTGAAAATTTTGTATTATTTTCGAATATATTTTTGTTGGTGAGGAGCTTACCCGAGTACTACGGCAATATATATATATATATATATATATATATATATACAGTAATAAATGTTCCTGGAAAATGGTCAGGTATAAGTAAAACAACTCAATTTGTTTTTATCAGTTTCCATGTATTTCATGCTTATTACGCGTTTCGGTTTTAATAACCATTTTCGCAATAGCAGCTAAAAAATTACATTGTTTTAAACTTTAAAATTATACACTGTAAACATATACTTGCACTAAAACATTATTAAATAAATAGCAGACACATTATGACTATAGTACTTCGTAAAGGTTTAGAAATGTTGAATTGAATGACTAGATTAAGTTAACTATATATATATATATATATATATATATATATATATATATATATATATATATTACTCATATTTAGACCAGGGTAGAAAATTAAATAATCACATCATATAATTTTAATCACCGTGTAGAAGCTTCGGGAAAAGGTACGCGTTATTAAAAAACCGTGGAGAATAAAAATTCATTCGTTTCATTAAAAATAAGAGATTTAAATCATTTACAAGACGCTTGCTATAAAAGGAAGCAGTATTAAAATGCTCTACGTGTAATTTAAATCATTCCGAGTAAAGAAACAAATGGAAATTACGTGCAAAATTTATATTAATTAACTCAATTTTAAGTAACCGGTATTAAACAAAATGTACAGATAATAATTAATATTTGATTAGGAGTCACTAAAAATTAAAGGGTATTATTTTAATTGAAGTTAATTGAACCATTAGTAACATATAATATTTATAAAAGCTTGTAAAAACCCAATAATATTCAAATCGTAGAAGTATTATGTTTGAACACCTGTGTATTTTTAAAAGGCTCCTTCTGCGTAAAATTTGCAGATAACAAATGGTTACAGAGAATGTTGAAGAAACCGTAGCTTAATAGTTACGGGAAATGCTAATAAGGTCGGTTATTTCACAGTCCACATGGACTGAAATAATCGATAATAATGAATATCAATTTGTACCACTCGGAACAGGGTAGATAGAGACAGATAATAAGCGCAAGACAGAGACATATATAGTAAAAGGCGTGAGTGGAGCAACGTCACTGGGTTGCGATTGGTTGAAAATAAAAGGCAAACTTGAGAAGGAAAAATAACATTTCTGTATAAAAATTAATTAGTTATTTCCAGACGTTGCGAGCCGTGTCGAAATTTCTGAGATTTAACTGGGGCGAGTGCAAATTTAATAAGAACCGACGCACAGGCGGGCGAGATGGGAACATAGTATACGAAATTCTAGAAACTGGCCGTTTTGGGGACAAGACCGACAGACGGGCTAACCTCTATATATACCCGGGTTAATATGAGTTTCTCTCTCTTAGATTTTTGAATTGATTCAATGCGTTAAACAGTGCTTTTAGTTTTCCGATTTTGGATAGAATAATTTAAACAGTTTGCTCGTATATTTTGGTGATTTAAAACAGTTTGTTCTTTACGTCCTACAATGAATGTAATTTAGTGCACTTAGAAAAGAAGATACAAGGTAATAAAGTTTAGTATCACTGTACCAATTAGTCAAATTTGTAACGACAAATGAATACACAAAAGTAGGCAGTTTTGGCGTATATTGGTGAAAGAAGTATGAATTTCTTTGTTATTTTTCGGGGTGTTAATAATTAAATGATTCGTAAACGTGTCTGGATCCACAAAACAAGCTTCAGATATACACAAATGAGTTCCGGAAAAGCACTGAAACAACTTTAGATGAATGGTGGTGTAAATAATTTTAAAGGCGACCAGCAATACGAGGACCTAAACATAACTCAGTTGGATTGGTGTGATTAACAGAGGACGATGTACATTGGAGCCACGAGTGCATTAACCTTCAGGTAACTTATGCTTTGTTGTTCGATTTTTGAGGTGTTGGTGTGTGTTGAATAACTTTATAATTGATTTACTTAAAATGGACAGTAGTGAAATTGTACTAACAACAAATGTTTAATTTTAAGGTGACATTTTCTTGTTTAAGTAGAAAGGGGTATTTAGTATTTATGTTCTGGATTATGATGAAAATTTGGGTATGTCTTTGAGCTCAATTAGACGAACCTGGTTAATTAACGTAAAAGGGTGGTAGATGCTCCCTTTGTACTCAGACTCAGGTCTGCATATATTGTTATATTAATTAGTAGGCATCCTACAAAGACTTTAATTCTGGATGCACATTAAAATGATAACAAAATTTAATCTTGAAATTTTCTGATACTGAAATTTATGATGAATTTTAATTTTGAAATTTTAATGTATTGTAAATATTGATGTAAATAGAGTTAACGTTGATGTTTGTGGTAGGAATGTGTTTTTTTTTTATGAATGAGGATGAAGGTTTAACTAGGTGAGCAGCCGAGGCGGAAAAGAGTAAAGAGGCGATTAACAAAAGAAAGTCAACGGACCAGTTAAGTTAATAGCTTTTTTTTACGTTTCACAGCATTCTTGATGCCCAATTCGTGAGGCTCGATTCTAATAGGTGGATCACAGCAATATATATATATATATATATATATATATATATATTGCTGTAATTTTAGGGTTAATTTAGGGGTAGGTTAATTAATAGGGGTCGTAGAATAAACAAAAGAAACTCCCAAACAACCAAAGCACATAATTACAGATATTAGAAGAGTAAATAGGTCATTATGAATATTCTTAGTAGAAAGCACACTGTTTATAACAGTGCAAGCAATTAAAGCATATCCAAGAGTAGCTACGAGCAAAGATAAGAATTTAAAAATGTAACAAAATGCATCGAAATTAAATCAATGGAAAACCTGTATAAACATTCAACAAGTGCGTTTATATATCATCATATACGCAGGCAGAAATTATGCATTATTGTACGTGATAGAAAAGTATTATATTTGTTCAAAAATCCAATTTAACTAGGAAATAAGCAAACACCAAATTTATTTCTGTTTAGATTAGAATAAAGCAAACAACAATAATACGTGATTTGATGAACGAAGGTTCCTGGAATTTCTGAACTAAATGTGATGTATGTAAATGAATTACGTGACAAATTGAGCGTTTTTCCATGCTGTTAAACTACACAATTGGCAAAGTTTTGGAAATAACACAAGAGATAAGACAATTGGTGTCGCCCAGCACGTGGAATCAACGAATCGCAAACAAAAAGGGCAGGCTATAAATATGATAACAATTGAACAACGAGTTAGTATACAAATGAAACTGGGCAGTCACTATACTCTAAAGTGCTAAAATATTCACGCAAACTGTTAATAAAAATTAAAGTAAAAATCATTTTATAAGAGTGTAAAAATTGTGTAAGCGAGTCGCTCTACTACAGATGTAAGTAAACCAGATTTAGTAAAATTATACAATTTCTAATAATAAATAAAACAGGGCTCTTGATTATGACTCTAGGGTACGACTCTTGTTACGACTCTTGTTACGATTCTTGTTACGAGTCTTGGAGTCAGAAAGACTCTGGAGATTACTGCCTGTTAATTTAATTTGGTCTCTGACGATGGTAAATATTCTATTACTGTTTCGTTAATTACGGAGGTAAAACCTTTTATTGAAATAAACTCATTCATAACGATTTGGATAGTATTTTGGTTGGATGTCGACTTTCAAATTCGACTCAAAACATTCACACTGGACACGTAAACTCTTAGGGATGCAGAGAAGCTACTGAATCACTCTAGGTTAGATATTTTGATATGAATTATTTCTATAAACTCCTTTATTTCAATAATAATTCAAAAATGTAAGAGTCGACAAAACAGGGGTGTCTTAGATAAATTTATGAAAGGCAATAGGCATTTTGAAACGTTTTAAAAGGTCTCTAAATGTAACAATAAAAGCTCGTTTTGCTGGCTTCATTTTCTCAAAATCTGGCAGATCAAAATAATTTAAAAAGGGGAAGATATTTAAAAAGGTTGTAAATATTTAATCATTATACTGTGTATTGTAGAATTGCTTTATTTAATTAAATCAGCTAGTCGAGGCAAAGAGATTTATAAAGTAACATTTTTACAAGTGCTTGATTAATATAAGGGGTATAACACAGCAGTTTATGATCGACCAAATCTAGGAGCTACGATTAACACAGCATTTTATGTACGCCCAAGCCGTGGGGCAAAAATAACACAGCAATATATATATATATATATATATATATATATATATATATATCTGTGTTATTTAAATTATCTCGCGCCTTGTATTGTTGATTGTTTCCCCAACATTTTCTTAAAAATCTACTTTCAAATTCCTGAAATGTCTCTATCTCATTTTTTATTAAGTCAAAACATATTTCCGCGCTTCCTTTCAATATTGACCTGACGAAATTTAAATTGTACTTTTCATCCGTTGATCCCTGTATTAATTTTCTTATATTATTCAAGAATACTTTTGGATTCACCTTGTTGTCTCCGTAAAATTTGGAATATTGCTCAACTGATGTTTCAGGTCTATTTATCTTAGTGTATTGCCTCTGATTTCTACCCGCATTTTTGAATTCTAATTTTAAATTACCTAATTCTCTATTTACATCATTAAGTCCTATTTTACAGTTTTCCTGAATTTCTCGCATCTTTTTACCTAAATCTGTAATTCAATCATTAGTTTCCTTTTCACAGGTTTCCTGATCTAATTCAACTTTCCAAACCTTGTCCCTAACTTTATCCACATCGTCCATCATTCTAATAAATTTATTCTCCAATTTTACCCGCAATTCCGCGATTGTTTGATTTGATTCTTTTAATCCGTCGCTTATAATTTTTATTTCGGCACCGAGCTTTTCTCCATTTTCCTTAATCTGCATCTTAATATTTTCCACGGTCTCTTCGCTTTTGTCCATTTTTTTTATTTAAGGCTAATAAAACTGACATCATTTCCGATTGTTGCAATATCTGTTGTTTTTCACTTTGACCCCGCGTCAACCGTTGTTCTTGCATTTCCATAGATACATCCTGTAAAATTACGCTTTCTTGGGACCTTATTTCTACCTCTTGACTCCTTAATGCATCTCTGGTTTCCTTTATTCGTTTATCCATTATTACTTAAATTTTTAAAAATTTTAATATTCTAAATTCCTTGCAGATTTTAAATTTCCTAACCCTTATTGAATTAAATTTTTATTCGAGCTTCTACAAATTTTAATTTCTAAATTTCTTTTTGCGGTGTTCGTGCCTCTACGATTTTCAATTTTTAAATTTCTTTTGTGGTGTTCGTGCCTCTACGATTTGGGTCGCCATAAAATTGATGTGTTATTCGCTCCACAGTTGGCCCATCGTAGGGCGTCATAAAATTTCTGTGATATTAGCCCTGATTCCTTTATTATATCAAGCCCTTATGTTATGAAATGTTAAATTAGGCTTTTACCCTAAATGGATCTTATTGAATTAAATAAAGCAATTCTATAATACACAATATAATGATTGATAATATTTACAACTCCCAAAATTTTTCTTTTTTACAGAATATCTACATATAACAGATTTATGGTTTTCTGAAAGTCAGCAAAAATATCCTTTACTAATTTAGGGACCTTCGAACGTTCCAAGATACTAGTTTCCTTGTCATAAATTGTTAAGTTACCCTTTTTGTTGACTCTTACAAATACACCGTGTGATAAATTTTAAATTAAAACAGTTTTCAAGAATAAGGGGTATTAAGATTGCTAACCTGGAATAGGTTCTGTTGTTCCATTCTAGTCCATGATCTGCATCCCCTTTCTGTGTCCTCTTTCCTTATTAATGTGCCTGCCCCATAAATTGTTTCCAAGTCAGAATATATCCAAATCAGAATACTTTTATATTTAAACTATCTCCAAAATTTGAGTATGTTCAAATTTCGAAGTTTCAAATTAAAGTCGTTTTAAATATTCCAAATTAAAGCCATTTCAATCAAAATATGTCTCCAATTAAAAGTCGAAATCCAAAATTAAAAGTCGTCTATTTATCCAGATTGAAATTAAAAGTCGTTATTATACAAAATTAAAAGTCGTCTTATTTGAAATTAGAATTAAAAGCCCTGTTTTATTACTATTAGTAATGGATTTTAATTAAGTCGTTTTACTTACGTCTTATTTACAGATTGGCTTCTTTTTGTTACATAAATTCTAGCACTTTTTAACTCTTATTTTTAATTCAGTGGTTACGTAAATTCTTAACACTTTTGAACATAGTCGTAGCTCAGTTTTAATATAGACTAACTTGTCGCTTCGTTATTATTGTATATATAAGCCGTACCTCCACGTGATTTCACTGGCTTATTTACGTTCTGAGACGAAACTTATGCTTTATCTCGCATACTTTGGAATTTTTACTAATTATTTAGTTCAAATCTTTCAATGTATGCTGTCACGTAGGCCTCTCGCATATCGTGGTATAATTTGAAAAATTCTAACTTTTGCCTTTAGTTAAGTCACGTATTCAAATGTTTGTTACATTTTATCATCTAAATTGCATCGCCTGGTGTTTGTTTATTTCTATAGAATATTGGATTGTTGACCAAATGTGATTTCTTTCAATCACGTAACGATTTTCTAATTATGAATTATTTAGAATACGTGTACGATGATATTTTAACGTAATTGTTACATCTTTGCAATGCCAATTTATCTAGATTTCCCGGTGATCTAATTTATATGCAATTTGTCGCATTTTAAAATCTTATCTTTACTTGTAAACTACTCTTAGACCTCTTTATGTACTTATGCATTTAATCCCGTGTATTTTATGTACAATGTGCTCTCAATTAACAATATGTAGGGTGACCGATTTACTCTTGTAATTGCTGAAATTGTGTGCCTTTCTTAATGTGGAAGTTATATTTCTTTATTCTACAACTCCCATGACTTAACCTACCCCTAAACTACCCTATTACCATAGCATTATATATATATATATATATATATATATTGACGTGAAAATGAGGTCACGAGAGGTCATTGAAACCCAAATTCTATAAATAAAACCCATCCAAAGAGAAGTAAACGAAATATTTAAAAACACCCTGTATTTATATATATATATAAATACAGGGTGTTCCTAAATATTATGTACATATGAAAGGGTGTGATTGTTTAGCAAATTTCTAATTAAAATTTTATATATAAAAAGGTCCGCTAATGCTTTGTTTCCGATCTACAGGGTGTTGAAGTATCGAAATTTTATTGTTTCTCTTTTTATAGTTACTGCAGCTTTTGAGATATTAAGATCAAATCTAGAATATAGGTGACACTATAGGGCTTACATCATTGGGGCATGTCGAAAGGCTGTGAGAATCTACAGGGTGGTAGTTATTCAGGAGTATGCCTTCTTTTCTGCTGTGGTAACGCCTGCGTTAGAAGCCACTAAAAAGTGCTGTAACAAGACTGGCCTTTATTGAGAGCTTAGCTGAAAGAATGATATGAAAATGACCGCAAGTAGTGATGTAAGGCCGGTCTGACTTCAAAACGGTGTACGCGTACGTTGTTTCCATGTAACATACACGTGCACCGTTTTGAACCCAGACCGGCCTTATATACTTTCAATGTAAAATACGTGTGGACACGTTTTGAAGTCAGACCGGCTTTATATTACTTTTAATGGAACATACGTGTGTGACTTAAAAACACACGTATGCTACGTTGAAAAATGTAAGTGCAGAGAAAATGTGGAGCTGTTTTGAATTCGGTTTTCTAGCGAGAAATTATAAAGTAGGTCAGATGAAAAATATCGCATTTAAGTCAATTGTGTTTAATTAAAGTGGAATCTGATTTATGTTTTTTATTTTTGTTTAGAGGCTGCAAATGCACATGGGCCGGTTTCAATTCAAAATGTGCGTTCACTCTTGTGATAGGTTGAAAAGTAGGTTGGCAAAGTACGCAGATGGTGGTATTCCGTTATATAAGGAGATTGCTCCTAATATTAATTTAATTAGTCAAAGTTTACTGCATATATTTACATACCTACATATACAAACATGTATATAATTGATATTCAGGAATTTAAATACAAGAAAAACAAGTTTGTGTGCAAAGAAATTGCGGTTTTGGACTTGTTGTTAGGTGATGTTTGGCATCAAATTATTAAACTGCCAATGCAGTCTAGTTGTTTTAGTCAAGATCATATAAAACATAACGACTGGTTGACAATGAATATTCATGGTCTTTCATGGGATAAATCTTCAACGGCTGGAATGGTGTCATCATATATAGCGTTTTATTTGAAACAAATTATCCGACCCGGTGAAGAAGTATTTGTGAAGGGTCTAGAAAAGAAGAAATTGATTGAAACCTATCTAATGCAAAACGTTGTAACTGATATGCTTGCACTAGGTTGTTCTAAGCTATCGGAGTTAAAAAGCAACAATCGTTTAATATATAACATCCATTGTTGTAGACATAGCAATAATAATTTGCAATGTGCAAAACAAAATACCTTTTTATTAAAAGAATGGTTTGATAATAATAAAAAACAATAGAAAGATTGTGTCTCTATTATTTATTTTAATATAATTTTACAATGTTAGCCTTATTAACTATTATTATAACAACTTCTAGCAAACATTACTTTTATCGATCCAGCTATTGTGTACGTTAGAGAAGCCTAACCATTTTAGAAAGACTTTATTTCCACTCTTTCTTAGGAGTTTTTCTACCAGGTAAATTCCTGGATGTTTAACCTTTTGCAACTCCATTTCATAAAATGCACCTTTGATTTCTTTTTCGTCTTGATCTTCTAATATATATGTTGTCGGATTGGTTACGTTAACCTTTTTAATCTTAAAAATTTCATTTGACCAGTTTGACGTGTAACCTTTCGCAAATGCTTCCCTGTGTTTACTAATCCTCACACTGTCTTTAATTGAATATTTTGGTATTTTGGTTGCAAGTTTGATGTGGGTAAATGATGATTTAAGAATAGTTTTTTCATTTGATTTGTCAACTTTTACAGGTTAGACTAAGATAGTACTGTGAACTGTATTGTTGTATTGTTTCACAATATCGCTTAAATTTTTTATCCAATTGTAAGAACCGTTCAGGTTAAACAAGCGCCACATTTTTTCCTTTAAAGTTCTTATTACACGTTCCACAATGCATGCTTTCTTTGTAGAAAAAACACTATAGTGGTTTATGCCATATGTCTGCATTAAGGATTGAAAGTGTTTGTTATAATATTCTTTACCAAAATCAGACTGCAAATTTCTTGGTGGATTTTTAAATTTATTTAAAATTGGTTTTATTGCAGCAGCAACATCAATACCCGTTCTACTTTTAAGTGGTACAGCCCATACGTATTTGGAGAAACAATCAATAACTACTAAAATGTATTTAAATCTTTTGTTTGTTTGCGAATATGGTAGCATTTTAATCAAATCGGTCTGAAGAAAATCATTTAAAACCTTTTACTATCACTTTGCGTCTCTTGAAATTTATTCTTGCTGGTTTGTGAAGTTCATTTACTATATTCTCTTTCACTTTTAATTGAGCAACTATCATAATACTTTTTTCTAATCAGGATTTATTAAGTACAATTAATAAATACTTCTATGTTTGAATGTCGTGGGCTCCACTTGCTTTGAAAGGAACTTTTAATATAAAATCAAGAAACATTGTGGTATTGTTTATGATAGCACCACTGTCACGAAAGCTGATTACATCCATACGTTTAAGCAAAAATCCTTGTAACTGAGCAAATACATAACTTTTTTCGTTTATAAGAATTTCAATGTCTTGCGGGTATCCTTTAATATTCTCAATGACTGCTTCCTCAAAAGGAAATTCATAATTATGTTTAATGTTGAAAATAAGGAATGTCTTGTCACCGTCGGTGAATGTACTAGAGTAAAACGTTGCTACTACCGTGTAATGTAGCATATGTAACTTATACTCAATCAAGGTTCCAAAACCTTCATTTTTGTTTTCATATTCCTGTTCACTTATATCTATTTTACGGTTATTTAAGTGCATTCCAAATTTGTCAATTGTCATATCATCTAATCACTTTCGCCTCGCGCAATTCTTCAATGATCGAATTTATTTCGTTGCCGTGACCTGTGTGTTCAGAGATGAAACTAAAAGCCGTAATCTATCAACAAGTTCATTGGGATTATTCCAATATAAATAATCTATGGCGTTATTTAATACTTCCATTGTCATACCGTCCCCAAAACGCCTTCTATAGGGTAATGTTCTAGGTCTACGGGGTGTTTGGGGAAGTATGTTCAATGTAGATATTATATTTTTGTATTTATATGAATTATTACCCAGAATTTGTTCTGGTTCAGAATAATATCTTCTATTAGCATTTGTTCTTTTCACAATATCAAGGTACGACTTTAGATCTTGCGATCTGTACCCGACAGGATATTTTTTAAACAGTAGTTCGTATAATCCAGGAGTACCTTTATATTTCAAATCATTTATTAGAACATTTTCATCATCCAACGCAAAATTCAAATTGCCTATCATAAGACCATTTGAATCAGGGTTAAACCTAATACCATATTTATGATTAAATTCGTTCTTAACATCTTTAAACATATTGTAAATATATTCTCGAGGTAGCGGATGTAGCTGTTCGAGATAATGTGTTATACCAGGTGAATCGGCAAAGCTTTGTATATATTCCTGGGTTTCTTGAACATTTCGATTAACTTCTGCTTCGTATTCATTATCAACATCATCATCATCATCTTCCTCTATGGCATCATTCTTTATATTCGGTATATGCTGAGCAATAACCGGCGAATCAATATAGTCAACGTTCCTTTCTTCCAATTTAGGTTTAATTTTTTTTACACTGCTATGAGGCAGTTCTTCTTCTTCTTTAAATTTTTCTTTCTTTACCACACTTTCCCCATCCAGTTTATTAGCAATAGTTTCTAATCGCGATGTTATGGGTAAGATTGATTTCACTTGGACGACTTCACTATCTTTTAACTGGCGCAATTTGTTTTTTACAATGTTTCTTTTCTCAATTAAAATTTTTTTAAATTTTATCGCCTTCTTCATTGCGTAAAAAGTTTATTGTAATAAAAAAATTCTTGGATACTAACGATACTTGCGTCTCTCAAAGTTTAAATATGTATGAAGTGATCAAAACCTATTCGGTACCCTCCTTGACCTGGATCACTATTTTTGTCTACAACTAAGAAACCGTATTTGTCTTGTCAACAAGCAGCACATATTTCACGAAATTGATCATACTTCATGTCAGTATTGACGTGATCGTCATATATGTGTTTTAAGTTTAAATCAACTTGTTCAAATAAAACTAAAAGATTAGCATTATCACGTAGTAAGTGCTTAGGTATACGAGTATAACTTTGACAAATGTAAAAACTGTCTACTTGTTTATGACGCCCCATACTAAAGTATTCCATAATGATACCTTGTTTATCGCAAGCTACATCATCAAAAACAAATATAGAATTATTTCGAGCATCAGATGGTGATATAATATTATCTGAACTGGAAAATGTATAATATTTGATCCCTTTTATTGGTCGCAGTAGACTTTCAAGGTATTGATACTTTGGTTGATAAAGTGATTTAGAATAAACATATACGTTTTCAAACTTTAAACCATTAAGATGTTCTATCAACCCCACCATAACGTTGGTTTTACCGCAATTTGATGAACCAACAACTAGACATCGAATAGATGGAAGCAGAAGAACACTATGTTTTTTTTTTAGCTAAGGATTTCACGTCAATGTCATTATTGTTTATGGTTAAAGATGTTGATTGTTTTACAACGCGCATGTTTGCAAGTACTAAATTCGATTGTAAAAGTGGAATTATATATAAAAAACGGCGAGTATATAAAGAATCATTAATTTATAATATTTTATTTATTTACTGCACAGCTTGAGAAAACAGTTGTCCGCTAATGATTACCTATAATAATTCTAAAACTACTGGGAACGGACTGTTAAATACTGTAATTAACAATTTACGATTTGAAGCGCATATTCCTGGTTACAAATTTTGCGGTCCGGGTACAAAACTAATCAAACGGTTAGCTCGGGGAGACAAGGGAATAAACAACTTAGACGAGGCTTGTAAGAAGCACGATATTGCATACTCCAAAGAAAAGGATCTATCTAAACGCCATCAAGCAGATTTAAAGTTAGCTCAGTTAGCTGCAGAAAGACTAAATTCTAGCGACTCGTCTTTAGGTGAAAAAGCAGCAGCATTTGGAGTAGCTACCGCAATGAAAGCTAATGTAAAACTTGGTATGGGTGCTTGTGCATAACTGAGAACAAAAAATATCAATAAAATAAGAAAACTGATAAAGAAGCGTAAGATAAGAAGTACGCTAGGTATTAAAAGTATTATCAAACAAGCACGTACAGCTTTAAAAATGGCTAAAGGATCTAATATTATGGATGCAGTTAACATAGCACTTAAGGCCGCCAATACAGCAAAACAAAAGAAGCATTTTAAATCAGATGGTATTTTATCAATTCCTAAAACCACTAATACCAATTTTTGCAGGCCTAAGCGCCCTTGGTACTCTTACTGGAGGTGCAGTGCTGTTGCAAAAGCAGTTGCAAATACTAAAATAGCTAAGAAACAACTAGCGGAAAAACAACGTCATAACAAGGCAATGGAGGACATTGCAGTCGGAAACGGCATGTACATCAAACCTTATAAAAAAGATTTTGGTCTTTTTTTAGCTCCTGCAAAACCTCAAAGGAACGCAACTTGATTTTACCTAATCGAGCACTATGCAATGTAGAATTAATAGAGTTTGTTAAGCAATTACAAGTACAATATTTCCGTGGAGTGTTTATGAGAAACAATTTTCCCAAGAAAGTTAATTCAAAAGAATGTGGGATAATTAATTTAGATGGAATAGAAGATTTAGGCACGCATTGGACCTCTTATAAAAAGCACGGTAGTAGCGCTATTTACTATGACAGCTACGGAAACCTGCGACCGCCAACAGAGTTGATAAGTTATTTGAATAGCGGGGGTAAATGTAAAATTCTTTATAACATTAAACAAGAACAATCGTACGGTACTGTGTTTTCGGTCATTTATGCTTACAATTTCTAAGTAGTACATAGAACTGCGTTTGAAGTTGTCTTGTCGTACACTTTTACTCTAACGGGAAACACTTCAGTTTTAACAAGCAACTTTAATCCGCCTATTACCTTGGATAATGTTTCGGAGTACGTATTAAGATTAACAAATTTTGAGTCTTATAACACAATTCCAAACCTAGAAAAAGGAATAAATAATAAATTTTATTATGGATCTAACGGAGAATTCATAGAAATACCTGAAGGTGCTTATGAGATTAGAGAAATTAATAAATATCTTCAAAAAGCTTTAGGCGATAAAAGATGGCGTGGTCGTATGGAACAATCACGAAGCGCTAGAAAGACGCCAGTGTATATAGAAATTACAGCTGACAATAACACACTTAAATGTAGTATTAAATGTAGTCTAGATGTTGATTTTACCAAAAAGGATTCAATTGGTTCTCTACTCGGTTTCAATACACGAAAATTGCTAGCATATACCACGCATCAAGCAGACTACGCGATCAACATTTGTAAAGTGAATACAGTTTTAATCGATTGTAATATTGCAAGTGGATCCTATTTAAGTAGTAAACCAGCACATGTAATACATGAATTTTTTCCTCAAGTACCTGCAGGTTTTAAAATTGTTGAGTGCCCACCTACGATTATATATCTACCAATCAGGTCACGTATAATAAATGAAATAATAGTTAAAGTGTTAGATCAAGATGGAAATTTAGTTAATTTCAGAGGAGAACTGCTAACTGTAAAGTTGCATTTAAAAAAAATCTGCAATTGCCATGGGTATTAAGTATAATGCACGCAACATGGCAAGAATTGCTATAAATGCTGGAAATTTCAAAGCAATCGACACTCGATTGATTGTTTCAAGATCGCTAACAACACAAAACCGGCAGTTTCTATAATCGTTAGGACTGCATTTATTTAATTAAAAAGTAGAATGAATAGTGAAATACTAAACTTGCGTGAAAAAGTTTACTTCGACAATGCAATTGTTAATATTGAAAAACATATCATCAGCCTTATGCCAACACATCTTTAAACAGTAATGATGAAATTTGAATCCCTATACAACAACAAGATGTATACACCTTACCATCGAAGAGTATGCTGTACATAGAAGGCAAATTAATTAAAACAGATAGAACGCCGTCTCAGACAGCAAAGTTTGTAAATAATGGGGTTTTGCTGCTTTTTGATGAAATTAGATATGAGATTGGTGGTGTCATTGTAGATGATGTTCGGAATCCTGGATTAAGGTCTATAATAAAGGGATATGTTTCATATAATAGCAATCAAAGTAAACATTTACAAAACGCTGGGTGGTTTCCTATTTATGATTCGCAAATAGTTGATGTTAATGGGAATTTTAATGTTGCAATAACCTTTCAATGGTTGTCGGATTATGCGAAGATTTTAAAAAAATTATTTTAAACCTCCACCATGAGTTAGTTTTACTACGTTCTAGTTTTGATACTAATGCTATAATTAATCCTACACCCGATGAAGAAATAAGAGTTGTTTTAAACAAAGTTTCATGGAAAATGCCGCATGTAGCCGTTGATGATACTCAACGAATTAATTTAATAGAATGCGTTGCACAAAATTAGGATTTGCATATTCCGTTAAAAGGATGGGGGTTGCATGAATAGCAACTTCAACAAGAAACGCAACGTCATACTTGGAACATTAAAACAACAACACAATTAGAAAAACGAAGATTTGTGATTGTTGGTTTCCAAACCAACCGAAAAAATAAATACATGAGCAACTACAGTCTTTTTGATCATTGCTATTTAACCAACATAAAACTCTATTTAAATTAAGAAATTTTCCCGTACGATAACTTAAATTTGAAGTTCGAGAATAAACAGACTGCGTTGTTATATGACATGTATGCCCAGTTTTAGCAATCATACTACGAAAAGGAAAATGAGCCACTTTTTAATCCTGAAGATTTACAAAGTTTTGCGCCATTAGTAGTCATAGAATGTTCTAGACAAAACAAAGCGTTAAAATTTGGTACTGTCGATATTGGATTAGAATTTGAAACTAGCAGAAACGTTTTGCCAAATACATCTTGTCATTGTCTTATACTTCATGATAAGATAATCAAATACAATCCACCCTCAAACAGCATAAGAATATTATAATTACTTTATTATTACTGTACCTTTACAAATTATAAAAAAAAGAAAAACACAATAAATCATTTAGCAATCACAGTCTATGTAATATTATTATTTTACATGTTTTTTACAATATCAAATGTTTGATTGTTAATGGGTTATAATAATAATTTTTGCTTAAATATTTTTTACATGTTGGAATTATTAAGTGATTTAGTAAACTGTCATAAACATTGTCAAATTTAAATAAAAGTTTTGTTATACATTTCTCAAATAAACTAACTGGTATGTTATTAACAAACTGGAGATTTTTAACAGAACGGTTACTACTACTATTTTTTCTCTACAATACATTTATACTAATATAGTTCAACTCGGACAGATTAAAAGGTATCTTATTTTTAGACACATCCAAAAAAGAAAACGGTGTACTTGTGCAGGTATAAACATAACACTGATGTTTTTATAACTAAAACAATATTATATGTTAATCGAAATAAAATAAATTGCATTCTTTATTTGAGTCAGTGGTTGAAGCTGTATAAGTCATTTCTGAGTGTATAGTTATACCCCAAGGTTTAGTATCAGTGGTTGAAGTACTAAGAATTCTTTTACCATCACTTGGATTAAGAACAATTTTGTTTTGTTTAATAGTACACACGTCATGTTTGACTGATCTAATTAAACATTGCTGTTTCTGTACAGTCTGTTTATAAAATAAAGCATTCTTATAATCATCAAAAGAAATTTGCTTAATACTTGTTAAGGAAGATCCCTTTGACTTTTTTATTACCCTATCCTGAACTCTGTAAGTGTACATTTTAGATTTAAACCCTACAAACTCTAGCATGATGTCACCATTGTTTTCATCTTTCATAATACCAGGAACCTTTTTATTTGATAATGGGATATGATATTTGTTATGGGGGTCGTAATCGGAAGTATCAAATCTATGAACATCTTGCTTGATATAAGAGTAAATATCTTTAACGCTAAACTCGTGTATCAAACTATCCGTATCTGTGTACAAAAGCTTTCCTTTGTTAGCAAATTGCGATGTTATATAAGTATAGTAAAATTCATATAAATAGGTTTTCGAAATATCTAGAGTTGAGAAACCTGCATAAATGGGTTTGTTTAAATAAACCTCTAATTTATTCATTTCTATTAAGACAAGATCTTTGTCTATCACAGTGCAACTGTAAAAATTATATTTCGCTATGTAACTACGAGCTCCAAACCGTCTTTTCCATTTGGTCACTAATTTCATATCTTTCCTTTCCGTACGTTTTCCATCATTTTTCCATAACCCGAATTTATCATATTTTTATAAAAGCATATATCGAAACTGTTTTTTGACTGTTGTCTTAATTTCGTACTCAAATCAATGTATTCTTTTAACCAAGGAGCTTGTTTAAACCGAAAAACCTTATGAATCTTTTTCAGTTCTGAACCGTAGCTTAAATACATTTTTAAATTCTTGTAGTGAATAATATAGTTGAGTTTTGGATATAAAGTTGTAAGTAATTTCTTTAAGTTTGATTTATTAGAAGGTACTGGTGGTATCATATGTTCAGGCGCCAACGGTAAGTCACTGTGAATTTCATGTAAATATACTGGGTAGTGTAAATCGCATTCAAAAATATATCCTACATCAGAATCATCGGGAATATTAAATATGTCTAAACGTACTATATCTGGATTGGTGCCATCTAAAAATTCAAATTTCTTCATATGGAAGATATTCAGACATTGCAGCCCCATATAAATTATTAACATCAAAACACTTTAAATATTTAGAATCGAAATTCGGATCATAATCTGCATTCATATATTTGTTATTTGCTTTGGCATATCTATTCGAACATTGAGATACGCCACCACTAATTCCCCGTTCTAAAAACATTATGTTTTTAATATCAGTAAGCAACTCGAGTTTAACGTTCATCGTGTTTAATATTGCATCTAGAGCTAAACCAGGAGCCGTAAAGTAGTGAAGTGGATCTAACTTATACGTGAACATGCAAGTTTTTCTAAAGTTTTCAAATATGTCAGTCAAGAGCAGTACATCTGTTTTTAAATATAGATCTGAATAGTCCCCTAGTGTTTTTATATTAAATGTTTGCCAAACGTGTTTAGTATGATTGTTTTACAGGGTAAATTGGTTTCATTGAGCCTATCCCAAGAGTTAATGTAATCATAAGGAAATATGCCTTTACGCGTAAGTAACCGAAACCCATTATCAGTGTTACAATTTTCCCTGGTGATGGATTTTTTATTATCATCTAAGTAGGAAGCTATTTTTTCGATGCTAGATGCCATAAACCTGAATGAATCGATAAATTTAAAACTAACTTTCGTACCTTTTACATATTTTGTAAAAGATACGTATTTTTCCTTATTTATTGGTAGAATTCTTAACGAACCTGAAAACCCTAACGCGATTTTTTTAATAATGAAATGCGAATCGTAGCCTGATAAGTTATGAAAAACTACTGGTATCATATAAGAGTTATGATAATTGATGTTGCAATCTTGATGAGCCGCTCCTCGAAATTCACCTGTAAAGTGACAGTGATCGCGAACTCTAATATCATCTATACTAAAAGGTTTATTGCAAATGTGACAGTGAAGGACAAATTTAAATGCTTACTTTTGTTCTTCTGTTAAAGGATTCATAGGTTTTGGGTTACAAAAAATTTTACTCGTCGTTTCTGAAATCAGTTTCAATTGAGCAACAAACCATTCTATACAATCCTTTCCGCGATACACTTGAAACTTGTAATATTTACTATCATACGAGCATTTCAAATAGTACGCTACACTAAAGGGTATATGTTTTTGGTAACGGACTGAGTTTAATATTACCTCTGGCTGATTGCATGGTTCTAATATACTTTCGAGATCTGCATAAACTACAAATGATACCTTTTTGTTGGTAGTCGAAATGTTTAAATTTTAGTTACTTTTCAGATTCTTCGGGTAATCTTATTGAGCAAGTATTCTGTTTTTTACAATGATTCAAATGATGATTAAGTAATGCTGATGTACTAAAATTATTTAAACATCTATAACAAAAAAATTTTTATGGTGATGTGAAGACAACTGTTTTGCAAATAATTTTGACATATCCTTAATCCAAGTCAAATGTGAGTGATTCTCATTAGCATTTGTCGGACGAGAATATTGTAAGGAATCATTATTCAAAACTAACAGATTAATAGGTTCTATTTTTCCTAAATTTTCACTTAAACAAAATGGCAGTATTTTAGTATTTTTTGTACAATATAGGTTAATTGCGAGTTTGTTATGCAAGATTGTTGAGCTTCTCAATTTTTTTGTCTTTTAATGCGATTGGAAACTGAGTTGAATTGTAGCGTAATACTGTATCAAAATGCGGATAGCTATATATTCTATGACTATTTTGATTAACCGGATGTAAAGCGTAAACCGGAAAGCAATGTTGGTCGTTATTTATTACATTTACCACAGCTCGTTTTTTTGCTATAAAGTCCGCAACCGAAACAAATGTTGAACACCCTCTTTTAAGCGGATCATGATTGTTTATATTTACCTTCAAGTGTGAAACTTCTTAGATTGACCAACCTGAATCCTTTTCACTAAATTCTTCCAATCGCTTCGATACCTTGTCCAATACGTTCTCCTTATACCACTGCTTGATATTGGTGTTTATATCGATGTGACGATTTGCAGTAGGAAACGTCTTCAAATCTATTTCACCAGTTGTAAGCTTAACAAAGTTAGCGGTCAATATTACATTAACTTTCAACATTGACTTTTTTTAAGCAAGCAACAATCTTGCGTTTAAAACTAGCGAACGCCTTGTCTAAGAACACTAGAGGATCTGTATAACTTAAATTGGTAATAAGTCCCATAATTACTCGACTTCTAAAGCATGATTGTACATTATGCCAAATCAAATGTCGAATATGATCTCTAGAGAGCGTTGCATCAATACCTTTACTTTGGTATTCCAAAAGGCGTTTCAAGTGCCTCAATCGTACAAGGTAACTTTTAAGATGTGCCAAATTAGATTCCAGCCTACTAGGATTTTCCTGGCGATTGTCTTAGTATACCTGGTTTTTAATCGTAAGCTTTAATAAACTTATATTTGTTTTTGAATTTTCATGTGTTTCATAATTGCATCAACTGATTTGATTAGATTCATACATTTCACTGTTAACTTTAAAATATCACTACTAATCTCGGCTACCGTTTCAGAATTCATGATTCTAAACAATCACTACACTGCTTAATATATGTAGAGATTTATTGGCTATTTATACATAAATATCATCTGACGTAAGCAAAACAATTGTAAAAAAATTAGCATTAAAATGTTATAATGCATAATATTTATTTCTATGCACTCAAAATAATTGCATGGCGAATTGCTTTGGATGCAATTGTTAAAATCGCCTTTATTTACGTTTTGATCAAGACGATTTTCAAGCTTGAAAGGTTTAATTCTTAAAGAATATTCAGCAGAAAAATTAAGACTGAATTTTTAATTTCCAACAGATACAGTTTTAATAAGCAATGTATCAGATTTCGTTTTATTAACACTTGCATCGGCACGACGACCTTGTATCATTTCATTCGTGTTTACGAAAAATATGCTTGATTGCTAGTAATATTCTTATACAACCTTTGATTTATGCTGTGTGTACGGAAAATATGCTAGCAATACAGTGCTGTTTTTATTTTATGGTTACATATAAAAAAATTTCAGAAAAAATAAAGCAAATTTGAAATATCTCAGATTGAACTGTCAATGTTGTTTAATAATTTACACACTCATGGCTATGTGCGAATAAAAAAGGTTAACAAAAGCGATCCTGTACCTATTATAAATAGAATGCCGTTTTCTGGTTGTGATAGGTACACAATTTTTTTTTAAAAAACCAGTATTAAAAAACATTCTACAGTTTTATCATAATACAATTAACGTCGTGTAATTTAATTTATTGTACCTTATATAGCAGTACCTTGACAATTAAAGAATTTCATGATGCAGCATGAATCGTGTAAACGCTTTTAATGTAAACACAATTACAACATACCTATATATATATATATATATATATATATATATATATATATATAAAGTCACTTTTTTTCAGTTTTACTGAAAAATAATCTAAAACTTATTCTATATTACTGTATTAGTTAAGGGTCATTTGCATCACATTATTTTAAACGACATTTAACTAATTTAGGTATTTTTATTTTACTATGTGCCTTCGTTGCAAATTTTTTCAGACAATGAATCCAATTCGTTATTTCTGCTGAGGCATAATTACATTTGCTTACATACTGTTTTTATTCATTAGAATAGATTACATAGCTGAATATATATATATATATATATATATATATATATATATATTTCATTTGCAATTTTTTCAGAAAACGAAGCAAATTTTTAATTTTTTCTAACAGGCCAGTTTCTTATTTAATATAAATACTTCACGTAGATTTTACCAACAGTATTCGATCAGATCTCTTGTATAATTATTAGTTACTACTACTAGCAACTTTAAAAAATGAGTAACTTATCATCAAACAAAAATGGTAGCAGTACCAACGTAAAAGTTCTAGAACAATTTATATTTCATTCTAACGAAAACTTGATTGAAGAAGTTTTTGGTTCTTCACCTCAACTTGACACTGCTGCTATTTTTGATAGTGACGTAATAGATATATCACGGTAAGTGCGTTTTCACATTTATACATGTGTTTTAATATTGATAGATTTGCGCGTTTTAGGAGCAATGAATTGTCCGAGTCTGCCGCTCCTGATGTTGTTGTTGCACCGCAGCCAGTTCCTCTACTCGAAATTAGATGTATCAATGATCAACGTCATAGTAAAGCAGTACCATACATGTACGTTAGAATATATTTATGTTTATGCAAACACTACTAACTTATATGTTACATTAGATTGGGATCAAAAAATCATTCTGAAAATTCTCAAGCTATCCATGGATCGCTGCCACATTCTGATCCTCTCAGAAATATCAGGTAGTATACAAAAGAAAAGGAGAACTTACAATAATCTGTTATGTTATGCTCACAGATCCGGTAAAAACATGTTGGCTATGAAAAAGTTATGTGCAGGACCTAATATGGCTGTTTGCTGTGAAGATGACAAATCCTACGAAGATGACACAGTAGAGGTGCTTAATGCATTTAAAAAGCGTGGGGAGAAGCTACTGCGTCGTATAGATTTGGAGCTAGAAATAATTAAGCAAAAAAGAAAGGAACTGGCTGCGAGGGAGCAGCAGATACTTCAAGAACGGGAGTTAATAAATACTTTTTCATTTATAAGTAGTTAGATCAAAATATTCAACAATTTGTAAAATAAAAAAGTATTTTATAAAAGTTTCTCTTTTGAAACAAGACTTTCTCTAAACAAGATAGTAAACTCAAAGTAAAACGCACATAAATCAGAACCCACTTTAATTAAATACATCATTCCTTATACAATCGAATTAGATGTGTTATAATAAAATAAACAGTAAAGAACAAGATGTATATTATTATAATAAACTAATTTATTAGATTAGTCACATATTATTCTGAAAATTCTATGTTGACAGTTAGACCGATCGATCCCTTACTAGTTATGTATACGTGTTTGTTCGAGCCAATATTTTTATTTAATTGTTTCACTCCATGTGCTTGAAGGTATTCAAAATATCTCATTCGCAATATACCTTTAAACTCTTCTGTTTCCACTAATACTCTTTCTCCATATTTTGTCTTGACAGTTTTCCCTTTCAAAACTTCAAACCTCTTATTCACTACGATATCTTTTGAATTTACATAAGGTTTGCGATATGTGGTTTTATTAAGAGTATTAAAATCCATATTGCATTTAATTACTTGCTTCTATCTTGCACACAACACTCCGTTAACTAATTTATGTTATGATTGCTAGTCGAAGATTTTTTACTTATATTAGATAGAATTGACCTTGATTACCACCGCTGCTTTTCCTACTGTTGGGCACACTTTGAAGTCAAACCGGCCTGTGTGTATTTGCAGCCTCTAAACAAAAGTAAAAAACATAAATCAGATTCCACTTTAATTAAACACAATTGACTTGAATGCGATATTTTGCATCTGACCTACTTTATAACTTCTCGCTAAAAAACCGAATTCAAAACAGCTCCACATTTTCTCTGCACTTACATTTTTCAACGTTGCATACGTGTGTTTTGAAGTCACACACGTATGTTCCATTGAACGTAATATAAAGCCGGTCTGACTTCAAAACGTGTCCACACGTATTTTACATTGAAAGTATATAAGGCCGGTCTGGATTCATAACGGTGCACGTGTATGTTGCATGGAAAAAACATACGCGTACACCGTTTTGAAGTCAGACCGGCCTTACATCACTACTACCGCACGTTGTATTGTCGCTAAAAAGTGCTGCGATAATGGCTCGCTTTGGGACGATACTAAAAAGGTGCTGTGAAATTGGCCGCTTTGTGAGCGTCACTAAAACGGAGTTTACGGAGTTTTCAAAATGAAATAAAACGCAGCCATATTACAAAGCATTTATACAATGTGAATTATTTACTACATCGTTTCTTTCAAACATAAAATAATTTCTAAGAAGTAAATGATAAAAAAAATATCTTTTCGTACCTTATTTTAAATTTACAGAATTAAATTTTTTTTTTTGAAAATGGTTTACCTGGTTATAATTATTTCCACGCTTGTAAGATTTGTTTTGACCAGAAAAATCCTTGACATAATCTATTAAAAGGTCAGAGTATTTCGAACCCTGAGCACAAATTCTCCTGGTAAAACCCTCTTGCATATGAATAATATATGATTTACTCTTATTATTATGCCGTACATTAAATATAAATTCTTAAAAATAAATCTAAAACTGATACTTGCAAAATCCATAAAAATGTTCCTCGTGAAAAAAAGTCTGCTTATTTTAAATTGACGTCAAATCAGCTTACAAAATTCTCCATAAAAAAATCTCATTACAAACAGCGATTACCAAAGTACATTTCTGATTTAATCTTCTTCTTCTTCAATTAATTAATCTTTAAATCTTTAAAAATGGCTTTATCTTGAAGAACTTTCTCTCTTGTAATTAATAATTTTTATTTTTTACTGTAAGTTACCTTTAAAACACTGCTTCTTAATTCATTTCAACCTCGCCACTATTAATTAAAATATACTTACAGCATTTTCGCATAGCAACCGCTTGCGTTTTATAATAACATTTGAAATCTAATTTCAGAATCGAATGACTTCGAATCTAATCAATGAATGACCTCCCAAATGACTAAACGCTTCTTTTATATACAATTTTATCTTTTTCCAGAAGCTACTCAAATAGTGTAAAACATAATAATTTAAGGATTTTGGAAAACCCAATTAACGTCTAAAATCGTCTAGTTTTATGACCTAATTACCATTCCAGTTATCCGTAATGTCTGTTATTTGTTCTTGTTTAACACACTATTGTTGTGGCGTCGCATACTAATGCTAAAAATAATCACTTTCTTGAAATTTTCCAGAGATTTTGCAGAAGTTTTTTATTTTTCGGCCGCTTCTAAGAATAAAATTTTTATTCATTAAGAGTTTATACAAATTTGACGTATTTTTAAATACCAATAACTCATCCTTTTGTTCTAGAAAATTCTCTATATTGATCATGAATTGCTGTAATCACGGGAAAACTAATTTAAACTTAAATTGGTTTTTAATGGAAAATGGGGTTATGTTTATATAGAAAACACTCGCTTTCGTGTTTCCGTACACAAAATGATATAAAAATTTTTGGAATTTTAAATGCACGGTGATTGTAGTTTCTCAAACTAAAAGTGTAAAGCTAGTACCTTTTTATCCTATTTACAGCAAATCAAATGCACTTTTACTTAAAATGTATTGATAATTAAAAACTAAATAGCTTTGTGTTTATCTTAAAACGATCGATTTTTATGTTCGCATTTAAGTGGGCCTTACGGTATCTTATAATTAATTATGTGTTTTACGACTTACGCTACTTGCTATTTATTTACAATATGCTTATATCATACAGGGTGATTATTTATACACGCGCAATTTATGTTTTTGCATTGTACATCAATGAATAAAGATGCGCTTGTATTATACATAGTGTAACCATGAATTTACGGAAAATTCCATTTTTTGCGGATTCTATTATATTTTAGTGGGATTTATTTTAAGAATTTGGATTTCAATAACTTCTTCTAATCCTTAATCACGTCAATATATATATATATATATATATATATATATATATAATATATATATATATATATCCTTAAGATAAGTACATGCCATCATTCATAACGCTGACAACCACTAATATTACATAAGTGGCTTTGTAGTTTATGGTATTGCAATTAGAACGTGAATGACAATATTTACGTGTTTATTGGGCTAAATTGCTTAATTTACCTTACAATTGTATAATTATATATAACATGCTAAAGTTTTTTATTTTGTCGCCACTGTGATACCCATGAGGGCCTTAAATAATAATAATAATAATAATGCCCGTTAGTTAGGTGAGTTTATTGTGAAACCCAAACGTTAACTGATAACAATTGCTCGAACTCGTAATTGCTACAGGTATATGCGATAGTAATGCTGTATTGAACTCCTGCATGTATTTATGGCATGAAATACTATATATTCAATGCACTCACTTTTCTGTACATATTTTAAATTAAGAAGTAGTCTTGAAAAGGTAGTTGGAACTCGTCAGAGATATCTATTTTCAAACTATTGAAACTAATAGAAACAGCGAAGACTTCTGTCTTCGCTGTTTCTATTCCCTAAACTGCTTGAGAAAAATAAAGCTCGTAACCTAAAAACACCCGCATGATGCATGCGTAGGTTATCCGAATTCTATTCATAATAAAAACTACTTCTAACTAGTTTGGTTTACATTGTGGTGAGAATAGACAAATAAGCGTTTGAAGTCGAAAGCTAAGCTCCATTATATTTGATTGCTTTCTCAATTTTATAGTTCTGAATGCTGTTTAACTTGATATGAAGTTTGCCTAAGCCATATTTACATTCTACACAAGTTTCCTGTTGCCCATTTAAATAGAACGTTGAATGTCATCAAGATGGTCATGAAAATATTCCCTACAGCGTTTGCTTTTCGTTGGAGATCGATCCAATGAGGTTAAGTTTTGCAATCAGTTAGACTGAAGCAAATATAGCTTTCTGGTTTTTATATACGGCACAGTTGAGGGTAGCTGGATGCTTACAGCTTGTGAAAAATTTGAACGCGTTAGATTTTCAATTACGCAATAATGTGTTTAATATTATTTTTCAAAAAGGACTTTAATAAAAAATTTATTTTTCTTTACAAAGTTTATATAGCATTAGGAAACTTCGGACTGCGTTGAACTTAGAATATAGGATAGTCTTTTGTAGTAAATGGTTAAAGCCTGTGATTTAAACAAATTCTTTTCATTTACTGTTCATATATAAGTCTACTAATCCTTTCATTAGGGTTAATAAAACACAAGGTTATTCTTGAATACAACCAAATACCCTTCAAACTGAAAGCTTGGTGCGGGTTAATTCCTAGGAATTCCTTAAGAGTTAAATATCTTGGCACTACACTTTTTTAAACAACATTACAGACGAATCTTGTATAAGCATTATACTTTAAATCAATTCCCAGGAAATTTGATATCTACTGTTTAGCACATTTTCGACTTCTGAACATCTACCATAGAAAACTCAAAACTTGACTACTTGGTACTTTAACACCATGTGATAAAATTAATTTAGTTGTCAAGATATTCAATAATACAAAATATTTCAAACAAAGTTTAGTCAGTTTGAGCACCAATTTGTGAGTGTTTATTAGAGTCAAAATGTGCAGGACAAAGTGTGTGACAATTTGGTTATGGGAACATCTCATGTAAAATATAACGTTACAAAGGAATGATAGGAATGATTAGGAAGCTTCGCCTAGCTAATCAACTTACGCTTATTCTAAACGATAGGCAGATTACTAAATACTTAACAGGTTATTTTGAGCCCACAATAAGACAGTTTGTCGCACTCCAAAATATTGTCTATAAAGACTATTTTTAGAATATTTGCAATGCTGCGGAGAAGTATGCAAACAAGGTCGAAATGAATAGACACCAAGAAATAGCGAATTCAGCGCTGCTGAGGCTGATAAAGGCCGGCTAATTTTCTGAAGAAATAATAATTTCAATAGAAATGGAAATAACTCTCCATATGTAAACAATATCAATGGCATGAGAGGAAGTGATAAAGCTAACGGAGGGAACAATACATTGCGATCCGAAAATTGGAACTTGACTAATACTATAATAAATCGAGATAAAATCTTGACAGAAATGTTGAGAGAAATGTGAGAATTAACTATATTGTGATTGAAAGGGTGCCAGCAGTTCATGAAAACGCGAATAAGAGTGGAAATAGCGAATTCAGTGCTATAAGAACTGATAAGGACCAGCTAAATTTCTGAAGAAATAATAATTTCAATGAAAATGGAAGTAACTCTCCATATGCAAACAACAATAATGGCACGAGAAGAAGTGATGAAGTGAACAGAGGGAACGATACATTGCGATCCAAAAATAGGGGCTTGAATAATACTACAATAAATCGAGATAGATTGTTGACAGAAATATTGAGAAAAATATGAGATTTAACTATATTGTGACTGAAAAGGGGCCAGCAGTTCAAGAAAACGTGAATTAGAGTGGAATGTAAGAAATAGCGAATTCAGCGCTGTAGAGCTGCTAAAGTCTAGCTAAATTTCTCAAAAATTAATAATTTCAAAGGAAATAGAAGTAACTCACCATATGCAAACAACATCAATGGAATGAGAAGTGATGAAGTTAACGGAGGTAACAATACATTGCAATCTGAAAATAGGAACTTGAACAATACTACAATAAATCGAGAAAGATCTATGACAGAAATGTTGAGAGAAATGTGAGAATTAACTATTTTGTGATTGGAAGGAGACAGCAGTTCAAGAAAACGCGAGTAAGAGTAAAAAGTCTAATAAAAGACAGGATTCATAGGAAAGATGAACCAAATGTTATTTTGACTGTAACTGGTATGACCATACTAAACAATTTATACAGAGCAATTTAGTGGAATAGAAGAAAAATAATTATAATGAACCGATATAACCAATAGTTGAAGTAAATTTAGAAGAAGGATAGTCACATATTTAATAAAATTATTATATGATTGACACTTATTATTATACCTTACATTATATAAATCAGTTAAAAATAAATCTAAAATTGATACTTGCAGAATCCACAAAAACGTCCTCGTAATAAAATATCTTCTTATTCTTATTTGACGTCAAATCAGCTTACAAGATTCTCCATATTAAAAATTCTCATTTTAAATAGCAATTACCACAGTATATTTCTGGTTAAATCTTCCTCTCAATTATTTAATACGATCTTTAAAAATATCGTTATCTTGAAGAACTTTCTCTCTTGTCATAAATAATTTTTATTTTTCGTTGTAAGTTACGTTTAAAACATCGCTCTTTTATTTATTGCAACCTCGCCACTATTAAATTACAATATGCTTACTGCATATTTAAATACTATTTCAGCATAGCAACCGCTTGCGGCTTAAAATAACATTTCCCGCTTAAATCAAATTTCTGAATAACCTTCTTGAAATCTAATGAATGAATCTTTATTTGATAAACGCTTCTTTATATACAAATTTATCTGTTTCCAGAAGCTTTCTAAAAAAATGTAAAACATTATGATGCAAGGTCCTCGGAAAACCAATGAGCGTATAAAATCCCTGCTATTTATTACCTAAATATCTAATTCCAATTATCCGTGACGTTTTTATATGTCCTGGTCTCACATATACTATTATTGTGGCACCGAATACCATTGCTAAAATCATAAATTATTGTTATGGGTTATTCCCGGGATTTTCCAGGTCTTTTCAATGATTGGGCCGCTTCTAGGAATAAAATGTTTATCTATTAATAAGTTTATACAAATTTGACGTATTTTTAAATACCGATGCCTCATCTTTTTATGTTCTATAAAATTTTCTATTTAAAATGAATTACTGTTATCCACGGAGTAATTAATTTGAACTTTATTTGCTTTTTAATGTAAAAGAAGTTTTAAATACACGTTGATTGGAATTTCATAAACTAAAAGCGTAAAGCTAGTACTCTTTTAAGCAATTTACATCAAATAAAATGCATTTTTATCAAAATGTATTGATAATTAATAAGTAAAACAAAAAAACTTTGTATTTAGTTTAAAGCGATCGATTTTTACATTTGCATTTAATGCGTTTTACGGAAATTTACAATTAATTATTTTTACATACGATCATTGCTATTTATTTACAATATGCTTATATCATACAGGGTAAGTACTTAAACACGCGCTACCTGCGTTTTTGCTTGGCACTTTAATGAATATAAGTGCGCTTGTATTTTACAGGGTGTAACCATGAGTTTACAGAAAATTTTATTTTTTTTTTATTCTATTATATTTTAGTGAGATTTATTTATAGAATTTGAGGTTCAATGACCACTTGTGACCCCTTATCACGTCAATATATATATATATATATATATATATATATATAACAGAACGGTTATTTGCAGTCCGCAATAAGAAATTGTGTAAAACAATATATAAAATAAGATGTATCTGTAAACAAACTCTATGAAAATAATAGAGCCTATTGACGAATACAAATCGGGCTGGTAGTTATATAGCCATTGCTAAAATATATATATATATATATATATATATATATATATATGAAAAACCCACCTTTGTATTTAAAGTTGAATTACCATTTCAAATCGAACTAGTAATTGAAAACCACTAAAAGAACGGCTACAGCAGGACTTGAACCTGCAACCTCTGATTTTTCGGATCAGTGCTCTAACCAATTGAGCTATCTAGCTTAATTGTTTAGATGATGTTATACCTAATACTACTGAAGCTTGGCCCTTGTTAACGATTTTCAATTACGTCTTGCATTTAAGGAAATTGAATCTAGTTATATACATAATTCATGTACTAATAACTTGATCATCCCATTTTGGCAACGATCGGAATAATACAAACATGTAATTATATTATTATTAATAGAGAAGAATAATCCACATTTGGAATGCAAATGAATGCTTAATATATATTAATAGTTATTAAGATAAAATAAAAACCCAACTTTGTATTTAAAGTTGAATTACCATTTCAAATCGAACTAGTAATTGAAAACCACTAAAAGAACGGCTACAGCAGGACTTGAACCTGCAACCTCTGATTTTCCGGATCAGTGCTCTAACCAATTGAGCTATCTAGCTTAATTGTTTAGATGATGTTATACTTAATACTACTGAAGCTTGGCCCTTGTTAACGATTTTCAATTACGTCTTGCATTTAAGGAAATTGAATCTAGTTATATACATAATTCATGTACTAATAACTTGATCATCCCATTTTTGCAACGATCGGAATAATACAAACATGTAATTATATTATTATTAATAGAGAAGAATAATCCACATTTGGAATGCAAATGAATGCTTAATATATATTAATAGTTATTAAGATGAAATGAAAACCCAACTTTGTATTTAAAGTTGAATTACCATTTCAAATCGAACTAGTAATTGAAAACCACTAAAAGAACGGCTACAGCAGGACATGAACCTGCAACCTCTGATTTTCCGGATCAGTGCTCTAACCAATTGAGCTATCTAGCCTAATTGTTTGGATGATGTTATACTTAATACTACTGAAGCTTGGCCCTTGTTAACGATTTTCAATTACGTCTTGCATTTAAGGAAATTGAATCTAGTTATATACATAATTCATGTACTAATAACTTGATCATCTCATTTTTGCAACGTTCGGAATAATACAAACATGTAATTAAATTATTATTAATAGAGAAGAATAATCCACATTTGAAATGCAAATGAATGATTAATATATATTAATAGTTATTAAGATGAAATGAAAACCCAACTTTGTATTTAAAGTTGAATTACCATTTCAAATCGAACTAGTAATTGAAAACCACTAAAAGAACGGCTACAGCAGGACTTGAACCTGCAACCTCTGATTTTCCGGATCAGTGCTCTAACCAATTGAGCTATCTAGCCTAATTGTTTAGATGATGTTATACTTAATACTACTGAAGCTTGGCTCTTGTTAACGATTTTTCAATTACGTCTTGCATTTAAGGAAATTGAATCTAGTTATATACATAGTTCATGTACTAATAACTTGATCATCCCATTTTTGCAACGTTCGGAATAATACAAACATGTAATTATATTATTATTAATAGAGAAGAATAATCCACATTTAGAATGCAAATGAATGCTTTAATATATATTAATAGTTATTAAGATGAAATGAAAACCCAACTTTGTATTTAAAGTTGAATTACCATTTTAAATCGAACTAGTAATTGAAAACCACTAAAAGAACGGCTACAGCAGGACTTGATTGAGTGCTTATATTAGAGGCAGATAGATAGAACAGTAGAGGCGTGTTTAACGATAACTTTGGTCAGCAAGGTTTAGTTTCCAAAGAATATCGAAACGGTTGGAACAGATAGGGAGAAATTCTTAGATTTCGATGGAAATTGATGTTAGTAGTGGGGTAAGGCCGGTCTGAATTCAAAACGTGCTCACAAGTATTTTACATATGTAAAATACACGTGCACTGTCTTGAATTCAGACCGGCCTTATATACTTTCAATGTAAAATAGTTGTGAAAACATGAATTCAGACCGGCCTTATATACTCTCAAATGTTAAATACTTGTGGGCACGTTTTGAAGTCAGACCGGCTTTTTGATGAAATTAGATATGAGATTGGTGGTGTCATTGTAGATCGTGTTCGGAATCCTGGATTAACGTCTATAATGAAGGGATATGTTTCATATAATAGCAATCAAACTAAACATTTACAAAACGCTGGGTGGTTTCCTATAGTTGATTTGCAAATAGTTGATGTTAATGGGATTTTTAATGTTGCAATAAACCTTTCAATGGTTGTCGGATTATGCGAAGATTTTAAAAAAATTATTTTAAACTTCCACCATGAGTTAGTTTTACTACGTTTTAGTTTTGATACTAATGCTATAATTAATCCTACACCCGATGAAGAAATAAGAGTTGTTTTAAACAAAGTTTTATGGAAAATGCCGCATGTAGCCGTTGATGATGCTCAACGAATTAATTTAATAGAATGCGTTGCACAAAATCAGGATTTGCATATTCCGTTTAAAGGATGGGATTTGCATGAATAGCAACTTCTACAAGAAACGCAACATCATACATGGAACATTAAAACAACAACACAATTAGAAAAACGAAGATTTGTGATTGTTGGTTTCCAAACCAACCGAAAAAATAGATACATGAGCAACTGCAGTCGTTTTGATCATTGCTATTTAACCAACATAAAACTCTATTTAATTCAGAAATTTTCCCGTACGATAACTTAAATTTGAAGTTCGAGAATAAAGAGACTGCGTTGTTATATGAGATATATGCCCAGTTTCAGCAATCATACTACAAAAAGGAGAATTAGATTCCAGCCTACTAGAATTTTCCTGACGATTGTCTTCGTATACCTTATTTCTAATCGCAAGCTTTAATAAACTTATATTTGCTTTGATAATTATAATGTGTTTCGTTATTTCATCGACTGATCAGATTAGATTCACGCATTTCACAGTTAATTTTAAAATAGCGCTACTAATCTCGGCTACTGTTTCAGAATTCATGATTCTATACAAATCACTACACTACTTAATATATGTAGAGCTTTATTTACTATTTATACAAAAATATCATCTGACGTAATCAAAACAAGTGTAAAAGAATTAGCATACAATCAAAATAATTGCATAGCTAATTGCTTTGAATGCAATTGTTAAAAAAATCGCCTTTATTTACGTTTTTATTCAAGAATATTCAGCAGAAAAATTAATACTGAATTTTAATTTCCAATAACACCAACCTCACATCATTTTTCATTCAGCTGCGTTCACAGAAAAAATTTGCTCGCTTGCAGTATAGTAATAAAATGTTTTTATACGACCTTTAATTTATGCTGTGTGTACAGAAAATACTCTAGCATTACAGCGCTATTTTTATGATTACATATAAAAAAAATTCAGAAGAATAAAGCAAATTTGAGAAATGTCTTAGATTAAACTGCAATGTTGTTTAATAATTTACACACACTCCATTTTTCATTAAGCTGCGTTTACAGAAAAAATTTGCTTGCTTGCAGTATAGTAATAAAGTGTTTTTATACGATCTTTGATTTATGCTGTGTGTACAGAAAATACTCTAGCATTACAACGCTATTTTTATGGTTACATAAAAACAAACTTCAGAAAAATAAAGCAAATTTGAAAAATGTCCCAGATTAAACTGTCAATGTTGTTTAATAATTTACACACACTCATGGTTTTTTTTAAAAAACCAGTATTAAAAAAAAACATTCTGCAGTTTTATCATAATACAATTAACATCATGCAATTTAATTTATTTGAAGCTGTATATAGCAGTACCTTGAGAGATTTAAAGAATTTCATTATGCAGCTTGAATCATGTAAACGCAATTACTGCATACCTATATATGCATATAAAGTCAATTTTGTTAAGTTTTACTAAAAAATAAATTATGCCAGCAGTAATCTAAAACTTATTCTATATATTACTAGTTAAGGGCCATTTGCATTGCAATATTTTAAACAAAATTAATCTAATTTAGGTTTTTTATTTTTTACTATGTGCCTTTATTGCAATTTTTTTCAGACAATGAATCCAATTCGTTATTTCTGCTGAGGCATAATTATATATATTCAGGGATTTAAATACAAGAAAAAAACGAGTTTGTGACCAAAGAAAATGCGGTATTTGCACTTGTTACTTATTCTATATTCTGTATTAGTTAAGGGGCATTTGCATTGCATCATTTTAAACGAAATTAAACTAATTTAGGTTTTTTTTACTATGTGCCTTTGTTGCAATTTTTTTCAGACAATGAATCCAATTCGTTATTTCTGTTGAGGCATAATTATATTTGCTTACATACTGTTTTTTATTCATTAGAATAGATTACAGAGCTGAATATATATAACATTTGCAATTTTTTCAGAAAACGATGCAAATTTTTAATTTTTTCTAACAGGTCAGTTTATTATTTAATATAAATACTTCACATAGATTTTACCAACAGTATTCAATCAGATTTCTTGTATAATTATTAGTTACTACTACTAGCAACTTTAAAAAAATGAGTAACTTATCATCGATCAAAAATGGAAGTAGTACCAACGTAAAAGTTCTAGAACAATTTATATTACATTCTGACGAAGACTTGGTTAAAGAAGTTTTTGGTTCTTCTTTAACTCAACTTGACACTGCTGCTATTTTTGATAGTGACGTAACAGATATATCGCGGTAAGTGCTTTTTCACATTTATACATGTGTTTTAAAACACTACTAATTTATAAGTTACATTAGATTAGGATCAAAAAACCATTCTGGAAATTCTGAGGCTATCGTTGGATCGTTGGAACATTCTGATCCTCTTAGAAACATCAGGTAGTATACAAAAGAAAAGGTGAACCTACAATAATCTTTTATGTTATGCTCACAGATCCGGCAAAAACATGTTGGCTATGAAAAAGTTATGTACAGGATCTAATATGGCTGTTTGCTGTGAAGATGACAAATCCTACGAAGATGACACAGTAGAGTTGCTTAACGTATTTAAAAAGCGTGGAGAGAAGCTACTGTGTCGTCTAGATTTGGAACTAGAAATAATAAAGCAAAAAAGAGAGGAACTGGCTGCGAGGGAGCAGCAGATACTTCAAGAACGGGAGTTAATAAATACTTTTTCATTTATAAATAGTTAGATTTTAACTGTAAATAGTTAGATCAAAATATTCAACAATTTGTAAAATAAAAAAAGTGTTTTATAAAAGTTTCTCTTTTGAAACAAGACTTTCTCTAAACAAGGTAGTAACCTCAAAGTAAAACACACATAAATCAGAACCCACTTTAATTAAATACATTATTCTTTACACAATTGACTTAGATGTGTTATAATAATATAAACAGTAAAGAACAAGATGTATATTATTATAATAATAAACTAATTTCTTAGATTAGTGACATATTATTCTGAAAATTCTATGTTGACAGTTAGACCGATCGATCCCTTACTAGTTATGTATACGTGCTTGTTCAAGCCAATACTTTCATTTAATCGTTTTACTCCATGTGCTTGAAGGTATTCAAAATATCTCAATGGCAATATACTCTTGAACTCTTCTGTTTCTACTAATACTCTTTCTCCATATTTTGTCTTGATTGTTTCCACTTTTAAAACTTCAAACATTTTATTCACTACAAGATCTTTTGAATTTACATAAGGTTTACGATATGTGGTTTTATTAAGAGTATTAAAATCCATATTGCATTTCTTCGACTAATTAATTTAATATTAGGAACAATCTCCTTATATAGCAGATTACCATCATCTGCGTACTTTGTCAACCTACTTTTCAACCTATCACAAGAGTGAACACACATTTTGAATTGAAACCAGCCTCTAAACATAAGTAAAAAACATAAATCAGAATCCACTTTAATTAAACACAATTGACTTGAATGCGATATTTTGCATCTGGCATACTTTATAACTTCTCACTAGAAAACCGAGTTCAAAACAGCTACACACATTTTCTCTGCACTTACATTTTTCAACATACGTGTGTTTTGAAGTATGTATGTTACATTGAAAGTAATATAAAGCCGGTCTGACTTCAAAACGTGCCCACAAGTATTTTACATTGAGAGTATATAAGGTCGGTCTGAATTCAAAACGGTGCACGTGTAACTTCTCGCTAGAAAACCGATTTCAAAACAGCTACACACATTTTCTCTGCACTTACATTTTTTAACATACGTGTGTTTTGAAGTATGTTCCATTGAAAGCAATATAAAGCCGGTCTGACTTCAAAACGTGCCGACAAGTATTTTACATTGAAAGTATATAAGGCCGGTCTGAATTCAAAACGGTGCACGTGTAACTTCTCGCTAGAAAACCGAATTCAAAACAGCTACACACATTTTCTCTGCACTTACATTTTTCAACATGCGTGTGTTTTGAAGTATGTATGTTCCATTGAAAGTAATATAAAGCCGGTCTGACTTCAAAACAAGCTGACAAGTATTTTACATTAAAAGTATATAAGGCCGATCCTCATTCAAAACTGTGCACGTATAACTTCTCGCTAGGAAACCGAATTCAAAACAGTTACACATATTTCTCTGCACTTACATTTTTCAAAATACGTGTGTTTTGAAGTATGTTCCATTGAAAGTAATATAAAGCCGGTCTAACTTCAAAACGTGCCCACAAGTATTTTACATTTGAAAGTATATAAGGCCGGCCTGAATTCATGTTTTCACAACTATTTTACATTGAAAGTATATATGGCCGGTCTGAATTCAAAAGGGTGCACGTGTATTTTACATATGTAAAATACGTGTGAGCACGTTTTGAATTCAGACCGTCCTTACCCCACTACTGATGTTTGTATACAAATTTTTGAGGAAATTGAAGACGGTTGAGAGTGTTTGTGTGTGTGTATTTTACAAAATTGGCCAGTTTAAGGGGGGCTGGAAAATGTATATAAGCATCGGGAATTAATAGTGGGGCTCTCTAACATTTTACGTTCTTTGTGGTGAACTAGCTAGAAGTCAACTTTGTAATATACAACCAATACAAGCTGGTATTGAGTTGCAACAAGCTATCAGTAAAGTAATTTATAAATATTTTAAAGTACGATACTAGTAAAGCAGTAAGTACAGACTGCTTGATATTATGTAGTTGTATGGAGAGTGTGAAGCTTGCTCTAAAATGAAGTAGAAGTTTGTGGCTGAGTGATTTGGTTGCGTACTAAAGATAAACAAGAGCATTAGCAGAATTGGAAAGTTTGGATATACCGTCATACAGGTTGAGGGAAGAACACAATAGCGGTGTGCAATTACGGCTGGTGCTATCTAGATTTGGGACGTTCCTGAAAGCGCAGTCATTGATGAAAGACAGTAGTTGTTGATGGAGATAGCAGATCCATGTATTATGATAAAATCCAGGTAACTGATGTTGTTTTTAATTGTTTTGTGCATAACTGGTGTAATGACTTTTGATGATTTCTTAGTATTTTACTACGAACTAAACGGACGATATTTTTTTATGAATTATTAATTAAACTCTCTTGATATATTAATTTATTATTTTATTCATGTGAGAAATTATGTGTACAAAATTTTGATATTTAACATACTTATTTAAGTCCAAGGTAAGAGGGCCTTTTTGACAATTTATTGTGCAGAAATTTTCACGAGTGGTTATGGTTACTATGAGCTCGTATTAATCCAAGGGTAACGTAAGGTTGATGGTAAAGCCCTGTTACTTTATTTGAGTAATAATTAATCAGGGGAATTACATGAGCTAGAAGTGTTTTATTTTTGAGAAGGGAAATGTATGTAAGATAATTAATATGTGAATAGGAAGTTGTTGATGTTGTTTGATGTTTTATAGATCTGTAAATAAATCTTTGTGAGTTACCGTAGCAGCGTTTACTTTTTTTAGTAGAGGATTCAGCTTTATTTGTCAGACTGCAGAAGAGCAGCCGTGGCATATTTTGCAGGGGAGATTTCAGAGAATTTTGACGACCCAAAAGCGGGTCTCGAGTTTAGTACCAAGTTAGCCTGCAGCAATAATGGCAACCCGAACGTGAGAAGCTCGAATTCAGATAAATTAAATTCATTTCAGGAAACTGGCGATCTGGAGATAAGGGGTTGATTGTGTTACAGATTTTTTTTATTAATTTTGTTGTGTATGTGAGTTTGGTGTAGTAAACGTATGTTGAAAAAAAGCGGTTGAGGAGTCAGGGAGTTAAGATTGGAACCAGTGATAGTGCTTTGTTTGATCAACCAGAACCGGAAATGGAAGCTGAGGCAGGATGTAGTAGGGATCATTCAAAGACGGTGTCAAGAGACCAAGGGAGCAAAATGATTATGAGAATGTTTGAGAGAATGAGTGAAAAGTCAAATAGAGAATTTGAGCAAATGTCAGGAATCGAATTGGAAATTATAGCAAATGAGTCAGGAATCGAACAGGAAATTAGAACAAATGATGAAAACGTTTAGTGAGAAAATAGAGAAATCAACGAAGCAATTGAGTGATTTTAAACAAAGTCTAAATGTAATAATGGGGGAGATTGAAACACGAGTAGAACGGAATGAAAGGGATACAGTAGAGATTAGGCAAGAAATAGGTCAACTAAAAACTTAAGTAAGGATTTTTGTGAGGAGGAAATCACTAGCAAAATGACTAAAGTAAGCGACTCATGTAGGGACCAATTAGGGAGATTTGAAAGAGAAGCGAGTGGTATTAAACAAAATATGACAGCTATAACGGGGGATGGACCTAGATATTTTTCAAATAATTTATTCTTAGACCAGCAGATGAAATTCTATGCGGATAATCGGGTGAATTTACAAATTTTTATCAATGGTGTTAGGACGTTTGTTAGTAATTTATATGATGAGCAGGCGAAATTGAACATCGTAAAAACATTATTAAAGGACAATGCTGAGGCATGGTATAATTTAGTAGTACATGACATTGAGTAATATTTGGACTTTGAAGAGAAATTTCTAAAATATTATTGAGGTGATCATAAACAAGATCAAGTTAGGGATGACCCAATTACGGGAAAGTATAAAGGGGAATTTTCAGGATCTAGGGAGCAGTATGCTATCAGGAAATACAGCATAACGAAACACTTAAGTCCACCGCTAGCAAATAGGCAGATTATCAAATATCTATCTCGGCATTTTGAATTAAAAATTAGACAACGCATAGCTTTACAGAACATTACTGAACGAAAAACATTTCATAAATACCTACAAAGATACGATGACGTAAGTACGGGGAGAACTAGGGAACCAAGGAACGGAAATATAAATCAGATTACATTTGACTATAGGAGGAAAAAATTTTAATAATAGACCGGTGACAAACTTTAATAGAAATTTTAGAAATAACTGGGAGCCTAGGGCAAATTTTTACCAAAGTCGCAGTGGCACGAGTAGACCGGGAGTGATGCGTGAGCTCACCGGAGATATCAAGAGCACAGACTAGTACAAGCGACAGAAACAATGAAGTTAGAGACAGGCCGGAAGTTAGGAGGACTTATTCTGAGGTAGTAGAAGGACAGAGGGGACCGGAAAGCGTGATACAGGAAAGACATGATTTTCAATAAAAGACAAGCCACTACATATTAAGATATGTAAATATGAACATCCGCGGAAATTTATTACGATAGAGGAAGAAGTGGAACCAGAAGGAGTGGAGAAAGTTTGTTTACCTATTGTGGAAATTAAAATTTTAAATAATATTGTAGGATTGTTGCTTGATTCAGAAGCAGAAGCGAGTTTAGTTTAATTGCTTTCTCCTGTGTTTCCCATCTAAAGATTTGTCGAAATGATGGATCCTACTATTATTTGATAACGCATTTTCCAGTTCGTTAATCGCGCTTTGATAACACGAGAATTGCAATTCGAACTCGTGTTATTTGAACTAATTTTTAATTTGGTTCTGCAGCTTGTGCGTTGAAACATTTTCTACATTACTCGTTTCAGTACTTCAAGAGCGATGCACGCTTTTTGTTCGACAAGTAGGAGGTATTTTGCGTTTCTTGGTTGGAGGTTAAATTGGTTCTTTTTTATGTGGGCCTAACTGTTCTGTGCCACAGATCAACTGCCGTTGCCTGTAAATCGCTAGTGCCGTTATGATAACAGAATAAATAGATCCCGACAACCGTGGCGATGCGGTGTTGATTCACTCCCAATGGCGTGCAAGCTAAGTTTCCCGATACATTCAGGTATACAACTTGTTTTCTTTTGTGTATATCAAGGGAATATTCCTGATCAGCGTTTGGTGTAGTTACGTGATAAGAAACGTGACACTGTAGGACTATTGTTTGTTGTTGCGAATCGATATTATCGCTCTACAAGTGTGATGTACCATTATTAAAAATGTTTGACAAAAGTTCCCACATGTTAATTCTTTTCTACTGATTAGTTTATTTGCAAACGGTAGTATGTACAATTTAAAAGAAGATTTGACAAAAACTCTCACACGTTAATTTTTTTTTACTGATTAGTTTATTTTACAAAAGGTATTATGTGCTATTTTAAAAACGCTTGACAAGAGCTCTCACATCTTTATTTTCTACCGATTAGTTTTATTTTGTGTAAAATACGAGATGCGCACTTCGTATCTAAAGTACTAAATTGTTCGTATCACATAATTGTTTGCTTTAAAATAGGAACGCTTAATATATTTCTTTTGCTTGTTTGTACAGAATCCTTTATTTATTCTTATTGTTAATAGATAATCGGGGGCGACGTTCTTTTTTTGTCTTTTTTTTGTATTTATGTGAATCCCTCACCCTCCGCGTTTGGTAGTTAGCTTTGAATTTACGTGTCTTTCGACTACGTCTAGGTACGTAGCAATTATTGAACCACTGTAAAGAAAAAAATATAAATGGTGAAATTGAATGTCCACGGGTTTCTCTTATAAAACACCAAGTTACTGTGCCACAGTGGGGTAAGTAAACACTTTTGTAGATCAAAACAAGTAAATGTTGTTTTTGTGTCCTTTTTACTTTCGGACTTATCTCTTCCTCTGCTTCATACGGTAATCCGGCCAACCCAATATGCTTGACTTTTCCTTCTAAGATTTTCTTAGGAACATTATCTTCACAAACTTCAACCTTCGTCTGCAGTTTGTTACATTTGGCACACAATCGTTTTTTAGGACAATGAAAAGGAAGATTGAAAGTATTTTTCGGTAAAAACTTCATTCTGAAGGTTTTTTCAATTTCGTTACAACATGATCTATACAATGTGCGATTTTGAATAGGTTTAAGTATGGATGGAAGTATTTTTCTGTGAACGCAATTTTGAGTAATGGCTGTTGTAAGCAGGAAACATAGTAATATGTTTTTTAATAATACTGATATCTATAACAGAAATATTTCTTTGATTACCATGCTCACCTCATTGACCTTCTATGCATATACCATCGATTGTACATTTTCTTTCACTAACGAATAGTATCTTAGATAGTTTTATGTCAAATGTATTTATATACATTATCTGACACACTTCAAGCTTTGTGCCTATAGATAAAACTTACAAAAATATTTACTTAAGAACTCTCTCTTTCAGCTAGTGTGTTTACCCTAATTTCAAATTCTCTGTACATTCTTTTTATACGATGTTTGATATATATTGGTCTTTTTATTTGCTATAACTTCTAGAAGAACCAGAATAAGTGTTCTCGCTGATGTTCATCAACATTTAACAAACATTTGGCCATACAGTTTCACGGTGGCTTTAATATCGTGCTACAAACCTACCAGAATTGTATTTGCTTTCTATCCTTGCTCCTTACACTTTTTACGTATATTTCGGCTCCACTGAAATGGCTTCCGCTGTCGCTTTCTTTTTTAGTGACATCTATACTAGATATTTTGAGAGTACTATTAGCTGTAATTACCTGAAATCTTATTAACTGCTTTACTGTGAGTTATTTACAATTTCCTTCCATTTCGTCGCCTAGTTATTATAACGTTTCTTTTCTTTGTTGCATTTTCTTTTTTTGTGGATTTCATTGCAGTGTCACTGTCAGTACTGGACTATATAGATCAGAGTTACCAGATACAAATAAATTTCCTTCTAAGTCAGACACTTTAGGGTCATTCTTACAATCTGTATTTCGACTCGATGGCAGCATATCACTATAGAAACAATGTCATCTGGTGATAAAACTTTGAGATTTGATACGGGCCAATTCAGCACTACGACACCAAGGGACGGATCGGAATCCGTGCGCGGCCTAGCTCTAGCCGGTGAGGGGTGAGTATGATAAAAGTCATAGGTCGGGGTTGGTAAATGCCCTAAGATGACAATTATAATGGGTCGTAAACCTGGTAGTATGCCAAAAATCGGGTATGACGGCAAAATCAGGTGGGCACCACCAGTAATGTCACTGTGTTAGATATAATCGGGGTCTCGTTACTGGTCGAGCAAACGCCCCTGCACTTGTTATAATAAGAAAATATAATGGTAAAGAAAACTCACGGTGTAGAATGTACTGATTCACCCTACTCACGCAAATTACTACAACAGAATAATGCACCTGGATTATACTCTTAACTCTATTTACAAACACATGGCTGAAAAGAACACATTAATTAAGTACAGTAAGTAACATGAACAAAGGTGTATATAAGCAAATGTAGGTACGGCGTATATTGAGTACGCCACAACTACGATCAAATTAATTATGATAACTAACCAAAAGTAACAACTAGGTGTAAGTTCGCACTGGCCAGGGCTACCAAAGATATACTTGTGAGTACAATTATTTCTAAGATGGGGGGTTGGGTTGAATGCACCTGGGCCTCACGGCAGTACGGGTTCTTAGGTTTGACGACCAAAAGAGTGTAGACTATAGCCCGAAATATCACGCGTGTTACACCGGGTGCATGCAAACCTCCGGTAACAATGTGGACGGTAGACGTAAGTCTACTTGAACTATCTAGGCGCTACAACTGGTACACTCTTACGTTACGAAACAAGTGGTACAATTTGGAAAAGTATCGCAGCTTTAAAATTTTACGGACTAATAGATATACAATGCGCACACAAGCGGCTTTCTGTTTTACACTGTTGACTACAGTGAAAGTAGGGTAAATACGGGGCGAAACGCATTATCTACTTTTAGCTTCACTGGCGGTAGATGCAAAAGAACATCCTATAGTTCAGGGTAAAATATCCCAATACCAGCGTGCGAACCAGTTTGGTCACTTAGTAACTACTACAGTGCAACGCTTACCTTGAAGGGTTTGTGGGGTGAATCAGGTCACTATAGACACAGCGAGGAGAGTGGGTGTCGGTATAATGCAACAGCCCAACTAACTTTATCATAGGTGTGTGTTAATTCATCAGGTTCCCGACTAAATCGGTTGATTACAGCGTACGGCAAATGTAATTTGAGGTCACTTTTCTTTCATCCAAATAAACTCCCACTATGAATTGGCATCTTATAGGCATAACAATGACGGTATATAACATCGGATGTTAGAGTGGACCTACACAAGATTAATTAAACACACCCCAAACGTAAAACGCGACTCGACACTTTTTAATTAATTTTGACAATCCCCTCCTGTCACTTTCTAGCCTTCTTCGCAATTTTGAAAAAGTGTACAGTTTACTTGACTGTCCTTTATCACAAATTGGCATGTCTAATATGCTCGCTAAAGTAAACTATATAATGCTAAACGTTGAATTAAACCGAACGTTACAGATTACCAGTGTCAATTGATTGTTCTGATTGAATAATATTTTGTTCAATTAACTGATCACTTTATTGAGATGTCATTTTCCGTAGCCATATCTGAAAATGAAAACTTATTATTAATGAATCTGGAATAATCAAAGACATCCTAAAAATAACATACGTATAAAAATGTTAAAACTAAATCTTAACTAGTTAATGCACAAACTCCACAAATTATAATTATAATTATTTATATTTCCATTTTTAGGTTCATTTGTAACCAATTCATATTCTTGTCCTTAATATCTTTTACATATTACGCAGTAATTTACAACGGATTCTTATAACATCAATAAGTGTCTTAAGAGAAAATTGAGTAGAATTATGTGCACCCCAAGTTTCTGAATGCAATGAAACTTCAATATAAATGCACAATAAATTTATAGATCCTTTGCTATTAGTTTCTTCATTGTTCTCAGTTTCAAACACATTTCTATCATCAGTTAACTCTTGAAAACGTTATTATTTACTTTTGTTAGGTTATAATAAGAAAGAATAGCTAAATGGTCTAAACTCAGAAAAATAAACCGTTCACAGCGCTGTGTAAACACAAACTGAATGCAGAGATTACAAAAACCATAAACTGACATGGACCTTCCTTAGCATTATATAAGATTGTTATTATATCATCCTATCCTAACAATATTGATGCGTAAGTACAAAAAATTTGATTATAAGAATAGCTAAAGTCAATATTGGTGATCCTTGCATTGAAAATTAACTGTGTACTTTAAAAATGTTAACATCGGCTGTTATTGCAGCTGAAACGCTTTGGATTTTGAAAAACTGTTTCTGACATAAGCAACCATTTTTGCTTCAACTTAGAAAATGCTACAGATTGACATTGGTAGATCTTGCACATGAAAATATATAAGCTCGGAAGTGTAGCAGGTCGCTAATGTAATTATCTCAAGAAACGCCGCACAGACATACGAGCGCGTATACACACACGCAAGCAGGAAAACGCACACTTGTGTGCACACGCACATGCACACGCACACGCACACGCACACGCACACGCACACGCACACGCACACGCACACGCACACGCACATGCATACGCATACGCACACGCACACGCACACGCACACGCACACGCACACGCACATGCACACGCACACGCACGCACATGCACACGCGCACGCGCACGGACACGCACACGCACAACACACGCACATGCACATGCACACACACATGCGCACACGCACACGCACACGCACGATTGCACGCACTCGCGCACCCACGTACACACACGCACATCCACATACACAACACACACACCCACGCGCACACACAGAAAAAGAGTGAGGACCTGGAAAATTGCGTGTACAACATGGAACCGATTCTTTGATTCAAAATAGAACGATTTGGGCCAACTTACATATTATGCAAGTTGTTTCATTAGACCAATAGAAGGTTTCTAAATTAGCAAATAAATATAATTAAAAATTATTATTGTTATTATTGCAAATTAACAAAGCGATATCAGTTTTCGACCGATACAATAAATTTTCAAAATACCCGCAATTTTCTTCGATGCACAAATCAATCCTCCGTAAGACGTTAAACGTGTTTCCTTTGCATTGTTGGAGCATTAATTTTTAAAGAATTGATTGCGTTTAGGATTAGTTTGTGCAATTATTTTTCGCTATTAAGTGGGGAGGAATAAATCGCAGATTTTAAGCTTCCCGGCAAAAAATTGTAACAGGGCGTCAAGTCCCGCTATCGTGCTGACCAATTTGTAAAAGCATTATCACCCCTTCCGATTCATCCATCCAAATAAGGTGCTTACACCTTTGATGAAATATAAGTGCAAAACTTTATTGTACTAGACCGAAATTCATACTCGTCAAGCGAACTAAGATTAAACTACATTCAAATTACATAACTAATAAAAAATAAAGCCCGCTACTAACCTATGTTCTCTTATTTGCGTTGTTTTGCATTCAATGCAGCAAAAACAACGAAAGCACACAGATATTTAAAATATTTTTTTTTTGACAAACTGGTTATATAAGCGCAATTTTACAGGAGACTGGCTACTCACAAACAAAAATTGGTGGATGTTTCATAAGTTGTAAAAAGATTATGGACGGATGGTTGCACAACACATCATTTCTAGCGCTTTTAAAACCATTGTGAACAGCTGTTATTAAAAGTTATGTTTCTTCATACTTATTAGTAACCTTTAATGTTAAATGCATAAAAGTATGTGCATTAAATTCTCATCAATTTCATTAATATAAAGCGTATTTTCAAACACCAAATGCTTTTAATAAAAGTTTGCCCTTTTATAATAAATTATTCCGAGTTGCGGCTTAACCACCCTTATAGACTAAGATGACGTCTCTTTTTTAGCAATATATATATATATATATATATATATATATATATATATATATATAAACAAAGACAAGTTATTTGCAGTCCGCAATAAGAAAATTGTATATAAAGTAAGATGTATCTGTAAACAAACTCTTATGAAAATAATAAGAGCCATTGACAAATACAAATCGGGCTGGTAGTTATATAGCCATTAACAAAACATTAGCTTTATTAATTCATAGGGGAGGAAACATCCACTGACCAATGGTTTCGGCTTGTTAGCCTCATCAGAGTGGACTGTTCCCAAGAACCCTATGAAGTAATCGAAGCTATTATAATGATATAATTTCGAAACAATCACTGTACTATGGCAAAAGTAAATAAAACCGCCATCAGGTGATAAAACACCAACACTACTAAAGTGTGGAAGTACAGAATTGAACCGAAACTACATAATAAATTTTAAAAATGACTATAAAAGTACGTATATATATACACCTGTTAAAACGTTTCAAAAATGTCTATAGCTTTTCATAAAATTTATACAAAAAACCCCCAATTTGTCGGCTTTTACACTTTAAATTATGATTGAGATAAAACAGTTAAAAAATAAATCATATCAAAAATATTTGAGATAAAACGGTTTTAAAAATAAGTCATATCATAAATCTCTAACCTGAAGGATTTTTATAGGTGCTCCGAAGAATTGAAGTAGATATCCAAATCGTTATTGGTGCGTTTGTTTCAATGAAAGGTTTTCCATTTCCGCAATATAATATTTACTATCAATTTGCTTGAGCAGGCAGCATTTTCCAAAATTGTATTTCTGATCGTAATGGCTCGTAATTTAAAGTTCTACAGGAATCGTAACATTATTTTAATTGTAATTTAGGATTGTAATTTATATCGTATTTCAGATTGTCATTGAGATGGTCATTCAGATGGACATTCAGATAGGAATTCAGATGGACATTCAGATCGACATTTAGAGCCCTGTTTTATTTATTATTAGAAATGTTGTAATTTCCTAAATCTTATTTACTTACGTCTCAGAAGTACGGCAGAATTTTCACAAATATACACTCTAAAATTTCACTGTTAACAAATATTTATTATTCTCGTAAATATTTGGCACTTTCAAGTATAGTCACTGCCCAGTTTCAAAGCATACTAACTCGATATTCAATTTTCAAGATATTTATAGGTTCGTTCGACTTTCGTTTGTGATTCGCTGGCTTTTCGTGCTAGGCGAGGCAAGCATATTATCACTTGTTATTTTAAAAGTTTACCAATTGTATGTATTTTAATTGTATGACACGGTGCTCTAAATCACGTAATTCACATGTTATACCTTATATCTACTTCAGGAATCGCAGGAATTCTCGTACATATCGATCACGTAGTCTTGTTTGTTAGCCTTATTCTAATCTAAATTGAATAAATTTGGTGTTTGTTTATTTCCTAATAAATTGGATTTTCGAACAACTGTGATTCTCTTAGATCACGTACGCTTTTAAATAATGCATAATTTCTGCGTGCGTTTACGATAATATCTTAACACATTTTTTGAATGTTTATCTAGCCAATTCATGCAGGTTTTTCACTGATTTAATTTTAATGCGTTTCGATACATTTTTAAATTCTAATCTTTGCTAGTGGCTACTCTTGGATATGTGTTTTAATTGTTTTTACTGCTATATACAGTGTGCTCGCAACTAATAATTTTTATAATAACCTATTTACTCTTCTAATATCTATAATTATATGTTTCTGTTACTTGGGAGTTTCCTTTGCTTATTCTACGACCCTAATGACTTAACCTACCCCTAAATTAACCCTATAATTACAGCAATATATATATATATATTTGTTGTGGAATTAGAGGTTACATAGGTGTAGACAATAAAATTTTAGCAACTGTGTATATAGAAACAGGAGTAAATTATTTATGCGCAAAATTAGTGAATTTATACAGTGAAAACGGACGGTTATTAAGGTATTGTTCTATGTTTAAATTGGAATGTTAAAATGGCATAAGGGAAGAAAGCTTTAAAGTACATAAAAACTCAAGGATACCCATAAGTAATTATAATAATTTTAATTCAAACGCATGGAAGCAAAAAGGGAGCTTGCATGCATAGAAAGTCAATAATTTTAAACGCAAATATTTCCATTTTAAAAGCCAACGTTGGTTTGTACAAATACTAAGAATGGTTAAACTAAGAATTGTTATTTTAAACGATCGGTTGTTTCAAAGAACACCTGTTCATTAAATGTGACTTTCAGGGAACTTAAATAAACGTTAAGACAGAAATTCTATAGAAGTTGTTTGCAACGGTCGATTTGTATAAGCTGTTAAGATAACAAGTGCTTTGAAGACGGAGTGGAATAAACGATCGATAATGTAAGACAGACAGAGAAGCAGATAAAAAAAGCGTTGAATACAAGTCACGTACGAAATACACGGGTAAATGTGAAGGACGACTACAATATCGATTTTCTGTAACTTAAGAGGGGTTTTAAAGAAGACAACAAATATGCGTGGAACAGAGATAAGCGGATAGGTGAAGCGCTGTGACAAAGGAAAATTATATCATTGTTGGATGGCTAGCAGTTTTCAAGAAGAGCGCGTCAGTTAAGGTAGTAAACAAAATTGTAACAACACGACGAAAAAGAGATTTTTAAGAAGTTAGAGTTCGTTACGTTCGGAATTAGTAGAAGTAAATTAAAAAATAAGCTTTTGAAAATGATATAAATACAAGGAGAAAAATAGTAAAGTTTTCTTTCCATTTAGATCTAAGACCGTGCTTAGATCTACAACGTAATAGTAGTAAATGCTCCTACGGTTATCAATTATTGTGTGTTCAGTAAAGTTGCATATAACATCCTGTTTCAAGATTATGAAAGCTGTAGTAACGGACCGTAGAAGGTTGTAAAAGTGATATTGCGCGAGTTGGTGCTATTGTTTAGATAAAAGGTGCCGTTATTACAACGAATCTATTAAATGAAGGGATGATATTTGGGGTAAGCAAAACCTAGAGCGTAACTTGTATGCATGAAATATATTTGGTATGGAATGTTACGCTTGAGACAAAGCTAATATCTGGGGAGCAGAACAGCAGTGGTGGCCGAGATTTGGATGGTGAGGAATCAGCTGGATCCTGGCACAATACAAGTATATAGACACAACAACGAGGGTTTTGGGTAACCAGCTTCTGTGGTGACGAGGAACGAAGGCGACTACAGGTAACGAAACTTAAATTCCTGTTTTTGTATAAACATTTGTGTTGATATTTTTTGTGTTTGTGTGTTTTGATTTATTGGTGGCGTATTTATTACCATAAAACTTGTTTAAAGAGGTATATGTGCAGGACAATAAATTTGATTATTAAAAAAGGGGTTTATTGATGATATATAAAGGTTTATTCATGCTATAAATTGTTGTTGTAAGGAGTAAACTGGTTTTTAAATTTGTTTTCCATAAAATGCAAGGTTTAAAAACCATTTACAGAAACTGGGTTATAATGAGCTCAAAGTAGACCAGAATAAAGTCAAACTAGGGTTGCATGTGGGGCCCATCTACTCGTATTATATAGAATTTGTTGAAATTTATAAAAACCAAGGACTTTAAAGTACTTAATGCTTGAGCTGGTAACAGTTGTAACAAACTGTACCAAGGTGTAAATATTCTATAAATAATGGAAATTTGTTAATATGTGTGAATAAAAGGTTGTATGGTTGTTGTATTATTGATTGGTAATTTCATTTGACTGTGTGTGTGTGTGTGTGTGAAAAAGGTATGTACTTAAAATGGTAGGTATTCAAGAAGAAGTCGATTGCTGAGCTAGCCAGGTTGAGCAGAGAAACACGAAGGCGTCCAAAAGATAAGGTAAGACATTTTTTATTTCTTTTGAAAATTTTATGTTGGCCCAATGCTGGGGCTCGATGTTAAAAGCTAGTTCTAGAGACTTACGATATATATATATATATATATATATATATATATATATTACTCATATTTAGACCAGGGTAGAAAATTAAATAATCACATCAAATAATTTTAATCACCGTGTATAATGAATATTATTAGATAATACGCGTTATTAAAACCGTGAAGCATAAAAATTTATTAGTTTCAGTAAAAATAAGAGATTTAAATCATGGACAAGACGCTTTATATCAAAAGAAACAGTATTAACAAGCTCTACGTAAGAAACAAATGGAAATTACGTGCAAAATGTATATTAATTAACCCTATTTTAAGTAACCGGTATTAAAACGTACAGATAATAATTAATATTTAGTTGGGAGTTAATTGAACCATTATTAATAATAAGCATAAAACTTGTAAAAACCCAATAAAATGCAAATCGTAGAAGGGTATTTAAAATGTTACGTTTGAAAACACCTGCGTATTTTAAAAGGCAATTTCAGTTTAATTTGTTAGATAAACATGTCGATTCTAAGGATATTGGAAACGGTCAGATGCTTTAGCACGAAATACAAAACAGGGTTTATTTAAAAAGCTCTGAGAATTAATATTATTTTGAACACCTGCGTAGTTTAAATATCACATACGGCGAAAATTGTGTAGATAACAAATGGTTTCAAAGAATCTTGGGGAAACCGAGGCTTAATATTCACGAGAAGGTGCGATACGGGGTTATTAAACCCAGATAACAGTCCATGTGGACTGAAATAATCGATCGTAAGGAATATCAATTTGCACCACTAAGAACAGGTTAGATAGAGACAGATAATATGCGCGAGACCGAGACACATATAGTAAAAGGCGGGATTTAAGCAACGTCACGAGGGTCACAATTGGTTGAAAATAGGATGCAAATATCAGAGGTAGAAACAACAATTTCTGTACAAAATTAATTAGTTTTTCTCGGACATGCTTGCGTGCCGTGTGTTGAAATTTCTGAGATTTAAATGGGACGAGTGAAAATTCGTAAAATCGACGCGCGAGCGACAGACTGGGAACATAGAATGAGGAATTCTTTAGAATTACCTGTTTTGAGGACAAAAGCGTCGTGCCGGCTTTTTGCTATATATACCGAGATGAATATAAACAAGCCCTCTTAGACTCTTAGACTTTTGACTATTCGATGCGTTAAAAGCTCTTACATTCGCGACTTGATTGAAGATGTTTATACAGTGCATTTTAGTTTGATAAAATAATTTAAAATTTTGCTCGTATATTTTAGTGATTCAAAATAGTTGGTTATTTACGTGCTAACATGAATGTACTTCAGTGCACTTAGATACAAGGTAATAAAATTTAGTTTCACTGTACCAATTAGCAAAATTTACAACGACAAATGTATACACAAAAGTAGGCAGTTTTGGCGTATATTGGTGAAAGAAGTATGAAGTTATTTGCTATTTTTCGGGGGTGTTAATAATTAAATGGTTCAAATACGTGTCTGGATCCACGAAACAAGGGTCAGATATACACAGATGAATTCCGGAAAAGCCCAGAAACAACTTTAAATAAATGGTGATGGAGTAAATTTTAAAAGCGTTGAGAATTAGAAGCCGTAAATATAATCCTGTTGGAATGGTGTGATTAACTAAAGGGACGATGTACTTTGAAGCTACGAGGACGGTGACCTTCAGGTAAATTATACTATTTTGTTTGACATTTTGTGTGTGTTGAATAACTTTATAATTGATTTACTTTAAATGGACATTAGTGAAATTGTACGAACCATAAAATTTTAATTTTAAGATGAAATTTGCTTGTTGAAGTAGAAAGGGTATTTAGTTTTGATGTTCGGTAATATGATGAAAATTTGGGTATGTCTTTGAGCTCAATTAGACGAACCTGGTTAATTAACGTAAAGGGTGGTAGATGCTCCTTTATACTCAGACTCGGTCTGCTTATATTGTTATATTAATTAGTAGGCATCCAACAAGGACTTTAATTTTGGATGCACATTAAAATGATAATAAAATTAATCTTGAAATTCTTTTTAAAACTGAAATTTATGCTGAGTTTTAATTTTGAAATTTTAATGTATTCTGAATATTGATGTAAATAGAGTTAACGTTGATGTTTTTGGTAGGAATGTGTTGTTTTTTTATGAATGAGGAGGTTTATAACATTAGGTGAGCAGCCGAGGCGAAAAGAGGATCACAGCCGTTTATGACGCCCAATCTGTGGGACTAGAATTTTTTTGTTGAAAGGACCCAGTTCCCGCAGTCAAAGGAGAATATCACAGCAAATTTTGGCGACCACAACGTGAGGGCTCGAGTTCCAAATAAAATTTTTTATTTTATTCCAGGAAACTGGCGATCTGAGAGAGAGTTTCTGTGTGTATAAATTTAAGAGTATTTTAGAGTGTGTGAGTGATTAGAACGTATGCAGAGAAAAGAGTGGTTAAGGAGTCAAGGAGTGGAAATTGGAAGTAACGATAGTGCATTGGGTGAAAAAAATACGAAAATGGAAGAAGCTGGAGGCAGTAGAGATCAGTCGAGGACGGAATCGGGGGATCAAGGAAACGAGATGATATTGAGAATGTTAGAGAGGATGAGTGAAGAATCGAATAAGAAATTTGACCGAATGAATGAGACATTAACAGGAGTTAGGGAAACCCTAAGTGAGAAAATAGATAAGACGAATAAAGAAGTTTCAGAATTTAAAAATAGTCTTACCGTAAAGATGGGGAAGTTGAAAATAGGGTTGAAAAATGAGCGTGATATTACAGGTCTTCGACAGGAAATGGGACATTTAAGGTCCGAAGTACGCATTTTTGTGAAGAAGAGATTAATGTAAAATGACTGAAGTGACGGACTCATGTAGGGATCAGTTAGGCAGGGTAGAACGAAGTTAGTAGTATCAAATACAACATGTCAAATTTAACGGGGATGGTCCCAGATTTTCTACAGGTGGAGTATCATTGGACCAACACATGAAGTTTTATGGCGATAACAGGGTAAATCCACAAATTTTTATTAATAGGTAAGAAATCTAGTGGGAAATTTATTTGACGAACAGACTAAACTAAATACGATAAAGGCTTTATTAAAGGACAATGCGGAGGCATGGTACAATTTAGTAGGACAGGACATAGACACGTATCAGGACTTTGAAAACAAATTTTTAAACATTACTGGAGTGATCACAAACAGGACAGATTAGGGACGACTTATTACAGGAAAATTTAAGGGAGATTTCAGGTTTAGGAGCAATATGCCATCCGCAAATACAGTGTGGCCAAACAACTGAACCACCATTGACGGACGACAGATAATAAGTATATCACGACATTTTGAACTGGAAATTAGACAACACGTGGCCTTACAAAACATACAGAACGGGAGAATTTTTGGAATACTTCAGAGTAGACGAGTAGTGTTGGACGGACGAGATATAGAAAGAAAGTTAACACAGTTAGGTTTGACAACAGGACACCGAATTATCCGAGACGGCCTGACTACAACAGAAATTTTCGACCGAATTGGGAACGACGAGGACAAATACAGGAGAATAGTGCGAAGGGGACCGACGTCAAGACCGACACCGACAGAAAGTTTACCAGGTAAACAGGACTGTGACCACACGCCGAATAGAGACAGGGACACGGATATTAACACGAGGAGGACGTACGCCAAGGTTGTGAAGGACAACCAGGACCAAGAGGAAAACAGTGGGACAGGATTTTTAGAACGCGACAGACCACTAGATTTCGTGTAAATGTATATGAACATCCACGTGAATTTTTCAAAATTGAGGAGGAAGTAGAGCCAGAAACTAAGAAAATTTATGTTTGCCAATTATTAATTTAGAAATTTTTGAGAATAATTTAGAAGTATTACTTGATACAGGGGCAGAGGCGAGTTTAATATCGGAGGAATTCGTCAGCAAAATTAGGGATAAGGTTTGTGATAGAATTATGCCTATAAAGCGTAGCCATTTAGTAGCTCCAAATAAAAGAAGTTTGCTGTAGTAAATAGTGTTGTGGTGCTTAGGATAGATATAGGAGGTTTTAGCTGTGAACAGGAGTTTGTAATTGTACCGGACGAAGTTTCAGAGCATTTTAGGTGTTGACTGTATGATGAAGTTAGGGGTTTGATAGATATGGAACGGAAGGTAATAAGGATTAAGGATAGGGTAGTGCCATGGAAGGGCAGTTATGAAGTCACAGAGGATGACACGGGGTTAGTATTAATGTAGTAGAGGTAGAGGATGATGGAGTAAAACAGATCAACACGATAAGATGTCCAGAGGATAGGATAGTAGAGGTTCAAGCTTTAGTACAAAAAAATGCAGAATTAGTGGGGGTAGAAGAAAGAGGTTGGGACAGGTGAAGGCAGAATTATTTTAGGGTTAAGTGGAAGTTTGTTTTTAATAAAGAGTTTTAAATTATTTGGGATTCCATTAGCAAGAATTCAGAAGGTACGTAGGATTTTGTAGAGAAAAATGAGAAGTAAAAGTACGTTTGGTTTGTCCAGAAAGGGAACAATATAAAAAAACAGAAAGTGGGGTGAAGAAAAAAGAGTAAGGAAATAGGGAGATAAGTTTTTTATGTGAAAGGAACAGGGATTTAATAAGATTAGAAGGGGAAAATAGGGATGAGAGAAGGATATTGAAAAGACTTGGGGGCAAGAAAGGAATTTAAATAGGATAGGGATGAAAGGGTAATAAAGAGTAGAATAAGTGTTTATAGAAAATAAAGTAGGTATAGGATAAAAGGGAGAAATTAGAATAGGTTTAGGATGGAAAAAGAAAATGAGAAAAAAAATAAATAGGTTAAGATAGATATTTATAGAAGATTAGGGAGGTTAGGAAAATAAAGTAGGATAGGATATAGGATTAGGTAGGGGAAGTAAAGTAAGTGAAGATTAGTTAAATAGGATATTATAGGATGTAATAGGATTAGATTTAAAGTAGGAGAAGTTAGGGATAATTTAGTTTATAAATAGGTAGGTTAGGAATAGGATAGGGATATAGGTAGGTTAAATTTTTTTTTTATTAGAAAATAGGTAAGTTAGATAGATAAGGGTAAGGATAGGAATTTTTTTTTTTTGGGCAAATGTTTAATAGATTAAAAAGTGGGATTTTTGTATTCAAATAGGGGAAAATATATATTTGACCAGGGGAAAATTAAATAACCATAAAAATTTTAATCACCTTATAATGAATATTATTAGATAATACGCGTTATTAAAACCGTGAAGCATAAAAATTTATTAGTTTCATAAAATAAGAGATTTAAATCATGGACAAGACGCTTTATATCAAAAGCAGTATTAACAAGCTCTACGTAAGAAACAAATGGAAATTATTTATTAATTAATATTTTAAGTAACCGGTATTAAAACGTACAGATAATAATTTTTTTTTCCTTATTAAAAAGAAAAACTTGTAAAACCCAATAAAATGCAAATCTAGAAGGGTATTTAAAGTTAGTTTGAAAACACCTGCGTATTTTAAAAGGCAATTTAGTTTAATTTGTTAGATAAACATGTCGATTCTAAGGATATTGGAAACGGTCCGATGCTTTAGCACGAAATACAAAACAGGGTTTAAAAAGCTCTGAGAATTAATATTATTTTGAACACCTGCGTAGTTTAAATATCACATACGGCGAAAATTGGTTAGATAACAAATGGTTTCAAAGAATCTTGGAAAACCGGGCTTAATATTCACGAGAAGGTGCGATGGGTTTTAAACCCAGATAACAGTCCATGGACTAAATAATCGATTAAAAGGAATATCAATTTGCACCAATAGAACAGGTTAGAAAGAAGATAAATGCGCAAGCCAAAGACACATATAGTAAAAGGCGGGATTTAAGCAACGTCACGAGGGTCACAATTGGTTGAAAATAGGATGCAAATATCAGAGGTAGAAACAACAATTTCTGTACAAAATTAATTAGTTTTTCTCGGACATGTTGCGTGCCGGTGGAAATTTCTGAGATTTAAATGGGCGAGTGAAAATTGTAAAAATCGACGCGCGAGCGAAGACTGGGAACATAGAATGAGGAATTCTTTAGAATTACCGTTTTGAGGACAAAAGCGCGTGCCGGCTTTTGCTATATATACCGAGATGAATATAAACAATCTTAGACTCTTAGACTTTTGACTATTCGATGCGTTAAAAGCTCTTACATCCCGCGACTTGATTGAAGATGTTAAACAGTGCATTTTAGTTTGATAAAATAATTTAAAATTTTGCTCGTATATTTTAGTGATTCAAAATAGTTGGTTATTTACGTGCTAACATGAATGTACTTCAGTGCACTTAGATACAAGGTAATAAAATTTAGTTTCACTGTACCAATTAGCAAAATTTACAACGACAAATGTATACACAAAAGTAGGCAGTTTTGGCGTATATTGGTGAAAGAAGTATGAATTTTTGCTATTTTTCGGGGTGTTAATAATTAAATGGTTCAAATACGTGTCTGGATCCACGAAACAAGGGTCAGATATACACAGATGATTCCGGAAAAGCCCAGAAACAACTTTAAATAAATGGTGATGGAGAAATTTTAAAAGCGTTGAGAATTAGAAGCCGTAAATATAATCCTGTTGGAATGGTGTGATTAACTAAAGGGACGATGTACTTTGAAGCTACGAGGACGGTAACCTTCAGGTAAATTATACTATTTTGTTTGACATTTTTGTGTGTTGAATAACTTTATAATTGATTTACTTTAAATGGACATTAGTGAAATTGTACAACCATAAAATTTTAATTTTAAGATGAAATTTGCTTGTTTAAGTAGAAAGGGTATTTAGTTTGATGTTCGGAATATGATGAAAATTTGGGTATGTCTTTGAGCTCAATTAGACGAACCTGGTTAATTAACGTAAAGGGGTGGTAGATGCTCCTTTATACTCAGACTCGGTCTGCTTTATTGTTATATTAATTAGTAGGCATCCAACAAGGACTTTAATTTTGGATGCACATTAAAATGATAATAAAATTAATCTTGAAATTCTTTTTAAAACTGAAATTTATGCTGAGTTTTAATTTTGAAATTTTAATGTATTTGAATATTGATGTAAATAGAGTTAACGTTGATGTTTTGGTAGGAATGTGTTTTTTTTTATGAATGAGGAGGTTTATAACATTAGGTGAGCAGCCGAGGCGAAAAGAGGATCACAGCCGTTTATGACGCCCAATCTGTGGGACTAGAATTTTTGTTGAAAGGACCCAGTTCCCGCAGTCAAAGGAGAATATCACAGCAAATTTTGGCGACCACAACGTGAGGGCTCGAGTTCCAAATAAAATTTTTTATTTTATTCCAGGAAACTGGCGATCTGAGAGAGAGTTTCTGTGTGTATAAATTTAAGAGTATTTTTAGAGTGTGTGGAGTGATTAGAACGTATGCAGAGAAAAGAGTGGTTAAGGAGTCAAGGAGTGGAAATTGGAAGTAACGATAGTGCATTGGTGAAAAAATACGAAAATGGAAGAAGCTGGAGGCAGTAGAGATCAGTCGAGGACGGGGGATCAAGGAAACGAGATGATATTGAGAATGTTAGAGAGGATGAGTGAAGAATCGAATAAGAAATTTGACCGAATGAATGAGACATTAACAGGAGTTAGGGAAACCCTAAGTGAGAAAATAGATAAGACGAATAAAGAAGTTTCAGAATTTAAAATAGTCTTACCGTAAAGATGGGGAAGTTGAAAATAGGGTTGAAAAAATGAGCGTGATATTACAGGTCTTCGACAGGAAATGGGACATTTAAGGTCCGAAGTACGCTTTTGTGAAGAAGAGATTAATGTAAAATGACTGAAGTGACGGACTCATGTAGGGATCAGTTAGGCAGGGTAGAACGCGAAGTTAGTAGTATCAAATACAACATGTCAAATTTAACGGGGATGGTCCCAGATTTTCTACAGGTGGAGTATCATTGGACCAACACATGAAGTTTTATGGCGATAACAGGGTAAATCCACAAATTTTTATTAATAGGTAAGAAATCTAGTGGGAAATTTATTTGACGAACAGACTAAACTAAATACGATAAAGGCTTTATTAAAGGACAATGCGGAGGCATGGTACAATTTAGTAGGACAGGACATAGACACGTATCAGGACTTTGAAAACAAATTTTAAACATTACTGGAGTGACACAAACAGGATCAGATTAGGGACGACTTGATTACAGGAAAATTTAAGGGATTTGCAGGTTTAAGCAATATGCCATCCGCAAATACAGTGTGGCCAAACAACTGAACCACCATTGACGGACAGACAATAATCAAGTATATCACGACATTTTGAACTGGAAATTAGACAACACGTGGCCTTACAAAACATAAGAACGGGAGACATTTTTGGAATACTTCAGAGTATGACGGTAGTGTTGGACGGACAAAGAGATATAGAACGAAACGTTAACACAGTTAGGTTTGACAACAGGACACCGAATTATCAGACGGCCTGACTACAACAGAAATTTTCGACCGAATTGGGAACGACGAGGACGGAATACGGAGAATAGTGCGAAGGGGACCGACGTCAAGACCTAGTTACACGACAGAACAGTTTACCGAGGTAAACAGGACTGTGACCAGCACGCCGAATAGAGACAGGGACAGGATATTAACACGAGGAGGACGCGAAGGTTGTGGGACAACCAGGACCAAGAGGAAAACAGGATGGGACAGGATTTTTAGAACGCGACAGACCACTAGATTTCGTGTAAATGTATATGAACATCCACGTGAATTTTTCAAAATTGAGGAGGAAGTAGAGCCAGAAACTAAGGAAAATTTATGTTTGCCAATTATTAATTTAGAAATTTTGAGAATAATTAGAAGTATTACTTGATACAGGGGCAGAGGCGAGTTTAATATCGGAGGAATTCGTCAGCAAAATTAGGGATAAGGTTTGTGATAGAATTATGCCTATAAAGCGTACCATTTAGTAGCTCCAAATAAAAAGAAGTTTGCTGTAGTAAATAGTGTTGTGGTGCTTAGGATAGATATAGGAGGTTTTAGCTGTGAACAGGAGTTTGTAATTGTACCGGACTGAAGTTTCAGAGCATTTTAGGTGTTGACTGTATGATGAAGTTAGGGTGTTGATAGATATGGAACGGGGTAATAAGGATTAAGGATAGGGTAGTGCCATGGAAGGGCAGTTATGAAGTCACAGAGGATGACACGGGGTTAGTATTAATGTAGTAGAGGTAGAGGATGATGGAGTAAACAGATCAACACATAAGATGTCCAGAGGATAGGATAGTAGAGGTTCAAGCTTTAACAAAAACATGCAGAATTAGTGGGGTAGGCAACAGCAGCAGATTGGGAGCAGGTGAAGGCAGAATTATTTTTGACGAGGTTAATGGCAAGTTTGTTTTTAATAAAGTAGATTTAGGAATTCATTCTGGCGGATTCCATTAACAAGAATTCTAGAAGGTACGTAGGATTTTCCGTAGAGGAAAAATCGAAATTGTAAAGTAGTATCGTTTGGTTTGTCGGCAGAAAGGACACAATGATAAATGAGAAACAGCAAGTGTAGGGACTGGAAGAAGTAATATTTAAGAGTAAGGATAATAGGGATGATAAGTTTATTGTATGTGAGATAAAGGGATGTTAAGTATAGATATAGAAGGGGAGAAATAGGGATGAAGAGTATTAGGATGGTTAGAAGAAAGACTTGGAGGGTCAAGAAGAGAGTTAGATTTAAATAGGATAGGGATAGAATAGGTGTAGATAGAAGAGTAGAAGTAAGTGTTTATAGAAAATAAAGCTAGGTATAGGATAAATATGGGAGATAATTAGAATAGGTTTAGGATGAGAATAAAGAGTAAATGTAGAAAAAAAATAAGATAGGTTAAGTATAGATATTTCATAGAAGATTAGTGGAGAGTTAGGAATAGAGTAAGAGTAGGATAGGCATATAGGATTAGGTAGGGGAAGTAAAGTATAGTGAAGATTAGTTAAATAGGATAGGTATATAGGATGTATATAGGATTAGATGGATAAGTAGGATGAAGTTAGGGATAATTTCAGTTTATAGAATGAGGTGAGAGTTAGGAATAGGATAGGGATATAGGTAGGTGTAAATTTTTTTTTGGATTGGAGACAAAGTAGGTAAGTTAGATAGATAAGGGTAGAGAGAGATAGGCAATTTTTTTTGTAATTTTTTTTTTTAATATTTGCATTCAAATAAGTGGGATTATTTGTATTCAAATAGGGGAAAATACTCATATTTAGACCAGGGTAGAAAATTAAATAATCACATCAAATAATTTTAATCACCGTGTATAATGAATATTATTAGATAATACGCGTTATTAAAACCGTGAAGCATAAAATTTATTAGTTTCAGTAAAAATAAGAGATTTAAATCATGGACAAGACGCTTTATATCAAAAGAAACAGTATTAAAAGCTCAGTAAAAACAAATTTCCAAAATGTATTTAATTAACCCTATTTTAAGTAACCGGTATTAAAACGTACAGATAATAATTAATAATTGGGTTAAAACCAATTAAAAAAGCATAAAACTTGAAAACCCTAAAATGCAAATCGTAGAAGGGTAAAAATGTTTTTGAAAACACCTGCGTATTTTAAAAGGCAATTTTAGTTTAATTTGTTAGATAAACATGTCGATTCTAAGGATATTGGAAACGGTCCGATGCTTTAGCACGAAATACAAAACAGGGTTTATTTAAAAGCTCTGAGAATTAATATTATTTTGAACACCTGCGTAGTTTAAATATCACAACGGCGAAAATTGTGTAGATAACAAATGGTTTCAAAGAATCTTGGGAAACCGGGCTTAATATTCACGAGAAGGTGCGATGGGGTTATTAAACCCAGATAACAGTCCCATGGACTGAAATAATCGATTAAGAATATCAATTTGCACCAATAAGAACAGGTTAGAAAGAAGATAATATGCGCAAAGACACATATAGTAAAAGGCGGGATTTAAGCAACGTCACGAGGGTCACAATTGGTTGAAAATAGGATGCAAATATCAGAGGTAGAAACAACAATTTCTGTACAAAATTAATTTTTTCTCGGACATGTTGCGTGCCGTGTTGAAATTTCTGAGATTTAAATGGGCGAGTGAAAATTCGTAAAACGACCGCGAGCGACAGACTGGGAACATAGAATGAGAAATTCTTTAGAATTACCCGTTTTGAGGACAAAAGCGCGGCCGGCTTTTTATATATACCGAGATGAATATAAACAAGCCTTTAGACTTTAGACTTTTGACTATTCGATGCGTTAAAAGCTCTTACATCCGCGACTTGATTGAAGATGTTAAACAGTGCATTTTAGTTTGATAAAATAATTTAAAATTTTGCTCGTATATTTTAGTGATTCAAAATAGTTGGTTATTTACGTGCTAACATGAATGTACTTCAGTGCACTTAGATACAAGGTAATAAAATTTAGTTTCACTGTACCAATTAGCAAAATTTACAACGACAAATGTATACACAAAAGTAGGCAGTTTTGGCGTATATTGGTGAAAGAAGATGAATTTTTTGCTATTTTCGGGGTGTTAATAATTAAATGGTTCAAATACGTGTCTGGATCCACGAAACAAGGGTCAGATATACACAGATGAGTTCCGGAAAAGCCCAGAAACAACTTTAAATAAATGGTGATGGAGAAAATTTTAAAAGCGTTGAGAATTAGAAGCCGTAAATATAATCCTGTTGGAATGGTGTGATTAACTAAAGGGACGATGTACTTTGAAGCTACGAGACGTAACCTTCAGGTAAATTATACTATTTTGTTTGACATTTTTGTGTGTTGAATAACTTTATAATTGATTTACTTTAAATGGACATTAGTGAAATTGTACAACCATAAAATTTTAATTTTAAGATGAAATTTGCTTGTTTAAGTAGAAAGGGTATTTAGTTTGATGTTCGGAATATGATGAAAATTTGGGTATGTCTTTGAGCTCAATTAGACGAACCTGGTTAATTAACGTAAAGGGTGGTAGATGCTCCTTTATACTCAGACCGGTCTGCTTATATTGTTATATTAATTAGTAGGCATCCAACAAGGACTTTAATTTTGGATGCACATTAAAATGATAATAAAATTAATCTTGAAATTCTTTTAAAACTAAAATTTATGCTGAGTTTTAATTTTGAAATTTTAATGTATTCTGAATATTGATGTAAATAGAGTTAACGTTGATGTTTTGGTAGGAATGTGTTGTTTTTTTATGAATGAGGAGGTTTATAACATTAGGTGAGCAGCCGAGGCGAAAAGAGGATCACAGCCGTTTATGACGCCCAATCTGTGGGACTAGAATTTTTTGTTGAAAGGACCCAGTTCCCGCAGTCAAAGGAGAATATCACAGCAAATTTTGGCGACCACAACGTGAGGGCTCGAGTTCCAAATAAAATTTTTTATTTTATTCCAAGAAACTGGCGATCTGAGAGAGAGGTTTCTGTGTGTATAAATTTAAGAGTATTTTAGAGTGTGTGAGTGATTAGAACGTATGCAGAAAAAGAGTGGTTAAGGAGTCAAGGAGTGGAAATTGGAAGTAACGATAGTGCATTGGTGAAAAATCGAAAATGGAAGAAGCTGGAGGCAGTAGAGATCAGTCGAGGACGGAATCAGGGATCAAGGAAACGAGATGATATTGAGAATGTTAGAGAGGATGAGTGGAGAATCGAATAAGAAATTTGACCGAATGAATGAGACATTAACAGGAGTTAGGGAAACCCTAAGTGAGAAAATAGATAAGACGAATAAAGAAGTTTCAGAATTTAAAATAGTCTTACCGTAAAGATGGGGAAGTTGAAAATAGGGTTGAAAAATGAGCGTGATATTACAGGTCTTCGACAGGAAATGGGACATTTAAGGTCCGAAGTACGCATTTTTTGAAGAAGAGATTAATGTAAAATGACTGAAGTGACGGACTCATGTAGGGATCAGTTAGGCAGGGTAGAACGCGAAGTTAGTAGTATCAAATACAACATGTCAAATTTAACGGGGATGGTCCCAGATTTTCTACAGGTGGAGTATCATTGGACCAACACATGAAGTTTTATGGCGATAACAGGGTAAATCCACAAATTTTTATTAATAGGTAAGAAATCTAGTGGGAAATTTATTTGACGAACAGACTAAACTAAATACGATAAAGGCTTTATTAAAGGACAATGCGGAGGCATGGTACAATTTAGTAGGACAGGACATAGACACGTATCAGGACTTTGAAAACAAATTTTACAACATTACTGGAGTGACACAAACAGGACAGGATTAGGGACGACTTATTACAGGAAAATTTAAGGGAGATTTTTCTAAGGAGCAATATGCCATCCGCAAATACATTGGCAAACAACTGAATCCACCATTGACGGACAGACAGATAATCAAGTACCTATCACGACATTTTGAACTGGAAATTAGACAACACGTGGCCTTACAAAACATAAGAACAGAGACATTTTGGAATACTTACAGAGATATGACGAGTAGTGTTGGACGGAAAGAAATAGGAAGAAAGTTAACACAGTTAGGGAAAAATTAAGGGGAAAACGAAAACCCAAATGCCCAAAAATAAAAAAGGGAATTTTGGGAAATTTAAAAAGGGGGCCCCAAAAAAGGGAAGTTTCCAAGGGTTTGGAAGTTTAAGGGATACAAAAAACCCAATTGGGGGGAAACGGGCAAACCCGGGGAAAAAGGAAAAAGGGTTTAGGAGGGGAAAAGGGGGCAATTTTTAAAAAATTTAAAAAAGGATTTAAAAAAACGGCGGAAAACAAGGAAAGGGAAAGGAAAAGGGGAAAAAAAAAATTTAAATTAAAGAAGAAAGGGTTTTGGAAAAAAGCCAAATTTTTAAAATTTAAAAAAAGTAAGAAAAGAAAAATTTAAATAAAAATTTTTTGGGTAATTTGAAGATTACATGGAAATTTAAAAGAATTTGGTAGAAAGGGTTTGGTGGAAAAAAGGATTTTTGGGAAAAAGAGTTTGATTTTAATGGGTTTAGAATTTAGGTTTTGTGAAAAAGGGGTTTGTGTTTAAAAGTTTAAGGATTTAGGTATTTGGAAATTGGGGGGTTTAGAAGGAAAAAGGGTTGGAAAATAAGGGTAGGAGAAGGGAAAAAAAAAAGGGAGGGGTTGGATAATTAAAGAAAAAAAGGAAAGGGAAAAAAAGGGGAAGGGAAAGGGTAAGGAAAAAAAAATTAGGGGGAAGGAAAGAGGAAAGGAAGAGGAAAAAGAGGGGGAAAAAGTTGGGAAAAAAGAAAAGGAAAAATGGGGTTTAAAAAATAATTTTTTTGATTGAACAAGTGAATTTTTAAAATTGAAAAGTAGAGAGAAATAAGAAAATTTTTTGAATTTTTTTGAAATTTTAAATAATTTGAATTTAATAAGGGGAAGGGATTTAAATGGGGAATTCTCAAAAATTAGGGAAAGGGTAAAAATTAAAATAATTTAATCCAAAAAAAATTTTTAAAATAGTGTTTTGAATAATTAGGATTTAATTAACGGGTTTTAAACCGGTGAAGTTTAAATTTTATTTAGTTTAAGTTAAAAATAAGGAAGGAATTTAAATAGGGACCAGGAAGGGCTTATAATCAAAGGAAACAGTATTAAAAGGGTAAGGGTAAGGAAAACAATAAAATAAGTGCCAAATGGATATAATTAACTTTTTAAAAAACGGTTATTAAAAACGACAATAATAAAAATTATTTTGGAGGTTAATGGAATTTTTTTAATAAAAGATTTAAAACTGGGGACCATTAAAAGAATTCTAGAAGGGTTAATTTTTAAAAAAATCGTTTGAAAAATCGTTTTTTGTAGAAAAAACAATGATAAATAGAAACGCAAGTTAGGGACGAAAAAAGTTATTTAAAGTGGAAATAAATAATTTATTTTGGAAAACGGGAGTTTAAATATAAAGGGGAAAATGGGTAAGATAAATGGTTCAAAGACTTGGGGGAAAAGAGGTTAATTTAAATTAGGGAAGAAAGGTGGATAAAGGGGGGTTTTTAAAAATAAACAGGTATGGATAAAAAATAATTGGAATATTTAAAGAATAAAATAAATTAAAAAAATAAGAAGGTTAAGATAGAACAGAAATTATGGAAGAGGAATAAGTAAAAGGGGATTAGAAGGTAGGGGGTAAAATTGGTTGAAATAGGATGGATATAGGAGTAAAAAATTTTGTAAAAAATAATTTAGTTTTGAATGGTGGGTTGGAATGGATAAATGGAGGTGAAAATTTTTGGTTAAAAAGAGGAAGGAAGATAAATAGAAGAAAATTTTTTTGAATTTTTTTGTTTTAAGACAAAAAGTGGGTTTTTGTATTAAATAGGGGAAAATACCAATTTTAGACCTGAAAATTTAATCACTAAAAATTTTAATCCCGGATTGAATTTAAGATTGGTTAAAAAGTGGCATTTTAAGTTTATAAAATAAAATTTAAATTGGCAAATTTATATCAAAAAAAATTTTTAAAAATTTACGTGAAAAAATTTAAAATTAGTGCAAAAGTAATAATTAAATTTAGTTTTATTGAACCAATTAAAATTTAAAACAAAAAATAAAACAAAGTAGAAGTTTTTGTTATTTGAAAAAGGTATTTTGGAATTTTGTTTTTTGTTTAATAAAATGGTTCAAATAAAACGGTCGATCCACGAAAACAAAAAGGGTTTATTTAAAAGTTGAGTTAAAAGCCCGCATTTAAATAAATGGGAAAATTGGAGAAAAAATTTTAAAGCTTGGAAAAGGGCTTAATATTCCGGAATGGTGTTATTAACCCTAAAGCCATGGACTAAAATAAGAAATTAAAGGTAAATTTAAATAAAACATTGTGGACAAAATTTTGGTGGAAAAAACTTATAAAAGGGGATTTAACCTAAGGGACAATTGGTTGAAAATTGTACTAAAAAAAATTTTTAAAAATTTTAGTTTTTGGAATTTTGCTGGTTTGTGAAATTTTAGTTTAAATGGGGATGAAAATTGTAAAATGCCCGGGAGCCAATGGGAACGAATGGTTAAATTACCGTTTTAAAAAAGGGTGGGTTTTTCTTTATACCAGAAATTTCGGTTTGCTTTAATTTTATATTATGGTTAAAAGCTCACAGGACTTTTAAATTTAAAATGCAATTTAAAAATAATTTAAAATTTTCTGAATTTTTTTAAAAATTTGATTTATGCTAAAGTTTTATTTGAAAATTAAAATTTATTCCTGAAATTGAAAATTTAAAAAAAGTTAACGTGGAGTTTTGGGTAAGGGAAAGGTTGTTTTTTATTTTTGGGGGTTTAATTAAACAAATAGGTTGGACCACGAAAAAGGGGATTCACAGGGTTGGAAAAGCCCAAAACCTTTTTGGGATAGAAAATTTTAAAAGCGTTGAGTTAAAGGAAAATAATCCGGGAATTTTTTGGGACAACTTTGAAGCTCGAGGCAAATTAAAATTTTATTTTTTTGACATTTTTTGTGTGTTGAATAATTTAAAGATTTATTTAAATGGTTAGTGAAATTGACAACCAAAAATTTTAATTTTAAGATGAAATTTGGAAGTGAAAGGGATTTAGTTTTGTGTTGGAAATTGAAAATTTGGGAGCTTTGAGCTAATTAGCGAACCGGAATTCAAAGGGGGTTAAGAACCAGATGGTTTTAAATTGTTAAAATTAGTAGGATCCAAAAGGAAATTTTGGAGAATTAAAATGAAATAAAATTAAGAAACTTTTAAAATGAAATTTAGTGAGAATTTTAAAAAGTTTCGAATTTAAAATAGGTTAACGTTGATGGGAGGAATGGTTGAAATGAGGGGTTTATAACAAGGTCGCCAGGGAAAGGGATAAGCCGATACGCCCAATTTGGGAAGAATTTTTGTTAAAGGACCCAGTTCCCAGTAAAGGGAATTCAAGTTTTGGCGAAAACGGAGGGTGAGTTCCAAATAAAATTTTTTATTTTACCGGGAAATGGCGATCTAAGGGAGTTTCTTTGGAAAATTTAAAGTTTTAATGGGTGGGTTTAAACACAAAAAAAGGGTTAAGGATCAAGGGGGAAATTAATGACGAACAGGTTAAAAAAATCGAAAAGGAAAAGGACATGGAAGCAGGACAATAGGGTAAGGAAACAGGAATTAGAAGTTAAAGGATTGAAAACAATAAAAATTTACCGAATGAATAACAAACAGGAGTTAGGGAAACCCTAATAGAAAATTAAGGAAAAGAAGTTTCAGTTTAAAAATAGCTTCCGAAAATAAGTTGTGGGGAAAAAAACTGAATTCACTTGACGGAAAGGGACATTTAAGGTCCAATACGCATTTTTGGAAAAGGGAAATTAAAAACAAGTGGGCCTTAACATTACAGGGAAACCAAGAGAGACAAATTGAAATTTAACAGGAGATTTTTACGGTGGATTTTGGACCAACAAGAATTTTAGGCGAAACGGGTAAACCACAAATTTTTTTAAAAAGAAACGGGGAAATTTATTTGAGAACGCTAAACTAAAACAAAATTTTTAAAGGACAAGCGGAACAGGACAATTTAGTGGACAGGACATAGACAGTACAGGCGAAAACAAATTTTTACCATTACGGAGTGACCAAACAGGCGATTAGGGACAGAACGGAAAATTTAAAGAGGAGGCTAGGAAGGTTGAGAAAACAGGGGCCAAACAACGAACCAATTGGGACAGGATTTTAAGACCACAGACATTTTCTGGAAATTAGACAACACGTGGTTCAAAAATAAGAAAGGAGACAGGAAACTTAAGAAAAATTATGTTTGGCCAAAAATTAAAAATTAAAATTTTTGAAAAGGAAAAAGAAATTTTGACCAAGGGCAGAGGCAGGAATACGGAGAATTCGTCCAGCAAAATTAAGGGAAAGTTTGGAAGAAAAGGCTTAAGCAGCCAATAGAGCAAAATAAAAGAAGGCGTAAAGGTTGTGGGCAAAGGAAAGAGGAAAAAGTGGGACAGGATTTTAGAACGCGAAGCCAAGATTTTGTTTAAATGTATATGAAATAGGTTTTTAAAATTGAGGAGGAATAAGGAAATAAGAAAATTTAGTTTGCCAATTAAATTTAGAAATTTTGAGAATAAGTGAATATTATTGTAAGGGAGAGGGAGTTTAAACAGGAATTCCAGAAAATTAGGGATAAGGGGATAGTTAGAAAAGGTAGCCTTTAGTACCCAAAAAAAAATTTGCAGAAATAGTGGGGGTTAGGAAGAAAGGAGGTTTAAGCGTGAACAGGATTTTTTGACCGGATGAAGTTTGGTTTTATGTTGATTAGGAATTAGGGGTTTTATTAGGAACAAGGAATTTAAGGAAGGGTACCATAAGGGATTTTCCAGAGGAAACGGGGTTTGTAAAGTAGTAGGGTGGGAGAAAAACAGATAAAGAAAACCAGAAAGGGTGTAGGGAACTTTGAAAAAAAGAATTATTAGAAGCAGAAATTGGGAGATAAGGGTTATTTTGGAGGAAGGGAATTTGTTTTTAATAAATAGATTTTAGGAAAGGGGAATTAGAAAGAATTTAGAAGGTAGGGATTTTTAGGGAAAAAGATAATTTAAATAGATGGGTTTTAGAAAGGGAAAAGATAAAGAGAAAAGAAAGTGTAATAAGAAAATAAATTTAAGGTAAGGATAATAGGGAGATAATTTATTTAGTGAGATAAAGGGAGTTAAATGTAAGAAGGGGAAAATAGGGATGAAAGTATTAGGATTTAAAGAAAGATTGGAGGGTAAGAAAGAGTTTAAATAGGATAGGGATAAATAGGTTAGTAGGAGTAAAGTAAGTGAAGAAAATAAATAGGATAGGTAAATAGGGAGATAATTAGGAATAGGTTTAAAGTAAAGAGAAAGTTAAGGGTTAATTAGTTTTATAGAAGAAGTGGAGAGTTAGGAATAGGAAATAGGGGATATAGGTTAGGTGGGGTAAATATTGGATTAGAAAAGGTAGGTATTAGGATGATAAGGTTAGAAAATAGGAAATTGGGTAATTTTTTTGAATTTGGGAATTAAATAGGTGGGATATGGATTAAATAGGGGAAAAATATAATTTAGAAATAGAAAATAAATTTTTTAATTTTTTTCAAATTTTTATTTCATTAAATAATATTATTTGATTAAATAGGGGAAAAACCTAAGCCATAAAAATTAAATAATCCATAAATAATTTTAATCAGGAAAGAATTTATTAAAAACCGGTTATTAAAACCGTAAGAAAAAATTTAATTTCGTAAAATGAAATTTAAATAACCCTTTTTAAAAGAAAAAACCCCGGTAATTAAACTAAACAAATAAATTAAAATTAATTATTTAAGTTGGGTTAATTGAACCAATTAATAATAACAAAAACTTGTAAAACCCAATAAAATGCAAATCGTAGAAGGGTATTTAAAATGTTGTTTGAAAACACCTGCGTATTTTAAAAGGCAATTTTAGTTTAATTTGTTAGATAAACATGTCGATTCTAAGGATATTGGAAACGGTCCGATGCTTTAGCACGAAATACAAAACAGGGTTTATTTAAAAGCTCTGAGAATTAATATTATTTTGAACACCTGCGTAGTTTAAATATCACATACGGCGAAAATTGTTAGATAACAAATGGTTTCAAAGAATCTTGGAGAAACCGGGCTTAATATTCACGAGAAGGTGCGATACGGGGGTTATTAAACCCAGATAACAGTCCATGGGACTAAATAATCGATTAAAGAATATCAATTTGCACCAATAAGAACAGGTTAGAAAGACAGATAAATGCGCAGCAGACACATATAGTAAAAGGCGTGATTTAAGCAACGTCACGAGGGTCACAATTGGTTGAAAATAGGATGCAAATATCAGAGGTAGAAACAACAATTTCTGTACAAAATTAATTAGTTTTTCTCGGACATGTTGCGTGCCGTGTGGAAATTTCTGAGATTTAAATGGGACGAGTGAAAATTGTAAAACGACGCGGAGCGACGGACTGGGAACATAGAATGAGAATTCTTTAGAATTACCCGTTTTGAGGACAAAAGCGCGTGCCGGCTTTTGCTATATATACCGAGATGAATATAAACAATCTTAGACTCTTAGACTTTTGACTATTCGATGCGTTAAAAGCTCTTACATTCGCGACTTGATTGAAGATGTTAAACAGTGCATTTTAGTTTGATAAAATAATTTAAAATTTTGCTCGTATATTTTAGTGATTCAAAATAGTTGGTTATTTACGTGCTTGAATGTACTTCAGTGCACTTAGATACAAGGTAATAAAATTTAGTTTCACTGTACCAATTAGCAAAATTTACAACGACAAATGTATACACAAAAGTAGGCAGTTTTGGCGTATATTGGTGAAAGAAGTATGAATTTTTGCTATTTTTGGGGTGTTAATAATTAAATGGTTCAAATACGTGTCTGGATCCACGAAACAAGGGTCAGATATACACAGATGATTCCGGAAAAGCCCAGAAACAACTTTAAATAAATGGTGATGGAGAAATTTTAAAAGCGTTGAGAATTAGAAGCCGTAAATATAATCCTGTTGGAATGGTGTGATTAACTAAAGGGACGATGTACTTTGAAGCTACGAGGACAGTAACCTTCAGGTAAATTATACTATTTTGTTTGACATTTTGTGTGTGTTGAATAACTTTATAATTGATTTACTTTAAATGGACATTAGTGAAATTGTACTAACCATAAAATTTTAATTTTAAGATGAAATTTGCTTGTTGAAGTAGAAAGGGTATTTAGTTTTGATGTTCGGTAATATGATGAAAATTTGGGTATGTCTTTGAGCTCAATTAGACGAACCTGGTTAATTAACGTAAAGGGGTGGTAGATGCTCCTTTATACTCAGACTCGGTCTGCTTATATTGTTATATTAATTAGTAGGCATCCAACAAGGACTTTAATTTTGGATGCACATTAAAATGATAATAAAATTAATCTTGAAATTCTTTTAAAACTGAAATTTATGCTGAGTTTTAATTTTGAAATTTTAATGTATTTTGAATATTGATGTAAATAGAGTTAACGTTGATGTTTTGGTAGGAATGTGTTGTTTTTTTTATGAATGAGGAGGTTTATAACATTAGGTGAGCAGCCGAGGCGAAAAGAGGATCACAGCCGTTTATGACGCCCAATCTGTGGGACTAGAATTTTTTGTTGAAAGGACCCAGTTCCCGCAGTCAAAGGAGAATATCACAGCAAATTTTGGCGACCACAACGTGAGGGCTCGAGTTCCAAATAAAATTTTTTTATTTTATTCCAGGAAACTGGCGATCTGAGAGAGAGTTTCTGTGTGTTATAAATTTAAGAGTATTTTAGAGTGTGTGGAGTGATTAGAACGTATGCAGAGAAAAGAGTGGTTAAGGAGTCAAGGGGAAATTGGAAGTAACGATAGTGCATTGGTGAAAAAATACGAAAATGGAAGAAGCTGGAGGCAGTAGAGATCAGTCGAGGACGGAATCGGGGATCAAGGAAACGAGATGATATTGAGAATGTTAGAGAGGATGAGTGAAGAATCGAATAAGAAATTTGACCGAATGAATGAGACATTAACAGGAGTTAGGAAACCCTAAGTGAGAAAATAGATAAGACGAATAAAGAAGTTTCAGAATTTAAAAATAGTCTTACCGTAAAGATGGGGAAGTTGAAAATAGGGTTGAAAAAATGAGCGTGATATTACAGGTCTTCGACAGGAAATGGGACATTTAAGGTCCGAAGTACGCATTTTTGGAAGAAGAGATTAATGTAAAATGACTGAAGTGACGGACTCATGTAGGGATCAGTTAGGCAGGGTAGAACGCGAAGTTAGTAGTATCAAATACAACATGTCAAATTTAACGGGGATGGTCCCAGATTTTCTACAGGTGGAGTATCATTGGACCAACACATGAAGTTTTATGGCGATAACAGGGTAAATCCACAAATTTTATTAATAGGTAAGAAATCTAGTGGGAAATTTATTTGACGAACAGACTAAACTAAATACGATAAAGGCTTTATTAAAGGACAATGCGGGGCATGGTACAATTTAGTAGGACAGGACATAGACACGTATCAGGACTTTGAAAACAAATTTTTACAACATTACTGGAGTGATCACAAACAGGATCAGATTAGGGACGACTTGATTACAGGAAAATTTAAGGAGAGTTTGCAGGTTCAGGAGCAATATGCCATCCGCAAATACAGTTGGGCAAACAACTGAACCACCATTGACGGACGACAATTAATAAGTATATCACGACATTTTGAAGGAAATTAGACAACACGTGGCCTTACAAAACATAAGACAGGAGAATTTTGGAATACTTTCAGAGTATGACGATGTATGTGTTGGACGGACAAGAGAATATAGAACGAAACGTTAACACAGTTAGGTTTGACAACAGGACACCGAATTATCCGAGACGGCCTGACTACAACAGAAATTTTCGACCGAATTGGGAACGACGAGGACAGGAATACAGGAGCAATAGTGCGACTGGGGACCGACGTCAAGACCTAGTTACACGGACAGAACAGTTTACCGGAGGTAAACAGGACTGTGACCAACACGCCGAATAGAGACAGGGACACGGATATTAACACGAGGAGGACGTACGCACAGGTTGTAGAAGGACAACCAGGACCAAGCACGGAAAACAGGATGGGACAGGATTTTTAGAACGCGACAGACCACTAGATTTCTGTTAAATGTATATGAACATCCACGTGAATTTTTCAAAATTGAGGAGGAAGTAGAGCCAGAAACTAAGAAAAATTTATGTTTGCCAATTATTAATTTAGAAATTTTTGAGAATAATTTAGAAGTATTACTTGATACAGGGGCAGAGGCGAGTTTAATATCGGAGGAATTCGTCAGCAAAATTAGGGATAAGGTTTGTGATAGAATTATGCCTATAAAGCGTAGCCATTTAGTAGCTCCAAAAAAAAGAAGTTTGCTGTAGTAAATAGTGTTGTGGTGCTTAGGATAGATATAGGAGGTTTAGCTGTGAACAGGAGTTTGTAATTGTACCTGGACTGAAGTTTCAGAGCATTTTAGGTGTTGACTGTATGATGAAGTTAGGGTTTGATAGATATGGAACGGAAGGTAATAAGGATTAAGATAGGGTAGTGCCATGGAAGGGCAGTTATGAAGTCACAGAGGATGACACGGGGTTGAGTATTAATGTAGTAGAGGTAGAGGATGATGGAGTAAAACAGATCAACACGATAAGATGTCCAGAGGATAGGATAGTAGAGGTTCAAGCTTTAGTACAAAACATGCAGAATTAGTGGGGGTAGAAGCAACAGCAGAATTGGGAGCAGGTGAAGGCAGAATTATTTTTGACGAGGTTAAGTGGCAAGTTTGTTTTAATAAAGTAGATTTAGGAATTCATTCTGGCGGATTCCATTACAAGAATTCTAGAAGGTACTAGGATTTTCCGTAGAGAAAAATCGAGAATTGTAAAGTAGTATCGTTTGGTTTGTCGGCAGAAAGGGACACAATGATAAATGAGAAACAGGCAAGTGTAGGGACTGAAGAAGAAGTAATATTTAAGAGTCAGGATAATAGGGATGATAAGTTTATTGTATGTGAGAGAACAGGGATGTTAAGTATAGATATAGGGGGAGAAATAGGGATGAAGAGTATTAGGATAGTTAGAAGAAAGACTTGGAGGGTCAAGAAGAGGTTAGATTTAAATAGGATAGGGATAGAATAGGTGTAGATAGAAGAGTAGAAGTAAGTGTTTATAGAAAATAAAGCTAGGTATAGGATAAATATGGAAGATAATTAGGAATAGGTTTAGGATGAGAATAAAGAGTAAATGTAGAAAAAAAAATAAGATAGGTTAAGTATAGATATTTCATAGAAGATTAGTGGAGAGTTAGGAATAGAGTAAGAGTAGGATAGGCATATAGGATTAGGTAGGGGGAAGTAAAGTATAGTGAAGATTAGTTAAATAGGATAGGTATATAGGATGTATATAGGATTAGATTTATAAGTAGGACGAAGTTAGGGATAATTTCAGTTTATAGAATGAGGTGAGAGTTAGGAATAGGATAGGGATATAGGTAGGTGTAAATTTTTTTTTTGGATTGGAGACAAAGTAGGTAAGTTAGATAGATAAGGGTAGAGAGAGATAGGCAATTTTTTTGTAATTTTTTTGGGCTAAATGTTTAATATTTGCATTCAAATAAGTGGGATTATTTGTATTCAAATAGGGGGAAAATACTCATATTTAGACCAGGGTAGAAAATTAAATAATCACATCAAATAATTTTAATCACCGTGTATAATGAATATTATTAGATAATACGCGTTATTAAAACCGTGAAGCATAAAAATTTATTAGTTTCAGTAAAAATAAGAGATTTAAATCATGGACAAGACGCTTTATATCAAAAGAAACAGTATTAACAAGCTCTACGTAAGAAACAAATGGAAATTACGTGCAAAATGTATATTAATTAACCCTATTTTAAGTAACCGGTTTAAAACGTACAGATAATAATTAATATTTAGTTGGAGTTAATTGAACCATTATTAATAATAAGCATAAAACTTGTAAAACCCAATAAAATGCAAATCGTAGAAGGGTATTTAAAATGTTACGTTTGAAAACACCTGGTATTTTAAAAGGCAATTTAGTTTAATTTGTTAGATAAACATGTCGATTCTAAGGATATTGGAAACGGTCCGATGCTTTAGCCGAAATACAAAACAGGGTTTATTTAAAAGCTCTGAGAATTAATATTATTTTGAACACCTGCGTAGTTTAAATATCACATACGGCGAAAATTGTGTAGATAACAAATGGTTTCAAAGAATCTTGGGAAACCGAGGCTTAATATTCACGAGAAGGTGCGATACGGGGTTATTAAACCCAGATAACAGTCCATGTGGACTGAAATAATCGATCGTAAGGAATATCAATTTGCACCACTAAGAACAGGTTAGATACAGACAGATAATATGCGCGAGAAGACACATATAGTAAAAGGCGGGATTTAAGCAACGTCACGAGGGTCACAATTGGTTGAAAATAGGATGCAAATATCAGAGGTAGAAACAACAATTTCTGTACAAAATTAATTAGTTTTTCTCGGACATGCTTGCGTGCCGTGTTTGAAATTTCTGAGATTTAAATGGGACGAGTGAAAATTCGTAAAATCGACGCGCGAGCGACAGACTGGGAACATAGAATGAGAATTCTTTAGAATTACCGTTTTGAGGACAAAAGCGTCGTGCCGGCTTTTGCTATATATACCGAGATGAATATAAACAAGCCCTCTTAGACTCTTAGACTTTTGACTATTCGATGCGTTAAAAGCTCTTACATTCGCGACTTGATTGAAGATGTTTATACAGTGCATTTTAGTTTGATAAAATAATTTAAAATTTTGCTCGTATATTTTAGTGATTCAAAATAGTTGGTTATTTACGTGCTAACATGAATGTACTTCAGTGCACTTAGATACAAGGTAATAAAATTTAGTTTCACTGTACCAATTAGCAAAATTTACAACGACAAATGTATACACAAAAGTAGGCAGTTTTGGCGTATATTGGTGAAAAAGTATGAAGTTATTTTATTTTCGGGGTGTTAATAATTAAATGGTTCAAATACGTGTCTGGATCCACGAAACAAGGGTCAGATATACACAGATGAATTCCGGAAAAGCCCAGAAACAACTTTAAATAAATGGTGATGGAGTAAATTTTAAAAGCGTTGAGAATTAGAAGCCGTAAATATAATCCTGTTGGAATGGTGTGATTAACTAAAGGGACGATGTACTTTGAAGCTACGAGGACGGTGACCTTCAGGTAAATTATACTATTTTGTTTGACATTTTGTGTGTGTTGAATAACTTTATAATTGATTTACTTTAAATGGACATTAGTGAAATTGTACGAACCATAAAATTTTAATTTTAAGATGAAATTTGCTTGTTGAAGTAGAAAGGGTATTTAGTTTTGATGTTCGGTAATATGATGAAAATTTGGGTATGTCTTTGAGCTCAATTAGACGAACCTGGTTAATTAACGTAAAGGGGTGGTAGATGCTCCTTTATACTCAGACTCGGTCTGCTTATATTGTTATATTAATTAGTAGGCATCCAACAAGGACTTTAATTTTGGATGCACATTAAAATGATAATAAAATTAATCTTGAAATTCTTTTAAAACTGAAATTTATGCTGAGTTTAATTTTGAAATTTTAATGTATTCTGAATATTGATGTAAATAGAGTTAACGTTGATGTTTTTGGTAGGAATGTGTTGTTTTTTTTATGAATGAGGAGGTTTATAACATTAGGTGAGCAGCCGAGGCGAAAAGAGGATCACAGCCGTTTATGACGCCCAATCTGTGGGACTAGAATTTTTTTGTTGAAAGGACCCAGTTCCCGCAGTCAAAGGAGAATATCACAGCAAATTTTGGCGACCACAACGTGAGGGCTCGAGTTCCAAATAAAATTTTTTATTTTATTCCAAGGAAACTGGCGATCTGAGAGAGAGTTTCTGTGTGTTATAAATTTAAGAGTATTTTAGAGTGTGTGGAGTGATTAGAACGTATGCAGAAAAAGAGTGGTTAAGGAGTCAAGGGTGGAAATTGGAAGTAACGATAGTGCATTGGGTGAAAAAATACGAAAATGGAAGAAGCTGGAGGCAGTAGAGATCAGTCGAGGACGGAATCGGGGATCAAGGAAACGAGATGATATTGAGAATGTTAGAGAGGATGAGTGAAGAATCGAATAAGAAATTTGACCGAATGAATGAGACATTAACAGGAGTTAGGGAAACCCTAAGTGAGAAAATAGATAAGACGAATAAAGAAGTTTCAGAATTTAAAATAGTCTTACCGTAAAGATGGGGAAGTTGAAAATAGGGTTGAAAAAATGAGCGTGATATTACAGGTCTTCGACAGGAAATGGGACATTTAAGGTCCGAAGTACGCATTTTGTGAAGAAGAGATTAATGTAAAATGACTGAAGTGACGGACTCATGTAGGGATCAGTTAGGCAGGGTAGAACGGGTTAGTAGTATCAAATACAACATGTCAAATTTAACGGGGATGGTCCCAGATTTTCTACAGGTGGAGTATCATTGGACCAACACATGAAGTTTTATGGCGATAACAGGGTAAATCCACAAATTTTTATTAATAGCGTAAGAAATCTAGTGGGAAATTTATTTGACGAACAGACTAAACTAAATACGATAAAGGCTTTATTAAAGGACAATGCGGAGGCATGGTACAATTTAGTAGGACAGGACATAGACACGTATCAGGACTTTGAAAACAAATTTTACAACATTACTGGAGTGATCACAAACAGGATCAGATTAGGGACGACTTGATTACAGGAAAATTTAAGGGAGAGTTTGCAGGTTCTAAGGAGCAATATGCCATCCGCAAATACAGTGTGGCCAAACAACTGAATCCACCATTGACGGACAGACAGATAATCAAGTACCTATCACGACATTTTGAACTGGAAATTAGACAACACGTGGCCTTACAAAACATCACAGAACGGGAGACATTTTGGAATACTTACAGAGATATGACGATGTATGTGTTGGACGGACAAGAGATACGAGAACGAAACGTTAACACAGTTAGGTTTGACAACAGGACACCGAATTATCCGAGACGGCCTGACTACAACAGAAATTTTCGACCGAATTGGGAACGACGAGGACAGGAATACAGGAGCAATAGTGCGACTAGGGGACCGACGTCAAGACCTAGTTACACGCGACAGAACAGTTTACCGGAGGTAAACAGGACTGTGACCAGCACGCCGAATAGAGACAGGGACACGGATATTAACACGAGGAGGACGTACGCACAGGTTGTAGAAGGACAACCAGGACCAAGCACGGAAAACAGAATGGGACAGGATTTTTAGAACGCGACAGACCACTAGATTTCTGTGTAAATGTATATGAACATCCACGTGAATTTTTCAAAATTGAGGAGGAAGTAGAGCCAGAAACTAAGAAAAATTTATGTTTGCCAATTATTAATTTAGAAATTTTTGAGAATAATTTAGAAGTATTACTTGATACAGGGGCAGAGGCGAGTTTAATATCGGAGGAATTCGTCAGCAAAATTAGGGATAAGGTTTGTGATAGAATTATGCCTATAAAGCGTAGCCATTTAGTAGCTCCAAATAAAAAGAAGTTTGCTGTAGTAAATAGTGTTGTGGTGCTTAGGATAGATATAGGAGGTTTTAGCTGTGAACAGGAGTTTGTAATTGTACCGGGACTGAAGTTTCAGAGCATTTTAGGTGTTGACTGTATGATGAAGTTAGGGGTGTTGATAGATATGGAACGGAAGGTAATAAGGATTAAGGATAGGGTAGTGCCATGGAAGGGCAGTTATGAAGTCACAGAGGATGACACGGGGTTGAGTATTAATGTAGTAGAGGTAGAGGATGATGGAGTAAAACAGATCAACACGATAAGATGTCCAGAGGATAGGATAGTAGAGGTTCAAGCTTTAGTACAAAAACATGCAGAATTAGTGGGGGTAGAAGCAACAGCAGCAGATTGGGAGCAGGTGAAGGCAGAATTATTTTTGACGAGGTTAAGTGGCAAGTTTGTTTTTAATAAAGTAGATTTTAGGAATTCATTCTGGCGGATTCCATTAGACAAGAATTCTAGAAGGTACGTAGGATTTTCCGTAGAGAGAAAAATCGAGAATTGTAAAGTAGTATCGTTTGGTTTGTCGGCAGAAAGGGACACAATGATAAATGAGAAACAGGCAAGTGTAGGGACTGAAGAAGAAGTAATATTTAAGAGTAAGGATAATAGGGATGATAAGTTTATTGTATGTGAGAGAACAGGGATGTTAAGTATAGATATAGAAGGGGGAGAAATAGGGATGAGGAGTATTAGGATAGTTAGACGAAAGACTTGGAGGGTCAAGAAGAGAGTTAGATTTAAATAGGATAGGGATAGAATAGGTGTAGATAGAAGAGTAGAAGTAAGTGTTTATAGAAAATAAAGCTAGGTATAGGATAAATATGGGAGATAATTAGGAATAGGTTTAGGATGAGAATAAAGAGTAAATGTAGAAAAAAAAATAAGATAGGTTAAGTATAGATATTTCATAGAAGATTAGTGGAGAGTTAGGAATAGAGTAAGAGTAGGATAGGCATATAGGATTAGGTAGGGGGAAGTAAAGTATAGTGAAGATTAGTTAAATAGGATAGGTATATAGGATGTATATAGGATTAGATTTATAAGTAGGACGAAGTTAGGGATAATTTCAGTTTATAGAATGAGGTGAGAGTTAGGAATAGGATAGGGATATAGGTAGGTGTAAATTTTTTTTTTTGGATTGGAGACAAAGTAGGTAAGTTAGATAGATAAGGTAGAGAGAGATAGGCAATTTTTTGTAATTTTTTGGGCTAAATGTTTAATATTTGCATTCAAATAAGTGGGATTATTTGTATTCAAATAGGGGGAAAATACTCATATTTAGACCAGGGTAGAAAATTAAATAATCACATCAAATAATTTTAATCACCGTGTATAATGAATATTATTAGATAATACGCGTTATTAAAACCGTGAAGCATAAAAATTTATTAGTTTCAGTAAAAATAAGAGATTTAAATCATGGACAAGACGCTTTATATCAAAAGAAACAGTATTAACAAGCTCTACGTAAGAAACAAATGGAAATTACGTGCAAAATGTATATTAATTAACCCTATTTTAAGTAACCGGTATTAAAACGTACAGATAATAATTAATATTTAGTTGGAGTTAATTGAACCATTATTAATAATAAGCATAAAACTTGTAAAAACCCAATAAAATGCAAATCGTAGAAGGGTATTTAAAATGTTACGTTTGAAAACACCTGCGTATTTTAAAAGGAAATTTTAGTTTAATTTGTTAGATAAACATGTCGATTCTAAGGATATTGGAAACGGTCCGATGCTTTAGCACGAAATACAAAACAGGGTTTATTTAAAAAGCTCTGAGAATTAATATTATTTTGAACACCTGCGTAGTTTAAATATCACATACGGCGAAAATTGTGTAGATAACAAATGGTTTCAAAGAATCTTGGGAAAACCGAGGCTTAATATTCACGAGAAGGTGCGATACGGGGTTATTAAACCCAGATAACAGTCCATGTGGACTGAAATAATCGATCGTAAGGAATATCAATTTGCACCACTAAGAACAGGTTAGATAGAGACAGATAATATGCGCGAGACCGAGACACATATAGTAAAAGGCGGGATTTAAGCAACGTCACGAGGGTCACAATTGGTTGAAAATAGGATGCAAATATCAGAGGTAGAAACAACAATTTCTGTACAAAATTAATTAGTTTTTCTCGGACATGCTTGCGTGCCGTGTGTTGAAATTTCTGAGATTTAAATGGGACGAGTGAAAATTCGTAAAAATCGACGCGCGAGCGACAGACTGGGAACATAGAATGAGGAATTCTTTAGAATTACCCGTTTTGAGGACAAAAGCGTCGTGCCGGCTTTTTGCTATATATACCGAGATGAATATAAACAAGCCCTCTTAGACTCTTAGACTTTTGACTATTCGATGCGTTAAAAGCTCTTACATTCGCGACTTGATTGAAGATGTTTATACAGTGCATTTTAGTTTGATAAAATAATTTAAAATTTTGCTCGTATATTTTAGTGATTCAAAATAGTTGGTTATTTACGTGCTAACATGAATGTACTTCAGTGCACTTAGATACAAGGTAATAAAATTTAGTTTCACTGTACCAATTAGCAAAATTTACAACGACAAATGTATACACAAAAGTAGGCAGTTTTGGCGTATATTGGTGAAAGAAGTATGAAGTTATTTGCTATTTTTCGGGGGTGTTAATAATTAAATGGTTCAAATACGTGTCTGGATCCACGAAACAAGGGTCAGATATACACAGATGAATTCCGGAAAAGCCCAGAAACAACTTTAAATAAATGGTGATGGAGTAAATTTTAAAAGCGTTGAGAATTAGAAGCCGTAAATATAATCCTGTTGGAATGGTGTGATTAACTAAAGGGACGATGTACTTTGAAGCTACGAGGACGGTGACCTTCAGGTAAATTATACTATTTTGTTTGACATTTTGTGTGTGTTGAATAACTTTATAATTGATTTACTTTAAATGGACATTAGTGAAATTGTACGAACCATAAAATTTTAATTTTAAGATGAAATTTGCTTGTTGAAGTAGAAAGGGTATTTAGTTTTGATGTTCGGTAATATGATGAAAATTTGGGTATGTCTTTGAGCTCAATTAGACGAACCTGGTTAATTAACGTAAAGGGGTGGTAGATGCTCCTTTATACTCAGACTCCGGTCTGCTTATATTGTTATATTAATTAGTAGGCATCCAACAAGGACTTTAATTTTGGATGCACATTAAAATGATAATAAAATTAATCTTGAAATTCTTTTAAAACTGAAATTTATGCTGAGTTTTAATTTTGAAATTTTAATGTATTCTGAATATTGATGTAAATAGAGTTAACGTTGATGTTTTTGGTAGGAATGTGTTGTTTTTTTTTATGAATGAGGAGGTTTATAACATTAGGTGAGCAGCCGAGGCGAAAAGAGGATCACAGCCGTTTATGACGCCCAATCTGTGGGACTAGAATTTTTTTGTTGAAAGGACCCAGTTCCCGCAGTCAAAGGAGAATATCACAGCAATATATATATATATATATATATATATATATATATATAAAAGTAGGATGGTAAATAGATTAAACTTCCAAATGAATAAAACATTTCTGGCAATGTGGCTGTTAAAGTAACGGACAAAACTAATTTTGATTTACTCTGTAGAAATACATTCATCACGTTTCGGTAATTTATTGTTATAGAAGCTTCTGCATAACAACCTAGATTAATAAAATATTTTAATTGAATGATAGTGTAACTGCAGAGGTAACGTGTAGTAGAGTTCTTATTTGTTATGGCGTAAGCAATGTTTAAGCTGTACACAGGATATTTTAAAGTAAAAGGTATATAGTGGTTTAAACAAATCGGGTAGTGACATAATTAAAAGTAACAGCTCTCACGCATTCCAAATATGTCAATGTGACGGTTGTAATGTTTAAGCTAATGGCGTAAAAATTAAATTTGGCAACAATACGTGAGATATTTAGTGACGTCCTAATATCAAAAATTTTATGCCGCTGTTGAAACGCCCTTCTTAGCATATTTGGACTTTCTTTTTCCGAACAATATCGCCAAGTAACCTATACGAAGATTGTAACATTATTTTGAAATGTTAACTAATAAACAGATTAATTGATTAATTAAATTTCAATAACTTGCATAACTTACAGGAAGAATTCGATAAGAAATTAATCTTATATTTTAGTTAGCATCCCTTATAATAAAGACCAGGTTTAGAAATAGCTTTAGGCTTAAATATTAAAAATTCCAGCGACAGTTATCATAATTTAATGGTCTTACCTTGCAAATCCGAATACAATAAGCCTTTTAAAACTTATGTCGATTATAGATTGACAAATCTAATAAAATTACATGGAATAGTACCTTTTAAACGTAAACAAGGAAAAGCAATTTTTAGTTGTAAAACTTAATCTTCTTAATATTTTCGTGATTGACAGCGGGTTATAAAAAACGAAACATTAAAAATAGCCAAACTATTTTTTAATTTGATTTGTTTAAAGATTGCAAGTAATTTTATGTAGTCTAGAAACAACTATTGTATTAAAAATTCATTTCAACTCAAGTGGGTTAACCGGTCTTTTGTTAATGGCAGACAGCTATCGCCAATAGGTATGGTCCACAATTCTGTAATTAAAATTCCAAGAAGATACTACATATTTAAACCCTTAGAAAAATAATTGCTTCCGCGACCCTCATCTTGAAATATTGTTTTTGGGAGGTTCTGTTAAGTCATTGGATAACAGAAATATGACGTAAATAATGGTTAGAGTAGAGATTAATATATAATTTAAGGCTTTAGCTAAAAGACGAGAGATCCCAATAGGGTTGTCCGTTGTTAAAAGGTAGAAACGTAGCCACAGAAGTTTGCGGGTAGCATTCTCCGGCATCACAGATATGATATTGCACTTAGTATCACGATAGTGAAATTGGAAAGGAGTAATTAACTTTTCCAGTTCGCGAGGGTTGATGCCCGTGTGTTCGCGGATTTATCAGTGATATAAAGAAATAATAAAAAGCTTATATGCATGTGATGCACAAGTTATGTTAAGCTCAACAAGATCCTGCCGGGTTTGTGTGCTATTGAATTATTTAATAATTGCAAGGAACAAGAGCAACAAGCGAGATTCTCTCCTTCAATTTAAGAGCTGTTCTGCGTTGGAAGGCAAACCATCAAACAATTGACGATTTTTAGTAAGTAAGTTTTTATAGTTTAGTTAGCATGACCGATTTTTAGTTAATTTATTTGTTAGGACGTTTTGGCCATAAACCGTAGGATTAATTTAGTGTAAAATTTATAGTATAAGTTTTCTTCCATAAAAAATGTTTGGGAATTGCTTATGTACATAAAATTAGCATAATTCCATATCAACCATTCAATTACATTTCTAAATTAAAATCAATGAATTTTCTAATGTAAGAGGTTTCACGTTTATTGCTCTGGTGATTAAATAGTTTTCGTATACCGTTGATTAAGTCAATATATTTTTTATTTTTGATCATGAAATGTGCATAAGTAGTCAAAGAGGTAAGAGTTGTTTAAAAGAAACAATTGTCCTTTTTGGGATGACAAGTCTCTCAAGGTTTTGCACAAACATTTGGACATTCTCGACTTGTCTGGCGCCCTTGGTAATTGTCATTAAGCTACAATATTTATGAAAGGTAAGTGCCAATTTTTTTTGTAATATATTACATATTAATTTGGCCCTGTCTGCAAAATTTTAACACTTTATATGATCCACGACCTTCCGCTAGCTAGTGCCGGTGACCCCCTTTAATTTTTATTTTACAGGCCGCCCCCATTTTATACTTTTAATGAAAAATATATACTTAGTAGCTTTTCCATCTGTAACAAGATGTCACTGCTGTTATGGTTTTAAAAATTTTGTATTATAACAAAATTATCAATGGTGTAGTCTGCACTTAAATTTAAGTTCTGTATGCGGTCAATCCCTCGTTTATAAATCAGAAAACGTCAAAATATAAGTGTCTGTAGGTATCGTAAAATCCAGTCATAGTTTAAGTTATGAGCGTTTTAGGTAAAGGTAGGAATTAAAATAAAAATGCTTAAGATGGTTAAACTAAAACGAAAGTCAGATAAACACATTCTTGACTATCAATACAAGGTTAAATCTGTTTATTCCAGAGCACACCTATTACGATGGTTAATTCAGGTTTTATTCCATTCGAGTATTTAGTGTAAAATTTTATCTGAAGTTAATTTTATTTTTTTTAATCTGCGGATTTCTATATAAAATATTCTTAAGCACTCTTTAGATACAGTTTGCTTCTTATTGACGTTAGGTGTAAAAGAGTTTTTCTATAAGTATGTTAAACTATACCGTTGTATAAATGGCTAATGTGATCGGTTGCTTTTCTATAAGGAAATCCGTCCGTAGGCACCATTACTAGCAGCACTGTACACCGAGCTTATACTGCGAAATAATGTGCTTTTATAGAGGATCATCCTGACTATGACCGTAAAATTAAAGCTTTGTACGTCGCGTATCATCCGCATGAGATCAGGAACATTTTCTCAATTTTACAATTTGAAATTATAGCAAAAGTGTCAACAAACTTTAGTTAATTCTATAATTGATTCAGAAAGAATGGTGAACTAAGCATGGCATTTTACTGACAATTAGTTGCTAATAAAAATCTATTCAATATAATTCTTTATCTTTTTGGAAATGTATTGTGCAAGTCTACACTAACAATACATACGTTGATTCGGTGAAGTGTAATGTTCTGGCATGTTCTGTACGAATTAGAAATTTTATGGTACGGTTAACTTTCGTAATTTTGGCTAAGTGCGACTAATTCTGATAACTAAGTGTAAAGTTTAAAGTGCTTAATGCGTGAGAGTTGCTAAGGAAGAACATTTATAAGGGGTTTCAGTTACAGAAATGCGGAAATATTTTTTTATGCTTCATAAATTACTATACAGAGACATTTTTAAAAAAAGAATAAGGTTGCTGTTAAGAGCTAGAAATAGCAAAACGGATTAAATATAGCAAAAAAAGAATGTGTCATTAAAATAATAAAAACTTGTAGATCGTGAGGATGGTGTAATGTACCACTATGATAAATGCAAATTATGGCCATAATGTACTTAAATCGCTGGCCACTGGGTTGTGATTATTATTTTTGTATTTACAAATTAAATTTCATTATTTTTAACACTGGAACTGCTATCTGACGCTTATTACAAGTACTAAAGGTCAACAGGCTTTTACATCAATTGGGGTAGGTGCATTTAACACATTGTACATTCATAGTTCAGACTTATTACGTTATAGGCAGTGGCGATTCATCGATATAGACGTGAGGGTTATTATACACTTTATGAACAATAAAACAATAACGTTTTTCAAAGTACATATAGGAGTATGCAACCAACCATACTCCTAACTACTGACAAATGAGCACGCAACATGCAAATAAATTGTATGTTTACTTAAACTACCTCTCAAATAATAACGTGTAACGTTAAATTTCTGAAACGATAGATTTCTGCATGCTACATAAAAATTTTAATCTCTAGTTACTTTGTTTTTTTCGTATTAAAAAATCCTTCCTGCAAATTCTAATCTAAGCAATGGCCCGCTTTTCATGCTATTCCAATTAAAATAAATATTTTAAATCTTTTATAAAATTTTCTTAAGTGTGGTATTCAAAAATTTTCTGAAATATTTGCTTATTGCTCAGCAACTTCATTTTAAAGATTCGCTGAAGTAGGTCCCACGCCTACTTATTATTTCCAATAGTTTATTCCTCGAATCACGTTCGAAATAGCTGCATAGTACAAATATAAAAGCTTTCAATGGTTTGTACTGAGAAATTCTATTTTGTTATCTTGCACGTGCTGAGATCGTACAAGTTTACAAGCGATAAACTTTTCACCAATTAATTTTATTCTGGGCTTTTCCGACCGATAATATAACAAATCACTTAAGCAACTTGCTATTCCGTTCCATTTGGCTGTATGCAAAGTTGCATATGTACCGGATCCTTTAAAATAGACATTGGTTTTTCATGTGAACAACAAATTTTAATGGAAGTCATTATACTATGTTTGTTTGCGTTAATTGGCTCTATTTCTAGGAATAATTCGCAGCTGCCGTCTAGAAAATATATTTTTACTTGTGTTCGCAGAATATTTCACACCTTACCGGTGGGAGTGGTTTTGAAGCACGTTGGTCAATCTGTATAAATACAGGCTGAGCTTTTAAAAAGTCCTATTCTATTTTATGCTATACTACACAACGCCCTATTATATACAACGTCTTTTGAGCGAAAGAAATGTTGTAGTTCGCAGTGTTAAAATGCTTCGTTGTACTTAGTGTTTAGTATAGTTGAATTAGTTTATCTAGCATCCAGTCTATCGACAAATACAGGCCGCATTTCCTAATCCTAATAGTGCAGTAAAATTCTGTCACTAATTCGTTAATTTCGACTTCATCTGATCGTTCAAAACACTCTTGGCAACATCAATTGTTTCGGTAAAGGATGAAACTGGTAAATTGCAATTAGATCGAGCTTTGATTGACAATGGTAGCCAAGAAAATTTATTACCAAAAGATGCCGTTAAAGATTAGGTTTAAGGAAGTTCCAAACAAATATGGTGGTACAAGGTTTGAGTTTGAATTCTTCCTCAGTATCAGGCTAGCTAAGATTACTCCGAGACTAGCACAAGAATCGCAATATAGCACTGAAGCTTTTGTAATTCCTAATATATGCGATCATTTTCCTGCGACTCCGTTTACCATAGATACCTTGCCTCATACAGAAAGTTTACAATTGGCTGACCCAAAGATTCATGTTCCTTGAAAAATAGAAATGCTACTGGGAGAAACCATTTTCGCCTAGAAAAGGTCTCGCTGGGATAAGGCTAATCAACCGGTGGCAATTAGTACCGCTTTCGGGTGGATGTTAACAGAGAATGTAGTTTGCTTTGTGCCTTTGTAAAACCTTTCAAACAAGATTTTCATAGATTTCGGAAAATTAAGAATATTCCTTCAGAAATCAGACTTTTGCCGGATGAAGAAAGGTGTGAGGAAGATTTTAGTAAAATTATATTTGCAATGAAAATGGTAGATTCGTAGTTTCATTGCCGTTTGAAAGTTAGGAACCCCTCTTTTTTTACTTTTATTTCTTTTATTGAAAGCATGAGTTGTAGTCTTGGCTTTAGTGTGATCAAGTTGAGAAGGGGTATTACATAGTAGTTTATTGACCTGGTGGATATAAATTTTGTACTAACAAGTTTTAAAATGAATTGGATTTTGATTCTTTTTAGTGGGCTGCAATAGGGATTCGATTCTTTTTTCATACTAAGAACAAGGTTAACATTTTTTTACAGTATGGTAAGGGTAAAGACTTAAGTATCTTACTGAGATGTAGGTTTTCTATACCAACTATTAATAAGTGTGTTGCTGTCAGTTTTAAAAACTAACAAATCTAGAAACGGAATACTATGATTGGACTACTCTTCAATAGTAAACTAAATAGACGGATTGTAGGCATTAAAATGGCCGAGGACCTCATTTCCCTTACCTTCTGGAATACTACAAATTAGATAGTTCACATACTTTCTGAAAAAGAGGACAATGGTACTAAAAATTAAGGACACAAGCGTTAAGAGTATCATCCATTGGGTACTGGGCAAGTATAGGAGATAAAGTTGCTGCCATAAGAGTACCCAAAATTAAAAATGGTAGCCTTATATATGAAAATTAATGTGCTGAAAAGAAATGAGCACCCAAAACCTACATAACATCTTTCGTCGTTAATACAATATAATGCTACCATCACACTCAATAAATAGATAAACCTTACAATAGAACTTACCTATATGAGATATCGTCGAAGAGGGAAAGGAAGGGAGGAACGGAGGAATGGCGGGAGGGTGGGATGCAGGAAGGGATGTAGAGAGGTACAGGGAGATAGGCGGGAGACAGGAAGGGATATGGAGAATAGAGCACAAGGAGAAAGAGCGAAAGAGAGAGAGAGAAGGGGAGGGAAAGAGATAAGGTAATGAGGGGAGTTGGTGGTGGATGGTGAAGGGCGAGGAGGGAGGGGCGGACAGGCGGCAGTGTGACAGGGTTGGAAAGAGGAAGGGAGGAGGAAAAAGCGAGCAAGGAGTTGAAAAGAGAGTGGGCGGGAGGCTAAGAGGATGACGGAGGGGGGGATGGTTGGGGAATGGATGTGGTGAGGAGGGGGAGTGGGAAGCGGCGTATTTCATATCCATTTAGGCTTAAAGTATAGAGAAGTATAGAGAATTAAAGAATAGTAAGACAATTTTAATGCGACACAAAGGATACGGCATTTATAAATAAGATCTGCGCATATATAGTCTTTTGTTATTTATAATGCAGAATCTACAAGTTTTGAAAGGTTATAATTTTTATCACTTATTGTTATAAAGTTTGAAGTATTGCTAGTTATTATAGAGTGCAATATCCACGAAATGTTCTGAGGCAAATATTGGTCAAGCATCCCCTTTATTCTTTGCCAAATAATTAATTCAGTATACAGATTAAGTAAAATTAGGTCGTAAGAAAAGCTTTAGTCCTTAACAATACTCACTATTGATGAAATATGACGAGCTAGTTATTGCAGATCTTACTGAAGTTCATTTGTGTTCCATTATTTTCCAATAGCCAGTGTCCCGATAGATAACATTGTCTTACGATTTCCGTTAATATACCATTGGTCATTGTTGTGCTAAGGGAACAATAAGTCATCCGTTGTGCTTATAATAATTATAGGAGAAAATTAAAGCAGCTGACAAGAGTTGTATTTCTGACAGCAGGAAATATTTCCAACTTGATCGATAGTCAACAAGTACGATTAAGGATACTATGCGGCGAAATTTAATTATATCCTAGTAACAGTTTAAAAATTCAGATTAGGAGAAAGTAACTGAAAAAATGAAGTTGAGTGATTTTTAATTAGTAATAGTTTCTATTTTACTTTACAGTAGTTTCTTTCATAGATATAATTTGGAAGGCGTAAAACTGTTTTACCACTAATTTTTGGTTATAGTACATAATCAATACCAAAAAGGTGTTTGATGTACAACGATCATAATCAATGGACTTTGATCAGTTGTTGTTTTATACGGTAAGCATTTCTTTAAAGCGTTTCATCATTTAGGAGGCAAAAAATTAAAAGCGCTGTTATGTGTCACTGACACGTATCAAGCACGTTGTAGTTTTTCAAAAATTTTTGTAATCTTTAAAGTTGAGCACTTCCTATAGTTATGCGGAATTTCTCATAACGAAGGTTGTGGTTGACTTTCAGCGATCGCGTAACTGTAGTAAACAAACGGGCATTTACTTTTTACCGCTAGTGCAGAATAGCGTGTCTTTACAAGTAATAACAGGAACAATTGTAGCGATCGCTTTTGAATAGTTAGCTGTAGTGATCTATATCTTTATACCTTCTTTCTTATCTTGCCTTTTGCTCTTACTTAAGACTTTCATGCAGGTGGCTTGCAAAATTTAACATTGAAGTTTTCAACATAAATCATGAGATGTTCGACCATTGATGGATAATTATTTTGTGGAATGACGACTTAGCGTTTAAATTACATAATAAGGATCTTGGTCTAAGGTCACCCGCTACATTAATCTATAGAAAGCACTTTCCAAAACTGAGACACTATATTTAAAAATATGAAGATTAATTAAAAATAAACATCTAAAAATTTGGAACCAGAGAGGTTTCGATGCAGTTAATTTTAATGGAAACGATTCGTTCAATAGTCAAAGTCAGGCGAACATAACGATTAAAGTATCAGCAAAAATTTGATTACCCAAAGTGCAGGTATAACTTTTCCCGAAGCTTCTAAAGCATGTTTTATTTAAAAGGTTATACGGAAGTCAATTTAGGTAATTAATTAAAGCTTTAGTTGCTTTATTTATCTTTCGTAAATGTAAAAAGATCAACATTCAAATATTTGTAAAAAAGGATTGGTTTTTACGGCAAATAAAGTAAATATTTTATGCACGGGAGGTGTATTTTTATAATAAATAAAAATAAATGGATTTATGTCTTAAAAATTGAAACTTATCTTTGTAATTATTTCTACATCTACGGCTTAAATCTTTTGTAATATTTACAGGATTCTACATCACTTTCTCGCTTTAATGAAATGAACGGTCTTTGTATTTGTCTTTAGAATGATTGATTTGCATTTTAATGGTTTTTGTATTTACAATACAATTTAAGAATGATTGATTTGCATAAAGTATAAAGGCTATAACTTAAAAATAAAAACTCATTTTCAGTAATACACGGAGAAATATGCTTTTTATTAAATGGTATTAAAATAAAGTTCGGTTTTTTTTTTATTTTTATACAAGGCGGAACAATAAATCGTGACCTCTTTATCACGTTAATATATATATATATATATATATATATATATATATATATATATATATATATATATATATGTTTTGCTGTGAGAAGAAACGCGTTGAACGCCACTAAAAAAATGCTGTAACAAGCCCCGCGTAAGAGCGCCACTAAAAGAATGCTGTGACAAAGCCTTGCGTTGATTGGTATGACAACGGCTTGCATTAGACGTCGCTAAAAGAGATACAGCAAACTGAAATTGAAATTGTTGACTTATTTGACTTTCTAACTTTACTTTGCCTGGCTAGCTCAACAAAAACGCTAAAGTTTACAAAATACAATCAATCAGCAGTATCATAAAGCATCTATACAGTCAAAAATATTTTCTCATACAAAATTATATAGAACATTTACAGCATGGTTTCCTTCAATCGCCAAATTATTTCTAACATGTACCTATTGACTTAATTATCAAAATGTTGCTTACTTTATTAAAATTTAACTTTACAGAACTAAAATCTTCCCTTATGGATAGTTTACCTGGCTTTGGTTCTCACGCTTGTAAGGTTTATTTGGCCAAATAAATCCTTGACAGATAATCTATAAAAAACAGTGTTTTGATTTTTAACCACAAACTTCCTGGTAAATATACCCTTACAAAAAAATTACATAATTAAGGCCTATTCCACCTTAAATATAAATGACAAATACTAAAATATCAGTAATACTTGCAAAGATCTACAAAGTGCTTCTCCAATTCGTATTTAATAATATTAAATGTCTTTTGCTTCTATATTTAAATTATCGTCAAACCCTAGTTTACAAAATCATCTATTTGTTTAAATCTTCTTTTAGAAACATCAGTTTTAAAAGTGCACTATCAATTTAACTATTTAAATTAATTTGTAAGTGGCGTTGTATCGAAGAATTTTCCCTCATTATTGTATATTACAAATTCAAGTAACTGCATTTTATGCATGACCTTTATATTCACTGTTACATTGTAATTATTAAATTAGTTTATATGTACTGCATATTCTAAAATAATATCTTTAAAGTTTTATACATGTTGTTTGGTCGACGCGAATATGTCGATTGATTTGTAATATCGATTGCTTCTGTTTGTATATAAAAATTATCTCTTTTCTAGAAAGTATGAGTGTTTACGTGATTGCATTCCAAATATTACACGCCTATCAGATGCAAGTGTCTGGGAAACCCTCATTAGCGTTCAAGTCGTCGCATTTTATTACCTCGTTAGTGTTGATTTATGTGCTTAGTGAAGTGCACTGTCCGTCTTTCTCTAATACCTAAAGTTAATGGTTAGCAGTCTCTTCCTCACTGATACGTTAGGTTATTAAATCGCGTTCTCATCGACATTTTTATCACATTTTATAGGTTTTTAATGTTTCTTAGAATAAACGTTTTGTTTATTAATGAGTTTATACCATATTTCTTATTAACTGACGTATTCTCCGAATAATTCCTTCTTAATCTTGTATATTCCAGAAAATTCTTAATTTAAATGAATTTATTTTATACAAAAGTCAATTTATATAAATAATTTAAAGCTTTCGTTGCTTTATCAATAGGTATTGTACATGCAGAAAGACCCGCATAGCCATAATTGTAATAAAAATTGGTTTTCACAGCAAATCGTGTATTAATACACAAAATTAATATTAAAATTGGATTTAAATACACGAAACTATTTATTTTTATGCACGAAAAGTATGCTTTTGAACAAACGCAAGGCTTTATATTTATCTTAGAGTGATGATATAAAAACACGGAATTGCTTTCTTCGTTACTGCACATTAATTGCTATTATTTACAATACGTTTAATTTATACAGGATGATTATTTCTACACACGGAATTGCATTTTCGTTTGGCAAAAAGTAAGCTAATATTACATAGGGTGTAAACATAAATTTTTCAAAAATTTGTATTTTATCCGTATTTTTTTTATATCTTGGTGGGGTATATTTGTAGAATTTGGGTTTCAATGACCTCCCGTAACCCCTTATCACGTCAATATATATATATATATATATATATATATATATATATATATAGATACGATAACGCCGCATGCCGATGTATTAAACGTCCAGTTTCCTGTGAACGCGACCGCTTTGTTTTTTTCTAATATTCTAATTTTAATTATGCCACGGTTAGCCCAGTTTAATTCACACAGGGTGCACAACGTTACGATGTCAAATAATTTACCCCTTCAAACCTTAGCTGTTTGCAATAATAAAACGAAGTCAATCAATATTCGTATAATGAAAGGAAATAATATCTACACGTCACAACTTTGTAATCTGACAAATAAACCTTTTAATTAATTAATATTACTTAGATTATTTATCTCAAAAATTGTATCTCCCTTTCTTTAATTTAAAATCACCAAAAACGACACCTTTTACTGAAAAAATCTAGAACGTTTAGAAGATTTTTATCCTTTCTACGTAAATTTCTACGTATTGAATATCTTTGTTGACTCCTTACAAAATAGAAAATATATTCAGTGTTTGAATCTAAATTTGTACCGATTCCTTATACTAGTTAGCCCTGACCTGTGATTTTCTGGTGAGTCCTTTTCCTCTTTGGTCTGATGTTGCGTGTTGTGGATCAACACCCCTTTATTACCTACAATCGAAAACAATGCTCTCTCTTGTGCTCCTTCACATGAGTTTGAACCGACAACTTTATTTAGTCTTGTTAATCCATGTTTTCAAAATTTACCTCGTGCTTTGCTTTATATTTTTCTGGATACGACTTAGATTTCTCGATACCACTTAGTTGCAACTTAGATACAACTCAGATCCTTCTGGATACCCCTTAAACCTCTTGATACCACTTAAAGCCCTACATTATTATAAACATTTAATTTAAAATAAGTACCAAATTTTTACTTACGTTTTCAGCAAACGGCAAAAACTTTTTCATATATCTTCAATGTAATTTGTCATCATATATTATACAACACCACTTTTCACCAAATTTAATAATTTAATTTGAAATTTATTCCGACGCTTAAATGTTAGAGTAACAGTGATTCAGGTTCGACGTGGTTCAAATTGAAACTGGGCCTTCTTATCAACTCTGGGTGTAATGTAGTTTTTGCTATCTAAATTTTGATTGGTTTATCTGAACCGTCGTACAAAGTGTTGTAACCAACCATGGTTGTTTTGCATATTCCTTAGAGTTTACAAGCTTTATTTCTGACGAAATTATTCTATGGTTACGTATTACGCTCGTATTTCTATTGTTTTACGATCTTTGACCGCTTGTTTTGTTATTATTACTGGAAATTTAATTTAGCTTATGGCTGTTGTATGTGTAGATAAAGCTTTTGGGAATTGAACAAATAACTGATGTAACATGAGTGATGTAAATCCACGTGTTTCTGTTTATGTCTCGTATTTATAACTTATTTTTGAAAGTACGTTTCTTATCAAAGCGCTTTATTATTCTTTCTTTATCACATGCGTAATTGCGTGAAGACTTACTAGGCTTTATCTTATTCCATGCGTATCAATTTTATAAACCTATTGAAGTGGTTTAACTGCATGTAATATTATTTCTCTACTGAATATGTGTTCTATTATTGAAAGATATGCTTACTGGCATTGATTACAGTTAATTGCGGTCCATATACAGGGTGTTAAATGTTTGCTCTTTGCATAATATACGAATTATTTATTTTTATGCTAAATAAATGCAGTTTTCTAATTCCTATTGCTATGTACATTTACTACGCGACCCTTACGACTCAATACACCCCTAAATAACTCCCTTATCATAGCATTATATATATATATTGTTGTGATACTGTAGCAATACCCCTGCGCTCCCTTTTTGTGAATTAAAAAGTTAAACAATTTTAATCTTACAATTTTTGATGTTTAATGTATAATTTTAATTGCGTCGGTTAGTTCAGTTTTTAAATTACGCACCGAGCTTGCGACAATACGACAAACAAAGGGTTTAAATTTACCTTTACCTCTTCTTCCTGTTCTAATCTTTAAACCAAAACACCATTAAGCACAAATTATTATAATGTTCTCAAAAATATTTACAACGTATGAAAAGTTTAAAGATTCTCTAAATAGAACTTTTATTAAAAAAAATTAATAATTATCATTCCCAAAGACGATCAAAAAGGGAGCAAAATCACTATTATTATTATTATTATTAACTGAAGCTTCATGAACGTTCATTCATTCTTTAAATATTTACGTAATTTACAACGTGTACTAAAAAAAAAGATCCTCTCGGACCCCTCACATAAATTATCAAGAAAGAAATTCTTTAGGTATTTAAATTAGAAATATTTAATGAAATGTTAATTTTTAAATCATTCAGTTTAGAAATGTACAACGAAATAAAATTATAAAGCATTCAAATTGGCTAACCTGTTGTTTTCTGTTCGAATCCGTTTCTGGTCCAACTGCTTTAGATATTGTCTGTATTCCTCTTAACATAGCCTTAAATCACTCTAGCGTCCTTTGTTAAACTCCTTGACAATTCATAGTTGAAGTAAATGCTTGTTGCATTTTCTCATTTGTTCCAGTAATTATTTATAATCGCTTATCCATTTGTTACGTTATTCGTGGGGCAGCCACGTTGGGCGCCAAATATTTATGCTACGTTGGCTCGTAGCCGTGCGTAACACAAAGAAAATCAAAGAAATTACCCGGCTCAATCGGAGATTAGGGGGGGGTTGTAGAAAGCAGACCAACATACCATGTACGCGGCTGTAAGGAGTTAGTGATAATACCTGCAAGAAAAATAGTCAAGCAAACCTGAAAACAAAGGAAAAAACATAGCAGCAATGATTAGTCTAAATTATTCAGTACTTGGTAGAATGTAAAAAAAAACTGTTTGGATAATCTATATAATATAACAACGGTAAAAGCAGTACAAAAACTTTTAATACAAAGTGAGGTAATATTGGGGAGTAGCAGAAACGTTTCCTCACATACCAATTAAACATAAATCAGACAAAATGTTAAAGGAAAATAAATAGGTAAGACACAATTGATATGAGTAATTCAGTAGTATTGATCTTTCTTTCTTTCTTCCTTTTTTTTTCTTATGTTTTAAAATATCATGCAAGTCTTTTGTAAAAGGTATCAGAACGACAAAGATATGGTAAAGCAACGGATAGATATTTAAAGTAATAACAAGTAGGAAATAGTTCAACTTACAAAAGTCCTTCAGCAACGCTTCCCTGCAACGGAAGTGTGAGATTCACGATGTCCTACGCCAACGAAGCACTTCACCCTGGACTGTGAGGGTGTTGATGGAACTTATCACACGTCACACTAATCACACCTACGCATTTCACTGGGGTTAGCAGCAGACACCATCACGCGACGGAACTATGTAGCATTGATAAATCTCTTGTTAACTCTATTTCCTGAGACAATAATTTCGAAATATTTTGTAGCACTAGTTTAATTTCAACTGGGATCAAATGTATATTATTTTCATAAACCTCTAAAAAGCAGTGAGAGACTTCAACCAATACCTTTGTAAACCGGTATTCTGTTATATTTCGCAAATAACGAAATTCGCGCAAGCGATGATCTATTTTAGATTCTTTGGTGTTAGAAAAATGCAGAAACTACAGTATCCACTGTATTTAAATAATCCAAAGTATGAACTAATCTGATAAAACAAAGGGACACTAGACTAGATCGCACGCACATTAATCCTAAAGAAAGAATCGGTCAGTTTAGCAAGTTCTACGACTATTATTTAACAAGACAAACAACTAAAACCACAAATTAGTAAAGTACGCGTATCACGAAAGTAAGTCCGTCAAATGTTCCGTAAAACACACATGCCTCGAGTTTAACAAGCTTTACCGCTTTTATTTCCAACAGAAAATCAACTAAAAACATGCCGTGCTTGTTCAGGAACAATACGAAAATTAATCTTGCATTAATTCTCACTATTGTCAAAAGCAGAAAGAAGCAGTCTTTTTAACGTACTTAATATATCGGAACAAAGAACAAAACTCTACTCCTCGCCTGTTTATATCAATTCCTCGCTATTACAACCGCTTATCGTCTTTTATATAGACTTGTATATCCACATAAGGAACAAAATTTATATTTACGGCAAGACAAGAACGATGCAATCTATAATTAATTACAAGCTGTTTAACATTCATTCCTTGGAATTTATTTATTAATGAGAATCAATCTTCAATTTATCTATCTTTAATTAATACCCACGAGTCCAATTGCATAAAATTCTGAATTATTTTAAAGTATTTACTTGATACAAACAGCGATCCAAAAACGATGTATTTTAAGAATTGAGTATAGCGTAAAATGTTAAACGACAAAAATGCACGTTACAAATTCCCCCCTAGCAAAATAAAGACGTCGGGGTGAAAGAAACAAAGAAAAACGACAGACAAGAAACCAAACAAAAAAAATTATTTTTATCCGGTTCGAAGGTCCAACACCAGTATAAGAAAAGAACTTTTTTTTTTCAAAAGAAGACAAAGTCATCTATCGTAACCAACAACGACAGAATAGGTAAAGAAAGCATTAAGTAAACACCCAATGAGGATTAAAGGTTTTAGCTACTTTCAAAAACGTCAAAAAACGGATGTCTCCAAAAGGGACATTTCTGTTCTCCACCTCAAAGAAAAGTTTTGGCTTCTCGCGGGGAAACCAAGAAGAAAGAAAAAAAACCAGGAAGAAAACTCGTAGCAAACCAACTAGACGACACAACTGTCAACCTCAAGTGTGAAGCAAAGAAAGAACCAAGACAAAGAAAAGGGCAAAGGCAAGCTAGTACACAATTTAGAATACTTCCAACTGAGGTAACACAGATTCGTATGAAACGATTACTCAAGCAAAGTATGGCTAACAGACCTACAAAAGCGACCAAGTCGAAATACCTAAAGGAAAAGAAAATAGATCTGAAGCCTACCTCAAGAAATGGATGTAGCAAGCGACTATAATAGTCAAATAGTGACCAAATGGTGGAACTAGCCAGAAGGAAAAGTCACGGGATGGGCTAGCTACAAAAAGATGAATAGGAATACGAAATGGGCGCCAGTGTTTTCGGACACAAGCTTATCAGAGAAAACACAAGACCAATAAGCCCAAAAAAACATCAAGGTTATAAAAATTTTAAAAAAAAAAATCAAGACCAAAAAAAAGCGAGCCCCACGTTTATCCGGCCCCACGTTGGGCGCCAAATATATGTTACGTTATTTGTGGCAGCCGCGTTGGGCGCCAAATTTATGCTACGTTGGCTCGTAGCCGTGCGTAACAAAAAGAAAGTCAAAGAAGTGACCGGGCTCAATTGGAGATTAGGGGGGGTTGTAGAAAGCAGACCAACATACCATGTGCGCGGCTGTAAGGAGTTAGTGATAATACCTGCAAGAAAAATAGTCAAGCAAACCTGAAAAAAAAGGAAAAAGCATAGCAGCAATGATTAGTCTAAATTATTCAGTACTTGGTAGAATGTAAAAAAAAACTGTTTGGATAATCTATATAATATAACAACGGTAAAAGCAGTACAAAAACTTTTAATACAAAGTGAGGTAATATTGGGGAGTAGCAGAAACGTTTCCTCACACACCAATTAAACATAAATCAGACAAAATGTTAAAAGAAAATAAATAGGTAAGACACAATTGATATGAGTAATTCAGTAGTATTGATCTTTTTTCTTTCTTCCTTCTTTTTTTCTTATGTTTTAAAATATCATGCAAGTCTTTTGTAAAAGGTATCAGAACGACAAAGATATGGTAAAGCAACGGATAGATATTTAAAGTAATAACAAGTAGGAAATAGTTCAACTTACAAAAGTCCTTCAGCAACGCTTCCCTGCAACGAAAGTGTGAGATTCACGATGTCCTACGCCAACGAAGCACTTCACCCTGGACTGTGAGGGTGTTGATGGAACTTATCACACGTCACACTAATCACACCTACGCATTTCACTGGGGTTAGCAGCAGACACCATCACGCGACGGAACTATGTAGCATTGATAAATCTCTTGTTAATTCTATTTCCTGAGACAATAATTTCGAAATATTTTGTAGCACTAGTTTAATTTCAACTGGGATCAAATGTATATTATTTTCATAAACCTCCAAAAAGCAGTGAGAGACTTCAACCAATAACTTTGTAAACCGGTATTCTGTTATATTTCGCAAATAACGAAATTCGCGCAAGCGATTATCTATTTTAGATTTTTTGGTGTTAGAAAAATGCAGAAACTACAGTATCCACTGTATTTAAATAATCCAAAGTATGAACTAATCTGATAAAACAAAGGGACACTAGACTAGATCGCACGCACATTAATCCTAAAGAAAGAATCGGTCAGTTTAGCAAGTTCTACGACTATTATTTCACAAGACAAACAGCTAAAACCACAAATTAGTAAAATACGCGTATCACGAAAGTAAGTCCGTCAAGTGTTCCGTAAAACACACGTGCCTCGAGTTTAACAAGCTTTACCGCTTTTATTTCCAACAGAAAATCAACTAAAAACATGCCGTGCTTGTTCAGGAACAATACGAAAATTAATCCCGCATTAATTCTCACTATTGTCAAAAGCAGAAAGAAGCAGTCTTTTTAACGTACTTAATATATCGGAACAAAGAACAAAACTCTACTCCTCGCCTGTTGATATCAATTCCTCGCTATTACAACCGCTTATCGTCTCTTATCTAGACTTGTATATCCACATAAGAAACAAAATTTATATTTACGGCAAGACAAGAACGATGCAATCTATAATTAATTACAAGCTGTTTAACATTCATTCCTTGGAATTTATTTATTAATGAGAATCAATCTTCAATTTATCTATCTTTAATTTATACCCACGAGTCCAATTGCATAAAATTCTGAATTATTCTGAAGTATTTACTTGATACAAACAGCGATCCAAAAACGATGTATTTTAAGAATTGAGTATAGCGTAAAATGTTAAACGACAAAAATGCACGTTACACATTAATTATTTAGAATCGTCATCCAGTAATTATTTGGAATTCTTCTCTAGTATTTAGTTGGAATCGTCACCAGTAATTATTTAGAGTCCTTTTTATTAATGTTAATATTAGAATTTAAATTAAAACAACTTTTAGTTACTTACGTCTTTTGAAGGGTAAAACGACAAACCACTTAATTTTCCATAATTACAATGGTATTATTTTACACTTCACAATAAATCACTTTACGTAAATATCTTCGTCTTAAGGAATGTGAACTAAGCGTTACTTCATGTTGAAATGATTTGTTTGCAAATCCGGTCGTATTTAAATGCATCGTCTATCTATTGACAAGCGCAAAATTTGTTGTTGTGCATGATACCTTCATACCAGGTTTTTGGATATTCCATCGTATAGTATTGTATGTTAACATCAACGCGTTACTTTTGTCACTTACCATTTCGAGTTAATAGCATTGAGTCTCTTGGATTTTCATACTTCTAGATAAGTAAACAATTGTTTCTTCAAAGAAATTTAGTAAACTTTGATTTTAATTACTATGCCTTGCTTGTTTCCAATAAATCAAGTGTCGATTTTAACTTTCTAGTCACGTAAACTCAAAACAATTTATGCATTAAATTATATGCGTTTGCTTTCTTACGCACTTTTAAACCTACTTGTTTTAATTGGGATCCTTGACGTAATAATGATGCGTTATCCATGCGTGTCGCGTTTCAGCTTACTATTATGTTGTTTTACGACTTGCAAATTTGTTTATTCAAATAAATCTTCAAAATACTTTTTATTAACTAAATTAATTATAATTATGGTTTATATGCAAGGCGTTGCCATTTACTTTCCAGCCTAATCCTCGTATTTCTGGTTTTCTTCAGAAAACTGTCTTGTTTTCTGAACCCTCATGTATTTTATATGAAGTGCGCTATACTATTGGTCCTAACTACCCCCTAAATGACCTTATTAACACTGCAATATATATATATATATAGACACACACACACACACACCCACACACACCCACACACACACACACACACACACACACAGATACATATATATATATATACAAGATTGAAAATAGTTACCTATATATTGTGTTTAACTTTTTTCGGTAAATTATGAATTTTGTTTAGACTTTTTTATTGTGGAAATCCTTCAGGATAAATTTGGTTAAATGTTTCCTTTGGTACGATGCTGTTTTTTAACTATAAATTTTCCAGATATTATCTAAGGATGGTATCATGATTTAACTAGAAGTTTGTAAATAAATTTTCTTTCTTGAGGTGTCGTTTTTTGCGACCCATCCCACACTACGACTTTTGTTTAGTTAGCAAGGCATTACGCCTTTCGATTGCTTTTTTGTTGCAGTACTCGGTGCAGGATAATTACTCTGCTAACTTTACTACTTTCTTTCTCTTCCGCATGGACTCGGTAACACAATCCTCAACATCTGTAATTTGAGCGATAGAGCGCTCCGTCACTGTCATTCACCAATAACACCTAGCGACAGATATCATAGAGCTTCTGGCAATTTTAAAGCTTTGCTACGCCATATTGAAGGGATGTAATGTAGATTTAGTTGTATGTTCGTTATAAATTTTGTTAATCTGTGTTGCCAATACTTTATATACAACCCTTGAGTGTTTCTGTATTACACTATTTTTGTGTTCTGGTTCTCTTCAAGGTTTTCGCGTAACAAGGCAAGTATTATGTGCTTTAGATGCAAGCCATTTTCATTTAAGTGTCCTAAATATTTTACAAAGTATATACAATATTAGTTTTCTGAAAAACGACAGTAATGAGCGGTTTAAGTAACACTTTGGTCCGAGCAAAATTTTAATACTATTTAGAGCATTAATAGGGACAGACGTTTATATAATGATAATTCAACCTAATTTGTCTCTTGCTGTTTAATTAAAGCACATCACTTTCGTAGACTGTTTGAAACTTCAGTACAGATGTTACCGAGGTAAAACGCACGCTGTTTGAATGCGGTACTAAATTTAATGCAAAGTTAGTATAGCGAAACTTGATTTTCCACAACAAATTTCGCATTAGATATATTGACGTAGCAATATATTATATTCATTTCTATTTTTCGAAATGCAGGGAGATTGTCTCTTGAATCTGCAGGGTTTCTTGATATTTCGTAGTTACTTTAATTGGCATATAGACAGTTATGTAACCACCTCTGTGTAAAGAAATTGCAATGTGCAACACCCGAAGCCAATGAAGTTTCACCTCCCAAAAAATCGCTTTTTTCCTAGACTAATTCAAACGTTTTAGTTAAACTTAGGATATTAAGAAAAAATATGTAATGCAGAGCACCCGGTGTTTACAATTATTAATCGAATAGCCTGTACACAACTAAAAGTACAAATTCCTCCCGCCTTTATACATGCTTTTGCATAAAGCTTTCATGTCAAGCTCAAATTTGTAAAATGCGTTTATATTTAATTCAATTTTATTCAAAGTTAAAATACAAACAATCTTAAACATCGATTTCGTTAGTATTTTCTACTATGTAAATTTCCAGTCGCACGCATATATGCCTGTATTTTCATTTACCATGAAAATGAACCAATTTTATTTACTAACGTTTCGTTCACGCGTCTTATAGATAGGCCCGATGTTGGGAACTAGTTCCATCTTTGCTGTTTCGATCGTTTAACGTCTCATAGTGTTTATAAAATTAAAAGTTTGTAATCTCAAAGCAAGACTACTGTTTCAGATTTAAAAGTGAATTAGCTATTAGTGCTTTTGAAGTTTAATTAAATGTATTTTTTACATCCCTGTTTCAGTTAAATTATTTTCCGCTTTGCACAGAATTCGGAATTTGATCTTGCTGTGGATGGGCAACTAACAACAAAATCCCTTTTTTAAAGTTGTTAAAGGTTGTTTATTCCTGGGTAGCACGATGAGAGATGGTCATGGATCTTCAAAAGCTATATCTCATACGACACTCTATAAAAACTAGAATTAGATCAACACCAAAAAGGATGACACCAGATCCAAGTCTCATAAAAAAAAACAAGAAGTACTCTAAGAGGGAACTTAGAAACCTTCAGAGAAAGATATAATATTCTCTGTGTAAACAAGATATCAAAAAGTGAAACGCCGCAGTTGTAATAAAACAATACTGCTGTATTAAGGTATATTTATCATCAAACCACACTATTGGAGCTATTTGAGGATTACTGTAAGACAACACTACAAAGAAGCTTGTTGTTTTAAACCTTTACTAATATAAAAACCAAGTAAGATTACTGCCCAAACCTGATAGGAAATTGTAGAAATGATTACCAACAGGGCAACATTAGTATCTCATCTATTTAGCAATATCGATTATGTTTCCCTAATTTTGGACGAATATTGCAAAATAAAACAGTAAATTTAGTTGCTGTTCATTTAATAAATAAATTTTCTTTTTTATGATTAATAATTTTATATACAAAACATAAAATAAACTTTTCTAAGAAAAGCAAAGGCTTTCAGAAAGCGGTAGCATATTTAATTATAGTAATGTAGATTTATAAAGCAAGCCTCTGTGTAAAGAGATTGCAATGTGCAACACCCGAAGCCAATGAAGTCTCACCTCCCAAAAAATCGCTATTTTCCTAGACTAATTCAAACGATTTAGTTAAACTTAGAATATTAAGAAAAAATATGTAATGTAGAGCACCCGGTGTTTACGATTATTAATCGAATAGCCTGTACACAACTAAAAGTACAAATTCCTGCCGCCTTTATACATGCTATATTATTGACACAACTACCAGTATTTTAAATTTTAGGTTAAAAGTATTTGCTTAATTTTTAGTGATTTTTTTATAATAATAATTCTATTAGTCTGATTCACGCAAACTCGTTTAGGTTACTAATATTACTTGAAATATAACATTGATATTTTCCGTGGAAATTGGGATTGCGGTTTCTTCAAACTTTAAAATGAGCTGGTGGCAAGGCAACAGGTATACAGCTAATCGCTTACTATAAACCCCCAAACAAATGTTGAAAGATCACTACAAAGGAGCCATATGTTTCAAATCGAAAGAAGCTAATCTGTTATAGGAATTTTTCGATACGGCAAAATGCGAAAGAATTGAATTCTTATGCAGTTTTGCTTTTTATTTTGAAGATTATTTGCTAATTTGATTTTTTCCTCCTCATCTACAAATCAATAAATTGAAATGACGTAAATCAGGACGCCATTTACATCTAGGAGGAGCTGATTCGTAGCACGATAGTCTTCTTAAAACTGTCTGTAAAAAATAAACTCTGCAATTGAAGTTGCGTTAAATAATGAATTTAATACTTTTACCTGACTACCGTTAACAGGGAAAGCAGAACTTACTTGGGAACTTTCCATTTAAAGATGCAAATCTAAAAAATTCCGATTTGCAAATCGGACACTTTTCTCTTACTTAAACCCATCTTACTTCTTCAGAAACTTGCATCGAATAACATCCCATTTGACATACTAACGAGAACGACTTTGGGCTGCTGTTAATTGAAAAAGGTGGCACCGTGATGTAGTTAGTTTGCATGTGACTACTATGTCTAAGATCCTGGGTTCGAATTCGGACACGGTCTGCTTGAAAAATGTTTGGCGAACATTTTTTACAAAAATACGCCTTCGTTTGGGTGAGAGGTAAAATAAAGGTCCCGTGTGTGAGTGTGGTCGCGCACGATAAGGATTCCTACCTTGCTTGTAACAGCAAGGGTTTGGCAAAATTCAAAATTTTTCTGGTAAAAAACTCGTTTCCTGGTTAATATAGTACCTTCGTGTTGAACATTGAAAAAATCAAATGTGTCAGTTAAACAGAGTTGAAATCCCTATTCAATAAAACATACGCCTGTATTATTTATCCTAAAAAATACTCGATTCTTAATTAGATAATACTGCAAACGCTAGGATAGTAATTAATGTTAAGGAGTCAACCACTGAATCAAACAATTGGTTCACTAAATGTCGTAAACTAACAAATCTACCTAATTATAAGTCTCGGCAGAAAGCCGTGTTACAATGCAAAAGAAACATATTACAAGCTTCAATAGATGCTTTTCAAATCGAATAGCATTGAAAGACGGAAAGAATCTTAGAGCCAATATGCAGTGTATATGGTTGGTAAGTAAGCAAAAGAAGTTTCAGAACATACGGGTATACAATGAGTGGACCAAAATTTTAAATGTTAGAAATATTCTTTTTGTAATTATAATTATATTCATTCTATAACGTTGTGTGTTTTCCAAAATTTTCTTATTTGAAATGGTTTTTATTATAAGATACATTTGTAAATCTTATTCTATAGTTACAATTATGAACATACTTAAGTTTATATATTACGTGATCTATTGTTGAGAGACGTCGGAGGACTCATGATAAATAAAATAAACATATTTTATTAGAAAATAAATTTTACTACAGGATCAATTATTAAAGCTATTTTATAAAGCCATTCAAATCTTAAATGTAGTAACTTTGTAAATACTGTATATTGCTTTAAATGATCTAACTAGCGATCTTAAATAAAACATTCAATTATGTTATTGTACGCGTTAGTTAGTCAGTTCTAATTGAAGTTATGAACACAATCTGGGTGCTAATATAAACCTTTGAAAGGTTTGATTTAAATTAGTGGTACATATAAATTGCCCTATTTGACATAAATTACTGAAGTGATGGAGATTAATTATTCTAGTAGTTAATATAAATTATGAATTAGTGCTTGGATAGTTAACTTCAGTGCTTCGATATTAAGCTAATTAACAAGGTAGTCTCGTAGTGTTAAGAAGATAGTATTTGTACTGTTAGCGATTTACTGGAAAGTTAAGTGTGGTGAAAGTTTTAAAGATTTTATTGTAACTACGAGTTGTTGAAAAGTCTTGTATAATCAGTTTTAAAGAACTGTTGTTGTGCAAGTAGAATTTTCATTACAGTGTGTTGTATTTTTTTGCGTAACGAGGCACAAACAGTATGCATCTCAGAAATTTTTGTTTCGGGGAAATATAGGTAGCTGGAATTGCAACAATTTTATGGTGATTAATAATCTCTACTCAGCTGAAAGTTTCTACATTTTCTCTTGAGTATTTTCAGTATATTATTGTACATTCAGATTATAGACTTAAGTTACATTTATGTTCTTTTTGATATCTTCCTCGATTTATAACGAACAATAACCCATTGGTTACCCTCTAGGAGCTTTGTAGGAGTAAAACCCCTAACCAAACTGGAAAGTTAAGCTCTGAATCGCTATTTCTTGAAGTGGTAACATTTTACTAGCGTTTCAAGTTAAATAAAATATATACTTTACTTACATCACTTACTTCCACATCGTTAAAATACTCAGAAATCAGTCACAAACACGCACACATAGCCCTACATTTTAGCTGCTCCCCCGAGCGTTAAGCTGTACTTTATATTTTCCATTTGCATAGTTTCAATAATTTAATGCGCAAAATGCTTTATCACTGTATAGATGGCGGTTGCGGTATTAGATAGTTAAAAAATTAAATACACCACAATCACTTTAAAAAAAAACCTCAAATACACAAGGAAATATATTAAATGATATTTAAGATTATTGCAGGGGTGTTTTCTTCGCCATTCTCTCCTGTAAAGCTTTATACACTCTCGTATGACTTTTGTGTTAATTTGTGTTAAACATTTATGTAGATACGTACTCGTCAAACTAGTATCATCTGTGGATTAAGTTACATGTTTAAGACTTTTTTTTAGATAACTATTAAAATAACTACTGAGTGACTGCCAATCAGTATATTTATGGATAGATAGCTTTCGTGTGTGTATATATATATATATGTATATATATATATATATATATATATATATATATATGTATATGTATATGTATATATATATATATATATATATATATATATATATATATATATATATTGATAAGGCCCACGTTGAGCGCTACCAAAGGAGTGCTTGTATAAGACCCGCTTTAAGAAGGTCGCTGATTGCGTGCTGTGATACAGATACAGCAATTTGTAAAATTTGAAATTGTTCACTTACCTTCTTTGTTAACTTTGCTTGACTAGCTCAACGGAATTGACGCAGTTTTCATAATTAAATCAAACACAGCAAGATCACAATTTATTAATACAGTATGAATATTTTCTTTCATACAAAAGCATTTACAACATCGTTTCTTTCAAACATAAAATAATTTCTAGGAAGTACTTGTTATAAAAATTTGTTCCTTACTTTATTTTAAACTTACAGAACTAAATCCCTTTTCTAAAGATGATTTACCTGGTTTTGTTTATTGCCAGGCTTGTAAGGTTTGTTTGGCCAAAAAATCCTTGACAGATAATTTATTAAAGGTTTGCAGTATTTCGAATTCTAATCACAAATTTTCCTGGTAAAAATTTTTTCCAAAAAAATATTATATGATTAACACTTATTACTCTACCTTAAGTTAGATACAAATATTCCAATATCAGTAAAAAATAAATCTAAAAGTAGTATTTGCAGAATTCACAAAAAGGCTCCTTTTAATTGAATATCTTCTTATTTTAAATTGACGTTAAATCAGCTTACAAGATTTTCCATATTTAAAATTTTCGTTTTAAGCAGCAGTTATCGAAGCATATTTTTGGTTAAATCTTCATTTTAATTAATTAATAAAAATTTTTAAACGGCGTTATCATGAAGAATTTTTCCTCTTGTAATTGATAAATACCATTTTTTTTTATATAATTTGCGTTTAAAACATCACTTCTATATACATAATAATTATTAGATTAAGGTTTGCTTATTGCATACTTTAAATATCATCCTCCCAAAGCAACAGCTCGCGGCTTAAAATAACATTTCGCGGTCGAATTTAAAGAACGAGTGCATATAATAAATGAATATACTGAATGAATCTAGTTTTTAATAAACGCTTCCTTATATACAAATTATCTATTTTCTAGAATATTACTAGAATAGTATGGAACAATATGATGCATAATATCTCAGAAAAATTTATTAGCGTCTAAAGTCGCGGCGTAATTACCTTGTTATTTTGTTCCAGTTATCCGTGACATGCGCTATTTGTTCTTGCTTAATAGGTAAAGTTGATTCTCGTGGTCTTTTATTCTACAGTGAATGCGAAGGTAATAAATATATCTAATCAATTCCATTACATTTTCTGGATTTTTTCGTGTTCTAGCCGCTTCTCGAAACAAATATTTCATTTATTGATTAGATATTTACGTAGTTCCAAATACGTATGACTGATATTCTCCCAATTCCTCTGAAAACTTCTTTCCCAATCTCGTCTACTCCGGAAAATTCACTATTCAAAATAAATTTAAGTAAACCACAGGGTAAGTAATTTAAACTTTAATTGCTTTTTAATGCAAAAGGAGTTGCATTTTATAGAAAATATTTGCTTTTAAAATTAAAACGTGTTTTTAATACACCCATTGAGTTTAGAATTGGAGTTTCTTTTAACCAGATTCTAGATTTTTACGCTAAATGCGTAAAGCTGGTGCTATTCTACACTATTTACAATAAATCAAAAAGCATTTTTGTCAAAAATGCATTAATAATTAATAAGCGAAAATAAATGGCTTTGTATTTATTTTGAAACAATGGATTTCCATTCGTATTGAATGCGTTTTACGGTATCTTACAATTAATTATTTTTTCACATACAACTTACGTTACTTGTTATATATTAACAATTTGCTTATACCATACAGGGTGATTATTTATACACGCGCAATTGCATTTTTGCTTGTACATCAATTAATAAAGGTACGCTTGTATTATATAGAGCGCAACCATGGATTTACGGAAATTTTCACTTTTTCCGAATCCTTTTATATCTTGGTGAGATTTATTTGTAGAATTAGAGTTTTGATGACTTTCCGTGACCCCTTATTACGTCTATATATATATATATATATATATATATATATATATATATATATATATATTGCTGTGGTACTACCCCGCTTTAGACCATCGCTAATAGAATGCTGTGGCATCAGTACAACAAAGTGTAAATTTGAAATGATCATCATACTTTCCTTTCTAGCTCAACGGAAGTTATACCATGAAATATACAAAATGAAATATCAAAAAGCATCTATACATTCAAAAACAAATTTTTTATACAAGAGAATCTAGAACAGTTTACAGCACAAATTTCAAACAAAAAATTATTTCTAACAAGTATCTATTTACTTAATTATTAAAATATTCCTTACCTAATCTTTGTTAAAATTTAAAGAACTCAAATCCCTTCTCTTGTGGATAATTTACCTTTCCTTTACTGCTCCGAAGGAGGACTATAATTGGTCAATGGTTTTCCACAAATAATCTATTACAGGTCAAAATTTTCGAACTCTACCTCAAACTTTCTGATAAAATCCGCTCACAAAATGAAATTAAAGTGAGAACTTATTCTACCTTAAATTCAAATGACAAAATACTCAAATATCAGTTACAAATAAAGAAATCTAAAACTAACATTGCCTTTAAATCATTTTTGTGATTGTTATCGGAGAATGTATTGTTGTATAACTTTTTTTTATTATACTTATTGAATAGCCGTTTTGTTTTAGAATTTCTGAATATAATTTAATGTTCTTTTCGTATAATGAAGAGTGTGAGATTCCCATTATCCGAGTTTTTATTTCTACAATAAAATTTATCTTTGTACTAACATGTTGATAGGAGTTAAAGTTGATATATCGAGTTAAGTTTAATTATAAGACTAATTTTCTAGATTATACTACTGGAAAAATGTCGATTCCCAGCGCGGTCAAAAAATGTTTTCCTAATATATTTATATACAAAAAAAGTTGTAAGAAAGTGAAGTAATCGATGAACATGTCCAAATGTTCCAAGGGACGTTCGAACGTATACAAACGCCCTTTGAAACATTTCACATTACGTATTAAGATCGCCGAACGTTCCAACGGGGTGTTTGGACATGTCCAAATGTTCTATATAACGTATTGAGACCTTACATGTGATTTTTCCAATGTTCTACCCGAAGGTACTACATTGTCCAGGAAGCGAGTTTTCTTACCTGGAAAATTTGGAATTTTGCCGAACCCTTGCTGTTCCAAGCAAGGTAGGGATCTTTAACGTGCGTGACAATACTCACACACAGAACCTCCATTTTACCTCTCATCCGAACGAGGGTGTATTTTTGTGAAAAATGCTCGCCTAACATTTTTTAAGCGGACCGTGTCGGGATTCGCACCCGGGACTTTGGGCGTAGTAGTCACACACATACCACTACGACACGGAGCCGCCAATGTATTGAGACCCCCAAATGTTCAAAGGGGCGTTCGGACATATTCAAACGCTATTTGGAACGTTTGGATATGTTTGAACGCCTCTTAGAGCGTTTCGAGATCTCAATAAGTTATGTGGAACGTTTTCCTACGGGCGTTTGTATATGACCGAAGCCCCTTGAAACGTTCCGCATAACGAATTGAGATATCCAGGTATCCAGAAACACAAATTTTATACAATTAAACAATATTCAATTTTTTATACTATTTTATTAAAAAAACAAATACAATAAACTAGTTAATTGTGAATAAATCGATTAACAACTTCTGCAACTTTGATTCTTTACGCCTGCGACTTTGATTGGGTCAGTGATGGTAAGTCGTGTAGATCCCATTTTCTGAAAGCAGCGATTATGCTTGATTGGTTTTGCACTTCTGATAGCAGCAAAACTTTTACAAGCTCGCTTAATGCGACATGCGGTACCTCACAGGAAATACGATGTATGGTGAAAGAACCAGTATTTTCGATCGACTTGTAGCAACTCACGTTTGACTTGGATTTAATTAAAATTTATTCCTGAGGCATATTTACAATAGCTTTCTCGAAAAAAACAAAAATGGTTTTAAGTGGTATTGCAGAACTAACGCGCCCGCCTTTGAATATAGTTTCCGACTTCTAACTAGTGTGTGCAATACTTTTTGTTTTTGATTCTTTCATGAACACCAAACTCTTAACGGTTCATGTAATTTCAGGATTTCGACATATATTAACTATTTAATTATTCCTCAGTTTGTATTGTATCTCCTCGAACAGAGGGTACGGTGTATTACTAGTAAACTCGTATGCTTTAGGATCAGATTCTGCTGATTTTGTAGGATCTGTTGGTAGCTTATATGCTTTCCGCTTACTTATAGAACCCCTACTAAATATAAAGCTTTCATGAGGGAATGTAATGTTGTCACTGCTTTGAATTTCTATGGAAATTCGATCGTTGTTTTCAGAATTCAAGGAAAATGAAAGGTATGTATATTAATCTTTATTATTGTTTCGTCCTATTTATTACTTCTATACAGATTCAACTTAGGTACTTCTCCCTATTTGAGTCTAGGTTTAACATTTCCTTAGCTGTATTTGTCCAAGCTGCGTTTGTTCTTTTAAACCATTATTTATAACGTTCAATCCCAAGGATTTTAAAATCTTCAATTGTAAGTCTCTTAACAACTTGACTCTTTGATGCTGTAGCCACTTCTCAGCGTCGATATGTGTGATAGCGTGTTTTATATTCAAAAGTAATAGACATTTTTTTATATTCTCTTTATTTACAGTCTAACACATGTGTATGTTTCCGGTGAAAAGTTTACCAAGTTCCTCAGACTACACTCTGGTGGTACAGGAAGGCTGAACTCTAATACACTGTAAGATCCATAATTATTTCTAAACAAATCCGTTATGATATTGGTCTTCACAAATATATTCGATACTGAGATTAGGTGAAGTTACTGTAAAAAATTGATTCTTTCAAAAAGTAAAATTTACAAACCTGGTGGAATATAATTTGGATCTATAACGACGACCTCATCAATCAGTTTGATACCTAATTCCCAAAAGTTAACCGCACTTACTCAAGTTTGCGTGTTATGTCCATCAATGGTGTTGACTAAGATTTTCACAAAAAAAATTCTTTCCTTCATATAAAACGAGATTATTTTGGCAGAAATCGAAAAAGTGAATTAAAACTACAAATTGAAATTACTTTTGTTATTTTTCCCTCTCAAGCATATGTAAAACTATCTTACTAAAACATTAACTTGAACCAGAGAAAAGAGATAAATTATTTCTTGCATCAGCAGAGTTTAGCGTGTAAATCTTCTTCATTCCAAGACAATGATATCATAAATCTTAACGTTATGTTTTATTAATCAAAACAAATGAATTACAGAGCTGCAATAAGTTAGAGTACAACGTAACGATGACATCACCTCTAGCTTTAAAATCGCCAGAATGAATTCAACAGCTTTTTAGTGTGAAAATGTAAGATTACAAAGAAATCCTTTCGTAGATCAAGAATACATGTAACCTGAAAAATATATTTCCTACATGTTATAATTCTAATTTTAGTTTTGGGATTTACCAATACAAAAACGAAACGAAATATTATTATATATATTTTAAAGAAATGTTATCTTTTAACAAAACTGCCACCGACTGCGTGTTTACTTTAAACTACGGGAATTTTTGCGATGAATCTGACTTATTCGCATATTTCTACCGTTTAGAAAACTAATTGCACATGAATTTTACACTTCGCGTGCATTCGATTGTCTTGAATATTTTAAAGGTGTCACTAATGATATTCTACTACAGAAACTTCAACTCGCAGCTATGTGCAAATGGTCTAAGTATAAAAGAGCAAACTACCCATAATGCGGATGCAAATATCAAACTACACGAAAGATGTCACCCTCAATACAAGCGGACCAATAAGAATAGGACCAAATTAGTAACGGGATACTCGCCTGCGTTACGGGGTAACAAAGAAAGGGTGGGCGAGACAGCAAGAAAGCGAATGCCGCGCTAAACAAGTCGGAGATTGTGGAGTGTAAATAACGAAACGAGCGTACACACCAAGACATTCACCAATTTTCTTCGAACATCTGTACCTGCAAGAATAATTAAACACAAAACGCACATAAAATATAACTCTAGTATATAAATTCATAAGGGTTTGCATAGCAAAACAAAATTAAATTGTAAGAACAAACATTTGTATCCTCCACTCCTTAAATACTAATTATATCTATTAACAGTCAAATTGAAAAGTGTTTTGGGAACAAAAAAACTATGCAAGCACACATCCCCTTAAATACTTCCGCATAATTTAGGATAACAAATTAAGTGGCTCTAACCACCGTAATTAATAATAATCTGTATTTGCAAAGTAAACAACTAATGCTGATCATATATACACAGCGGTAGAAACCTACATAATCCAAATACTTACTTACTATATTGATGCAGACCGAATCCGTTGTGACTAAAGCTGCTGAAATATACAAGTACACCATAGCCACACATATTTACAGTAATGCAATTAAAGATAAAACGCCAAATTATTAGATAAACCTTATAGGTTAAAAATTTATTCTTAACGTTGGTAGAATGTAGGTAAACTACATACCGTTCAGGAGTAAAGCAAACAACTATCGGTCATAATCATATAGTATTTCTTCACGCAGGTTGCGACGGGTATAGGTAGCTACAACGGCTACAAATCTCATCCTAATTTGATCTACTTATATTACGGTAGCCAGACAAAATATGCTGTAACGAGAGAGTAAGATTCTATAGCGTAACGAAGCAAACCTTACCTCTAGCAATCGAAGAATTTTGAATAAAACTCCGGGCAATCATGCAGAAAGGATACAGCACGTTTTACATCATAAAGATTTGCAACTGCGCCATTTAACACAGATGAATCAACGCGACCAAGCGCTGAATATCTAGTGAACTCATTCAACCACTGTAGTAGAATTGTTTTCTGAAGAAATAATCACGGAAATCCCGTAAAGATTAAAACCAACCTTGATCCAGTAACATTCGAAAAATTCCTAATTAATAACCATTACATGTCTAGATAAGAGGCCAGAAAAAATATGGCCTAGCAAACTCGTGAATTTAATAAAAGACGAGAACATTTGGCTGCTTAACCAAGCGGACTTGAAGTTATAGAAGTGTAGCAAACCACAAATTCAAATGATTAGAAACTGAAATGGTTTTTAAAATAAGGAGGCAGTAAATTTTCAAATATGAAATAAAACGTAACAAAGATGTGTTCTAACGGATCTTGCTTTAGAAATATACCTGGGATTTATTAATTATTATCCACTGCACATGAAATTCGTGCCTTATTAAGAAAAATTTGTAACCGGAATTTTGTTTTTTTTTTGTATTTCTATTTAAACTTCACTTGTTTAACCTTAAAGTAACCAGGCAACCAAACTAAAGTATCAAATAAAGTATGACTAGACAATCGCTATATTTTACAAATTAGAAAATATTTTTTTATTTTTATTTAAACTTCTTAATAGTATCATAAACTGTAAGCGAATTAGGAAGGGGGGTTTTACATTGTAAGTTCGGCAAAAAAAATGCACGCATGCTAAAAATATAAGGTAACTACTGCTTAATCAAAGGTTTCAAATTTTGGATATAACTCTAGCACGCACAAAATATAGGAACTGTATAAGATTTGGACAGTAAAGTTTATGTTCTTTACTGGCCGTCCATTTCGCTAACCTTATAAAATAGATGTAATGGAAATTCAAAAATCTTTTACCACAATTCTGAGGTGTATATAAACTGTATTCAACATGTAAACTGTACATTAAATATAGAATTTTAATCAAAATAGTTTACCTTTTCAACTTGCGATAGGAAAGGAATTGCAAAGCTATAAGAAAGAAATTAAACACGGTGGAGTAAATTTGGACCATATTTTCGCGAGTTCAAAAATCTGAAGTTGGTGTTGAAATAAAAATACTGCTAGATTCGAATCATTTGAGTATAGAAAAAGCCTACCATAGGAATCGTGGTGGGAAGAGATTGTATTACTTTACAAAGTTGTATGAGGCTACGCTACGGATAAAAAAGAAATCAGTGCAAAGGTATCGGTATCAAGCGTTTCTAAAATGGTACGTTGCCATTTTATGCTCCGGATTAGCTCGCACGAGACTACAGTAGGATGGGCTCAACAAAATCATCCGCTGGATCACTAAGGAAGGTCTAATGGTCCAAGAGTAAATGGAGTATACACAATATATGGGCGTAAGGTAATAGAGCAATAAGGCAACCACAGTGAGTGTATGAAGACAGTGGCGACAATAGTGTGTATAATTTTCTATTGGCGGAAGTGATCACGTGGTGCTGGTATCCATTTTGTGGCATAATATTCCGTCATAACCTTGTCCTCTTAAATATTTAACTTCTACATGACAGTCCTGAACGCTAGTAATTATAGTGTCAGTAAGATGAGCACCAATTATATTTTCTACCGGAACAAATTTAAGAACGTTTTTGCAAATTTTATATTTTTCTACATCTCTTTTTACATACCTAACGTAAAGTGTAGATTGCTCTATATTAAAAATGTCACTACTTTCGTCGCTAGTACAGAAAAACCTTTAGCAGCATTTACTTCTTCGAATATTTTTCGCATGAATTTTGACTCACGTCAATCAATAATTTTTCCAGCTTATGTAAGTGGCCTTTCGTCCACTTCGAGTTAAATGGTTTTTCAGATCTTGATCGCCAGAATCAATGCAAAATCGTAATAATCCCCAAAAATTTCCTTCATTTTCAGCAGGTTCTTCATTTATATCAAAAATGCTTGAATCTCGATATCCTCGTAAGGGTAGTCCTTGACGTCCACAAAAAATTATGGTTTTTATAATAGAACTTATTTTTAACCGATTTTCAACCGCTTGCAAATTTGTAGCTCTATCAAGCATTCTATCAATACGTGTACTCTCGCCCGCCATAATTTTAACAAAAGTTTTTGACAAAGCACTGCTGCTCTGTGGTATTCCAAAACTTAGTAAATATTAAAACGTTCCGTAGCCTTCTTCCACTGTTTAAAAGCCGTGTTAACTAATTGCCCAGTTGCTTGGGATGCACTCATTTCAACTTCTTGATTAGCAAATAGAACACAATGTTTGCAATACATACCGTCTTCAATTTGACAATAGACCAACCATTTGTATCGATTAAGCCAAGAGTAATTAAATTTTCTGTTTTGTTTACCAATTCAAACAACGAGAAACTTATAGTTCTCTTCGGGAATCCACACATTTGTCAACACTTCAAATTTTTCTTCGTCCTTTAAAATTAAAAATATTCATATGAGGGTAAGATATTAGAGTGGATGCCTTGTACACTAATTGTGGCGTAGTGTAAGATGACGTAGAAGCTACTGGTAAAGGTATTTTAGATAACACCTCAATATCGCTATTAAAGTTAGATTCGCACTTTAAATCAGTCACCTTTTTCTTAGAAGTAGAAGCTACGCTAAAATAATCCTGAATAGTTCTTTTCTTACCGTCAGGTGTACTTTGGCTTATTTTGAGATGTTTATAAAATGCACCAGAGAAATCAGGTTAAAACCGATATCGTCAACTCAAGCGAACTTATTTGAAAATAACTCTGAAAAATGTCTTATTGAAATATTACCACTTATTGTTCAAATATAACTCCTACGCAACTAAATCTCTATAATAATTTAATCAAATTTTTAATTCAACTCAAAATACACGCACGCAATTGGAAAATGGTGTAACACTTCTCATTACCAAGAACACAATGAAATCTGACAAAAAAAGCTAGGAAGTTGGTGGGGTAGTATTTTCTATTCTGCAAGTTGATGTAGGATATAAGAAAAGAATAACCATTTCACCTAACTATGAACGTTCGGTTAAATTGTTCTGTGGTGCAAGATGCAGCCTATGTAGCAGGTATATAACAGTCTCATAAAATATAGCTACCAGAAACGACACCCTGGTGACTGAGAGATCATCAACCCTATTCTTGATTATTATTTTGGAACAAAGTTTGAATTTAAACGCGTGATCCTCATGCCCTATTTTATATATAAAATTACTTAGTGTTGAAGTAATATAAAATCCTAGTACTTTAGAAGGTATTTTATTTCAAGTACTGACAGTTGTGGTTAGTGCTATTTTGTTTCCATATGCATTAAAAGCTGCAATTTCAGAGGCTGCAGAAACTATACATTTAAATTGTACACTATAATGTGCATAATTTTTTATTTGACTGATTGTATATAGAATAATGGTAAATTATTCACAAGAAAACCAAATAGAATAATATTATGCTGTTATAATAATTAATAATACATGCAAATAAATTTACTTTTAGCACTAAGTTTAATAATAGTAATAGTACAAAGCTCTTGCTTAAAAAATTAAAGGCTATGAATTAATAGAACTATAATATTTAGTGCTAACAGCAAATTTATTTGCACCAGTTGTTGGTAAAGTTTAACGCATTAGCGACCACATCGGTTATCAGTGACCGATATCAGTTTCGCCAGACTAGCCAAAGCGGTCACACATGAACGCTTTGTAGACTTAAAAGTGCTCTCCAGACCTCATGACCAACATTATACACATTACATCATACTGCGTGACCGCTTCGACCATGAGGAATACTAAACTTCATAGAATTTTTGATTTTTTTATTTCCAGAGATACATAATGGTTGATGATATTAAAAGTAAAAAATAACTGAGACGCAATACAAAATTTAAGCTTCAAGCAATAAACAACCCAATATTATTAAATATTACATTCATTAATTTTTTATTTGTATTTTTCTGTAAAGCAACTTAAACAATATTGAGGTTGGTCACTGCACTGAACGCAATAAGTAGTTACCTTTTACACAGTTTTTTGACAGGTTTTGTAACTACTTATTTTCATAACACCTCCGACAGTATTTCTTGCATTTAGCTGCAAGTCCCTCTTTTTTAGCAAATGTATGAGTATTCATTTTATTTGTGCGTTTTCTAGAGGTGCACGGTGTAGCACCAACTTCATAAAGTTTTAATTATTTTTCTCGGAATTCTGTGATGGTTATATTGATATTTTTAATTTTTCGATGCGATGTGTGTGCATTTACAACAGCAGTTCCCAGAACTACTTCGTTGGCTATTTTTACACTTCTTAAGCGCAGTGTTATAACTTGCCATTTTATCAGACACATCAATTGATGACTTACCTGAATTGTAATCAACAATTGCAACAGACTTTCTAACTTTTACTCCACCACGACGAATTACTTCAATGGTTTTATCACTGTGTTTTGTTGAAATGAGAATTACATCTCACTTGTTGCGCCATTTTCCAACACAAACACCTTTGCTATTCTTTTGTGCAACAAAGTCTCCAACTTTCAATTTCTTATTTATAACTGGTTTGGGATTAACTTTACGATTGGCTCTAATAGTTCCCAAAAGATGTATTTGGTTAACAAATAACCGGCTAGCTAAATCTATGATTGTGTAATAATTGTCTGCAACAATAGTTTTTCCACTGTTCAACAATTGATCTGCCAGCCATAAAACGATTTTTGTAGGAAGAGATGTTCATGAATTTTTCCTTTTTCCAGCGTAGACTTTTATATTCCACGTATAGCCACTATCGCAGCAAAGTTTGAACACTTGAATCCCATATTTATGGGTTTTGTTGGGTGTATATTGTTCTATAAGTAGACGGCCACGAAATGGTATTTGTGTTTCATGAACACACACGTTTCTCCTAGTACATATACTTCTTGACATTTTTCAAAAATATGTTTATAAGTGTTTTTCTTAATCTTTCTTGGGTATTAAACCACGCAGAGTTTTTAAAATTGTCTTTACTTATGTTTCGATCCATGACCTAGGATCGTTGTCAAAATAATAATAAATTTTAAATTTGACATTTATGACATACATTGAATTTGACTTTGATTTATTAATTTTGTGTTTGAAAACATTAGGTGAAAATTTTAAAGTTTAGACGAATCAGTACTTTCTATTGTGTTGCGCCCTGAAAGCGGCTTTTTAAGGTAGCCAATACGCTTAACGTAAAATCAGACGATTAATTTTTATATAGTTAAATTCATATAAATTCAATAACTTGATGATTGGAACATTTCACGTTAAGCGTATTGGCTACCTTAAAAAGCCGCTCCCAGGGCGCAACACTAATTGAAAGTACTGATTGTTCTAAAATTTAAAATTTTCACCAGAAAAAGTGGATTTGGAATCCAATAGTGCCTCATGCTTTGCATTTTTACTATGCCTATATATCTCAAAATTCTTAAGAAGCATTTCATTTCAGGTGCACTAGTCGGAGTCCATTCTAGGAGCCTGGAGTGTGATAGTACATCATCAACAGAAAGAAGAATTTGAGTGGCATACAGATTGATTTTAGATATCATTCTGTCCACTAGTTCTTTATCCACAAATAACAAATAGAAATCAACGGGCTCTGCATCCACAAACAGCGCAGCATACTCAGGTTTTACACCAGATTCGACATTATAAGAAAAATTCATGTGAATTTCGTAAGGTATAGTCCAACCACTATTTTCAGATGATATTATTTTCAACTTCATTGTCTCGTACATTATCATAATCATCACCAGTACGATCTACATTGTACACTGACGATTCCCATAGTACATGTTTTTGCGATATTGATAACTTGGAAGCCGAGCTTTCTTCTGGTGAAAATGTAGGGTCAAGGTCATTATCAGAAAAGGGGTCTGCATCTGAAATACTTTCATTTACCTCTGTAAATAAAATATTCTATTGGTTTGTGACACAAGTTTTCTATGAATTCTAGGCAATACCTTTATCAGCGAATGATACACAACTTATCGCCATCTCTACAATTCTCCACCCACGGCTAGTATTTATATTGGATAAGAATAGTAACTTGGACGCACCTGTTCATAAATCGTCAAACCCTTCAAGACAGAATGCGAAAGCGATTCTCCGTACTTCAGGCTTGTACTTCAGAGAGCTTGCGTATCACTGAAAGTCGTTAATGTGAACCGCAACGGTGGGCGGTCACTGGTGACCGACCACTGTCTATACAGGTATAACTTTTATGCTTTTATTAATAGCGGTCACCAATGACCTACACAATTTTTTTACGATATAAGTGATATAAACGTTCAATAATATTTATTTGTCACATACCCTTAATTAGTGACATACATTAACGAATATATGGCAAAAAAACGCCATTGGCAGGTTGGGACATTATGAAAAAATCAATTTGGCCGCGAATGTGTTAAATTCAATTTAATCGGTAGTGAAATAGGGCGCCAATTCGCTATCAGTTCATCGGCGTTTGTCAGCGACGCTGTCTTAAAATACGGCTTCACAATTTTTAAGTAGTGCTTTTTAAAAAACACTCACTCCTGCGCGGGGGGGGCTCCAACCCCCTTAGGCCCACCCCCGTAGTTACGTCACTGACTATTGTTAATATTAGCAGGCCATGAAACATCTGCTGACTAATGCTATTAACTCCTGTCATTACGCACTATCTAAATAACGCATTATTTCTATTAGCAGTAAATATGCCTTTTATAGTCATATCTAGAAACGAGATATGTTGCGAGTTTTTATTCCTCTAGTCGAAATTCAACAGTAAGTGCTGAAATATATCTAAGATTGTATCCAGCATAACAACCAAATCGTAATATGTTTTTGAAGCTTGATACGCCTTAACCAAATACAGATCGTTTACTAAACCTCACAATGCTTATGACAACAGGCATTTGAATAATAACCAGCATAATACTTTACAATTGGTAAATGATAAAGCTAAAATACTTTTTACTGATGCAGCTAACAATTTTGTTGTTTAAATAATTAATATTCTTTCAACATCCACAAGTGACGTAGCTGTTGAATTACATACCGCAGACATTAGTTTGGAGAACTTTACGTGCAAGTAAGTATAAACCATACTGGATTTATGTAAGCCATACACTACAAGCTGGAGACACCATCAGGTGGCTAGAATATTGCAAATGACTGTTAGGAATGCTAAATAATTACAACGATTTTTTGAAGAAAATCATTTGGTCTGACAAACCTAAATTCACAAACCCTGGTATTCTTAATCGTAATACTGAACATTACTGGGCATTAGAAAATCCACTACAAAATCGGTAAAGAAACCCCAACAGCGTTTTGACATAAATGCTTGGATGGGTATTTTAAATGACTGTTTATTTGGACCTTTATGTATGAGGAATCATTAAATAAAGAAAGATATCTGTATCTTCTTAACGCATTCCATTAGGTCAACATAGACATTTATGATGACAGCAGGACGGTGCACAAAGGCATAATGCAGTAATTGTCAAAGAATATTTAAACCAAGAATATCACAATCGTTGGATTGGTAATGGTGGAATAGTTGCATGGCTTGCTATATTCCCGGATCTAACACCATTAGACTGCTCTTTTATGGGGAACTGTCAAAAATCAAGTTAACACGCAAATCTCTAGAAACATGAAAAACTTAGAACAAGACTCACTCGTGCATTTCACACTATTCCTAAAAGGTCCATTCAAAGAGTTGTGCTAAATGCATGAATACGTGCGCAATTGCGCTTTAATGAAAATGGTCAGTTGCTTGAGCAATTACTGTAATTATTGTTTGGTCAGTAAATCAGCTTGCAACCGTGGTTTATGCTTATAATTTTTTAAATTTGGTATTAATATTCCATTGGTGAATCTGAATGTACAAAACCAAAATGGCATCTATAACAAATAAAAAGTTGACGATGGTCACGTAACGACGAAACGTTCTTTATTAAATTAAATAGAGCTATTCGATAGGGGTAAAAATGGCCATGAGAGAATGCTTTTAATTCTTGAATATTATTTGAAATAACGGCACTAAAAATAGAAAACCAGAAATTCAGTTTTTTACATTCTTCAAAATATTTCGAACGCTATATGAGATATGTCAAATTGCTTTGCAGATTATTAATCAGTGTAAAATTTAACAACTTTGCCGAATTTATACATACCTTTTATCTCCATTAATAAGTGAGCTCTCCATAGTAGCCCTCGAATTTGAATCAGCCTGTAGACACGCTAATGATTGTCTGTTTGTGTGATAAGAACACTGTAATATTCTGGTTTTAGTGAAATCTTGAACTGTTTAAGAATAGATTTAAATATAAATAAGTACTTTTATTTCTATTTTTGAATAAGGATTAATATAGTGTTTATTAACATATTCTTTTTATATTCAAAGGAAATATACTTTAATACTATCTTAAGATTGCAGTCTCATCCTAGTTTTGCAAAAATAATTGGGCAAAATCTGTTGTATTGTTCAAACTTAAAATAAGTACTTATTCTACCAACCAAATAAGTAGAATTTGTTTTATAGCTCCATATAACTTTACCTAGATAGAATAATAATTAGCTTGTTATTGATATATACCAATGTCATACACAACATACATACATAACATATATTTATGTTATTTTATTTATATTTTGCACCTAGGAGCAGTTGACATATGTCATACTTCATGAATTTTTTATTGATACAAATAAATATACCACTACACTATTATATTTGTACTCTTAGCGTTAAATTGTATTTACAAGTCTGATTCTTCTTTATTTTGTTCTTTTTATTTAGTGCATTTGTATTTACAATAGTTAATTTTGAAATTTATTCTGTTAATGGATTTATTTTTATTGAAGAATAAATGAAAAACTGATTGAATAATAATTATGAAAATTAACTAACAACAATGGTAAAGTATTTTTGTATTAGAGAAATAACCGTGCAAAGCTGTCTAAGGAATGTTTTTTTTATATTGCTTAATTTTAACTTTGATTTTAACGCTTATTTGTTATATATTACACAATTCTAAAGAAATAATAGACTTTCGTTAGAAAGTAAGTTTTATAAATGTAGTGTTTAAAATTAAATTTACATTTTCAAACAGAAAAAACATTTTTATGGATTCTAGGCAATCAACCATACATATTGTTCCTACACGTTTTAGTTATGTATTTTGTTTACTAAATTGTACTAAACAACATTAGGTGAATAATTTTCCTTTTATACAATACTACTATGCTGTTGCAAAACATTTTCATACAAATTATGCCAATATCTCCATCTAGTACTAAAGAAATGTGCAAACTAAAATACAGTAATAAGCATTACTACTGTAGGAGTACCTCACTAAACTTAAAGTAATAATAACAAACAATGATTTAGCGAATGATATCAATACTATGATATTGTAATATAAAATATATGGGGATGTGAATTATTAGCCTAGGGCTAAATTGGAGATCTTCTTATAGTAAAGGGATCTCGACATTCTTCCGACTAATCTAGGGGTCTAATCCTCGGGTAGAGTTTATGAGTGGTCGTGGGTTTTACGACACAACACTGTTTACTTACTGACTCTACTAATACTAAAATGGGAGGTGCAAAGGGGGCGCCACCAAGTCCTTAAATTTTTAATCATGGGTTTGCCCTAAGGGAGGACTTGGAAGTTCTTAGAGAAATATCGTATTTGCAGCTAAAACAGGAGTTGTAAAGAAAATATTATTAATATAACAATGAAAGACACAAAAGATGTACTCTTGCTACCTTATACTATAAAGAAAAAGAATAGCCATTTATATCAATAATTTAAACATTGTTATATTACCCAATTTAGGCATTAAGCCTTTTGAAGGTGTTGTTTAATAATTCTTTATCAAGTCACTGTTATAGACTTTACTTTTGTGAAAGGGTGTTTATATTTTTTACCTTTTAGCTCAATTACCATATCCTTAAACTCACTTGTCCAAAATAAAACAATTATGCAATTGAATGTAAGGGTTGTTCTATAATTAAAATTTTGCTTTCTAAGTAATAAAATTTTATGTACAAAATATACATCACAATGTGGTCTAAAGTCTTCAACACAATGATTGAATATGAAAATTACGACTGTCTTTACTAAGAATAAAAAAATATCAATAACGTATTAAACATTTTTATAAGGTTTTCCAAATTAATTATCCAAAATACACAGATCTGTTGCCTTGGTTTACAAATGTGTATTAAATATTCAAAGACTAAAAGTATTAGTTTTTGCAATTACTTAAGGTGTGATTGAATTTGAATGAAATACTTTGTTAGAATTAAATAAAGGTATTCATATTCATTTGCAATAATATCATATATAACCCTTGATTCAAACTGTGATAAATTCTAAATAGCAAAAGTTTTTGTAATTACATGGTCAAACAAGATTCATAAATTGCTACAATGTTGTGATCATCTGCCTCGCTGTTAAGATAGTCAAACAGCTGTAGTCATGTCAACGTGGTAGAAAAACGCTTACCTTGTAAACAGTTGTTTTAAACTACATTAAAACAATTACGTTGTCGAATCCAGATGTACTGGCCTGCAATCCTTTGACAAACAAATAACGTCAACGTACTGTCCACATTTTATTGCGTAATATAGTAGATCTTTACTGGAACCATTTACAAGAACTTGAAGTGTACTTCATCTTCGCAAATCGAAACAAAATCGAACCATAAAACAGGCTATCCAAAGTACATCATTATCCACATTTGCTTAACTTGTGTTAAAGGCAAATTAGTTAACGGTAATTGGAAAATTAAATATGATATTTGAACTTGTAAGTTCGCAGTCTTATCATTGCTTAATGTCCAGAATAAACATTATTACATTTAGGTTAGTGAGAATAGACTTGATAATTACAAAGACCAAATTTCGCCAACCATTTTTGTTAATTTTTTAAAAAGTTAATTGAAATTAATATTAGCTAATTTTAAAGAAACTATTATTGGAAATTCTATAAGACCATAACTAGAAAATTCACAGAGCGCATTTTATAAATTCAGTGAAATCAAAATTAACAAATTTAAGGAATTCATTATCAAAAATCCATAGAGCGCTGTATTAAAATTATTTAGTCTGACTTAACAATAATATAATCTGCTTACTATTATTAAAATACACAGAAAAGCAAGTACATCTTGCACTTGGTCAAACGGCAACGCCTATCGCTACACGCAGGTTGCTGGCGAGGACCTTATTCAACTGCATGGTGCTTGTGACTTCACAAGTGGTCGTGCCAGACTGAATCGTCCGTTCGATCGGAAGAACTCGCATCAAAATCGCCTGACGTTGGAGATGCAAATCAAATGACCAACGTTTACTAATAGTAACTAAGCCAATACTATAAAGTAATATTCGGCTTGTGATTGTGGTACACGGCCATGATCTAAATATTTATTTACATCGCAAAATTTAATTTTTTATTTAAATAGACAATGCAGTGTATTTTATAAATAATTTGAAAAGGATTTGTAGTCGTCAAAAAAAATTGCTACAATACTAACTGTAAATCTAGCAATTGGTCAAAATTTATAAGTCAATACTTAAAACAAATAACAATAGAACTGTAAAACAGTTATGGGCATTAGAAAATCCACTACAAAATCGGTAAAGAAACCCCAACAGCGTTTTGACATAAATGCTTGGATGGGTATTTTAAATGACTGTTTATTTGGACCTTTATGTATGAGGAATCATTAAATAAAGAAAGATATCTGTATCTTCTTAACGCATTCCATTAGGTCAACATAGACATTTATGATGACAGCAGGACGGTGCACAAAGGCATAATGCAGTAATTGTCAAAGAATATTTAAACCAAGAATATCACAATCGTTGGATTGGTAATGGTGGAATAGTTGCATGGCTTGCTATATTCCCGGATCTAACACCATTAGACTGCTCTTTTATGGGGAACTGTCAAAAATCAAGTTAACACGCAAATCTCTAGAAACATGAAAAACTTAGAACAAGACTCACTCGTGCATTTCACACTATTCCTAAAAGGTCCATTCAAAGAGTTGTGCTAAATGCATGAATACGTGCGCAATTGCGCTTTAATGAAAATGGTCAGTTGCTTGAGCAATTACTGTAATTATTGTTTGGTCAGTAAATCAGCTTGCAACCGTGGTTTATGCTTATAATTTTTTAAATTTGGTATTAATATTCCATTGGTGAATCTGAATGTACAAAAAACCAAAATGGCATCTATAACAAATAAAAAAGTTGACGATGGTCACGTAACGACGAAACGTTCTTTATTAAATTAAATAGAGCTATTCGATAGGGGGTAAAAAATGGCCATGAGAGAATGCTTTTAATTCTTGAATATTATTTGAAATAACGGCACTAAAAATAGAAAACCAGAAATTCAGTTTTTTACATTCTTCAAAATATTTCGAACGCTATATGAGATATGTCAAATTGCTTTGCAGATTATTAATCAGTGTAAAATTTAACAACTTTGCCGAATTTATACATACCTTTTATCTCCATTAATAAGTGAGCTCTCCATAGTAGCCCTCGAATTTGAATCAGCCTGTAGACACGCTAATGATTGTCTGTTTGTGTGATAAGAACACTGTAATATTCTGGTTTTAGTGAAATCTTGAACTGTTTAAGAATAGATTTAAATATAAATAAGTACTTTTATTTCTATTTTTGAATAAGGATTAATATAGTGTTTATTAACATATTCTTTTTATATTCAAAGGAAATATACTTTAATACTATCTTAAGATTGCAGTCTCATCCTAGTTTTGCAAAAATAATTGGGCAAAATCTGTTGTATTGTTCAAACTTAAAATAAGTACTTATTCTACCAACCAAATAAGTAGAATTTGTTTTATAGCTCCATATAACTTTACCTAGATAGAATAATAATTAGCTTGTTATTGATATATACCAATGTCATACACAACATACATACATAACATATATTTATGTTATTTTATTTATATTTTGCACCTAGGAGCAGTTGACATATGTCATACTTCATGAATTTTTTATTGATACAAATAAATATACCACTACACTATTATATTTGTACTCTTAGCGTTAAATTGTATTTACAAGTCTGATTCTTCTTTATTTTGTTCTTTTTATTTAGTGCATTTGTATTTACAATAGTTAATTTTGAAATTTATTCTGTTAATGGATTTATTTTTATTGAAGAATAAATGAAAAACTGATTGAATAATAATTATGAAAATTAACTAACAACAATGGTAAAGTATTTTTGTATTAGAGAAATAACCGTGCAAAGCTGTCTAAGGAATGTTTTTTTTATATTGCTTAATTTTAACTTTGATTTTAACGCTTATTTGTTATATATTACACAATTCTAAAGAAATAATAGACTTTCGTTAGAAAGTAAGTTTTATAAATGTAGTGTTTAAAATTAAATTTACATTTTCAAACAGAAAAAACATTTTTATGGATTCTAGGCAATCAACCATACATATTGTTCCTACACGTTTTAGTTATGTATTTTGTTTACTAAATTGTACTAAACAACATTAGGTGAATAATTTTCCTTTTATACAATACTACTATGCTGTTGCAAAACATTTTCATACAAATTATGCCAATATCTCCATCTAGTACTAAAGAAATGTGCAAACTAAAATACAGTAATAAGCATTACTACTGTAGGAGTACCTCACTAAACTTAAAGTAATAATAACAAACAATGATTTAGCGAATGATATCAATACTATGATATTGTAATATAAAATATATGGGGATGTGAATTATTAGCCTAGGGCTAAATTGGAGATCTTCTTATAGTAAAGGGATCTCGACATTCTTCCGACTAATCTAGGGGTCTAATCCTCGGGTAGAGTTTATGAGTGGTCGTGGGTTTTACGACACAACACTGTTTACTTACTGACTCTACTAATACTAAAATGGGAGGTGCAAAGGGGGCGCCACCAAGTCCTTAAATTTTTTAATCATGGGTTTGCCCTAAGGGAGGACTTGGAAGTTCTTAGAGAGAAATATCGTATTTGCAGCTAAAACAGGAGTTGTAAAGAAAATATTATTAATATAACAATGAAAGACACAAAAGATGTACTCTTGCTACCTTATACTATAAAGAAAAAGAATAGCCATTTATATCAATAATTTAAACATTGTTATATTACCCAATTTAGGCATTAAGCCTTTTGAAGGTGTTGTTTAATAATTCTTTATCAAGTCACTGTTATAGACTTTACTTTTGTGAAAGGGTGTTTATATTTTTTTACCTTTTTAGCTCAATTACCATATCCTTAAACTCACTTGTCCAAAATAAAACAATTATGCAATTGAATGTAAGGGTTGTTCTATAATTAAAATTTTGCTTTCTAAGTAATAAAATTTTATGTACAAAATATACATCACAATGTGGTCTAAAGTCTTCAACACAATGATTGAATATGAAAATTACGACTGTCTTTACTAAGAATAAAAAAATATCAATAACGTATTAAACATTTTTATAAGGTTTTCCAAATTAATTATCCAAAATACACAGATCTGTTGCCTTGGTTTACAAATGTGTATTAAATATTCAAAGACTAAAAGTATTAGTTTTTGCAATTACTTAAGGTGTGATTGAATTTGAATGAAATACTTTGTTAGAATTAAATAAAGGTATTCATATTCATTTGCAATAATATCATATATAACCCTTGATTCAAATTGTGATAAATTCTAAATAGCAAAAGTTTTTGTAATTACATGGTCAAACAAGATTCATAAATTGCTACAATGTTGTGATCATCTGCCTCGCTGTTAAGATAGTCGAACAGCTGTAGTCATGTCAAAGTGGTAGAAAAACGCTTACCTTGTAAACAGTTGTTTTAAACTACATTAAAACAATTACGTTGTCGAATCCAGATGTACTGGCCTGCAATCCTTTGACAAACAAATAACGTCAACGTACTGTCCACATTTTATTGCGTAATATAGTAGATCTTTACTGGAACCATTTACAAGAACTTGAAGTGTACTTCATCTTCGCAAATCGAAACAAAATCGAACCATAAAACAGGCTATCCAAAGTACATCATTATCCACATTTGCTTAACTTGTGTTAAAGGCAAATTAGTTAACGGTAATTGGAAAATTAAATATGATATTTGAACTTGTAAGTTCGCAGTCTTATCATTGCTTAATGTCCAGAATAAACATTATTACATTTAGGTTAGTGAGAATAGACTTGATAATTACAAAGACCAAATTTCGCCAACCATTTTTGTTAATTTTTTAAAAAGTTAATTGAAATTAATATTAGCTAATTTTAAAGAAACTATTATTGGAAATTCTATAAGACCATAACTAGAAAATTCACAGAGCGCATTTTATAAATTCAGTGAAATCAAAATTAACAAATTTAAGGAATTCATTATCAAAAATCCATAGAGCGCTGTATTAAAATTATTTAGTCTGACTTAACAATAATATAATCTGCTTACTATTATTAAAATACACAGAAAAGCAAGTACATCTTGCACTTGGTCAAACGGCAACGCCTATCGCTACACGCAGGTTGCTGGCGAGGACCTTATTCAACTGCATGGTGCTTGTGACTTCACAAGTGGTCGTGCCAGACTGAATCGTCCGTTCGATCGGAAGAACTCGCATCAAAATCGCCTGACGTTGGAGATGCAAATCAAATGACCAACGTTTACTAATAGTAACTAAGCCAATACTATAAAGTAATATTCGGCTTGTGATTGTGGTACACGGCCATGATCTAAATATTTATTTACATCGCAAAATTTAATTTTTTATTTAAATAGACAATGCAGTGTATTTTATAAATAATTTGAAAAGGATTTGTAGTCGTCAAAAAAAATTGCTACAATACTAACTGTAAATCTAGCAATTGGTCAAAATTTATAAGTCAATACTTAAAACAAATAACAATAGAACTGTAAAACAGTTATCGGCAATACAGTATCAGCAATGTACTAGTTCTACATAAGCTTCATTATTAAAGTTCAAATGAAGTAACTGTAAATCTCATTACATCTATCAACAGGCTCAACAATGGCAACGCATACTCTAGTAAATTTAACCCATTAGTATCAAAATACTTCTCAACATATATAGTAACTTATAACCTGAAATTTTACACTGTGTTAAATAACATATCCAACATCAACATCCGAACTAGGCACAAATATAGTCAGCTGTAAAATTATTATACGATAACCATTGGTGTGCACTTTAAATCTGTTTCCACAAAATCAAGTACCCTGAATAAAACTCGGTTATCAATGTTGATTTAAGCTACTTTGCAAACTTTTATACGTTTACTCTAGAAGGAACAGCATGGAACACGAATATTACAAGTAGCGGAAGACATTTTGAACTCTTCTAACATAAATACTAACTATATCACTAGAATTGGTATACAAACGGTAACTGAAACTCAAATGTTACACTTCAGCAAACTTAAAAATTATTTAAAGTTTAGTTAATTTAAACACCAAAACCCATTCTTTTCCAGTTGCTTTTAAAACAATATAATAAAACTCAGTTGGGAAAATTTGTAACAAGTCCGGATTGTCGAGCGATTCGGCTTTAATCACCATCGGTATGCAATATACAAAGACTGATCAACCTCATTTGGATAGATTTAGCAGTTTCATCCTCCAGTTAACTCTTGAAGGGATTTACTTTACTCGATGACCAAAAATACAACTAAGCCAACTAGCGTCGAAATTGCACTCAACCAACCATCAGTGGATGCTCATACATTTGCATAAAGGCTAAGTTTACACTCTAACCTTTTCTGCTGGTATGAAAAGAATATGTGCATTACAGAGTATTGAGTTTCACTTTCGCACAGCTAACATAAACCGGTACAGGTCACGTTGAAAAGCAAAAGACGTACATAAAAAATATTTCAGGGATTTATAAAGACGGCTAAAAAATTTTAAGGCACTGTAAATGAAATAAAGCACTTAATTGGAAAAAGATACATGGCGTTTAATTAACTAAGTAGTTTCACTGCAAGTGCATTAAAAGCTTCAACTGAAAAATAATGTAATTGCAAATAAATTCCAACCTTGTTTTTTATGTAAAACAAAGCTATGATCTCATATTAATGGAAGTTATAATTACTTTGTATTAATTAAAATAAGTACAATATAATTAAAGCATAAGTTGACTCCTCTACTAATTTAAGTCTGCAATAGAATGCAGTATATGCTTAAATGTACCGTAAATCAACAGTTTTCTAAATATCAGTATCGTTATAAAGCTATTGAAACAAAGTAACCAGTAAGTAAGGTAGTACTTGACGAACAATTTCATAAAACCTGTATTTCACGTTGCTTGAATTTTTCCTTAAAATTCTAGAAATATTTATCAGGTTATTCAAATGTAGCTAATTAGCGGTACCTTTTTAATTTTTTATATCACTCTACAATTTACTAAAATACTTTCAACGAAATTCGTTTATCACTTTTGACTGGGCTTATTTAGGGGCAGAAATAAAACAATCCTCAGCGTAAGACAACTGTAAAGTAACAAGTATTACTCTTTTTAATTTCTTTTTAAGCTCTTTAGTAACGGAGGTCTTAAAGAGGAATCGCCAAGTCTGCTTACAAAACTCATATCAACTAGAAGAGTTATGCTGCTCCTTCAGGAAATAAAATCTTGACAAACATGATTTCACATCCATATGTAGTTAAAAGTAGAGAAACATATACTACCAGGTTGTAATCCAAATCAACGATAAAATTTATGTTCTGGTATTTGTTCCAAGAATTTTGGTACAAAGTTAAATTAAAAAATTTTTAACCCAATATTTATGCGGGCACTCTGATTTGGAATTTTTACATCAGACCACATGCTCGAAGGGAAGAAACGAAAACTTAGCAGAATGCGTTGCCTTTGAACTCGGAAATAGAATAGTACAAGATTTAAAATGGCAGGGTAGTTCTACAAATACAGAAATTAAATCCTTGTGCATCTCACCATTTTTATATCAAAATGAGTTCTCTTTACTTCTGCATACTGAAGCATTTTTTTTATAGTTAGATACTCAAATACCTACACGGTTACACTTTTTAAATTCCCGCTTGTATAAATAGCTATATTAAGTGTTATTAAAATTATAGAAGGAACGTTGCTTGCAATTTAAGTCGTATGGTTCTTTTCGTGTATCTTTTAGTCGACGATTGTACGTCACAAAATTGAATTTAATTCCATATAAGTACTGTTTGAAAGTAAAATTAATAAGCTCGACGTTCAAGTTCTCGGTTTAATCTCAGTATACAGTGGCGTGTTTTCACATACCGTTTGCGTAACTGGTCAGTCCAAAAGAAAATATCAATCGGAACGAGTCATACTCAGAGTTTCGTGCCGTCAAGATGTGGAATATCTGTCTCAAAGATCTATATAAAACTCGCGGTGAAAAGCAAACCTTAGTCTTTGTGTAATGTGTTCAGTGAACAGGCAAAAAATAGTTGTTTATATTTTTCGCTTTTACGTGTAATTATTCTTCTTTATACTCCCTTTTATCGCAACTCTTCCAGTATTAAATGGTTAAACTATTATAGCACAGTTATTGTATTGCTAAAATATCAAAACAATTCAAATTTTGAATATCAATTTAAAAAAATTACTTTAACCATGGATATCTATGGATATCAACTAAACTATTTGCACCTGTTAACATAAATTATCAAGATAACCAAATTACACTTATTAAAAATGCTCCGAATAAACAGCTGTAATTGGGACGTTTGATAAGGATAGCAATGTCTTCACCTGTACTCAAACCAATGACTAAGTTGTTTTGTTTTAGTAAATTGGTTTGTGGTATTCCTGGTAATCAAGTCGCTATTTAGTGAGTTTTTATGCGTAAGCTTTCTTTCTTGTAAACTTATTGTTTGGTAATTACGTATAAGGACAGTTAATAAAAAAAAAACACTCTCAAGTATAATATAAACTTATAGTTTTACGGTAATATAAATTTGTCAACTTAGTAAGATGTAAAGTTGATGATCATTATGATTCAAAACTAGATATAGAAAATTTTTGTCAAATGAGAGTGTTATTAATGTTTGTTACGTGCCGTCCTGTAGATAAACATTTTCGTTTTATATAATTAAGTTTCATATTCTCTACTGTATACCCGGTCATGTGCGAAATTATTAAACGTTTCCGACTTCCATATATGGTATTAAATCTGATTTTTTCCTTAAAGATTATAATACGCTTAAAACGTGGTTTTCGATTGTTGAAACATTTGTCTTCAGGAATATCGCAATTATTTATCTACGTGATTTGTAAAGTGGGTTTGATATATGTGTGTTTAGCGAGTGTGATTAAATTCGAATTTGCCGGTTTCTTAATCTATACATGAATATTTCTTAAAAAATAGCGTACATTGCAATGGAACAGAAATTACCAAATGGGTTTTCCGTTATCAGTTGTTGTTGGTTTTAAGTTTTTTGATCTGACAAATTGAATTATGCGTTGTCGCACTCTTATTTTCTGTCTAGTGATTTGTAAGTGTCCGAAACAAAAGTAGTGCGTTCTAGTCGCCAAGATAAACAAGTGGTTTCCTACAACTAACGGATTTATAAAATGGTATTCTTAAATTAGTTTGTACAAATTTGCTTCTTTGAAATATGGAATTTTTCTATCAACTAAATTATCTACTGCAATTGGTGCTAATTTAGTTGCAACTAATTCAGCCCATCACTACGTAACATGTATAGACATATATCCCAGGTAAGATAATTTTCTACTACTAGCTATTGTTCAAGGAAAGTGAAGAGTTACTCTGTTCACCTTTACTTCTTCTACATTTTATTCACTTGGTTTTCCATAAGAAAAGTTTGGTACCGTGTAACATGTGTTCCGCAGATGTCCACTATAACTAGTTTCTGGGACGCACCAAAACGTCCTACCAGGCTGTAGGAATTCTCGTTTTTTCTGCGTCGCTTTGATGACCTACTTCAAAAAGAATTGCATCTGGTTCTTTTGTTAAGTTTTTTGAGTTGCGCATCGCCCAAATGCAGATATCACAGTATTGAAATTAAACCTACTTCACTCAAACTGTCGTAATATGCTAATGAAGACGGTTTTTCTTGTTTGGGTATCAATTATAAAATATAATTTTCGGACTATATATATTTATAGTACACTATATTAACGTGTGACGTTTTTTTAGTATTTTTTTTTCACATGTGAGAAAATGCATTTTGAATTGTATCGTGTTTTTTCCTTTGCTCTTATAATTTACCGTTAGTTACTACTTTTTTTATAATCACTTATCGAGCATTATTAGTGGGCACTACGCAAGTAGGCGATTTTGTTGTTATTTTTTTATATACAAGATATAATATTGGATAACTATAGAACTGAAAAGAGTTGAAGTGTTCAGGCTAGCTCGTTAATGTATTTGAATCCCAATTATTCACGTCAGGGATCGATCTCTTTGAGTCAAGAGCCTTGTTGTGGTACCAGCGTAACCGTCATCGGTTTTCTAATCGGTAGACCTTAGCTAATTTATTAATAAGTCTTTTTAATGATATCGCAAATATGGTGTGGTATGGAATGGTATGGGTCTCTAACGGAGAACCGTCAATTCCCCATTGTGTCTCGTATACTTGTTCCATTTTATATTACCCATTTGCCTACCGACCGCTCCATGCAAGAATAGAAGTCAAAAATCTGAAGTTGAAGCTGGAAAAGTTTAAGGTCTATAGTTGTGTACTCCCTAGCCAAGACAAAACCGCATGCGTAGAAGCGGATTTTCCTTTCAAGTCCGCTGCAATTAAAAAAACACTATTACTTTACCTGACCGATCAGTTCAGATTTGTCATACACTTACTGCTAGATCAAATATTTCTTCTGTAACTTGTTCTGTTCTTAGTCCTATGTCTACTTCTACTCGTCAGCTCACACGCTTCAACTGCGATCAACCTGGTCATGTATCGACGCGTTGTATTCGTCCTCAAGTGCTCCATTGCTATGGTTGCTGGTATAAAGATGTTACTCGACTTAAGTGTCTTAAATGACAAATTTCTTCTGTCTCTAGCTCAATATTCTTTTATGAACCTTATCCTGTCATCCTACTACTACCAAAACATACTCTTCTTCGGCAAATATCTCTTTGAACAATACTCCGAATACTGCCCTTAGCTGTGGGAATCGTGATCAAGCGGGTCATGTGTATTCACTTTCACCTTAGACTGTGCCTCAGCAACGATTTGAGCCAATAATTTCAACTAGTAGATTATAGGTAGCAACTACAGAGTTTGTTTTTGCGCTTAAAATAATACATCAAAGAAATTCCTGTCGTGTCTGCAATACCAGATGAAATTCAAGTGACGATAAGTAATAGTGTTGACAAAAAATCTTGTTGAAGCTAGTAAACCAGTATCTATAGCGCCTGTTGCTGTTGTAGAGGAAGCAAGTTCTATTGTAGCTAAAGTTTTACATTGCTCTATTCATTAATCTAATGTTGACAATCTTACAACCAATGTTAAAAATAAACAGAATTCCCTAAAGGATAGTGACTTTTCAAAACCACCAAAACCGCTACCACTACCATCGCAACCACATCCTCAACCACATATTACAACTACAACACCCACAAAGGCAGGAAATATTCTATTTTGAATCAGAATCTGGATATGTAGGTCAGCGAAACTTAGAACATGAGGAAGCGTACTTAAGTATTTGACATGCCAGAAACCTCAAGCCCGCCCATCCCGACACCTCTAATGTCTCTAATTTTGTTCGGTTTTTCTGCTGGCGATGCAAACGTATTCAACCTCATTTCTAGTCCTCTACGTCTCCAGATTACGCTGACTCTGCCTTTTCTTAGGACATGATTATTGCATTAACGTTTTTGTTTTTTAAATATTTTTCTTGTTCTGATTGGTTGTCTTTTTTTTTTCGTTTCGTTCCTCGTACTCATCCAACCCGTGTAGGTCCGGATTAGAATAGTTCAACGGTACGATCTGCCTGTCGTAAGAGGCTAATAAAAGGATCCAACACACTTTCCGTATACACCCCCCCCCACACACACGCGCGCGCGCGCGCGCACACACATATCCACACTCCATAACCACATACACATATTTTTGGTGGTTTCTTTCTTGTACTGTTTTTTAGAGTTCTGCTTGATTTTGGATTTACTTCTTCATTCTCTTTGCTCTACGCCCGTTTCCTTATCTTTAGCTGGTTTTTCTTACTGTTAGTACTTCTAATGACTTGATTAAATTTTTCGATCCACTTCGTGTTATGTGCCTTTTATACCTTTTTTCTTTTATTCGTAAAATACAACTTAGTCGACTTTTTCTGTCTAGTTAACTATTTTTTTTTCAGTTTTACGGTTGATGCAATTCTTTGTTACCAACGTTTGAAGTACCTCCATTTTTCTATCCGGCATTCTTGTCGTCCCCTTGCATACTTTGAGGTTTGACAGTAATTATCTAGTTTTGGCTTTTACTGTTGGTTCCTTTTCTTCGCTTTTGGTTTTTCGCACGAGATCAATGCCATTGCTTGAGGTTAGAAAACTTTACTATTTTTTTATAAGATATATTCGTCCTTTGACGACTTTTGCAGTACGAGGCCATTCCATCTTTGTCCTCGGTAAATATTGTCTGATAATTTTTTTCCCTATATCCTTACATTTCTTGATCTGGTCAGTATATCTTAAACCTTCTAGCCGGATAAAAAATTTTTTTGTTGTTTTCGGTTTCTCTGGCTTTTTCTGAAACGAATTGTCCTTTAGTTTGTCCTGTTGCTGTATTACTAGTTCCTTTGTTTCTGCTTCCTAACCCGATCTTTTAATTTTGTTTGGAGAGAAAATGTTACGTGTCGTAAACATTTTCGTTTTATATAATTAAATTTCATATTCTCTACTGTTTCCACGATCATGTACGAAGTTATTAAGCGTTTCCGACTTCTCTCTTAGTTAAAATAATTGCTTATTCAACACTATAGGTTTTATCAGCACATGCAGCTATAATTTAAATATAGCAAATTTACTTTTTCAATATAGTATTAAATCTAGTATTTTGCTTAAAGAGTATAATACCTTTAAAACGTGGTATTCGATTGATAAAACATTTATTTTCGGAAATATTGCAATCATTTAATTACGTATTTTGTAAAATGTGCGACTAGCGAGTGCGATTCAATTCTAATTTGCCGGTTTTTTATCTATATTTGAAAGTTTTTTGAAAAATAACATAGTTTGCAGTAGAATAGAAATGCTCAAATAGGTTCCCCTTTATCAGTTTTTTGTTAGTTTTGAATTTTTTTGTGGTAGATTGAATTATTCATTGTCAAACTTTTATTTTAGATTTATCTAGTGATTTGAAACTGTCGGAAACAAAAGTAGTACATTCTAGTTATCAAGATAAATATGTTTTTCTGTTCATTTTTACTTTTTCCAAATTTGATTCACTTGGTTTTCCAGGAAAAGAATTTGATATGGTATGCCATGTGATTCTGCAAATGTCGACTATAACCACTTATTGAGCAGCACCGGAACGTCTGGCCATGCTGTAGGTATTTTTATTTCTCTTTTACGTCGCTTTGGTGGTCTGCATCAAGAAGAAGTGGGCCTGGTTCTTTTGTTAAGTTTTTCTAGTTGCTCATTGCACAAATAAAGGTATCGGTGTTGAAATTAAACTTACTTCACTCAAACTGTCTGAATATGTTAACAAAGACGATTTTTCTTGTTCAGGTGTCAATTATAAAATATAATTTTTGAACTATATACTTTTCTAATACTTCTTTTTTTCAGCTGCCAGGACATGCATTTTGAATTGTACCGAGTTTTCATCATGCTACTCTAATTTACCGTTTCTATTTTTTTTTATTACTTATCAAGCATTATTAGTCGTAGAACTCCATCAGAACTCCCAGATATAATTATATGGGACCTAAATTGCTGTCTCACATGTACTGTATTTGTGTTATGTTTTATTTCAGAAATTGTGTCTAGAGATATTGTTAAGGTCGAGCTTTATTGCTGTCGTGTGTTTGTACAGTGTTTGAGAGGTGTTTTGTGTGTTTATGTGTGTGTGTGTGTGTGTGTGTGTGTGTGTGTATGTGTGTGAAGTGTGTGAAGTGTGTTTGAAACGTTGTTAATTTGTGTTTATATTTGTCCAGGTTACCAAAAGGTTGGATTGAATTGGTATAATTTTGTACATGTTTGAACTTATACTATTACATAAAAAATTAGTTTCTTTCAGAGAAAAGGATTTGTTTGGTGTATTATTTGCCTCAGGTATGTATAAGTTTGGTTGTTAAAATTTAGCGTTAGTAAAAAGAAAAGAAATTCCCTATTCTACTGCTTAAGATTAACTTATACACGAAAAAAATCACTTGCTAACCATTACTAATTTTTTTTTGTTAAAGCAAAATTAGTCTTTAGTGCAAATCACTTAACATCGACACCGTTGGTTTTTGCGGCGAATGCAAACTATATCCAGTTACTGAATCTTTTATTTCTTTGTACACATGAACTTGTAATGAGCACTAATTGTACCTGCATTCAGTGCAAATCGTTGTTGTTGATGTTAGGTAATATACGTTTTGTTTGTTTGGGCGACTGAAATATTAGTTCCTGGCATAGCTGGTTACGCTTAACCCGTCGGTAATGCAGATACTACGATTCTCTTTTACAGTTACACCTCCTACTATTAATTATTACTTTATTTGCAACTTTCACATGCGCCGGTATATGTGCTTTGGAAACGATTAACCACAACTTACATGGAAATTTTTATTGAAGTAAGTAGGAAATTATATTAACGTTCACATAAAATCGAATTAGTGCCGTACATGGGCACTATTATATTATGCATTATAATATTGTAATTCTTTTTTCAGAGCGGCAAAAATAGTCCCAAAATGGTTGACAGCCATGTTAATTACGCAGCGACAGCAGACTTGGATCAGTTAATGAAGCAGTGGGATCTACAGGAATATTTAGACATATTTAAACGTGAGTAAACATAATCAGCATTAGTACATAATTATTAGTTTGCAGTGTTTTCACTTAATAAAAGTTGCATGCCATTCTGTATAGTAGTATAGTAAAAATTTCTGTAGGACCTTATAGATACGTGATGCTAAGTAGATACTATTATAGTACATAATAGGAATGTCTTAGTTTACAATATCAGTTAAGAACTAATTCAGATGGCATATGGCACTTAAACTATCTAGACATTTATGGGCATGCCTTTTGTGTATTGCATAGTGTAAACTTTTTTTATCGTATCATTGACTATTATACTTTCATTTGAATTTGAATTTTATTGATAATTATGAATCTCATAATATGTTAGTTATGCCATAAAGCGTTAGTTACGCACAATAGTTAATCTTTCAAAAATTGATATTTGTTGAAATTTCAGTTTATCATATACTTTTTAATAGGTGTATTTTTAACTTATTATTGAAAATTAAAATTGGCTTGCTGACAAAGACTTATATGCAGTTGAGGTGGATTTATAAACTTTGACGTCTGACGTTCTATTTGCAGTTTGGCGTTTTGTTAAGATTTCAAGTGTGTTTAAGAAATAGTTCATAGAGTTTGATAGAGGTGCTGTTATAATGAATGTCAAATTATTTTAAATGGGACTTGTACAGGAGAGTAGCATAACTATAAACAATGTTAACTGCAAAAGTAACGTCAAAGTTCATAAATTTATCTTTGAATTAAATTAGACTGCCAACGTTCATTTTGTTTTTTAATTTTCAGAACATGGTATATTTGGAGAGTATTGGGTTATTGGATGCAGATACTGTTAAGGAATTAATTCCATTATTAGGACCACGACTTCGTTTCTTAAAACATTTAGAAAAATTCAAACAGCCTGCTATTCGTTGTACGGTAAGTTTGACATAATTCTAGCTCATTTAAAATATATAAGCTGATCGGTTTTTATTTTCATGGTAGTTACACCTGCGTTATAAATAAGCGGTATCGCATCGCAGTGTGATATAGAAAAACTGAATAACATTTTATAATTTTTCAAAAATAAATAAATAATCAAAATTAATTATTATAATGAGAAATGAGTGCATCATAAATTAACTTCATGAAATATATTGAATTGTGCACAGTCATCATTTCAGGAACTTGTTTCTCTACTATGATAAATTATAAAAATGCCTTTAAAAAGTATATTTTAAAAACTGCTGTATAAATATGTTAAACTGCTACACAATAGTTATTTGTGTACCTAGTGCAAAAAGTGTATATATGTTGCAAGAAGGATGAAGTTTGTAGCTTGAGATGCAGTCGAGAGCTGCAACATGCTGAGTGCAACAAATATACTTTTGCACATGTTGCACATAACATTTTTTCTACATTCGAATTAGATAAATATCAGAAATCCACATTTTAAACAATTTTACAACAAAAATTCAGATTTTAAACTTAACTACTTGAAATTTTTGTCAGCAATTGTCACTGTCAAAAGCCAACTATAGGTAACTATAAAATAAATTTCCATTAGGGCACCTACATGCAGAAAGATGTCCACGAGCATCAACTCGCTTTTAAAATAGCTCATTCATATCAACATGCATATTCTTACAATAGATTATTTTTGTAAAATATTAGAACAAAGCATGTCACTCCAGCCGTTAGTGAAATACTTTTGGTAACATTCCAAGTAAAATTGAAAAATACTTCAATATCGAAAACTCAATGCATTAGTGCAAAAAGCAAGTTAATTTTTGCATTAGTTGTCGTGCCAAGTGTCACTTTGTTGCACTAGTGCAACAAAGTATTGACTCGCCAACTAATGCAAAAAATATTAACTTTTTGCATGATCGTAGAGAAAATAAAATTTGTGTAGCATATTTGTTACATAAAATTTTTCATTATCAATAAGTGCATAAACACATAAAATGTGTTAGTTACATATAAACAAATTATGATAGGTGCTATAAATTGAGCGTTATACCACTTAACCAAAAGGCATAAATGCCAGAGTGAACATTCCCATGCTATTGGACTATTTAGGGCAGCCGTAAACTGTTGATCAGTCAGTTATGTTATTACCGCTTTATGACATGCATTACTGGCAGTTAAAGATCAGTGCTATAGTTATCTTACAACACAATAATCACATTATTTCTTTAACTGTTTGAATCCTATAAATATTTAATAAAAATTCAAACTGGATTATCAATAATATTACATTGTTCCTGAAGTATGGAAGTGTTGATATTGATTGAATAAATTCATTTACAGGATTTGGACGATTCCTCACCTACTACATCAAGCGTTTCTTCACCAATCAGTAGTGAATCGACCTTTTCTGAGACCGATTTTTTGGAAACAGATGATGATGTTATTGAAACTAATACTTCAGGTAGGTTTTTCTCTGTAGTCTGGGATTTCATATGCATAGCTGCTACCACTAGTTACAGCTACAGCTTATATTAATAAATCAATATCGTGTATATGTTATATAAGTGTTTCTTCTCAAAATGGGGTGTCTTTAGTAAAATAAATAAATAACAAAGAACTCAAAGCCTTTACCCATATTTAATTATTTTTCAGATGAACTAGTTTTCAACACATATGTTTTGTGTCATCTTCAGATCGAATTTTAAAAAAAAACGGAAACCAACTATTTTAAATTAATGTTTTATGTTAGAAATAAAAACATGGAACAACAGTAAACTGTTGTATATTGGTTGAAAAACCATTTTTCAAAATTAAAGGACCAAAATATACATAAAATGGCATGATTGTTTAGATAATTAAAGAATATTCTTTAATTTAATGATTGTGTAGATAATTAAAGAATATTCTTTAATTATCTAAACAATCATGCCATTTTATATATATTTTGGCACTTTAATTTTGAAAAATGGTTTTTCAACCAATATACAACAGTTTACTGTTGTTCCATGTTTTCATTTCTAACATAAAACATTAATTTAAAATAGTTGGTTTCTAAGTTTTTTTAAAAAATTCGATCTGCAGATGACACAAGACATATGTGTTGAAAACTAGTTCATCTAAAAAATAATTAAATATGGATAAAGTCTTTGAGTTTTTTGTTATTTATTTATTTTACAGCTTATATATTGTGAAATGATCCCTCCGTTGCTTTTTTATTTGGTTATAATATTCTTTATGCTATTCGCTTCCTTATTCAGTATGTCAGTTTAATTGACTGAACTGGTCGCCTCTCAAAGTCTCTTAGCTTTGTTTATTGTCACTTGTCATTATAGTATTGAGTTGATATACTGTTATTTCTAACATTTTGAAACTACGTCTTAGATAATTAATTTCTGTACCAGTCTGTGCTAATATAAAAAGTTGTTGTGCAAGCTAGAAAGTGGATATAATTCTCATTTTGATAAGACTTGCAAGTGAAGGTCTCGCTCTCTTTTACTACCACGTTTGGAAGAAGTGCAACTTTCCTGGCGTGCTTGTAATTGTTACAATTAACTCGTATTGGATTTTAACAAGCACCCTATATTGTCACTGTAAAATTTGGTAGAGTTGATATAATGTGTTCTTTATAGGGGTGGTGACAATAAGTGCTCCGGTATAGCTCAGATAAGACTCTTCAGGGAGTAGATTCGATGCAATATTCAAACAAAACATAAGGAATGCCTCATAAACAGTTACAATGAAATGGACGCCAGGAACTGGAGCAACTAGTGACAACGAGAATTGTTCCAAGTTCTCGGGTAAACCCAAAAGTACCACAAAATATCAAGCAAAATTCTAAACTCCAATAAATTGACTTTATTAAACGACGATTATTTATCTAACAAATTCCAGAACATCAATCGCCAAAAATATAGCAAAAAAAGGTTAAATCTTCCACATTTAACTTTAATAAATAATGGAATCTAATTATTAACAAAAGATTGATATAACAACAATAATACTGAAGTACCAAATAACGCATGTAGTAACCTACACACTAAGAAATCTAATATCTGGACCGAGCCAGCAGGACATAAACACAAAATCCTCTAAAATAATAAATTAATAAACAAGTTAAAACATACAAGTTGTGGCCACAAAATTGCAGGTATCTGGTAATGTTAGTACCAAGGTTATTTTACTCAATCAAATTTGTTATCAGATTTACACAATTAAATATATGGCAATATTACTTTAAATAAACATTAAAATAATGAATCAGTATGAAATATTCATTAAATACCAAAAGAATAATAAATAAATATAATTGTAGTTAATAAAGGCAAATTACTGTGCAGCACACTGGCAGTGTTGGTTGCAGTAAATTCAAATTTAATAAAGGGAATAGTTAATTATTTTATTAGGATCTGCCAAATGATTTATCGAATCGACTAGAGTATGGCACTCCTTAAAACTGGCATACAAACTGAATAAAACCAATTCTGCAATCGTAATGAGTCCAGGAGCATCCAAAACTTTCTCGAACAGAATGTCGTTAGCTTAGGCAACTCAAACAGATGGTTGTTGAAGTATCACTATCCAGCTAGTTCCCTAACCAATCCATAGAAATAACTCGCCACAATACCAAGTTGAATATATCTGCAATTAGGGCTTCCAAATATTCTTAACGTGTAACAACTAACATGTAACCATAAAACTGTTGACTAAACGGGTAATACTTGTACTTAAAACTGAGACTTAAAACTTATAATTAAGGCTAAACTAAAACCAAGATTAAAAAGAATCCTACAATCATATAGCAATTAGAGAAGGAATTGCTACATTTATTCTTACCACTAAAAGTGTGTAACAAAACAATTTAGAATTCAGATGCTCAAACAGGTGATTAACCAAATTAATATCTAAACTTCAATCCGCCAAAAGCGTAAATAATCCTCTTCTTACCAAACACCAAACAGTGGGTGAAACATACAAAGAATATGTGATTTGCAATTTTACTTAAAATTTGCAATAACGACCAAAGATTTTATTCGTGCCAACACAATAAATCTGCTTTAAGCGTAAATAATCTTTCTGTCGTAAACCAATTAGAGAAATTAATGTAGGGTATTTGATTAAATCCGATACTAAGAAGGAGGTAATAATAATAATTACAAGCACTTATACAAAGGGTTGTAGTAAAAGAGAGTTCAGTATGCACCTGCTTATCCGTGCTCATCTTATCAAACTGGAAGTAGATACACTTTCCTTATTGAACAGCTTTTTATATTACCACAGACTGGTACAGAAATTAATTATTTTGAAGTTAATTTCCAGATATCAAAAATCAAAGTCAATCAACACAAATACTAAGACAAGTGAGAATTAAACAAAGTTGGAAGATATAGTAAGGCGACTAGTGCAATCACATAGAAATAAAGTGAATAAGAAGCAAGTTGCACAGAGAATTACAACCTAGAAAAGCACATGGGTACGCGTTTCAAGATGTATTTAATATTTTATTTAAACTAAATTATTGAAATAATTTATGCAAAACGTTTTTGGAATAGATTATAATTGACCTAAGCAGTTTCAATCTGTTGGTACATCAGTATCTGTCATGTTCTTATACAAATCTGCACTTTATTAAAGTGCATATTATGCAAATAAAGAAAACTTGCTGTGTGGTACCTACAGTTTGTACATGGCTTACTAGTTATGATATACAATATAATTCTTATGGTTAATTGGTTTTATATAAAAAAATTGCTTTTTTATATCTACAGGAGACGAATCTGCAACCTTAAATTACAATGAAACGCCAACTAAAAGACAAAAAGTAGATGCCAATGATGTAGTAGCTCTGCGTAACAGTTTAAAAAAAACAGTAAAGGTCAGTTTGTTTTGGCTTATTACGAAAAGCATGGTATGTTGAATAAAGATGCAAGGCAAAAGTTGGTAGATGTTATTATTGAAACTGAATTAAGGGATGACATAACAAAAAGGTAGGTAATCTCATGTAGGGTAATTTCATATTTTATTTTTTACTTTTCTATTTGGCTTATTTCGCCTTGAAAATGGATATTAGAGAACTATTGCATGGGAAAATACTGTCGTGCAGTATTAATGTTGACATTATTTTATAATCTGAGTATGCGCAGTAGTGCCGGAAAATAAGAGAAACCCTATTAAGGATAATTCATGACTTTATTTAAGCACAGTTAGGCAAGGTATACCTTATTTAAACCTTAATTTGACATATTCAACAACTGAATCTCTTTTTTGATTGGTTGTCACTTTACTGCTTACTCTATTGCGGGTATCAGTTCGGACTACAATTTGGACAACCCTAAAACTTGTGCAATCCTATAGCAAGATCATCTTGTTTTTCGTTCATATCGAAATCTTAGTTGCCTTCGGATCTCTCCCATTTGCGTAGTTATACTCACTGTCATTTTAGTCGTTTGATGGTTAACTGTTATTTCTGTCAATTTGAAGTTGAATATAATAATTCATTTCTGTACCAGTGCTTACATAAAAAAATGTTTGTACAACATGAAATTTCTGTTTCCTGCAATGTGTATGATTAGATTTTTAGGTGTAGGCTTCATTCTCTTTCATGTGAACACTTGCTGGAACAACAACATTCTTGGTGTTGTAGTTATTGCTTTTATAGCCACGTTGTTGTTAATGGATTTCAACAAATACTCAAGATTTATACTAGTTTCTCTCATTTTGATTTTGGAGAAATTAACACGCTTTCTGCATATTTATTGGCATTGTTACGAAGGTTATGTATAATAACTTCCACATTAAATTATATGATAAAGTTCTACCGACCTGTGTGTAAGTAATGTAGTTGAAACAATTCGTTTTTTTAAATGATTGTGTAATTATTTTAGAGAAGTTGTAGGAGGTGATTTTGGAATTTGTAGGTTGTGATTTAGGAAACATTTTAGATTGTTTGTCTGCATTTTGTTAGTATACTGCTCACATGATATTTAAAAATTATATGTCCTATTGTACGGTTTAATCGTTATGTGGTAGTCCAGTCATGAACTACACACACTGCCAGTTTTATATATTTTTCAAGTCTATAGACCAGCTTTACTTGTAGTTAACTCAATATTAAGTACCTGTTTGTAACTGAAAGCTCAAGAATTATCAACATTACTGTTAACTGTATTCTAAGATTTACTCGGAGCTGAAGTGCTATCCGCCTTGTTTGAAGGTTCCTGCATCATCGTGGGTTGTGGATCATGGCTGTATTGAGGTTGTACGATAGAATTAATTTATTAGTTTGAAGCTAAAGTATGTGGCACACTTTCAGTGAATCGTTTATGAACTCTTACTTATATTTCTTTCTGATGCTGTATTATGAGCTGCCGGATGTTAAGTAAATTTAATGCTTACCAATTTTATTAATTACCCTTGTGGTTATTTTGATTTGAATATAGTCCGTTTGCGACTTTGTGTGAATATTTAAAGTATTCATGCATTTATAATAGATTATTTGAATGTAAATCTCTTCCCGAGCACTTAATGAGTTAATATTACCCCGTTACAGTACAACAAATTTATTGTTTTTAACGGTTTGTTTTAAAACAATACTGGTTATATTTATGCCTGGCTCGTGTCCAGATGATCATCATGAGTTTTATTATGACTATTAATTGATTTATGACTGGTTTGTTATTAAATGAAACATTAATTATTGAATATTACTTAACGTTTGTGTATTTATTCTATGTTGTGTGTATAATATTTTTGGGTGTTTGTTATTTAGTTAATGCTTACTGTTGAGTTTATGTTCCATTTATGTTTACAGATGTATTTACAGAAGGTTTCCTGTGTACCTGTAATTAATTCTTTGCGTTTTACTTGGTTAACATTTTTACTACTAGAATAAATTGGATTATTGGAGATTTGTCTTGTTTCTTGATATAGTGAGTTGCTTAGGGTTTTGCCCAAGAACAGTGAAAAACTTCTCGTTGTTTCTGCCTGCTCCTGTTCCTGGCACCCTGTTTTTAGTAATTAAGTTTGTACTCTTAGGATCATTTTTTGTATTTCCTTAGGATCCATTGATGGTCTGTCTGTACATCTCATGCAAACCACAATACCTCAGCCAAATAGTGCTTGCTTTTGTAAACATTTGCACATATGTATAAAAATTTTTATTTTGTACTCTATATAAATAACTATAATAAGAAACATTTTTAGCCTACCTAAAGTACTACTAAAAGCTTTAGCAAAAGCGATACAAGAGCTGTTCCCAACGGAAGATAAAGATTGCTACTTTAATATTGTTTATTGTGATGGAGAAAAATTGGCAAAAGGAAAGTTGTTTTCAAAGTATTACAATTGGAGAAGGCGATTTAGAGATGTCGGACTGATTAATAAGAGCAAATATTCAAATAGCAATCCACCACTAACAAGCAATGGTAAGTTTTTACGAGTTGTAAATATTTTGATACGCCAGTATTTCACATAATGACAGGTATACTCAGATAATTCATTCCGTTGTCTAAATCATCAACACTATCCAAATTTTAGTATCAAAATTACAGTGTTCAATTGATCATGTCTAAATAGCATCAGGGATGTACAAACGAATTATTTCAAAATCTTCAACTATTAATTCAATTCTACAATTAATGGAATTCCATTTATGGAAACTGAATCCATTCAATCTTCAAATTCACCACATAAGTATTAAATATTTCCATAACCTAAAAGGCTTATATCTGCTCAAAATCCATTTCAGGAACTGAACAAAATCCATATTTAACAGCAACCAAAATTCTAGAACAATACAAAAGCTTTCATCGAATTTGTCAAACTTGTTCGAATTAAATCTTGAACCACCATAAGACAAATTTCTCTAAAATATATTGATTCACTACACTGAGAAAAGTGTTTGGTTAAAAACAACTAGAATCACATAGTTCCAATCCTAAATTCTGGTAAAAAAAGGTCAAATGTACAATTAAGTAAGATTGATCAACCGCATCTGGTTAACAGCATCTGGTAAATATAATACTATTCAGGCTGATTCTACCAGACAGAATCTACTTAATTCTACCCAAGACCTAGTTATGATTCTAAACAGTTTAGTTGAAAACAAATTACACAATGACAAAACTTATCAGACTGTATAGTTAAACTGACTACTGCATGTCAGCAACACTAAGAGGATGATATTTGTTTACCTATATTTATATAACAAACTCAAATATCTTGTCTAATTGATCCAACCAGACTTTATTGAATTCTACCAGAGTTTAGTGAAATAAATACATATAAATATGAATCTCTCTTGTGTTTGTTCTAACCTGTCCTCTCCATGTCAAATATATATATATATATATATATATATATATATATATATTATATTTTTAGGAGCTGAACTAGGAGAGAAAGGCCCATCGTTTTAGATTCGTGGCAAAACACTTTTCATAGCAGACGCAAATTACTTAATTTGCTTGACATTAATGCTTACTTTAAACGATTTCCTGCATTATGCACCGAAAATGGATATGAATTGGTATGTGTTTAATACATTATTGTATTTCGTTGCTTATGAATAATATGCTGTAGCTTGATATTGACTTTTCTCTGCTGTTTCCTGAAAAGGACATGCAGTTATATGCAACTGTCGACAGAGAAATCGCAGTTATATTAGAAAATTGTAAGCGTTCAAAAGGCCAAACTGTCAAAAAGTTTTTGGACGTTGTAAACAATGAAAAAAATCAAGGTATCTAATTCTAATATGCTTGTTAGTTGTTATTGAATTAATGATATTTAAATTTTACAGACAAAAGATTATTGAATTTTTTTATTAATCTACCCGATATATTACCTGTAACGACTACTTTAAAAAAGAAAGACGCTCAATAGACGCTCACGAGTCGAAATTAAAGAGTTTTTTATATTATGTATTGAGGTAGGTTAAAAACTTTACACTTTATTATCTTAACTATTTATTTTTAGAATATATCCAAATTAAAGGAGATTATTGAGAGCCGAACTCAAAAATTATTTGAATACAAAGAAACTCTGCAACCATTTATTGTGGTGGTAGGCCTGGATGGAAACCCCATTGATATCTTTATTATGGTGGACGAGTTTATGTTTAAACAAGCTGGGAGCAATCTCAAAGCTATAGAAATTTTGTTTCAAGCTATTTTTTGCTTTAAATGCTAAGTATTCTGTAGAGTATAACCAAGTCTGGTACCTTCTACAATACTTTTTTATGACAAAAGTGAGCGGTGAAAAACTTTCGACTTCATTGAAAACTATTCTTAATGATTTTAATAACATTAAAACAAAAATGTATGCCTAGTTTAATATTTTATATATATTTGCATAGGATTTGTAAACCGAGTCGTGAAAAATATACTCATTTGAAATCAATTATTAATGACTCTAGTAACATCAGAACAAAAATGTACGTGTAGTTTAGTACTATTCTATGCCTGTATAAGATTTGTCTCAAGTTTTTGAATATTATTTACCATTTGTTATCATGTTTATATGTTTTCTTTGTCAGCAACATGCTGTATCGATCAATGCTTTATGTTGCCACCTTAAGTTTACTCACGGTACAACTTCTGCAAGTACAGTTAAGTGTAAACAGGGCAATTGTCAGCGCATATTCAATCAATTACCTTCTTTTAAAAAACATCTTAAATTTAAACATTCCGCCACAAAAATTATCAGTGATACCTTAATTTGTAATGCTTCATAACCTGCATCAATGTCAAGTTCTAATGATGAAACTCAATCCAGGAGGACCTTTGTATGTTTCAAAAAAACCCGAGTAATCAGCAAACCGAAGATATTGATGTGACAACTTTTAAAAATTCTATTTACGAGCAAGCTAGGGTATTTATTTCACAATTATATGCATGTGAGACTTTGCCACGGCGTATGGTTCAAATTATCTTTGATGGATTTTTAAATTTTTTGGATAGTGGCTTTACAGATATTCTTCAGCAAAGTATGTTACGTGCAAACCGAATTTGCACTTTAACATTTTAGGTTAGGTTTAGTTTTCTTGATGTACGGAAGTTTCCCGCCATATTTTCAAATATGCAAGACGCGGGAACATTTTTAAATAGACTGGGCGGGGCTTCCGGCACGTCACAATAGTGAGTTGCGCAAGGGTTTTTATCCCCATAGGGGTAAGGCAATAGTAGAAAAGAGTGGGGTCGTGTTTCCGTGACGCCCTGGAATCGAGGCTGTCTGCCGGGTGATGTGAAGTAAAACGGACCTTTCTTTTGGGTGTCGTACCGTAACGTATGCTATGTAGAATCCTTTTTTCTAACTACCTTTGTGTTGTCTACCTTTACCTTTTCCCGTCAGACCCTTACATAGGTACAATTTGGGCCACCGAAGGACCTACCGACCTCCACACCTGTAGATGGAGAGCTCCATGCCAACCAACCGCCGCTAGCCGAGGTGTCCCTTAAGAATTTGGTAGCGTCGACGCCATCGTTACGCCAGAAGGAGCTGGATGCGTGGTTACAGGCCTACTGAAGGAAAAATACCTGATGTGAGTACCTTTAATTAACTTGCATGCATTATTTTTGTGCTAGAGTTTGTTTAAATTTGCGTATTATTACGCAATATCTGACACGTATCAATAATTGGCCTCGCCCTAAATCTGTATAAGAGTTCGCGTTGCCAACCGTTGATAGTGTCTATTATATCACATTCACGTGAAATAAATATCGAACTTTAAATTGTAATTACCGTTTTATCTTAACGTTTATCTTATAAGAATTTAGCGCCCAATGCATGCTTTTAGGTGGTATGCTTATGTAAGATGTTAATTAAGGATAATCAGGCTTTTTCATCTAAACCAAACCAAGAATTTTTTTATTTATCTATTTTGCATAAAATATCTGTGAAGCTTTTTAATTTCAGTTGGCAGTTTTGGAATATTCCCCCAGAATATTTCAGAATTGACACATTGCGTTCGTAATTAAAACCGACATTGTAACAAATAGTTTTATCTGAAAAAAATGTCCTTCTATTTACCATAATGTAACAAAAAAGTAATATTGTTCATAACTAGTGCTTAAAATATGTCTTGTTTGTCTGAAAACGCGTGTGTAGTGTTTATATAAAAACTACAAATTTTTACTAGGAGGGATAACCTAACTTTTTCAAGTACGTATAATAAATATTTTATTTGCATTTTCTAAATACCGTTACTGAATAATTAGTTACCTTGATTACATGCCGTTAAAACACGTTTATGACAAAATTATCTACATATACTAAATTAAAATATCTTTGTTTGTTTTTAACTTTAAAAGCCGTTTTTGAAACTTCAATGCACATCTTTCTATGTTGTATTGTAAAATTGATTCAATTAACACTATCTCAAATGCTTACACAAGAAAATCTTATGCTACAAACAGTAGTGAAAGAAATTGCCTTTTATAATATCCTTTTATGTAGGGTTAAAATATGAATTTTTATGATTATTAAATAAATAATACATTACATGGTGTATTTTCTAAAATTAAAATTTTTTCTGCTAACTTATGAAGAATATATCTTCTTATTAAACAATTATCTTGTTTAGATCCCTTTAAATACAGTTATTACAAGATTATCTATCATAAATATAACTTTGGTTGCTTTGTTAACTTTACAAGACAGGTTTTTTTGAAACTTTTATGTTACTTTCTAAAAAACTGCACTATGGTTTATACCTTTACATGAAAATTTGTGTTTAAAAAACACTGGGTGAAATAAATTGCTATTATACCTTCTTTAAGAAGTGTTTGACTATACGTTGTTGCCTTATAGGTTAAATAACATATCCTCTGCGTCCATTTTCCATTTTGGAAGGCCTCTCTGTCATTATCTATAAAATATGTATTTAACTGAACATTGATTTCGTTTCCATATACCTTAAATGTGTTTCTTTGGTGTTTTCATAAAATTAAAGGTTTAACAGGCATATTATTTTTTATCGGTGACGTTTCTAAACAAGGTTCCTTCCCTAAATATCGTATCGTATTACCTTAAAATAAGTGTAACGTGTTTTTTACCTTTTAATCTGCGTCAAAATCACATATTTTTTATATCGTGTCTTGAATATTGTATTCATAATGAACGTATCACATTTAAAATCCCTCGAATTGATCTACGAGCTGGAATGTAGGAGTATTATAGCAGCTAGCAACCAGAATGATAGGCGATCTCAACTTAGGGCCATTTTGGCACAGGAAACCAAAGGCATTGATATCTTAAAGAACCCTGTTGGCGACTGGCCACTTAACGTATCAGAAATTAAATTATCTTTAGATGACATATCGAATATAATACATAAAACAGATCCTAGTGCCACTAATATCGAATTAGGCAGATTGACTTCGAGAATAACTCACGTCAAACAGCGAGTTGATTCACTATCTTTATATAACGACGACCAAGCGACTCAAGCTAAACAAAGTTTGTTGTCCGAAGTGTTATTGCTTGAAGGAATTCTTTTAGAAAGACTTAATCCTATTGCAGACGTAGATATATCGTTACCTTTTTCAAATCTTGCGCTTGCCGAACCTAAACCATTAGGAAAACCTATACCTGTATACAAGTGGGGTCTCACTTTTGAAGGGTTTAATTCGAAGGTTTCTTTATCATCCTTTCTTGACCGGATTAACAATTTTAAAATTTCTCGCGGGTGTACCGACCAGGACCTATTTATCTCAGCTGGTGATTTGTTCGCAGGCTCAGCATTGATATGGTATAGAAACATACGACACCAAATTTCTACCTGGAATGAATTAGTTGCCTGTTTAAAACGAGACTTCCTACCTTATGGTTACATTAACGACCTTTGGAACGAAATTCGTAACCGAACTCAAGGTCCCGACGAAAATGTTGTGTCTTTTATTACCTCATTAGAAGCTTTATATAGCAGACATGACAAAAAACCTTCCGAATCAGAAATTATCGATCAATTACTTAGAAATTTGAACCCCTATTTCTCAGAACGTTTGGCATTACAGACCATATCTTCGCTAGCTCACTTTAAAGACCTATGTCGTTCTCTTCAAGAAGTGAGGTCAAGGATTGACAAGTATCGGCCACCACCCGAGAAATTATCTGGTCTTCTAGAACCTGATTTAGCTTGCCAAGTCCGACCTTCCCGTAAACTATCTACCCTTAACGTTCCTCCTACCGTAACTAATAACGCACTTACCTGTTGGAACTGCAAGCGAAGTGGACATAGCTATACTGTCTGCACATACCCTAGAAATATTTTTTGTTATGGTTGTGGTCGCTCAAATATCTACAAATCTAACTGCACCAACTGTAATCCTAACGTATCGGGAAACTCCCGTCGAGATATTTCAAATCAGGGTGTGAATATCTCAAGAAACCAAAATCGCCCTCAACACCAATCATCCAACGGACACAGACGCCAGTAAATTCAAATTATAAAACCACTTCTAACGTTGTACCGTCATTAAATTTATCTAATAATAATATCGCTACTATTAATGTACAAAATGCCTTACCTTTAGAGGAATTATGCTATACTACTCCAGCCGAGTGGTCTAAGTGGTTACAAACCGTCAATTCCTTTTATCATAAAAAGACTACCGCTGTTTCACAACTTGTTAAAAAACCCTTCGATAATCGTCCACACTTATCTATCTCAATTGGTTCCTTAAATGTAATTGCTTTACTGGATACAGGTTCTTCATGTTCTCTGATAAATAACGAAGGTTTACATCAATTATCTCAACAAAATATCAAAATTCAAATTATTCCCGAAAAAACTTCCATAAATTTAGCTGACGATAACCAAATACATGTAACCGGTTCCCTTAAGTTAAAAATTCGTGTAGAGTCTCTTGAACGTGATGTTTTATTTTTGATTGTCCCTACATTAGCTTATCCATTTCTACTGGGCGTTGATTTCTATAAACTTTTTAATCTGTCACTTTACTTTCAGGATTTTTCATGGCAAACCTCCATTAAAACGAACTCCTGTGCATCTGCAGGAATATCTAACAAAATCTCTCTTACTGATTCCCAAAATGTAACTCTTAACGCTACAATCGACAAATTTTGCAAACTTAATACCTCTGAACTTGGTTGTGTTACAACGGCAACACACGTTATCTCTACAGGTGATGCCCTTCCCTTTAAGCAACGTCAATATCCCTTATCGCCTGCCTTACAAAAGCATTTACATGCGGAAATAGATAAAATGTTAGTATCTGGTGTTATCTCTCCTTCAAATTCACCGTGGACCTCTCCCGTATTGCTAGTTCGGAAAAAGAATGACGAATGGCGTGTCTGTTTTGATGGCAGGAAGCTAAATTCTGTTACTGTTCCAGACGCTTACCCTCTACCTAGAACTGACTCAATTTTGAGCAGGCTTCGAAACGCAAAATTTATATCATCTATCGACCTTAGACAAGCTTTTTATCAGATACCTCTTGACTTATCTTCTCGTCAAAAAACTGCTTTTTGTGTCCCAGGCCGAGGTCTTTTCGAATATAATTTTTTGCCATTTGGTCTCTGTAACGCTCCACAAACTTTACAACGTACTATGGATCAAACGTTAGGTCCTATCTTACATCAAGAACGTGCCTTTGTGTTTTTAGATGATATCTTAGTTATCTCAAGTTCGTTCGATGAACATATCGCCACATTAGATGAAGTTGCTGAACGTTTAAACGCAGCAGGTTTTAAGATAAACTGGGAAAAGTCTCAATTTTGTCGTTCATCCCTTACATTTCTTGGTTTTATTATCGATGGGACAGGCTTACGAGCAGATCCTGCTAAATTTGATGCTATTACTAAATTTAAAACACCAAAAACTGTTACCGAAATCAAGCGTTTAATAGGAATGATTAGCTATTATCGCATTTTTCTACCTAACCTTTCAACTATATCTGCACCCATTACTGCTTTAATTAAAAATAAAAAGAAATCCCAAACTATCGAGTGGAATTTAGAATCCCAACAGGCTTTCGAACAAATTAAAACATTAATCACTTCAGCACCTATCTTAATCTCTCCAAATTTCGATGATAAGTTTTTTATACAAACCGATGCCTCACTTACTGGGTTAGGTGCAATGTTGTTCCAGGTAAACAATGGTTTAGAACATCCAATCGCATATGCGAGCCGTGCCTTAACTTCTGCCGAACAAAAATACTCTGCTACCGAACGGGAACTATTGGGCGTTATCTTTGGCATCGAGAAGTTTAGAGGATATGTCGAAGGTACACACTTCACCGTAATCACTGATTGTGCAGCACTCACTTGGCTTAATAACTTGAAACAACCCGCAGGTCGTTTGACAAGATGGAACTTGCGTATATCCCAATTTACTTTTGACGTTAGGCATAGGCCTGGCAAATTAAATATCGTACCTGATGCCTTATCTCGAGATGTTGTTTCTTTAAACCTTCCAAATTTAATTATGGATACCTGGTACCTCAATATGATTAAAAAAGTTTCCGATACCCCTGACAAATTTCCTACCTTTCGTGTAACAAACAATAGACTATATAAATTTGTATCTTCGTCCCCACATAAAATATCGAATATACCTGAATGGAAACTTGTTGTGCCCACGGCAAATCGCAGTGAGGTGCTCAAATTATGTCACGACGATCCCTTAGCTGCACACCTTGGTGTTACAAAAACTCTCGCTAAAATATCTGAATTATATTACTGGCCCACACTTAAGCAATCTGTTTGTCGCTACATAAAAAGCTGCAAAATTTGTGGTTCCCATAAGAGCACAAGATGCTCGCCCTGGTTTAATGGGTAACTTTAAGCGTGTATCTTATCCCTTTCAATTAATATCGCTTGACTTATTAGGACCTCTCCCCCGATCGAAAAGAGGCAATCAATATCTTTTAGTCGTTACCGATTGGTTTTCTAAATTTGTTATGGTACAACCCCTACGTAAAGCTACCTCCGCAGCAATAATTAAATTTCTAGAACAGAATGTCTTTCTTATCTTTGGTGTCCCACAGATTATCCTTTGTGACAATGGTGCACAATTTATCTCTAAAGATTTTCAGAATTTCGTTAAAAGTTACAAAGTACAAAAAATTTGGTTTAACGCAAAATATCATCCCCAAGTAAACCCTACCGAGAGAGTAAATCGAGTGTTAATTACCGCTATCTCTTCCTATATTGATTCAGACCATACTACATGGGATGAACATATCTTTAAAATTGCTCAAGCTTTGCGTACATCTAAACACGAAGCAACCCAATTCACTCCGTCTTTTCTTGTTTTTGGAAGATATACCCCAATCGATGGGAGTTACTATGGTTTAGTGCCTGACGATACTAACGTAATTGAATTTGACGATAAAGTACGTTGGGACAAGGACCAACAGTCACTACCTTCTATCTTTAACGACGTTAGAAAAAATTTGTTAAAAGCTTACGAAAAGAGTAAGGACCATTATAACTTACGTAAACGAAATATTTCCTTCGCCTTGGGCGAACAAGTTTGGAAAAAGAACTATGTCTTATCGGATGCATCTAAGAAATTCTCTTCAAAATTAGCCCCTAAATTCATTCTTTGTAAGGTCACTCGTGTCATTAGTCCCCTTATCTACGAACTTCAGGATGCTGAAGGAAAACGCCAAGGCAGGTGGCATATTAAAGACCTTAAGCCATTCTCTGCCGACCCAAATGCTACTTAGGTTTTTCATGTTCCATGCCCCTCACCATCTACCTAATATTTTTTGTTCCCACCACTAATTAGTTAACTTTAATTACTTATTCCTTCTCTCATATAGTATATAATTTCTTACACGTTTAACTTTACTTACCTTAATTTAGCTATCTTATTCTTCTGGTTGACTTTTCCTCGACCATACCGTTACTCATGTATCACTGCATTCTCTACACACCCCCCAATATAACTCTGTCGCTTCATTTAATTAACCCTTGAAATTTTCCTACTACATATTGTTCGGTCTTTAGTATTTCTCTTATATGGTTTAATTGTATGGTAATTGTCGTAACTTTGGTTGAAATAACCCATTGAATTTTTATGACTGGTTTTAGCTGATGTTGAGTGGATGATTTTTTCTTTGGGCCAACATAGGAGTCATGACCTATGCCATTGTAAGAAATAGTTCATATTCGCAGTTGCAAGAACTAGGATTATCTATTCCGTGTGTTTTTCTTCTGAATTATTGCAGTTGCCCACATTATACTACATCATTACACTATATCTTTATTGGTTTTTCTATTAAATCAACATAACTTATAAACATTTTTTTCGTTGTTTTTTATTGAACTTTGTGGTGAGGTGCTATTGCTTCTTATTGTTATCTTATTAAATTCTCGGTTGTTTTAGCATATGGGGACAGTGTATCTGTATCTAACTGCTTTTAATTGGACATTTTTGTGTGTTTAGGGTGCTACCGATTTAAAAAACTACCTTAAAACAGTTTGTTTTGTGTGTTTGTATCTGTGAGGATACTTTTAAGTTGTCGTGTCTATCTTTGTCTGATTTTCTTATCGTAGTCGAAGCACTCGTTAGAAAATTATCGCACTAGTTCTCTTAGGAGCCTAGTGAATGTCAACATATGGCATATCTTGTCTTGTCGGATTAATATCGCAGGTAGTCCTTCAGACTACGCTGTGTTTTATAGGGACAACTCTCTACTTTCTCTCGGACGCTTGTCCAAAACTATACTTTTCTTAACCCGCTATCTCCGCTATGCCTTATTCTTCTCTCGGTGGACCTGTTCTTGTCCCGGAACACCGTCTGCCACATAAGAATGATGTTCCCTCATTCCGAGCTACTGACCACACTTGTTGGTTGAGTAGCGCTTTGCTATCCACCTTTCCTCTGTCGCTTTTGCTCAATGCGAGCCCTTCCTTCTTTCTTCTACCTAGAGGTGCCCTTATGCACTTCAAAACCAACTCCTTTCTTTTTTACCGTTCCTGTTTCTCTACTACCTCTTCTTTTCTGTTAGTCACCGTGTGGTTGCGCGGGAGGTTTCCACAGACACTTGGACCAGGTCTCTGCGAATCTTTCGTGAGGTCATGCGGTGCCGCTGTCAGTGCGTGGGCTCTGGCAGTGAAGGTATGTATGAGTGTGTGAATGTGTGAGTGAATGTGTATATCTTTATACCGAATGGATATCGGGTGAATAGTTCACCGATATCGATCAACGCTGGGTGCAGGAATGCACCCAAAGGTCTTTGCCGGTCCCCCGTGCTGTTCTTACGAACGGACCTGCCTCACAGGTCTCTCTTTTTAGAGGGCACGGGTCAATCCCATTTAAACGGCTCTACTGGAGCCACTCATTTGTTGTTATCATTGTCTTGGGTAATAACTAGGCCAATATCTTTGTCTTCTTTATTATCTTCGATAATACCTTTAGGTTTAATATCGTTATCTTATTGATTACCTTTAATAATAACTTTAGCTTATGATCGTTATCTTACCGATTACCGTTAGTAATAATTTTGGTTTAATTTATCGTTATCTTACCGACTACCGTTAGGAATGACTTCGAGTTATTTCGCGTTATCTTACCGGTTATCTTGAGTAATAACTTCTGTTTAAATTCATGTTACCTACTATCTCTTATAATCACTTTAACTTAATATCGTGTTATCTTATCGAGTATCTCAAAAAATAACTAAAGCTTAATACCGTTATCTTATTCATTACCTTTGAGGATAACAATTTAAGCTAAATATCATTATCTTATCTACTATCTTTAACATCAATTTGAGATCTTATCTTATCTTTTTATCGTCCTAACGTGTGGTATATATGACCAGACGTGGGAATTATTTTTTCCTAAATTTAAGTGAAAAAGCTAACCCGATTTAGAAATGTAATTTGTTAGGTTAGCATATAAGGATTTAGTAGGTGGTACTTTTGGTAAATTTGTGGATTCACAACTGTGTCATGGACAAGTTAAATGTGCATCGGAGGAAACCAAAGTACCAGTAACAAAATTTGCTAGAGTGCAAGGTGACGCACTCTCATGAACTTTTAAATTTGGGCACTTCTTGCCAAAAGAAGAATAGTTTGATGCGACACTCATGTGTGTTTGCATATAAGAACTTTATGTTAGCTTTAGTTAGTTAAGTTTAGATAGGTTTAGATAGGTTAGGCGATTTGTCGCACCCGTGTTAGTTTAAGCAGTGTTTCATGCTCCCCGACAAATTTGTGCTGTCGGTAAGTAGTGTAGTCACAGACTATCGGGCTACCTATTTCGTTCCTTGTACTTCGGTAGACGTGTTATCGGTCGAAAAAACCAGGTGGCGCCTTATATGAACATTTTGTAGGTTTTAAGTTAGGGTTTATATAGGGTAATTAGGATTTAGATTTTAAGCTGTTACTGTGCTAACAGACTTTTTCTTTTTTTAAGTTTTTTCTTTTGTGGCTTTGTCGCGATTGTTACGTGCAAACCGAATTTGCACTTTAACATTTTAGGTTAGGTTTAGTTTTCTTGATGTACGGAAGTTTCCCGCCATATTTTCAAATATGCAAGACGCGGAAACATTTTAAATAGACTGGGCGGGGCTTCCGGCACGTCACAATAGTGAGTTGCGCAAGGGTTTTATCCCCATAGGGTAAGGCAATAGTAGAAAAGAGTGGGGTCGTGTTTCCGTGACGCCCTGGAATCGAGGCTGTCTGCCGGATGATGTGAAGTGAAACGGGCCTTTCTTTTGGGTGTCGTACCGTAACGTATGCTATGTAGAATCCTTTTTTCTAATTACCTTTGTGTTGTCTACCTTTACCTTTTCCCGTCAGACCCTTACATAGGTACAATTTGCGCCACCGAAGGACCTACCGACCTCCACACCTGTAGATGGACAGCTCCATGCCAACCAACCGCCGCTAGCCGAGGTGTCCCTTAAGAATTTGGTAGCGTCGACGCCATCGTTACGCCAGAAGGAGCTGGATGCGTGGTTACAGGCCTACTGAAGGAAAAATACCTGATGTGAGTACCTTTAATTAACTTGCATGCATTATTTTTGTGCTAGAGTTTGTTTAAATTTGCGTATTATTACGCAATATCTGACACGTATCAATAATTGGCCTCACCCTAAATCTGTATAAGAGTTCGCGTTGCCAACCGTTGATAGTGTCTATTATATCACATTCACGTGAAATAAATATCGAACTTTAAATTGTAATTACCGTTTTATCTTAACGTTTATCTTATAAGAAGTATAATGGCTAAATTAACCTTTGCTAAAGTGGCAGACAGTTATATTGCAAATACAAACGTGATGTTTAACATTCTTAAAAATCCATTCGAATTTTTATCATCTGAATATTTAAGATTAAAAGATTTAGAAAAATCTAACAATTTGATATTACCTGTGGCTCATACTGTGGGTTATAGAACTGATGCGGTTTGTTCAAATTTATCCATGGTTTTAAAACAAGTACCAGTTACGCTTCGATATATTCCGCTTAGAATGGTTTTAAAAAATTTGTTTGAATTGCCACTCTTCTATGAAAAAGTACTAGGCTATACAAAAGTTCTCTCTAAGAACTCCAGTGTCTAACTTCATGCAAACAGATATGTGGAAGGCAAAACTAATTAATTATGATACTGAAAATTTAATTTTGCCCCTTTTTGTATATTTTGATGATTATGAAACTTGTAATCCGTTACGATCATATGCAGGAATTCATAAATTGGGTGCTTTATATGCCGGTTTCCCATTTTTGCCCCCTGAATATCGTTCACTATTAGGAAATATTGTTTTAATTTCATTATTTCACTCAAATGACCGAACTCAGTTTGGAAATAACAAAATTTTAGGACCATTAGTTGACGAACTATTATTTTTAGAAAAAAAGGGAGTTCAGATTACTGTTTCTAATAAAATAGTAACTATTTGCTTTGTTCTTGGCTTAGTAATTGGGGATAACTTAGGACTAAATTCAATATTAGGTTTTACTGAAAGTTTTTCCAGTAATTATTATTGCAGATTTTGCACTTCACATAAAAGTAATATGGAAGTTATTTGCAATGCAGAAAATGTTATACTGCGAAATAAAACTAATTATGTGGAACATTTAACTATTGGCAATATACAGGAAACAGGTTTAAAAGAATATTGTGTATTAAATGATATAAAAAGTTTCCACGTGTGTGAACAACTTTTCTGTTGACATTATGCACGACCCTTTTGAGGGCATATGTCATTATGACATGTTACATATATTACGTTACTATATAATTGAAAAAAAATATTTCACATTAGAAGTACATAATTTTCGAATAATGGCATTTAATTATGGTCCAGATGTAAAAAATAAACCTACCACCATACCTTATCATTTTGAAAGTAGGAGAAAATTATTTATGTCGGCATCAGAAATGGCATGTTTTACAAAATATTTTGCTTGGATAATAGGGGATTTGGTTCCAGTGAATGATGTTGTTTGGGAATTATATTTATCTCTGCGGGATATTTTAGACATTGTTTTATGTAGTGTTGCATCTTTGGAACTCTCCAATATGTTGAAGGTAGCAGTTGAAGAACATAATGCTTTGTTTTTGAATTTATTTCACGACAAGTTGAAGCCAAAGTTTCACTTTCTCACACATTATCCTTTAGTAACCAATATGATTGGACCGCTGTGGCAAATCTCCTCTATGAGGTTTGAATCTAAACACAGGCAATCAAAAAATACTGCAAATGTTACTTTTTCTAGAAGAAACATTGTGTATACTTTGACACTGAAACATCAATTAACACTGAGTATTCGATTTTTAAATAGTCGTGTGTTAGAACGACATAATGTTTTTGGTCCAGAAATAGGAAATGCAAATTGTACATATCCTGATAGTTTTTGTGGTTGTATTGCATATACCTGGATATCCATTAATGGCATATTTTACAGAAATGCCAGTTGTATAATTATAGACATACATGAAATGTTACCAATCTTTGGTATCATCAAGTACATACTGGTAAAAAATGATAAAGTTGGATTTGTTTATAACATTACTGATACTATTTTTGTTAACAGACACTATCATTCTTATGAACTGAAATTAACAAATGAGTATAAATTTATTTGTTTTGAAAATTTAGTTGATAATTTGCCCTGTGCGTATTTAAAATCACAGGAATCTATTTTGGTTACTCTAAATTACTTCTTGAGATAGGAGTATACTAATCTATGCATTCATCTATTTGTTCATTATTCTTTTGGGAATAATACCACAAATAGTATTTAAACGTGTTTTTATTGGCGTTTCGGTCCATGCCCTAGATCGATATCCAAATAAGGATGAAACTTTTAAATTTGAAAGGTCTTTCATATTTGACATTTGTCACATAAATTGAAGGCGACTGACATATTTGAAACATTGTATCCTAGCTAAAGAATTTTGAAAAGGAAAGTCCCTTTAATTTATGCTGCGCATAATTTTTCACATCTGATTGTAATGTGAATAAGTGGGGCATAGCTATATACATGTGTTATGAATAGAATAACGGTTTTAGCAGAAATGCGGTAGATTAGACCACGTACGAGTGTTCTGAAGAGTTAAGTTTAATCGATGTTAATGTTGCATTCGACTATTTTTATTTTTGAGTGCTTAGTTAATTGCCTTTATATAACTTCAAGATGCTTGCCCCCAAAAGTCATTCTTTGCATTTTTTAATTGGTCTGAATAACAATTTAATGCTTAGGTACAATAAGAATTAACTTCTTATGTTTAATACAAACATTGCGAGTTGTTACATTTAAATTAACAAACACATAACCTGTACACTTTAGATGCATGGTAATTGTTAAAAGGATCTGCTTTATAATGATGTAATTTTGATTCTATGCGTAAAGTAAATTATGCAATTGTGATGTATTAGTATCTATAAGTATATAGTTAAGTTTTTTTCTAAGTTACCATTTATAGAGTATTGCTTTGTCTTGTTCAAAAATGCACAATCTTTGTATTATGTGCATAATGTAGACTTTATTTGTAAGTATATATCTATTATTTCGTATTATACACACATAAATACATCCTTTTTTATTTGTTTTGTCGTTCCTTCTAACCCATATCTTACCTGATAATAACAATTTATATAACTATGCTGTAAAAGTTTTTGGCGCCAGTGTCTGTGTTAATACTCAAGTTCCTGCGCTGATGTGGCAAGGCCCACCGGAGTTCATTGTTTCAGTGTTTTATTATCTACCTACAGTAATGAACATTAGGAGTAATGCTTGCAGAACTTGTATTTATTTCAATCTTATAATCTTTGATAGTTAACTATACTTGCAGAGGTAGTATTTACTTTATATTGGTCTAGGTGTAAATTTAAACAGGGGTCTCTTCATATTGAAAAGAGAGTGATTGCTGAACATATACCATACAGCAAGAGGTTACAAGTTTGAGTTTAGTAAGGCACAGGGTCTTGGTACAGTAACATTACTATACATATACGACTGAAATATGTTTATAAAGAACTAACACAAAAATCAGCTGTGTACACGATAAAGTTTTGAAAAGAAATTGAAATTTGTGTTTTTGTGTAAAAAATTTTCTTAAATAATATTAAACTTTTCAGAACGATGTCAGAGTTAGGCATTCTATTCCCTATTGTCACTAATGGTTTAAAAAATATTGACCAAGTTAAATGACTAGAAATTTTACTGCATAATTGATTAACAGAATAAAATTAAACTATATGTTCCTTATTGCAAGGTTGAAGTTGAAAGCTTTTCAACCCCAACCTCGATATAAAAAATGTGTAGTTCAATTGTATTCACTTAATCAATTATGTAGTTAAACTTTTAGTCATTTAGTTCTGTGTTTTACTACGTGAAATCAATATTTTTTAATGTGGAAAGGATTTCTTAATTACCAGTGACGATAGAAGATTAAGGATGGCTAACGCTCAAAGCGAGTTATGTATCCCCCAATTATCTATATATATTGAATATATTGAATCTAATAGGAATTATTAGAAATTGTTAAATAAAGTATAAGTTCATTGCAACATTGTAATACAAGGATAACCCAGAAAGGTTATCGACAGTTCATGAGAACGGAATGCAACTTTGCATCCGAGAGCGCGGTGATACTGCAGGTGGCAGGTCACAGGCGGTTAACATACCACAATTACTTAGAATTAAGATTCTTACATTGTAATAAAGTGTACAATTAAGAGAAACGCAGACATGAGATCTGCAAGTTCCCACAGCTGTGTGAGGGGCAGGTTATTATAAAAAGCCCGGGAGCTCAAGGCCCGGCAGTCAGTCTTCGAACTCCATACTTCGTTGTTCAAGCTACTCAATTAAGGCAGTCAGTCGGAGTATTACAGCTTTTGCATTGTTGTCTACCTAGACTTCTCGCCACAGTACAATTATTATATTTTTTGGTTAAAGTTATTATGTTACTAGTTATTCAAAATTTCATTGTAATTTCTGTTTCAAGTTAAAATAAATTTGTTAAGAGTTTGCAATTGTTTTTAAAAACACCGCTCCAAAGGCCCGAACCTTAACTAGCGTTCAGCAAAGTATTTAATATTATTTAATAAATTTTTTTTACAGGAATATACAATTTTATAGATTTCTGTATTTAATCATGACCCTAATTTAATTTGCTAGTACAGCCAAATATTTTTGCTATTAATGCTAAATATATTTGTAACTGTAGCAAATAATTACTAGTTAGAAGACAAGAGTTATGTTATGAAAGCATATTGAATTTGCTCTTGCCGCAAAGATATTTTTGTGCTAAATGCTAAATGTTATTGTAACATTGGCTAATTATAATTAAGCAAATAAATATTTGCCGCAAGTAGGTAACACCATTAAATTTGCTACCATAACTAAAGCAATTTATGTTATAAATGCTCAATATTTTTGTATCTATAGCAAATGATGGTCGATTAGATGACGCATCTATATTAGCAATGAAATCAGTTAAATTTGCCACCCCAACTAAAATAGTTTTGCTGCTGTGGCAGAGAAATAAAAAATTTTGCATTTGCAGAAAGTTTATTAGTACTATTAACCAATTTAAAGTAGTCTTTAGAGCAAATCTTATTTGTTGTGGTTACTATTTTTGCGTTACTAAAATTTTTAGCTGCCATAGCAAAAAAACATGCTGTCCATATAGCAACAAAAATTTCTTGCTTGGAGTACTAATTTTTTTGTTACTGTAGTAAATCTGTTTTTTCAGTGTACTACTACTGTAAGTTATTATTTGTTAGAGAGGGGGTTGCTAATATGTAGGAGCATGCAAATAACTACATATTACAGGGTTGGGTTGTTTTAAAGTCGGGCTAATGCTTTGATCTTGTTGCTTCTGGTCATCAAGCGCGGAGCTCTTGGAATTCCAGAAGATCGGTCTCCGGTTTCCGGGGCAGAGCCTCGGTCCGAGGAGAGGTGGTACTTTTATGTCTCTGTCCGGGTAGTTTCGTTTGTGTGTTCTATCCGTCAAGATAACGTTGGTGGATGAGTGCCGTGGTTTTTTGTGTGAGTGCATTTAAGTGTGGAAAAAGATTTTCGTTCCATATCTTCGCGTGTAGGGTCTTGTTTAATTATGTTTGTCTATGTGCGTAAAGGTACGGTTGTAAGTCATTACACTTGAATACTATATGTTCTGGTGTTCCTATTACTCCGCACTTGCATATGTTGTTGTCAACTAAATTCATGCGTTCTCTGAATGTTGGGTAGGGTCCGTGGCCAGTTAGGTAATGAATAAATCCTCGACTGGGCACCAGGTATTTGGCTTTTATACGGTCTTTGATATTTGAGATCATTGCGTATATCCTTCTGCTGGTTGTGCTTTGATCCCATCGTGTCTGCCATTCTGCAAGTATGTTGTTCTTTATTTCGGTTTTTGTCGTGGGCAGTTGGTTTGTGTTTAAAATGCGTTGTAGTTGTTGGTTGTCATTGTATGTAAGATAGTACATTGCAGCTCACTGTTGCACTACTAGGTCTAAGGGCATAATTCCCACCAGTACATGAAGTGCATCATGTGCGGTATTCCCATAAGCCCCCGTCAGTCGCAGTAAAAACACTTCGTTGTGTACTGTTAATTTTTTGTCTAGGTTTGATTGTGTTAAGGCGATGTTCCCAGGCGGTCGTGTCGTATGATAACATAGCACCGAGCATGCTGTTGAGATAAAGCCTTACGCTATTAAGTGGTATCTTCTAAGTCCTTTGGGCCAGCGTTGCGATGTTCTGCATTGCAGAAGTTGCACTGCACGCACGGTGTTTATGTGTGTAAAGTAATTCTGTTTTTCGTCTAATGTTAAGCCCAGATATTTTGTGTTTTGTGTTCTATTTATATTTACACCATCTAATTTAATGGTGGGGTCCCTTACCAGCGTTCCCTTCATCACAAGGTATGTAGTTTTTTTGTGGTTTTATGGTCATTTTGTTGTTTTGCACCAACTTTGTCTTTGGGTTAGAGCGATGTTAGCTTTACGTTCGATTTCCCTTCTGGAATAGCCTTCAACCACCAGCAAGACGTCGTCGGCGTATGCTATTGTCGATAACACTTTGTCAACGGTGTCCAGCTTTTCCAGGAGTTCGTCCATTACAATATTCCAAAATAGGGGCCCGCATATGGAGCCCTGCGGGAGACCTTTGTTTATATATTTGGTAATGCTTTCCGTGCCTTGTAGGGTTGCGCACCTGTCCCTGCAGTAGCTCCTGAAGGAATGGTACAGTTGTGATCGACAGTTTATGGTCATAAGTCTAGTAAAAAGTGAAGGCCACCAAAGGTTATTAAATGCGCCTTCTATGTCCACTAACATTAATAGGACGTAATTTTTGTGTGATTGCTTGATGGTTTGTATTGCTTGGTTTATGGCGTCCTCGCTCGATTTGTTTTCTGTGAAGCCGTATTTTCTTGGGTGTACCCCTGTGTTCTGTCTGTGATCCTGCATTCGTTTATATAGTAATTTTTCATACGCTTTTCCAAGGGTGTTCAAAAGGCATATGGGTCAGTAAGATTCTGGTTATTTGGGGTCTTTACCTTTCCTTTTGGAAATAATCACGACATTCGCCTGTTTTCAGATGCTAGGAAAAACAACTTGTCGTGTGCATTCGTTATACAGTGCTGTTAGCGTCGGTGTTAATTTATTTTGTACAGCTATCCCAATCTCCGCAAGGATTCCATCCGGTCCGGGTGCTTTTCTGCTCTTCGATTGGCATAGTGCATATCTCACTTCGTCTTCTGTGAAAGGATCAAGTTGTCATCTTGTCTGTTTCATGGTCGGTTACCTACGTTGTTTTTGTCGATTATTCCTTGTCGTCTAAGTCGTTGTTCGTTAATGTCGTCTTGAACGTTGTCATCAGGCCAAAGTGTTTGTAATAGTAGTTTTGCAGTCCCCCCCCCCCTTCCCAGTCTTTTGTGTATGTACCGTCTTGTTTTATCAAAATCGAATAAGTCATCGGTGGTTTTGATTTTACCCTGAGTGATTTCATAGGTTATCTCCCAGGCGTCAGTTTGTAAGTGTCTTTCCACGAATAATTCCCATGACCTTCTCTTCATGTCAGTCAGTTCTTTTTGGTATATTTTTAATTGTCGGTAATTTGTTAGGTGGTATGCTTTCTCAGCCGGTGTTAGGGAGTCCTGGTAGCTAATAAATAAAATTCAAGGAATTCAAATCCATTTATTATTATAAATGTATATAACATCACTGCAAATAAAATTAAAGCAACATACACTTTAACCAAATGTATAAATGATTTATGCGATTTTAATTGTATTAAACCTTTAAATATAATAGAAGTTAATTCTGAGGAGTTAAATTTATTTATTTTTAGGCAAATACAGAATTGTTGTATAGAATAAACTTAGGTAAGGAAGAAATAGCTAAACTGACAAGTTTTTTTCTGGGATATGACAATTTGCACTAGTCAAAATGGCATGTTACAAATTAATCTTCTAATCCTAGAACTTAAATGAGAAGTAGCAATTGTATAGGTGTGTGTAAATTCGTCGATTCAACATATAATCCAAAACAAGTACAAATTCGCCCAGAACCATCTCTAGCTGTAAAACGCAGTTCGTCAACAATTTGCAGATAAGCTTTCCACATCTAACGCTTTAATGGGAAAACAATTTTTTGTTTAAATTAAAACTCGTTTACATCAGGTGTTGGTCAAGCGTTGGTGACCCGTATTTCAATAACAACAAATTCACCTACACGAAGTGAAATAGGTAAGAAATTAATGAAACCAACAGAGCGCTTGAAAATCGCACTAACTAGTGATGGGTGCCATGCTTAGAAATAAAACGCTCTGGGTGTATGTAGTTTTGCTAATAAATGTCTAAGCATTTTTGGTTTTTTGTAAATGTGCCATAACACGCAACTACGAGGAATGGCATAGTAAACCTAGTGTCGAGCAGCTTTCGGATTTAAAGTTCTGGAAGAAATCAAATTGTGGACCTCGACTAAAGCTAATGGTTTACAATGTTGTTGGAAATTTTGAGTGAGGGCTATTCCTGTTTCTTAGGAGAGAGATTGGTTCTAAGATAAAAACCTATCTTAAATTAAAATCACCTAAAAAAAAGTTTCAAAGGAACCGCAACATGATTGGGTTAGACCCAAAGATAGAGAAGTTGATTTGTGGGTAGACCACACCCAGGTTTCGAGCAGCTCCGTGAGTTACATATCCCCCAATTAATATGAATACAAATTTAAATATAATTATTAAGTTTTAAGAAATAGAATGTTACATTGTATAATTGAAGGACACATTATAAAAGGTTAATGAAAGTTCATAATCAGACGTGAGAACGGAAGCAACTACTTTGTATTCCAGACGCAACATGATACTGCAAGTGCAGGTCACAATAAACTATAAGAAAGCAGTTGTTATAATTAAGATTACTAAGAAGAAATACATTGTATATTATTAAGAATTAGCAGACATGGGATCTGCACTTCCCACAAGATGATACAAGAGCAGGAATTACATAAATACCCTGAGGAGTCCCTGATAGCCAATCAGTCTTGAACTTCATAATCTTAACATTGTTGGTAGTTCAGCTACTCATTGGTAATTATTAAAACATAACTTTGATTAATTGTTAATTAAAATTAAGACGTTAATGAATATAACGTACAAGTTGTCAAACCATTTATGTAATTACTGTATAAAAATAAATTTGATAGAAGTGTTTTTGGAAGAAAAACTTAAAAAAAAAGCTCCCAAAGGTCCAAAACCTATCTAATGCCCTCAAAAAATGTGGGATATTATCAGTGAATTAAAATCGAGGTGAAATCGAGTGAACAAGCTGTTTATATAATGAATAAATAAATACACTGAAGTTCGTCTTCATGGAAAAAACAACCAGCTTTATTTTCTGATATATTACCAAACACGTATATTTAAAGTAATTTTTTATTTTACACCGACTGTAAAACGCTAAATTTCAAATGTTAGTGGGCTTGTGATGGTGTAATATCCGAATATCCTAACAATTTATAGTTATTATATTGAATTAAGTTTTTATGCCTTTAAAAGGTCAGTGACTTATAGGAAGTGCAAAGTGCGGAATTGTACAGTAAGACAATCCATAGGAAGTACATGTGCAACGAACTCTAGGCTAGGTGTAATTGGAATTATTAAGTAAGCATAATTGCATAATTATTGTTAGCAGTTAAGAACTAATATAGAATAAGGACATTAAAAATCTAACCCTAAGATATAACGGTTGTACTGCACCTTAAAGTGTTAATTAAATTAAATGTGAAATGGTCTTCGACTTTGTTTCTAATCACCTCTACTAAAGACCCCAAGAGAACACTACATGGCGACTCTGCCAGTCCTGCTAATTCTGCCAGTCCTGCTAATCCTGCCAGTCCTGCTAATTCTGCGAGTCCTGCCGGTACTACCAGTTCTACAGATTAAATTATAATAATATATTATCGAAATTTGAAATGGGCACCAGCAATTCCAAAGAAGAAGTAGTTATTGCACAAACTGGAACTAATAATGGTTCGATAAATGGATATTCAAATTCTGAGGTAATAGGCATTACGTCAGGTACAATTTTAGCGTTGTTGGTTATTTTCTTACTTTATAAAATGTTTGAGATGATGATGGACAAGAAGATTAAGAGAGAGGTCAGTAGAAGCCAGCAGATTGTATAGTAAGGATTACTTTATTTTAAGCTATAAAAATTAAGTACGAGTTAAAATTAATGACGGAACAGTTAAAGCAAATTTTAGAGGAATTTAAGATTTTTATTAAAAATTTAAATAAAGATGGTCAAGAAAGACGAAACGATTTAGATGTTACTAATAGGAAATTTGATTATTTGAATAGGTTATGCGAGGAGTATAGGTTAGAGAGAGATAAGATTAAAGTCGCAAAATTTGATAGTTCTGAAATTATCGATAAAGTTAAGCAGCACATAGCCATAATAGATAAGTGTGTAGAAGATATTACTGAAGTTTTAAAAAGTAGGAAGTTAAGTATTTTAAGTAGGAAAAATTAAGACAGCATGGGTGAAAAATTTGAATTAAAAGTAGAAGCCTTCATGATTCCAGCCATGGACGGGTCAGAAAATACCACCAACAAATGGTCGACGCAATTGAACTATATGATAGCTTGTTAGATGATGAAGGTAAGAGATAAAGAGGTAAATTTTGTCATAAAAATTAAGTTAAGTCAAAATGCTAAAATGCGATTAGACAGTAAGTATGAGAATGTAGAAGCGCTTGTGAACGATATCAAACATCATCTTTTAACTAAAAAATCAGCATCAGGATTGTCTGCCGAATTACATAACTCCAGACAAAACAATAAAACAATTGAAAATTTTGGTAAAACGATCGAGGAATTAATGGTCAATTTAACAATAGCTCAAGCAGAGGGTAACGAACAATCATTAAAAATTTTGACAACCGCTAACGAAAAAATTGCATTAAAAGCATTTACAAACGGAATAAGGGACGAAAATTTAAAAACAATTATAAAAGCTCGAAATTACGATAAGTTAAAAGACGCCATAATAGCCGCGAAAGAAGAGGAAATTACAAATAAACCTCAGCAAATGTATTACGCAACCGGAAATGGTCGTCAATTTACTAGACGCGTAAAATATCATAACCATAATACAAATGGAAGTCAACGTACCTCACATACCAGGTATCAAAGTCAAGGAAATAATTCATGCACGTTCATGAACACTAGAGGTCGAGGAAATGCATATGTAAGTAAAACTGTAAGAGGTGGTAATCAGTTTTATAATAGGGGAAACCATCGCAATTTTTACATCAACTCGTCAGAGAAAAACTCCACAGAAAATACACCAGACCAAACTAGGGAACCGAAAACATTTTTTCGAGACCCCCGGAATAATTTAGGAAACGTTCACAACATTTTAAATATTAATACTATAAATTTCATAGAAGTAGGATACAATAACAATACAATTAAATTAATTTTAGATACAGGAGCATCAGGAAGTGTTATTTTCATTTCTAGTTTAACAACTAAGGTAAATATTGATACAGATAGGCAAATCTTTATTCAAGGAGTATCGGGTAAAACAAAAGCAATTGGAACAGTAAATCTACCAATAAAAATAGGGAATATCTCAATTAATCATATTTTTGTTGTAATGAACGATTTCGAATCAGACGTAAATGGAGTAATAGGATCAGATTTTTTAATAAGTACAAATCAAATATCGATTATAAAAATTATAAATTTACTTGCGTTAGTAATAATGTATCAACGTCAATTCCATTATTAGCAAACGAAGAGTTATATACAATAATCCCACCACGATGCGAAGTTATCAAATAGTTCACAGTAAATTACAAGGAGGAATGCGTAGTAAAATCACAAGAACTATGCGCAGATGTATCTCTAGCAAACGTAGTTGTAAAGCCAGTTAAAAATTTTATTCCAGTAAAGTTATTGAATACGAACGACACCGAAATTAAGTTACGAAATTTTAAACCTACCATCGAACGTCTTTCAGATTACAAGATAGTTAAATTTGAAGAGTCAAAATTCTCAGTTGAACGTATTGATAAATTATTAAAAGACATTAACGTCGAAGGTTTGAATAGCAAAGAACAAACCATCATTCATAAGATATGTGCTAAGTTTGCAGTTTTATTTTATGTCGACAATGACCTACTGACCGTGTCAAGCATAAGTGAACAGCATATTCAGTTACAAAGGGATGCTAGAGCAACGTACGTTAAACCATATAGGTTACCATATTCACAGAAAAATGATATAGGAAAGCAAGTAGATAAAATGTTACATGACAGGATAATAGAACCCTCACAAAGTGCTTGGTCTTCACCACTACTAATAGTACCGAAAGAACTGGATAGATTAGGAAACAAAAAATGGCTTGTAGTTATTGATTATAGACAATTAAACACTAAATTGCAAGATGACAAATTTCCGCTATCAAGTATCGAATCAATTTTAGATTCGTTAGGAGGTGCGATATATTTTTCACGTTTAGATTTATATCAAAGTTATTATCAGATAGGATTACAGGAACAGTCCAGACCGTGTACGGCATTTAATACAGACAAAGGGCAATTTCAAATGACTAGGTTACCGATGGGGTTAAAAGTAAGCCCGAGTATTTTTGCACGAGCGATGACAGTAGCCTTATCAAGATTAAATTACGAGAATTGTTTTACATATTTGGATGATTTAATTGTATTCGGAGATAGTTTAGAAAAACACAATACAAATTTAGTAAAAGTACTCAATAGGTTAAGAAAAGTCAATTTAAAATTAAATTCAAGAAAGTGTGAATTGTTAAAGAAGGAAATTTTATATTTAGGGCACGTTATAACGGCACAAGGGGTACAACCAGATCCAGAAAAAATTGCAGTCATGCAAAATTATCCAACACCACTAAACGCTAACGACGTTAAAAGGTTTGTAGCATTTGCCAATTACTATAGAAAATTTAATCCAAAATTCGCTGAAATAACAGCACCGTTAAACAAATTGTCTAGGAAAGGTGTCACTTCCCAATGGACCAATGAATGTCAGGCAGCATTCGAACTGTTTAAAACAACCTTAACAAACCCACCAATATTACAATACCCAGATTTTTCAGATAATAGTACGTTCATCTTACGCACGGATGCATCAGTTTACGCGTTAGGAGCAGTTTTGTCAAATGGCGACGACAAGCCAGTAGCTTACGCAAGTAGAGCACTTAACAAAGCCGAAATAAATTATTGTACAATAGAAAAAGAGTTAATACTCCCTGTATGTTTGTTGTAGTTTGTTTAGCATTCTTCTTAATCTTCTTTGGGAATGAAACCACTCATAGTTTTTAAAATTTATTTTATTTACGTTTCGATCCATGACCTAGGATCGTTGTCAAAATAATAAAAACTTCAAGTTTGACGTTTATGACATAAATTGAAGGTTACTTTGATTTATTGATGTTTGAAATATTTGGTTTGAGTACACTAAGCAAAAATTTTTAAAGTTTAAAAGAATGATTGCCTTCAATTTGTGTTGCGACCTGGGATCGACTTTCCTATGGTAGCCAATACGCTTAACGTGAAATCAGCTGATTAATTTTTATTGGTAAATTTTATATAAATTCAATAATTTGGAAAACATTTTTTTAACATGTTTCTATTTATACAATTGAGAGATTTCTGATTTTATGTCTCATTTTACCGAGATTCAGTGAAGGGGGTTAAGCAACCTGTGGCTACCAAGATCCCCCAACATTTATAATTTGCCAAAATAATGGTTTTCTAGTTAATATGCTTATTGTTATGTAATTAGTTATTGTATGTATAAATAGAAATCATGTATGTATGCTGTATTTCATGTTAATATCGCAAGGAAAACCCAGGAAAAACTTGCAATGCTACCTAGATAATGTGGGCATTTGATCTTCATTTGTTATTTCTTTTGTTATTTCTTTTAGTAATGGAATCCATTGTTTACTGAAAGTCACGGATTCGTTTGCAACGCAGTTATTTCTATGTAGGGTTATATAGGCAGCTTCTTTGATTTTGCGTTTTTGGTGGTTTTCTTCTTTGTCGATAATTTTTGCATCTTCCCATTTTATTTTATGACTGGAGTCCCAAGCATGTTGGCAAATCATGAATTTTTCAAATTTTCTATTTTTTATATATGATTTATGTTCTCTTAATTGAACTTCAAATGGTCTGGAAGTTTCTCCTATATAAAACTTATTACATTCGCACGGTATTTTGTAGATACAGTTTTTTGAATTTTGTATTGCGTTTTTGGGTTTTGTTTTTGTTAATTGTGCTCTTAGTGTATTGTTGGTTCTAAATACTGTTTTAATTCTAAATTTGTTTCCTATTCTTTGAATTTTTTCGGAGAATCCTTTTATGTATGGTATTGAGAGCATTTTGTGATGTGTATCGTTGCTTTTGTTTTCTTTTTCTTTATTTTTAGGGTTTTATTCATTTCTTTCTCTATTATTCTTTTAGGATATTTGTTTTTTATTAGTGTACATCTGATTAGGTCTTTCTCTTTCTTTAAAATTTCTTCGTTTGATGATATTAATTTTGCTCTATCATACATGGTTTTGATAATTCCTCGTTTGACACATTGTGGGTGGTTTGAATCGAAGTTTAAGTATCTGTTAGTGTGCGTTGGTTTTCTATATACCGATGTATTAATTGTTGTATCGTTTTTGCTAACTAGAATATATAAAAACGGAAGTTTTCCATGTTGTTCTAATTCAGTAAAATTTCAGTAAACAATGGATTCCATTACTAAAAGAAATAACAAAAGAAATAACAAATGAAGATCAAATGCCCACAATATCTAGGTAGCATTGCAAGTTTTTCCTGGGTTTTCCTTGCGATATTAACATGAAATACAGCCTACATACATGATTTCTATTTATACATACAATAACTAATTACATAACAATAAGCATATTAACTAGAAAACCATTATTTCGGCAAATTATAAATGTTGGGGGATCTTGGTAGCCACAGGTTGCTTAACCCCCTTCACTGAATCTCGGTAAAATGAGACATAAAATCAGAAATCTCTCAATTGTATAAATAGAAACATGTTAAAAAAATGTTTTCCAAATTATTGAATTTATATAAAATTTACCAATAAAAATTAATCAGCTGATTTCACGTTAAGCGTATTGGCTACCATAGGAAAGTCGATTCCAGGTCGCAACACAAATTGAAGGCAATCATTCTTTTAAACTTTAAAAATTTTTGCTTAGTGTACTCAAACCAAATATTTCAAACATCAATAAATCAAAGTAACCTTCAATTTATGTCATAAACGTCAAACTTGAAGTTTTTATTATTTTGACAACGATTCTAGGTCATGGATCAAAACGTAAATAAAATAGATTTTAAAAACTATGAGTGGTTTCATTCCCAAAGAAGATTAAGAAGAAAAAGAGTTATTAGCTATAGTATGGGCAGTGAAAAAATTTAGACCATACTTATTTGGCAAAAAATTTCAAATTTTAACGGATCATAGACCGTTAGTATACTTATTTGGTATGAGTAATCCATCTAGTCGATTAACAAAATTTAGGTTAACATTAGAAGAATTTGATTTTACAATAACGTATATTAGGGTACAGAAAACGTGACAGCGGATGCTTTATCTAGAATTATTATAGATTCAGATTATTTAAAGAATATGGATCGAGCGGTTCACGAAAAAGTATATGTAACAACAAGAGCCCAAAGTAGAAAATTAGGCGACTCTCAAGTCGAATCAAAAGCATCAAAGGATGATGGGACTGATCACCCCAACATTGTTGAACTTTTGAAGCATCCGAAGGATGCAATAGAATTACGATTTGTATCAGAGGAGGAGTTTAACGGAATCATTAAAACCAATAAAGGAAATAATTTTGTTTTCATGCATGTATCAATTTATGATAGGAGTAAAAATATAATTTATTTGAAGCAAGGTTCTCGATCAGCGTCAGCCTTCGAAGCGTCGTTGAGAGACCTGCAATTTCTTCGTAGAGAATTTACAATTCCGAAATTTATTATTATAAAAAACGAAGAATCGAAGTCATTTTTAAATAACTGTAAAGCCGGCCGCAATTTACTAAAAAAAAATGACATACGAATTAGTGTGATTAGGGAAGTCACTAATATTCAAAACTCAGAAACGCAAAGATTAATCATTAATGATTTTCATTTATTGCCTACGGCATGTCACGCGGGCATCAATAGAACATACAATAACATAAAGCGATACTATTTTTGGTCAAGTATGCGAAAGGATGTAGAAACATTTATTAAAAAATGTGACGAATGTCAAAGACATAAACATTCAAATATTAGCAAACAGCCGATGATAATTACAACCACAGCTTCCGAAACTTTCGGAAAAGTTTTTTTAGACTTAGTTGGACCATTGCAACCAGATGCAAATGGAAACAGATACATTTTGACACTACAGTGTGATTTAAGTAAATTTGTAAAAGCATATCCATTACCAAATAAAGAGACTGCAGGTGTCGAGAATTCGTCGATTCAACATATAATCCAAAACAAGTACAAATTCGCCCAGAACCATCTCTAGCTGTAAAACGCAGTTCGTCAACAATTTGCAGATAAGCTTTCCACATCTAACGCTTTAATGGGGAAACAATTTTTTGTTTAAATTAAAACTCGTTCACATCAGGTGTTGGTCAAGCGTTGGTGACCCGTATTTCAATAACAACAAATTCACCTACACGAAGTGAAATAGGTAAGAAATTAATGAAACCAACAGAGCGCTTGAAAATCGCACTATCTAGTGATGGGTGCCATGCTTAGAAATTCAACGCTCTGGGTGTATGTAGTTTTGCTAATAAATGTCTAAGCATTTTTGGTTTTTTGTAAATGTGCCATAACACGCAACTACGAGGAATGGCATAGTAAACCTAGTGTCGAGCAGCTTTCGGATTTAAAGTTCTGGAAGAAATCAAATTGTGGACCTCGACTATAGCTAATGGTTTACAATGTTGTTGGAAATTTTGAGTGAGGGCTATTCCTGTTTCTTAGGAGAGAGATTGGTTCTAATATAAAAACCTATCTTAAACTAAAATCACCTAAAAAAAAGTTTCAAAGGAACCGCAACATGATTGGGTTAGACTCAAAGGTAGAGAAGTTGATTTGTGGGTAGACCACACCCAGGTTTCGAGCAGCTCCGTGAGTTACATATCCCCCAATTAATATGAATACAAATTTAAATATAATTATTAAGTTTTAAGAAATAAAATGTTACATTGTATAATTGAAGGACACATTATAAAAGGTTAATGAAAGTTCATAATCAGACGTGAGAACGGAAGCAACTACTTTGTATTCCAGACGCAACATGATACTGCAAGTGCAGGTCACAATAAACTATAAGAAAGCAGTTGTTATAATTAAGATTACTAAGAAGAAATACATTGTATATTATTAAGAATTAGCAGACATGGGATCTGCACTTCCCACAAGATGATACAAGAGCAGGGATTACATAAATACCCTGAGGAGTCCCTGATAGCCAGTCAGTCTTGAACTTCATAATCTTAACATTGTTGGTAGTTCAGCTACTCATTGGTAATTATTAAAACATAACTTTGATTAATTGTTAATTAAAATTAAGACGTTAATGAATATAACGTACAAGTTGTCAAACCATTTATGTAATTACTGTATAAAAATAAATTTGATAGAAGTGTTTTTGGAAGAAAAACTTAAAAAAAAAGCTCCCAAAGGTCCAAAACCTATCTAATGCCCTCAAAAAATGTGGGATATTATCAGTGAATTAAAATCGAGGTGAAATCGAGTGAACAAGCTGTTTATATAATGAATAAATAAATACACTGAAGTTCGTCTTCATGGAAAAAACAACCAGCTTTATTTTCTGATATATTACCAAACACATATATTTAAAGTAATTTTTTATTTTACACCGACTGTAAAACGCTAAATTTCAAATTTTAGTGGGCTTGTGATGGTGTAATAGCCGAATATCCTAATAATTTATAGTTATTATATTGAATTAAGTTTTTATGCCTTTAAAACGTGAGTGACTTATTATAGGAAGTGCAAAGTGCGGAATTGTACAGTAAGACAATCAATAGGAAGTACATGTGCAACGAACTCTAGGCTAGGTGTAATTGGAATTATTAAGTAAGCATAATTGCATAATTATTGTTAGCAGTTAAGAACTAATATAGAATAAGGACATTAAAAATCTAACCCTAAGATGTAACGGTTGTACTGCAACTTAAAGTGTTAATTAAATTAAATGTGAAATGGTCTTCGACTTTGTTTCTAATCACCTCTACTAAAGACCCCAAGAGAACACTACATGGCGACTCTGCCAGTCCTGCTAATTCTGCCAGTCCTGCTAATCTTGCCAGTCCTGCTAATTCTGCGAGTCCTGCCGGTACTACCAGTTCTACAGATTAAATTATAATAATATATTACCGAAATTTGAAATGGGCACCAGCAATTCCAAAGAAGAAGTAGTTATTGCACAAACTGGAATTAATAACGGTTCGATAAATGGATATTCAAATTCTGAGGTAATAGGCATTACGTCAGGTACAATTTTAGCGTTGTTGGTTATTTCCTTACTTTATAAAATGTTCGAGAAAATGATGGACAAGAAGATTAAGAGAGAGGTCAGTAGAAGCCAGCAGACTGTATAGTAAGGATTACTTTATTTTAAGCTATAAAAATTAAGTACGAGTTAAAATTAATGACGGAACAGTTAAAGCAAATTTTAGAGGAATTTAAGATTTTTATTAAAAATTTAAATAAAGATGGTCAAGAAAGACGAAACGATTTAGATGTTACTAATAGGAAATTTGATTATTTGAATAGGTTATGCGAGGAGTATAGGTTAGAGAGAGATAAGATTAAAGTCGCAAAATTTGATAGTTGTGAAATTATCGATAAAGTTAAGCAGCACATAGCCATAATAGATAAGTGTGTAGGAGATATTACTGAAGTTTTAAAAAGTAGGAAGTTAAGTATTTTAAGTAGGAAAAATCAAGACAGCATGGGTGAAAAATTTGAATTAAAAGTAGCAGCCTTCATGATTCCAGCCATGGACGGTTCAGAAAATACCACCAAGCAAATGGTCGTCGCAATTGAACTATATGATAGCTTGTTAGATGATGAAGGTAAGAGATAAAGAGGTAAATTTTGTCATAAAAATTAAGTTAAGTCAAAATGCTAAAATGCGATTAGACAGTAAGTATGAGAATGTAGAAGCGCTTGTAAACGATATCAAACATCATCTTTTAACTAAAAAATCAGCATCAGGATTGTCTGCCGAATTACATAACTCCAGACAAAACAATAAATCAATTGAAAATTTTGGTAAAACTATCGAGGAATTAATGGTCAATTTAACAATAGCTCAAGCAGAGGGTAACGAACAATCATTAAAAATTTTGACAGCCGCTAACGAAAAAATTGCATTAAACGCATTTACAAACGGAATAAGGGACGAAAATTTAAAAACAATTATAGAAGCTCGAAATTACGATAAGTTAAAAAACGCCATAATAGCCGCGAAAGAAGAGGAAATTACAAATAAACCTCAGCAAATGTATTACGCAACCGGAAAAGGTCGTCAATTTACTAGACGCGTAAAAGTAGTACATTTGTGGCGTATCCACCCCCTCATTTCCCCCAGCATCCTCATTTCCCCACACATCTGGACCAAAAAGTTTTCTTCAACTAACAATTTTTCATCTTTCGAGATAAATATATCTTAAATTTTTTATCATTCGAGATAAATGAGCATCCACATTTCCACACACGAGATAAACCTATTTTTAAGATTTTTTTTACCGCTAACATTCTGAACCAAATAGTTTTCTTCGTCTAACCATTTTTCATCTTTCGAGATAAACCTATCTTGTTTGGTAGCAATTAATATTAGAATTTTCTCAGCTACCCGAATTTCTAAGAATTTTTTAGATATCATTATCCCCGAGGAAGCTACCCTGATTTTAAGATTTCTTACCTGTAGCGACTTTTGAGCGTTCTTATAAATTTTTTTAGTCATGTGATACATTAAATTAGCTTAGAATTTTACGCAGAATTGGAATCTGTAAATAGATTTGCAATAGGACCACGCCCTGCAAAGTTATACTTTAAGCTCTCAAACCTCTTTAAAATTTTTGCTCATTTATGACATATGCTTTAACCAACACAAAAATTAAGCACACAAAATTTTAATAATTTATTTTATCCATTTTACAGTTTAATAACTAATCATTCCAATGTAATGTGTTTTAAATATCTAAATGGGAAGGTCAACTTTTGGTGTAATCATCGCGTGGTTAATAATTAAGAAAGCGCATTTTGCTGGTATGAAATCTATGGAATTTCTCCTGTAATGAAAAGAAGAATGTATTCGTAATTTAAAATGATTCTACAACCTTCGCTAGATACCAACCATGTTAATTAGTGAATTCATAGTACCGATTTAGATTCTAATAATTAGAAATTTTGTGTATGACATCATTAACTACCTAAATTTCAGAATTATCAAATGTAATAAACCACATTAAGTACTGTTCAATGATAATCATAAAACAATATTAGAGTGAAAGTAAATGGGTCTTATTACATATTGATATCCTACATCAATTACCTAAATTACCTTACGTGACGCTGTAGAAGCATTATAATGCAAATTCCGGAAACTTCCAATGTAGCATTAATTCATTTGTAATTATTTGTAATCCAGCAAATATTTTAGATTACTAACGAACATGTGAAAGCTGTATATAATTTCTTTTCTTGGACTTTCTATTAATTATGCTGAGGATATGTTTCATTGACGTATATTTTGAAATCGAGATATAATTGCTTGTAGATTACTAATAACACGAGGTGCTGAAAAGTACGTATTTAGGGAAAAATACAAACGTCATTTAGTAGTATAATTAACGGTTTTCAAACCGTATATAACGCGGTGTTATTAGAAAAAATTCGGTTAGTTTCGCACGCTTTTGTGTAAAGCCCGTTGAAATTTTAAACCGTCGTTTCGTGTAGTTAATTTTGTGAAAAGTTTTGAAGGTTTAAGGGTAAGTAATATTAAAATATTATTAAAGTAGAACTGAATTTATTTGCAAACACCAATTATTATGTATTCTGTTATTGGTTCTTATTTGTATTTTAAAACATTAATTTTTCCAAAGTAATTCGCTGTTTTACAGATATATTTTTCCAAATTTTAAAGGTATGCTTTTAGCTAAGATAAAAAACAATTCTCACAAAATATTTTATTAAAAAATTAAATACATTAACAAAAAGGCCTCAATAGCAATACATTTTCTTTAGAACAGCTTAAATTATTCAAACAATGGTTTAAACAGTAATTGTACCTATCACCGAATCTTCTTAATTCTTTGAGCCTTGGAAGTAAGAATACACTTTCCATGTTTAAAATGTTTTTTGATAAATATTTTGATAGTAACTGTCTTTTCTGCTCTCCTTTAACATAGACAGTAGCATCGGGAGGTATGACTTCTTTCAGCAAATCGCCCACATTTGTATATCCACTTGTGGACTGTCCATTCCAGCTGAGCCCATGGATTCTTTGCTTTAACCACCGAACTTGCTTTTTGAAATCATCACTTAGGGTGTTATACTCCACAGCCATGTCCAGTATCTCATGCCATCCAAAATGGCAATCTCCTTGCAATAGAAATCACTAGTTTTGTATTGATATCTTTGTAAATCGATTATGAAACACATGCTTCCTGCTTCAAATCACAGATGGGAATGGGGTTCTAAGCAAATCTCTCCTATATATTCAGTTAAGGGACTTTGCCTCCTCCTTTTATGATTTTTTCAACCAGGTAATTATCTGGATGATGCTAAAGCAAGTCTGTTTTCTTAATCCAACTTTTATCATCCCCCAACCACGACACTAATAATTCGCGCCCGTGCTTCCGTTTCCGTAAAACTTTTTCCACTAAGTACGTGTCGGGTGCTGCTGTGAGCTGACTTTCATCGTCGCAAAAAGCACCTAGAATTGGCCGACCTTCCAAATCTTGTAGTAGATAGGTTGTCGGTCTCGTTTGTTGTACTTTAACAATTTTGAATAGTTCTGTACTCCAGTTTGGGTGAAATCCTCGATCGAATACTGCTTTATATTTTGATATACGCACAATGTCTTCAACCTTATACAACTTCTTGTGACTTTTAGAAACGCTGTTAGTTTTATTCTTTCCGGATGTTCTTCTGCCTCCATAGGCGTTATGTTAATAGTCCGAAGCGGTGTATTATTGTATTCTTCCATAACTGTAGGCAAAATATTCGCCCATTTATGACTACCTTGCAAGTAAAATCTTCTGTACAATTTGTTTTTGATTGTTCTAATCAACCGCTCAACCATGCTAGCTTTGATTGCGGAATACGTGGAGTAATGGTTTATCTTATATTTTTGCATAAGATTTTTAAACCAGCGGTTGTAGTACTCTTTCCCAAAATCCGTTTGTAGATTGATTTTTAAGTTATTTTCTCCTTGCAACATTTTGTCCAATATTTTTTTCATAGCATTTGTAACTTCTGATCCAGTTTTATTTTTTAAAGGTTCTGCTAAAGCATATTTTGTGAAACAGTCCACTGCTATTATAATATATCTGTACCCATTGTTCACACGCGAGTAAGGCTGCATTTCGCACAAGTCCGATTGGATAAGATCACGTTTCACATGTTTCAGATTTGTATGACGACGCTGAAAATTTTTTCTTGCAGGTTTAAATAATTCCTTAACGATGATTTCTTTACTCATTTTTGGTTAACACTGTTGCTAAACTAATAGGGTTATCTTTATGCAATTGCACCTTTGACATAAACTGAAGCTTTGGTTTGTAGTATTTGTTTTTTATAGCTGCTGGTGACGCCTCGTAAATCGATGCTATTGCAAGACCGAGCTCCTTCTCATTTGTCTCAGAAGTTGCAGTCAAATTAATAAAAAACTGTATAAACGTTTTAAAGTCAGATACAAGCTTATCCAATTTTTCATTTACGTATTGTTTATTAACTGCATTAGATGGTTCAACTGGTTGAGCAAGCATTGCGATACGCTGGTTTCTCGCATTGAAGGCTTTATCTTTACGCTGTATATCATCAGAACTTTTTAGACAGTATGAAAAGGCTTGATTCACAAGCTTGATTACAGATTTCTTTTAACACAATCACTATCGTCTTTAGGATCCATTACATCAACTAACCTTCTTTTACGAAAACTAATTGTTTCTTCTCCAGACTTGAATACTATAGTGCTCCTCTGATTAACACAATCACTATCTTCTTTTGGGTCTGATGAATTCACTAACCTTCTTTGCTGCATATCGTACCCATCACCATCCAACGTTAGCACAAATCCTCGACCTGAAGGACCGCGTCGAATATCAGCATCTTTACGCTCTGAACGTCCGAAGCGGTCGATAGGCATTTTAAAACTGTGTAATTATTAACTGAACTCACTGTATTATACCTTCTTCTCTCAACTCTTCTATTATGGACACCATCTCGTTAATGTTTTCCTCGCTTGTATTTCCAGCTCGGTTGGATGCGTTCAACAATCTCAGCCGATCCACAAGTTCATGTACATTATTCCAGTAGACATATTGCACCGGCTTTGAATTTAAACTTTTGTAAAACCGATTAGAAAAGCCTAAACCCGCCCCCTTAGACTGTTTTCTTCTCTTTGGCTGTATTCTTTCGGGATTCCTCTGAAATTCGGTGAGATATTTTTGCACATATTCGTTAAACTTTTTGTTATTTGTTGGGAATCCGCTTAAATCGTGCACCGCAAATGGGTTAAACTTTCTTCTCAAAATCGACGCAGATTTGATCATTTCCAAGTAATTCGGCAAATCTTCATGCAAATTGAAATCGTCATCTTCGGGGCTGATGTCTTTGTAAACCAGCAGATTGTATAAACCCCTCGTACCTGGATATACCACATTGTTTAATGTTATATCACTAGTTTCCGGGTTAATTACCAATACACTTTTCCACAAACTCCATGTATCGGTTTCCACATTATACTTTACTCCATAAATTGATTTGTCAATATTTTCGTCTTCGTCTCTAGCTAACACATCCGCATAGTAAAGATGGAACGGTTCTTCTGGAACGAGTTGTTTAATTTTCTTTATAGGTACGTCCATGTTTTCGACTTTAACCTTTGTTGTAGGTGTGGGAATTTTTTCGGTGATCGATTGCAACTTGTTTGTGCATCTCTTTGAATTTTTGCTGAGATGCGGTGTCACCCTTTTTGTACGCTACAAACTTTTTTCGTACAGAATCCTGCATAAGATGAAGACTGCGTTTATTCGCAATAAAATTGTTAACGTTCGACATCATCGGACTCTGGATGGGAACTAACCTTTTTTGAATAATGTCAAATATTTATATACTTGTCGAAATTATTCCTGAATCGACCATTATCCAAATCAAAATCTTTCACAACAGTTATAAAATTATGTTTTGAGTCACCCCAACACTGTAAGCACATTTCTTTAAATTTCGGATATGTCATGTCACCACTTATATGAACCGAAAAGATATGGCGAAGGTTTGTGTCATCCTGTTTCCATAATGCGATTACATTGATATTATCTCTGAGTCTATGTTTTAAGGCACTAGCGTAAGTTTGACATAGATAGAACGAATCTATTGCTTTATGTCGGCCGAACGAGAAAAATTGAGTGATTTTACTTTGCTCGTTTACAGGTATATCATCGAAAACCATAATTGAATCTTCTTTGGTATCTCCGGGTTCGATCAAATCATCGTAATTTTCAAACTCATGGTACCCAAGTTCTTCTTTTAATGGTGTAAAAACGTTTCTTAACAATTCGTATTTCGGTTGATATAAACTTTTCGAAAATACATACATATTTTGGAATCTAAGACCGTTCTCGTGCAGGATCAGCGATATTAAAGCGTTAGTCTTCCCACAACTCGATGGTCCCGTGAAGATAGCTCGTATGTTAGACGGGAACAATGAATCATGTTTACCATCCTCTCTTGCACTAGCAATAGCAAAGTTATCATAAGTCATCATATTGCTTCGAGCGTACGCTTGCTTTCGTTGTTGCTTGTGGTGATAGCTTAACGTCTCTTTTGGTATATTATATTTTTTACTGATGGAGTAAATACTTGATTTACCCAGCCGAACTTCTTCTATAGCTTTTTCTAATGCTTCGTTACTGTATCCACTATTTCGTTTTCTTATGTAATTGCGAACCATGCTAACCAATACTGTCGGAGACACTTTCACATTATGGGGTAATTTCACCCTATGGGGCAATTTCACTCTATGGGGCAATTTCACTCTATAGGGCAATTTCACCCTATTCTGATGGAGGTAAATTCGCTCTAAAATAACTAGAACTTATGTACAGAGTGGGAGATGCTCACCATTCGACAAATAAAAGTAGACTAATTGAAACAAATTAATTCCTTGCTTTTATACAATTTTATTAAAAATATATATACAAAATATTTAATTGTGAATAAATCTATTAACAATTTCCGTAAACGGATTATATTTAAACATAGAGTCATGTATAATTAAAGCATAAGCCTTCATCGACAGTTCAAAATTTCTTGAAGCTTCTAATTCCATTCTTACATCAACCGTTGCATCCTTAATGCTTTCAAATTGATGACGACAGTCGATTACAAAGACGGGTGATTCCTTAAACCTGTTGTAGTTTATTAAACATTTATTTGACGATTTGTTCGGATAGTATTTTTCCATAAAAGATGCATAAGACAGGTACGCTGGCAAGTAGTCATTCTGCTCGAAATCCAAATTTAATCGACCTTGAGGGAACATCTGAGAGTTTAAAAACACTTTGACATTGGTTATGTTGGCATTCGTAAAACTTGTAGCATTTTCTTCTCTCCTGTCGTACTTCCCATTTTGCAGCGCCAGTGATATCCACCGAGCCTTCTCTGTTTCGTTCGATGCTTTAATTCTTCATACTTGTGACTTTGATTGTGTTAGAGACGGTAATTCATGTAGTTCCCATTTTCTGAATGCAACCATTATAGATGATTGATTTTGCATTTCCGAAAGCAGCGATGCCTTGGCGAAGTCACTTAATGTTATATGCGGAACCTCCCATGAAATACGTTGTATTTTGAACGTTACTGTATTTCCAATCGACTTGTAGCAATTTACGTCCGACTTGGATCTGATTAAAATCAGCTCTTGAGACATGTTGACGATAGTTTTCTTGTAATCTTCAAAAAACCCAAAAATGGTTTTTAACGGTATAGCACAACTAAACCGTCCATCTTGGAATATGGTATCGGGCTTCCACCCGGTATGTGTAATAGATTTTGTTTCTGATTCTTCCATGGATACTAAACCTTTAATAGTTCTTGTAATTCTAGGGATTCGACAGACATCTATTATTTGATTATTACCCAATTTGTATTGAATTTCCTCAAACAGAAAATATGGTGCATTTCTAGTAAATTCGTAAGCTTTAGGGTCTGGTTCTGCTGCTCTAATCGGGTCTACAGTTGTTGACGCTTCTCTTAATGTTTCCGTAGGTTTATAGGTACCCCTTATAAATATGAAACTTTCATGGGGGTATGTGATGTTATCACTGCTCTGGATTTCAATTGAAATTCGATCGTTGTTTTCTGCATTCAATGTAAATGGAAGATATGTATAATAATCTTCCTTTATTATGGTTTCGTCTAATTTATAACCTCCAAACACATCCAATTTGGGCACGTCCTCATATTTAAGCCTTCCAAGTTTAACGTTTTCATCACTGTGGAGATCTAAGCTGCGTTTACTTCTGCCTCCCATCATTTATAACTTCTAACCCCAAAGATTTTAAGAAACGTATTTCTTCTGCTGTAAGTCTCTCGACAACTTGACGCTTTGACGTTGTATTCACTTCTAATCGTCTGGGGGTGTTGTAGCGTGCTTTATATACAAAATCGATAGGCATTTTCAACTACTTTTTATTTCCAGTCTCACACAGGTGTATGTTTCCGGTGAAAAGTTTACCAATTCACCCAAATGATCGACTAGTCTGATTGTAATATTATCAATTTCTGTCACGCTCAGCGGATAATATATGACGTGGTTAGGTTCCTTTTCCAGATTATATCCGGGTGGTACAGATAGACTGAATTCGAATATGCTGTGGGTAAGAAAATTGTTTCTGAACGATCCGCTGGTGATATTGGTTTCCACAAAAATGTTTGAGACCGATATTATGTTCACTTGCTGATTAGCGATATGTACGGTATCTGCAGCTAATTTGCGGTTGGTAAACCCCAAGATGCTTCCAATATTGTTTTTACGGCTTGCCCCAAAATCTATCGGTATACTGCTTCGTATAGAACACTTTAATGTATTATTGTTTGCACTCAGTTTAAAATATTTTTCAATGTTCTCGTTGATGTCCGGCTTCTGACTGAACCATTATTTGAAGACGTCCTGTATATACGCATTTATTTCTTCTAATTCGTATGATCCAGGTTCAATGGTTATTCTGCGATGCTCTGGATCGTTAAAGCACCGTGTTCCAAGTGTACAGTCCCACTAGACCCAAAGCATATTCACCGTCCTGTTTCAATTTAATTGGTGGGTAAATGGATCCTGTCGATATGACATTACCATACCCGAACACGCTCACTGTTTTAGCCATTGTCACTAAGAAACTTTAACACTAAATGTCCACAATTGTATGTGTTGTAAGTCTGTTCCGGTGCACTGTTGTAGTAAATTTTACAACCTCGAAAATATCTCTCCACTTCTTCCGGCGGTCTCAAGTCTCCAAACGAATCGTAGTAATACACACTATTTCCGCGTTTTCGGTACCCTACCCAATGTGTACCCGAACCTTTGGTGGTATCCAAATTAATCACTCCCGATTCGTTGACATGCGGTCTAATCTTCTGTAACTGATCTCTAGAAAAGACTTTGCGAAAATGAGGAATGTTAGATGCGTGTTTCGTTATATCTACATCGGTGAGAACTCTTCGAGGTAACTTGCTTAGTTTTTTGATACTTTTTTACAATTCCGCGCCCCTGTTTGTACGGTTTCAAGAATAATGCTGTGCCTTTTTTGTATGGTTTTAGAAACATTCCATTTCCTTTTTTCCCAACAGTAATGGCTTCAATAGATCTGTTGTGTCGTTCGCTCTCCTTAAGCCGTTCGTTGACTGTCTTGACATCATTTACTGCTTTAGCTATCCCTGCAGCACCACCTGTTAGTGCCCCTAGGGCACTTAGTCCCGCGAATATCGAAATCAATGGCAGAAAACCTCCTTTCTGTGGAACGGGTATAATACGTGGGACTTTAATTTTGTTTCTCCCACCGGCTCCTTTTATGATTTTTTTACCAATTAGAATACCAACATCTAACAGCTTTTTCAAGTTGTCGGAACCAACTCGGTCTATTGCGGATCGTATTTTCTTCAAAAATCCACCTTTGAAACTTATTTTCCTCTTTAAGCCCATCCCCATTTTTCTCTTCGCTTTCATAGCGTTTGTCACAAACCAAGCTGCGGCTTTTTCTCCAAACTTTGCGTTTATAGACTTAACTCTCCCCCAGGCTTCTTCTTCTAAAATTTTATCTGCTCGGTGTCTGGCTGGAAGATCGTCAGGGTACTTGGAGTATGCAATGTCGTGGTCTTTACACAATTTATCTAATTCGTTTATTCCAGGATCACCTCTTGCTAAGCGCTCATCCAACTTTGTACCAGGACCGCAGTACTGATAACCTGGAATATGCAGCTCAAACGGTAACCTGTTTATAGCGCTGTTGATTAAACCCTCTCCAGAACAGATAATCATGTGTTTACTCAAAAAAATTTCAAACTATACTAAATAAATAAAACAACAACGAGTCTATTTATACTTTTTCAAAAAATTTACAATATATTTACAATAACAATACATTTACATCCACGTCTCTTGGGCTGTCTTTTATAAAATACTCTTTCTAGTTATCACCATAACCAGAATCTTCAGATTCCGACAAATTTAAACGTCTAAACATTTCCACTAATGTTCTTGTACGTATCACGTCTTGCACAAATATATCCTGAAAACATATAACCAGCGCCAATGCATTTAGGGCGCTCTGATTCAATTCGTTGTAGAATAAAATATTACCAATTCGAACTTCGCCTTCAATCAAGATTTTAATTCGTTTCTCCCCTTCAGTCAGAGTATTAAACCGATCGCAATCATTTAAATTAGAATTAGCAACAAACCCTACTAATTCGCCGTATAATGCTGGGAAGTCACGACTTTTCAACTGCTTAAGTTGATACTCAAACAACTCTCGCATATGGAATAGTTTACGGCACTCCAATTCGTTTATAACTATTGAACTATTACCCGTTATTATTTTTAGCCGGAACGTTTTGTCCTCGGTTGATCAAGACACTGGTGATAGAGTGATAAAAAACAGAGCTCCTAGTTGTATGTGTAGATCTTCCATTTCGGGTGCACCATTTAATCGACTGTTTAGCACGTCACGAGAAAATACGTTAATTTGAAATTCCACTTGAAAATTTGTAAATACCATCCAATTTTCGTATGTCAATTCCAGAACATGGTTGCCACAATATTTCTTGCTACACACCAATCGTAATACGGGTTTTATTCTCTGGTTTATAACAAACCCAATTTCCACATTATGAGGGTGTTCACCCAATTCACTTAAACTATGCGTAAACTTATTAATCAGATATTCGGTATACGAAACTTGTGCATCATTAACATCTACAGACTCCATTGCTTTGCACTGATTTCACCGAGATGACTGAGAAGGAATCCTATGCGGCTCGTCCTTTTAAATGTTTCAGGGTTGTTGTTGCGCATGCTCCTCATTATCATTTGCAGTATTTTACAGACAGACATGAACTAGTTTGTAATCCGATTCAAGGTTAGTTAAGAATATTAGGTTTTACTGGTGTGATTAGACTAGTTTGGAATGTTACTCAAGGTTAAACGACGCTGGGTTTCACCTAATTTAAAAGTAAACTAGCTAATTGATTTTTACCGACGTGAATAGACTGGTTTGAAATGTTACTCAAGGTTAAACGACGCTGGGTTTCTCCTAATTTAAAAGTAACCTACCTAATTATTATACGATCTTAATTATACCAACAGGGTATAAAAGCATGGTACGAGGCAATATAATTCAGTTTCTGTTTAGTCTTTGACTAGTTACAACTGTTAAAAGTCTTTGACCAGTTTTAATTTCTTTATAGAAAATGGCTTCCTTTACTTGTGATGTGTGTGGGGTTGTCTTCTCGAGAAACGATCATTTAAAACGACACCAGATCCAGCAACATGGGATAGTCTCTGAAACCAAAAAGGGCTTGTTCACCTGCGATATGTGCCCGGCATCCTTCTCGCGGAGGGATAACTTGAAACGTCACAAGGATGCCAAGCATGGTGTGGTTGTTCCCGTTGCAGGTCCATCCGGAGTCAAACGACCGGTTGCGTCGACGGTTGAAGGACCTGCCCCCAAGAAGTCGCGGAGATGCGAAGAGTGTGGTGTGGATGTGGCCAACATGGTAGCCCACCAGCGCTCTAACGCGCACAAGACTTCTGCTAACCGTGTCCTGGATGGAGGCGTAGAGGTTGTAGCGACCGCATTTAAAACTCGAATCGCTACATACAGAATTAGTAATGTCGATTCTACAAGTATGTATTTTTATAAGTATTTTGTGTTTGCTTAGTTTGTATTTTTAGGCATCCTAGACTTCCTCCGCAGCCAGAGGGAGATGTTCATAGCCTTAGTCGGGGAACAGTTGGGTATACACACCTCCCTAAAGGTTAATTTGGAGGTGTTTGGTGGCTACACCAAGATGGACAGTGTAGAGGACGTGAAATCCTTTAACACCCGAAATGTTGTGGTCACCTCTTCCAGTAACCTAGGAGAGATCTACAATTCCTTTGTGGAAAGAATGTCGGCAAAGTCTGAGGAGTTCCAGGAGCGTGATTCTGGTTAGTTTCTACAATTATTAATTTTTTCTAATTTGTAAGTTTTAGGATGGAGTCTGAAACAGGCGTTGTACTTGGAGATTAATGTAAACAAGTACAACCCTTTGCGTGGATCCTCATACATCGAGCTCCCCAAATGGGTTCGAAACACCGGAGCTGTTATTAATATACAAAATGACGACAACGCATGCTTTGCCTGGTGCGTGATGGCTGCGCTCTACCCCGGTGCTCACAATCCGCAAAGGGTCGGTAGCTACCCCCATTACAGCACCATTCTCAATTTGACAGGACTGCAGTTCCCGATGCCCATAAAGGACATAGCCAAGTTTGAGGAGCAGAATGCTATAAGCATTAATGTTTTTGGTATAGAAGGCAAGTCGATTGTGGGACCGCTTCACTTTACAGCACGCAAGGGGGATCGACATGTCAATCTTTTGTACATCCAGGAAGGAGATACAAATCATTTTTGTTTGATCAACAATTTAAGAGGATTGGTTAAAACTCAGCTATCTGCCCGCACAGGACTCAAACTGTTATGCGATGGATGCCTGATATATTTTCATTCGGAGGAAGAGTTACACCGACATACAGAGCACGAATGCAACCATATTGTGACTACAATGCCGACTGCAGCTAAATGTGTGCTGGAATTTGTTAATATTCACAAACAAATGACCGTACCGTTTGTGATATACGCTGATTTCGAGTCGGTGCTAAAACCTATTAGTACTGCTACTCCAGATACATCTTCTTCATTTACCAATAATGTGCAGGAGCACACGCCGTATAGTTTTGCATACTACATCAAATGTTCATACGGTGATAATCTTTCAAAATTTGAAATATACAGAGGACCCGATGCTGCAAAGGTGTTTATGGAGAAAATGAAAGCGGAGGCGCGAGGGTTAGGAACAATTCTGAAAACCAACGTTCCGATGGCACCGCTTGAACCGTTAGACGAATTGTTATTCCACATGGTTGATGATTGTGGGATATGCAAGAAACCCTTGGAGCTGACAGGGTCCGTGATCACTGCCATCTTACAGGGAAATTCCGCTTTGCGGCTCATAACGCATGCAACATTAATTACAGGGTACCCCATTTCATCCCGGTGGTGTTTCATAACCTAAGCGGATACGATAGCCATTTTATTGTGAAGGAGTTGGGGTATGATAAAGAGAGGGTCACTGTAATCCCTAATAATAAGGAGCGGTTCGTATCGATCACTAAAAATGTAAGGTTATATGGTGAACAACCAGAGGAGTGTGATGGCGAACCTGAAGAATCTGACAATACAGCGGTGCAGCTCAGGTTTATAGATTCGTTAAGATTCATGGCTTCATCGTTGGACAAGTTGAGTCAGAATCTTGATACTACTCAGTTTGTGGAGACTCGCAAATACTACTCCGATGAGCAAGAGTTTGGGTTGTTGACGCGAAAAGGCGTTTTTCCATACAACTATATCACCAGCGCTGTAGTACTGAGCGAGACATCATTACCACCGAAAGAATCCTTTTTTAATAATTTAACATCTACGGATATCGGCGATGCAGACTACGAGCACGCACGGAAGGTGTGGAATACGTTTGGCATTTGCACGCTTGGGGAGTATAGCGATTTATACCTGAAAACTGATGTGCTACTACTTGCAGATATTTTTGAAAACTTCCGCTCTGTATGCAAGCAGACGTATGATCTGGATCCATGCCAGTACCTGACAGCTCCAAGTTTGAGCTGGGATGCAATGCTTAAGCATACTGGTGTAAAACTGGAGCTGTTGATGGACATTAGCATGCATAATTTTATTAAGGCTGGAATCAGGGGAGACTTGACTCAATGCAGCCAACGATATGCTAGAGCGAATAATAGGTATATGGAGAATTACAACCCTGACGAGCCATCCAAGTACCTAGCATATCTGGATGCCAATAATCTTTATGGGTGGGCAATGAGACAACACCTGCCCATTGGTGATTTTAGATGCATGGATGCTAAAAAGATTGCTCTCCTGAAAGAACTAATTTTGAATATATCCGTAACCAATGAGAAAGGTTATATTTTAGAAGTAGATCAGGAGTATCCAGAACATCTGTAACATTCCCACAAGGATCTACCCTTCTGTCCTGAAAACATGGTACCTCCATCACCCAAATCAAAGACACCTAAATTGTTAGCAACTCTGTCGGAGTTATTACATTACTCAGATTCATGGTTGAAGGCGTATATCGACCTTAACACCGGGTTGAGGATGTCGGCGAAAAACGCATTTGAGAAAGACTTTTATAAACGTGGACAAACGTGTAGATGTGAATATCGTGACCCGGTGGGATGCTTCTTTTAAATGGTTGTGCGCGAACAAGCTAATTGCTCGACCTAACTTTAACAGTTGCTTAGTGTTGGGGGAAAATCTGCCGATTATACAGATGAATCGTGTAAAAGTAAAGTACGACAAGCCGATTTATGCAGGATTGTCAATTTTAGACCTATCCAAAACGCTAATGTATGACTTTCACTACAGTACCATGGTTCCTCTGTATGGTCCCAGATTGTCTCTGCTTAATACAGATACAGACTCCTTAGTGTATAGTGTGCAAACTGAAGACTTATATAGTGACATTAGTGCAAACATGGAGCATTTCGATACAAGTGATTACCCTCCAAACAATAAGTACAGTATACCGCTTGTGAACAAAAAAGTTGTGGGGAAATTTAAAGACGAGTTTTGTGGCGATTTGGTGTTGGAATTTGTAGGTAGTAGGGCTAAGTCCTACTGCATTATTAGTGAGAAGGATATTGTTAAAAAAATTAAGGGTGTTAGCCGTAGTGTGGTGGCGGGGATTAGTGTAGATAGTTTTAGGGGGGTGGTGGTTAACAATGATGATGCCCTCATGCATACGATGGTATCAATCCGAAGTAAGAAACACAAACTTTATACCCAATTAATTAATAAAATCAGTCTATCGGGCGCAGATGACAAGCGTTACGTCATCCCCGGAAGCATATTAACCTACGCATGGGGGCATAAAGATATTAGATAGTTGTTTATATTTGTATATATTTTATTGTGTATAGTAGTATATAAGTTAGTTATAAGACATACCTACCATCCCCATCCTTAATATTTCCATCGCTCCCGGCGACATGTGTTTACCTCCACGTGGTGTCGCTGGACGGTAAAACATATTGTTAGATTAACAACAATATGTCTTATTGACCGAAAACACGTTTCCTCTTTTTACATTAATCTTTTTTTGTTACAGGTTAAACTGCTTGGATTCGGCTAAACGAAGAAGATAAATGTTATACTTTGTAAAAATTGTAATTAGTTTATTAAACTGTAAATTGGATAAAATAAATTATTAAAATTTTGCGTGCTTATTTCTTTGTATTGGATAAAGCATATGTCATAAATGAGCAAAAAATTTAGAGGTTTGAGAGCTTAAAGTATAACTTTGCAGGGCGTGGTCCTATTGCAAATCTATTTACAGATTCGAATTCTGCGTAAAATTCTAAGCTAATTTAATGTATCACATGACTAAAAAAATTTATAACAACGCTCAAAAGTCGCTACAGGTAAGAAATCTTAAAATCAGGGTAGCTCCCTCGGGGATGATGATATCTAAAAAATTCTTAGAAATTCGGGTAGCTGAGAAAATTCTAATATTAATTGATACCAAACAAGATAGGTTTATCTCGAAAGATGAAAAACTATTTGGTTCAGAATGTTAGCGGTAAAAAAAATCTTAAAAATAGGTTTATCTCGTGTGTGGAAATGTAGATGCTCATTTATCTCGAAATATGAAAAATTTAAGATATATTTATCTCGAAAGATGAAAAATGGTTAGTTGAAGAAAACTTTTTGGTCCAGATCTGTGGGGAAATGAGGATGCTGGAGGAAATGAGGGGGTGAATACGCCACAAATGTACTACTCGTAAAATATCATAACCATAATACAAATGGAAGTCAACGTACCTCACACACCAGGTATCAAGGTCAAGGAAATAATTCATGCACGTTCATGAACACTAGAGGTCGAGGAAATGCATATGTAAGTAAAACTGTAAGAGGTGGTAATCAGTTTTATAATAGGGGAAACCATCGCAATTTTTACATCAACTCGTCAGAGAAAAACTCCACAGAAAATACACCAGACCAAACTAGGGAACCGAAAACATTTTTTCGGGACCCCCCGGAATAATTTAGGAAACGTTCACAACATTTTAAATATTAATAGTATAAATTTCATAGAAGTAGGATACAATAACAATACAATTAAATTAATTTTAGATACAGGAGCATCAGGAAGTGTTATTTTCATTTCTAGTTTAACAACTAAAGTAAATATTGATACAGATAGGCAAATCTTTATTCAAGGAGTATCGGGTAAAACAAAAGCAATTGGAACAGTAAATCTACCAACTAAAATAGGGAATATCTCAATTAATCATACTTTTGTTGTAATGAACGATTTCGAATCAGACGTAAATGGAGTAATAGGATCAGATTTTTTTAATAAGTACAAATCAAATATCGATTATAAAAATTATAAATTTACTTTCGTTAGTAATAATGTATCAACGTCAATTCCATTATTACCAAACGAAGATTTATATACAATAATCCCACCACGATGCGAAGTTATCAAATATTTCACAGTAAATTGCAAGGAGAATGCGTAGTAAAATCACAAGAACTATGCGCAGGTGTATTTCTAGCAAACGTAGTTGTAAAGCCAGTTAAAAATTTTATTCCAGTAAAGTATTGAATACGAACGACACCGAAATTAAGTTACGAAATTTTAAACCTACCGTCGAACGTCTTTCAGATTACAAGATAGTTAAATTTGAAGAGTCAAAATTCTCAGTTCAACGTATTGATAATTATTAAAAGACATTAACGTCGAAGGTTTGAATAGCGAAGAACAAACCATCATTCATAAGATATGTGCTAAGTTTGCAGACTTATTTTATGTCGACAATGACCTACTGACCGTGTCAAACATAAGTGAGCAGCATATTCAGTTACAAACAGATGCTAGAGCAACGTACGTTAAACCATATAGGTTACCATATTCACAGAAAAATGATATAGGAAAGCAAGTAGATAAAATGTTACATGACGGGATAATAGAACCCGCACAAAGTGCTTGGTCTTCACCACTACTAATAGTACCGAAAAAACCGGATAGCTTAGGAAACAAAAAAGGGCGTGTAGTTATTGATTATAGACAATTAAACACTAAATTGCAAGATGACAAATTTCCGCTACCAAGTATCGAATCAATTTTAGATTCGTTAGGAGGTGCGATATATTTTTCACGTTTAGATTTATATCAAAGTTATTATCAGATAGGATTACAGGAACAGTCCAGACCGTGTACGGCATTTAGTACAGACAAAGGGCAATTTCAAATGACTAGGTTACCGATGGAGTTAAAAGTAAGCCCGAGTATTTTTGCACGAGCGATGACAGTAGCCTTATCAAGATTAAATTACGAGAATTGTTTTACACATTTGGATGATTTAATTGTATTCGGAGATAGTTTAGAAAAGCACAATACAAATTTAGTAAAAGTACTCAATAGGTTAAGAAAAGTCAATTTAAAATTAAATCCAAGAAAGTGTGAATTGTTAAAGAAGGAAATTTTATATTTAGGGCACGTTATAACGGCACAAGGGGTACAACCAGATTCAGAAAAAATTGCAGTCATGCAAAATTATCCAACACCACTAAACGCTAACGACGTTAAAAGGTTTGTAGCATTTGCCAATTACTATAGAAAATTTATTCCAAAATTCGCTGAAATAACAGCACCGTTAAACAAATTGTCTAGGAAAGGTGTCACTTCCCAATGGACCAATGAATGTCAGGCAGCATTCGAACTGTTTAAAACAACTTTAACAAACCCACCAATGTTACAATACCCAGATTTTCAGATAATAGTACGTTCATCTTACGCACGGACGCATCAGGTTACGCGTTAGGAGCAGTTTTGTCAAATGGCGACGACAAGCCAGTAGCTTACGCAAGTAGAGCACTTAACAAAGCCGAAATAAATTATTGTACAATAGAAAAAGAGTTATTAGCTATAGTATGGACAGTGAAAAAATTTAGACCATACTTATTTGGCAAAAAATTTCAAATTTTAACGGATCGTAGACCGTTAGTATACTTATTTGGTATGAGTAATCCATCTAGTCGATTAACAAAATTTAGGTTAACATTAGAAGAATTTGATTTTACAATAACGTATATTAAGGGTACAGAAAACGTGACAGCGGATGCTTTATCTAGAATTATTATAGATTCAGATTATTTAAAGAATATGGATCGAGCGGTTCACGAAAAAGTATATGTAACAAGAAGAGCCCAAAGTAGAAAATTAGGCGACTCTCAAGTCGAATCAAAAGCATCAAAGGATGATGGAACTGATCACCCCAACATTGTTGAACTTTTGAAACATCCGAAGGATGCAACAGAATTACGATTTGTATCAGAGGAGGAGTTTAACGGAATCATTAAATCCAATAAAGGAAATAATTTTGTTTTCATGCATGTATCAATTTATGATAGGAGTAAAAATATAATTTATTTGAAGCAAGGTTCTCGATCAGCGTCAGCCTTCGAAGCGTCGTTGAGGGACCTGCAATTTCTTCGTAGAGAATTTACAATTCCGGAATTTATTATTATAAAAACGAAGAATTGAAGTCATTTTTAAATAACTGTAAAGCCGGCCGCAATTTACTAAAAAAAAATGACATACGAATTAGTGTGATTAGGGAAGTCACTAATATTCAAAACTCAGAAACGCAAAGATTAATCATTAATGATTTTCATTTATTGCCTACGGGAGGTCACGTGGGCATCAATAGAACATACAATAACATAAAGCGATACTATTTTTGGTCAAGTATGCGAAAGGATGTAGAAACATTTATTAAAAAATGTGACGAATGTCAAAGACATAAACATTCAAATATTAGCAAACTGTCGATGATAATTACAACCACAGCTTCCGAAACTTTCGAAAAAGTTTTTTTAGACTTAGTTGGACCATTGCAACCAGATGCAAATGGAAACAGGTACATTTTGACACTACAGTGTGATTTAAGTAAATTTGTAGAAGCATATCCATTACCAAATAAAGAGACTGAAAGTGTAACTAGAGCGTTTGTCGAGAATTTTATTTTACGCTACGGCATCCCACGCGAAATTTTGAACGGATAAAGCTTCAGAGTTCATGTCGGAGATTTTTAAGGAAACTTGCAAATTATTAAATATAAAGCAGTTAAATTCTACAGTTTATCATCATGAAACTATCGGTGCGCTCGAAGACTCACATAAAAATTTAGCATTTAGGCTATTTAAATAATTGGAGCAGTTGGATACCTATTGGGTTTTGCATACAATAATTTAGTGCATACGGAAACTAAATATACCCTCACGAATTAGTGTTTGGGAAAATTAATCAAATACCGTCAAACGTGGTAAACTCAGTAGACCCACTATATAATTTTGATAATTATCCAGCAGAACTTAAGTATAGATTGCAGTCGCTGGAAATGAAGCAAGATATAATTTATTACAATCCAAAAGTAAACGAAAGCATAAGTTTGATATCAAAACTAAGCGTGTCAATTATAAATTAGGAGATAAGTTGTTGGTTAAGAATACATCTCTTAATAAAAGAGATCCAATATTTGTAGGCCCATATGAAGTTTTAGATAAGAATCCTAATGTTATAGTTAAGATAGACAATAAGTTAGTAGAAATCCATAAGAATAGGACAAAATTGTATAACGTATTGTAACACAATTGCAAGGAGCAGTATGAGACATGTACTACTAATTTAGAAAATTTTTTATTTGAAAAACAAAAAAATTTTTTTAGTGCACCCCGTGGAGGTGTGATGGTGTAATAGCCGAATATCCTAATAATTTATAGTTATTATATTGAATTAAGTTTTTATGCCTTTAAAAGGTGAGTGACTTATTATAGGAAGTGCAAAGTGCGGAATTGTACAGTAAGACAATCAATAGGAAGTACATGTGCAACGAACTCTAGGCTAGGTGTAATTGGAATTATTAAGTAAGCATAATTGCATAATTATTGTTAGCAGTTAAGAACGAATATAGAATAAGAACATAAAAAGTCTAACCCTAAGATGTAACGGTTGTACTGCACCTTAAAGTGTTAATTAAATTAAATGTGAAATGGTCTTCGACTTTGTTTCTAATCACCTCTACTAAAGACCCCAAGAGAACACTGCAGGCTGTTCCAGTTGTACTTTTTAAATCCGTCACTTAAATACCGACATTACACGAGAACAATTATCAGTTATATGTAAATCTATCAGGTTTTGTTAAGAAACTATTAATTTTTAAATTAAAGTGCAATTTTCTAGACTTGTCATTTTTACTCACAAAAGGATAAAAATGCAACCGTGCCCGTCTTACAACAAGGTTGAGATAGTTCCTCATCCCTAGCTGTGGTGTGTCAGTTAGCTCTTAGTAACAATTCCATTAAATAATTTAAACACATTTCCATATAATACAAAATTGTACTCGTAATTATTCAATTATTCAGTGCAAATTTCCAACTACTTCAACATAGTGCTTCCACATATGGCACATGTAAAATTCAACCACTATAAAATTAACATGAACGACGTTAAGATTAAAACACTAATTTATTTTCCAATATTCTCCAAAAAAAGATCATGTAAAGTCTTCCTATACAAATCATTCCTCCATCAACCTTAATTTCGAAATTATATAGGAGTAATAGTGGTATTAAGCTTTCTACGACCACCGACATTCTACGTTGTTTCTTTATTAATCATGAACTTACGGGAAGAGCTTTAATAAAAACCCTTGTCAAGTTGTTTGTAATACTTTTTGAAGGCTAATTTATAATACTCCTTGTTACCTTACTTTACGTTTTATTAAGAATTTCAACATTTTTAATTAAAATTTGCGTGGCTACATTATCAGGGTGAATAAGTGAAACATTCTTTATGAATTATTGACGGTAGTGAATATTTTAACATCTTGTTACACAAAGCGTTGTGATTTATACACGATTTTGTGTATAATTATCAAGAGCATGTTAATATTATCTTATAAATTATGTTGCATGCAAAATTGACGTTAGTTACCTTGAATTAATTTTACTCTACAAAAGGGACGCAATAGTATATGATGAACCAACTAGCTTTCAGTTTTGAGGGGTGGGTACATAAAAGCAAATGCATATCTTTTTAGGTGTATCAAATTGTAACGTTTTCACTAAATATTCTTACACCTACCTAGAGAAATTATTTAAACTCCTTGTCTAGTAAAATGCTAAATCACCTCATTTCAGTTTCCATAGTTTCTAGAAAACGCGTGTTCCAAGCGACGATTTTAATGGTCCTTACTGCAATATAGGTCGATGGAGCATTGTGTACACGTTTTCTCATCTTCTACTAAATTAAAATAATCACAAGTAATAAGAAAACTCCACGTTTTGTTCACCTAATCTGTATTATCCAATAACGAATATCACAATATATAACAAACACAGCAAAACAAAAAACTAAGCTCTACCGTTAATTAGCCAGATATTCGTGTATTTAAAAAGAAAACATCTTAAATTTGTTAATTATAGGTATCCAACCCAATTAACTGATGCATACAAGTTATGAAAATATGTTTCCCTAATAATTGCGAGTTTTAACTACAACCACTTTGGCTACCCGATCTACGACCTTATAGGCACGACTATGGTTGCGTAGCTCTGTTCTGCTGTTTGGTGTCGAATAGCTGACGATAAAAAGACCCGTTTCTCTTTTAATCCGTTGACATTTATATAAGTTATAACATCCACAGTATTCCCCGACTTATTTGTTCACAGAAATTGTGCGTCTAAAGCTATTCTATTATCGGATTCAATGTCACTATGTTCGTGGCCACGGTCATCTTGTTATCACACTTTTGAAAGTGACGTAGTTGTTTGTGTTTACAATGCATTTTTCATGACTATAAGTTTATGAGTTTATATATGTTGGAGTAGGTTACTATAGTTCCAATTTCTTTAAATTTGTGTGAATGCTTACGAGTAAGCTTTCTTAAGCTGGTTATTAGTTAAAATCTGTGTGTATTTTTTAAATTAATACAAAGGTCTTTACTGCTGATTGTTTATTTCTGTATACTACTTTAATATTATAATGTAATAGGCACGTTACTAATCTGAAGCACCAAAACTTTTATAAATGTTTCAGGGTTTTTTCGTATTAACGCTCATTTCACCCACTGAAATTAATAAATTTAATTCTATTAGCTATTGTATGCTTAGACAAAGCACTAGTTTTACAATTGTTTCTAACTATAGTTCCTTGTAATTTATAATTGTAGCTAAACAATATCCCAAGGATATCGAAAGAGGCAAATAACAAATAACAAATTTAACATACAATTTTGAGCTTTAAATCTCTATGGTTTTAACCAGAACCGTTCTATAAGTATTACCACACACGCCAGTAAACATATGCGAACTGTAAGTAAAAACAAGTATTTATTTAAACAAGGCAGCGCTTCTGTTTTTGAAGATAGTCACTTTTTGGTTGATTTCGCAATAAATTGCAGACTGTACGTTATCAATTCACGTTCACAAGGCACAAACGATTATGCAGTTATTCTTAAGGTTACAACTGGTTAACCCAAGTTTGCGTTAAAGCACTTTCTACTGTTTCTTTTTCTGTGTACATTAATGTTAACTTCAACAACTTGCTAGTTAATACTGGATTACGTTATTTAAAATTTAATGTTACGTTCTTAAATTTTACGAGATGCACCTCCCAAAGCGGATAAAAATTACTGTATTATTTCTTGTGTATACATTAAGGGTAGGAAAGACTATGTAAGTATATGGTATTTAGATAATAAGATTTTATTCTCAATATTTTAAAATGTTTAGGTATATACTGTATTATATGTAAATTGACACTTGGTTTACATCACGTTATAACAGGACGAATACGTAAATGTGTGTTTCTGACTTTTGTAAATATTCTTTTGGGACTGTGTTTTACTTGCAGCTTGTAACATAACTATTTACTGATGTTTCCAATTTTTCTTTCTGTATTACCTACCCCACTCTACGACGTTTTTGAACTAGTCCGAAATCTAACTCTTTTAGATTTTGATTCTACCATTCTTAGCCTCCATCGCTAATGATAGCGCTGCTAAAAGCTTTCTATACATAAATATAGAAATTTCTTACCTTTTGTTAGATCAGACAAACGTGTCGACCAATGTACACATACGTGATTACAGATAACTTTACACTACCCATAGTACTTTATTGCTCACTTCCTATAGAGTTTCTCTTCGTGGGTGTTTAAAGTATTTGTTTGGCCTGTTGCGTAGGTTTTGCACGTATTCGTCTACAAAAGTACGTGAAATATTTTGACTTTTTCAATACATGCTTCCAGCATATTAACGCGTTTATTAGGTCTGCTGCGGTAACATTTTCTTTACTTTATTATTTTCATAGCAGCTGGGTATTCTTACGAATTTTCTGACTATTGTCACCACCGTTATCTCTGCTTATTCAGGATACAGGTGGACTTGCAGTATTTAAAAGATCAATATTGTGCACATCTGTGTCGTCCAGTTTCCATTTCAATTCAACATGTCTAATGCGTGCCTTACATTCCCACTATTTTTAATACACCTACACAACTGGAGTAAATCACAGGTGTTAAGAATTTAAGATTGCTAGCGATCTTATAAATGCAATATAACTTGTTTAAAAGATATTTTTCCAAAAAATAATTATTTACACACGGATTAATCAACAAATGCTTGATTTTCACAGGTTTTTAAGTTGGACTTTGTTCTTAAATGGTAGATCACAACACTATATGTCTTTAGACACGAGTTTTCACTAATATGTTTATACAGGGAAAAAATTAAATAATAAAAATTTACTTTTCTCCACCTTGGGTCTGCTTTTTTTTACAAAATGTGGTGTTCAATGACCTCTTGTGACACATTAATGTATGTATATCCGTGCATTGTTGTGATCTTATAAAAATTGTTGTGGATTCAAGTGGTCCGACGTTGGGAGCCAATAAAAGTATTGTGAACTACCCATATAATAGTTTGATTCAACTGGAGGTTTCCAATTTTCCCGCTATCTAATTATTTTTAACCATCTCTCTTTAAATGAGCTCTTTTCAAATAATACAACTAGAATCATACACCAGCTTTAAAATAATAGTACGAAATATTCCTTTTCAAACAATCCTTCAACTGCTAATTACTACATCTACAACAGCTTTTTCATATAAACTATATCCTAAATATAATATCTACAAAAAACCACTTCCTCTCATCACAAATCTTATATACTAAAAATAGAAAAAAATATTCACAGTAGCTTAGTCTTACGAACACTTTCATAAATATAACATCAAAAACATATACAACTTCTGGATAATTACTCATTTATACTAATATATAGTCCAAAAATCTTTCTTTTATAACCAGGATGAACGCTAACAAATCTTAATCTCTCAATCTTCATTTACAAATAACTCCCTAATTAAATATTATTATGTACAAAATTTATCAAAATAAGTCGGATAATTTAATAACCGGATATTAGAAATTATATTCAAACATATCTCATCAGTTAGGTTTCCTTTTTTTTTTATATGCTGGCGAATACCTGCTCCAAATTGTTCAAATCGGTTCAAAAACACCAATAAATACTATTAAGTACCGAACAATGCCATTCCAATCAAATATGCCTTTATTCCAGTTAAGAATTTTATCTTGCAGTAGTCAATTATTATTTATTTATTTATTTTTTATTTTGAAACCACTAAAAGTACTTTAAATAATGTTTTTCAGCTATGAGCATTAAAAACACTTCCGTGGCTATTTTATTGAAATCGAGCTTCTGCAATAACTTTCGCTACTAAAGAAGTACATGTTAGATCGACCTTTAACAACGTAACGTATTATACGATTGGTATTGTGACGATTGAATAAGAACTGATCCTGCTCTCAACATCCATCGGGTTATATAAGTAGCAAGCTCCTGTGACGTCAGCATCTAGGTTCTTCTGTGCTCCTTCTTGAAACTCCGAATAGTTTTTTTGCCGAAAGCGTGTGATGCAACATCCGAATGTTTATCTTCTTGTTGCCTTGTGTTATCAGTAACTACTGCCGTTTCCCAATGTTATCGATGTTGATTTCATTGCTTAGTTTACCGCTTTCGCGAATTCTATCGTCGTCTTCAGCTATTTTATCGTTTACTTTGTTTTATCTTAGCAGCTGATTATACCAGAATATAGGTCTACAAACACCTTCCTTACTACTTAGAGATATCATCTAAAACTTAATACGTTTTGTCACACGTATATTATTAAATGAAAATTCCTATTTAATATAAATACTATACAAGCAGATTTGATAACAAAACATGGATAAAACTGTTTTGATTACTCAATTAAATCTCTTTTAATACATTTGTTTACGCAAAATGAACCGTTGAACATAAGCACGATTTTTCGTTGTCATATTACGTAACTAAAAATAAAAACTCTTTAAAAAACGCACTCCTACACGCAGAATATAGTAAATACCATTATTCTTATCTTAGAACACTATTCTTTTTATGTTATATAAGAATAAAAACTCTTTTCGGTCACGGTCCCTATGCATTATACTTCCTATACCGGGTGTTTTCACAAATACGTTTTTTTCTATACAAATAAATATTTACATAATTAGGCTTCCTCTTTAATTTTTTCGGGTTTAAAACGTTGGATGTTTATTCCATGATTACGTATGATCTTTCGATGACCTCTAATTACATCATTTTTCCCAAATTAAAATATGATATTTGAAGTCACTCCCACTGAGTTTACATTGAGCACCATTATTTTATATTGATATATTTCCATTTCTACCTACCTATTATATACAATTATTTCGATTAGACTTATAATACTCAGCATAATTTTGTACTTATTATGGTTTTCTCTCAAATAATTCAACTTTCGCTTCATTTGCATACTCAAATTTCTCAAATTTAAATCAATCTTCCCAATTCCATCCCTTTTTCACTTGAATACTTTCACTATCTTTTTCAATCTACTTCTAAATTTTTTCATATTAACACAAAGTTTCATTATATACCTGACTAAAACTCAGTAAATTTTTTTTACATACACTAAGTTCACAAATTGCTGCAGAAGACCATCACTAAATATAAAAATCTCAATCACATAGTGAATAAAAGTTTCTTTAAATAGATCTCTAATTAAACTGCCTATCCTCAACTAATGCTACTGTGCCTATAGGCAAATCAAGGGACATCTTTAAGCTGGCAAATACACTCGTCTGCCAAAAATCCTATATACGTCCTCTCTAAAAATTAATTCTTCAAATCAATTTTCGAAGAATCATTCTTATTATCTAAGATCGTCAAGACATTATTGACGTTTGATAATTGTATTGTTTATTATTACGCTGATTTATACCTCTCATGTTCAAACATAATTTTATACTACCATCGCTTTTCCTTATTACAATTAAATGGTTAACAAAATATGTATTTGATTTTTTATTGATATACTCATTTAAATTTTTGTCTCCCACGTTTCCCAACCGCACCTACCTTCAAAATTGAAAAAACTTGAGCTATAAAAGTTTCCATCTTATCTGCGAAACTTGTAGGAATTCTATAATCTCCATTTTCCAACTCGCTATCTTTTAATTCGGAATATTTATTTAACGATGACCCTACTTCATTTTTTACTTCACCTGTATTCTCAATAATCTTTATTTCTACCTTATCTACTTCCTTCTTTGGTTCCTCTAACCGAAACTGAATCATACTAATTCATACTAAAAAACTGAGACAGTATAACATGGGGAATCCTTTTGAAAAGGTGGCCATTGATATAGCTGGTCCGTTTCCTGAATCAGAGAAAGAAAATAAATACGTCTTGGTTGCAATGGATTATTTTACCAAATGGCCGGAGGCGTATGCTACACCTAACCAAGAAGCCGAGACGGATGCAGAAGTACTAGCGAGGGATTTGTTTTATCGCTTTGTAATTTCGTTGCAATTAGACTCCGATCAAGGTCGGAACTTCAAATCAGTGTTGTTTCAGAACGTCTACAAGCATCTTGTAAACAGGAAGACTATAATCACACCACTTTATCCTCAATCGGATGGAATGGTTAAAAAAATGAACAGGACGTTAGGAAAGTACCTAGCCAAAGTTGTTTCCGAACATCAACGACACTGGGACCAATATTTACATTTGTTCCTACTGGCGCACCTATCTTCGGTACGTGGCAGCACAGGGTATTCTCCCAATTCTGGATTTTCCTTAAGCTTTTAGGTATGAAAATTTGCACGAAATATGCTAATGTGACAGTTGTAACTGTTTGGGTATTTATTTAGAGATTTAGATTTGCATTAACTGACCATAACAATTTTCTATATAAAAATTCAGAAAAAATTTAATTACAATGTTTTTACATAAATTTTTTTGTTACAGCTGCAGCGAAATGCATTTCGTGTGTGGATGGTTTTTTCTTTATTGATGTTGTTTGCTATTACTTTAATATCTTTTTTTATATTTATTTACCAAAAGTTATTTATGTTGTTTTCTACGCGGGTTGGTATTCCTTTTCCCGTAACATATTTATTTTAATTCAAGGTGTGTAAATAAAATTCTTTTCTTAAAGATTTGTTTTTATATTATGGTGGCCCACTCCAGTCTACGACTTCTAACTAGCACGGCATTCTTTGTATTCCTTTTTTGTTGCGGGATTTGATGCGATCGATTTTGTTTGCTACTTTACTTTTCTTTCTTATCCGCACGGAGTGCCGTAACAAAATTATAAACGATAATGATGACGTAGTAACCAACGATGTATCTTAAAATCGATTTTTAAAGCAGGAACCGTTTTCATTATTGTTTTGCAAGTTTAACAGCATTTCATTGAACATATCGTAAAAGTTAGACATTTATAACTGCAAGTTCTAATCGTTTTCTTCATTTTGTTAAAGCTACATGTGGCTGTGACGTGACACAATAGTGTACGTTTCAGTAATCGTATTGTGCTTCTTGCAACTGTTAAGTTAAAAACATCCTTCATTTTATAGAGCATGCAATATTCATAGAAATATTAATAATACGCTTCTTCGGTTTGTATGTTCAATTAATGGACACGTGTAAGAGAATCATTAATATTCATGAAAGAATTTTTGTACTACAATCAGAATTTAATGGTTAACTGGGGAATGTTTGCTGTACGTTTAAACTTGAAAGTAAAGCACGTGTAACATGGGTCAAGTGTAAATGCTTTCGGATTTCAAGATCAACACTTTGATTGAAATCGAAGTTTGTGACGATAAACATTGTTTTTTTGGGGGAATTGACGTTCATTATAAATAAGCTTCGGATTAAATTGGAAATTAAACAACACAAAGTAAAGCATTTTTTTAGATTAACCGAATCACAGGTTGGTTAAATACTTGTGCAACCGTAAGATTAAGATATAATATATATTCGGCATATTCTAATACTTGAAGATTAGGATCGTAATATATATTTGAAATATTGTAAGGAATAGGAATTTGAGGGTCATGTATTTGTGCATCTGCTATTGAAATCGAGCGGTACAGAGCACATATAAATTTGAAATCGACAGTGATTCACAAAGCATCTTTAGAAGCTTAGGTCAACAGCTGCACGTGGAATTAGTAAACCTTTATTGATTATTGAGTAACAAACTAAAAACCTTTTAGTACCTGTTTTCGCATTTCAAATTTTATAAATAGTAGGTCAATCGTGTTTTATAATTGTCGTTTCGTAAGTTTAAAATTTAGTTCTTAAAATGATAGTGAACTAGAACTTCAAGGGATTGTGTAACGTGCTAATTGTGTGACTGTACATACTTTAAGAATTCTATTAACTTGAAGTTTATTATTAAACACGTTCTCTAGTATGGGCATAGAAATTTATTTATTTTATTAGAATACCGAGCTATTTAAATGTTGGCATCTGCGGTGCCTAGAAATTTGTGTAATTTTATAGGTATTCTGTCGAATAGTTTTAATTCGTTGTTAACCTTTACTATTATACTTAGTGTGGTTGGGACTTCTAATTTTGGGGTTCTGCGCCACACGCCAGTATTTAATTTCCATTAATAAATAATACTTACCCTCTATCGAGCAGTTTACACACGCTTCATTAGCTTTGTGACTATGTTCGTGTCTGCTATTGGGTATTCTATAAATTTCCTAGATACTAATTACGTTTATTTTCTAGCTCGTATTTGTATCGCATTCTTAAATTACTTCGTTTCGCCGTTTAATTGAATACTGTTTCTGCAGCTTGTTATGTTTTCTATATCAAAATACAAGAGCTAGAAATAGAACAATTCCGAAGAACATTGAAAATTTCCAACTAGAAAACGAACTTCTCTAAAGCCAACATTTCCATTGGTTAAGACTTTATGGACTACTTTTACATGCTAAAACTAAACCCTGTATTAACTTTTTCTACATAGTCACCATAGGGAGGAAAAGAGTATAAATAAAATTGCGAGTTTAGCAAGAAGTATTCACTCGAAGCTCTCCACGGCCCAGGAAATCAACTAGCAGTGCTATCTCTAAGTCTGCTCTCTTTAACCAGTGGTGTTGCCCCACAGCCTGCCACCTTCTACTATACCAACGGCGCTGCCCTAAGCCCGCCCACGCCGTCGTCGCCTTCTACATTTGGACGTATGGTATTAGTTAGATCCATACGTAATGGCGTAGCTATTTTTTGCTCTTGCTTTATTTCAATTTAAAAAAAATTTGTATGTTATCTTTGCTGACTGAGCGGCTTTATAAATTATTTCATCATGTGCAATAATTATCCGTCTAATTCACTCTTCATAGCGTTAGTAGTGTCATGTTTCTTGTCCTTACCAAGTTAAATTGTTCGACTTTTCGCCAATGCGCATCGCCTCTTCTAACAGTGGGAACCATTATATAGGGTCGTTAAAAATTCCATGATCAGAGGGAAGTTAGGGCGGCTCCGTAGATTAGATAGGTCCGCGAATTACTGGTGATCTCGAATGTTATACCAATATTTTTCACAAAAATACGGTTTTGTTTGGATGAGAGTTAAAATGTAGATCCCGTGTGTGTATTGCACGTACCTTGCTCTGCATAGCAAGGGTCCCGCAAAGTTCAAAGTATCCAAGTAAAAAAACTCGCCTCCTGGCCAATGTAGCACCTTCGGGTGAAGCATTGAAAAATCAAATATAGGGGGACTTGAAAGTTGATTCCAGATGTGTGCAGTAAAGTAAAATACAGTGACCAAATTCTGATCTCAAGAGTTGTTGCATTTCCGTATGTACAGATGTTTCGTTATCGGTGTCTTCGACTTGAGATGAGTTGTCAACGTCTAATCTCAGTGTTCTTGAACTTTGTGGCTACCTCCTGGTGACCTCATCTGTAATTAATAAGAGAGGTTCTTTAATTAATTCTGGACCAATGCTGGTATTGAATACCTCGCTCTGTATGTTTATATTAGAGGCCAAATAATTTTATCTATACCTTTATGTTTACTAACAATGAAATGTATAGCAAATGTTCGTTGAAATTATTGCATGAGGATATATACAGGTGCATCACGACTACCGGACGATCCCTTACGTCGAAACTGTACAAGTCAAGAAAAAAATTTCAACGCCACCTTGTGTGAATCAATATTGGCTACAACTTAAAAGTGGATGGAAATGAATGGAAACGAAAAAAAAATAGATTTTTATTTTGTGCTTTCAACTACGACATTTTTAAAATTTTGAAAAATGAAACAGGAACTGTTTGTTGTAAATTTTGAATGCTTTAAAGTGCAACTGTTAACATTTTGATATTACTTGTTAATAGTCTTTTCAGGGACGCAATCAACCTTTATTTTTTAAATATGGGACTGGCTTTTGTATTACAGATTTTGATTCCTAATTTCTAATTCTAAATCAACAATGAATGACACTTGTATTTTCTTCCTAATTTGGCTGTAAAAATGTTAATTTGTTTTGAACAAAATTTCTAAAAACGGACTTGTGTTTTTATAACGTATTTCAAAAATATTTACATTATAGATTTTATTACTGAGTAGGGCCTTATGGCAACAAAATAACGTTATCTACTGATTATCATTATTAATTTGTATTACCACGATTAATTTTTCTGCTTTTACAGAAAAAGTGTACAATTATTTTAACAGATTGTAACATAGTTTTGAGCAACCAATTGGAACGGTGGAAATATATTCACAATTTTTCAAAATTATACACGCATTTGTAGTTACCACAATGTTTTTAATTGTTCTCTGTAAATCAAGCTAGTGCTCAGTTTGTACTGCGTAATTAAAGCGCATCCTGTTATTTTTATTACTGAATCTGTTCACTAAACGCACTATAGTGAAAGCTCTTAATAGAAAAACTACACTGGACCCTCCCTCTCTTAAATTGACATTCACACTGTATTGACCGTAATAACATTTTCTGAATAAAAATTTTTAATATCCTCGGAGTTGATTATTATTTTAGGTTTTAGGTACATTCCAAATCCCAAAGGATTGTTCTCACATTTATACCTAAAACTTCAAGGATGCCATTCAAATTTTACGCCTTTGATGCATGCATTAAATTGTAAGAATTAATACTTACCCTTGACGTGATGTTGCATTTCTTGAAGGCTCCACTTTTGCGACAAATAACTTGTCTCTTCATTGGCCATATTAACGAAGTTTGTAAAAATTGTATTGATTTTGGAGGTATTCACATACGATACCCTACTTATGATTTTTTAATGCTCTACCCGAAGGTACTACATTGGCCAGGAAGCGATTTTTTTTTACCTGAAAAATTTTGAATTTTGCCGAACCCTTGCTGTTCCAAGCAAGGTAGGGATTTTTAACGTGAGTGATAACACTCACACACGGGACCTCCATTTTACCTCTTATCCGAACGAGGGCATATTTTTGTGAAAAACGCTCGCCTAACATTTTTCCAGCGGAACGTGACGTGATTCGAACCCGGGACCTTGAACGTAGTAGTCACACGCATACCAACTACGCCACGGAGCCGCTTCTCTTACGATACCGCGATTCGATTATAAAAACTAAACAACTAAATACACAAGAGGACGTCCATCGAAAAAAATTACGATGGTGAATGAAACGATGTGAATTGAGCAAAAAACTGACTTGTTGTGTACATAGCTATATGGGTGAGGAGATTTGCTGCTGAATGTGTCACTGTCATTGTGTATTTAGACGACAAATAAAGGTACTTCCACCCTTTGGAGAGGTTTTACTTACGTGGTTTCAAATACGAAGGTCTCCCCGACTTTTCTGCCCTAAAACTGTTTAACAAGATCCTGCACAATGATTGCCTTAATACCTAGTCACCCATTCAATATTTTTATGTAAACCTGTACATTTTGTCTTTAAATGCATTGTCTTATTTTTAAAATGTGTAATGTAAGTATTAATGATATCTTGTAACCTAATGTAAACCCGTGTGGTTGGTGGCTACCCATCGGGCGCGTCCCCAGGTGGCGGATAGGGGGGACCCAATGTCACCGTACGAGTAATCGTTCGCTGCCATCGGGTTATGTGACAGAATAAGCCTAGCACTCGTAATGATCCAGAGCGCTGAGTAGAATAAAACCTACAATATGCGGGGGAACGAGTGTACGTCAATGCGGACTAAACCCCGCATGATGATGGTTTAGGTTAATCTCACATCGCGGACCAAACCACCAAACCCCTACTGCTACATGGGCCGGTAGCGGTCTGCACAGGGGTCTAAGCCACTTCGTGTTTGTGCCGTTCGAGGCGACCCGTGTCGGTCGGATGATGGGATCCTGGTGGTTGAGCCACACCTGAGGCGGTTTAGATCCTCAGTGTCTGGCAACACGCCACTTTGGCCCAGATTTCACCTAGACGGGGGTCGAGACTAACCCATCTCGATCAATCGGCTGTGTCGTCGGGTCAGACTGCCGACTGGGTGAGCTCTTGGAGGTGAAGGTTGTGCAGCCGGTACTGTGGGTGAGCAGCACATGCTACATGTGTGCTGCTACAAAGCGGTATGCGGGCTCGTACGTCAGTCATCTTAAGGGGAGCTATATCTTCCTGGTAGCCCTGGTGTTGTTTTTACACACCCCAAACTTGGGCTCCGCGGTGGGTGGGGAGCTGGGAAGATGAATTTTATTTATTAAAAACATGGATCCTATAGTTAATGTAGTCAATCCAGAGGGTGCGTCCTCGGACACCCCTTAAGTTTTGTTGCAGGTCCCACAGGAACTGCAACGAAAAGAACATCAACATCAGCCCCAAGGTGGGGAGAAGGATAAGCCAGAGGAGTGGCAACAGCAGCGCCCACAGAGATAGCGAATCAGTGGGGCTGAACAGAAAAGAAGAAGGAGGGCCCGTTTGGCGGCACAGGAGGGTGTAGTGGAAAAGGCTGGCCCTATGGCTAACCCATCCACGACACAACCTGGTGCCAATCAAACACCCGCCACTTCAAAACCATCTACCTCCGCCCCTAGGCCTGCAGAGGCCAAGACGCGGAGCATGAAGAGAGCCAGATCTGAGGGCACCCCTCCGCAAGGTAGACCGTGGAAAAGGGGCTGTCAGACTAGCACTAAACAGCCCATCACTGACAGCTACGTGGAGGCAGCTGCTCGGCACCTCCATGTGGCTGTCATAGACAAGAACAACCCTTGGGGTAAGATTACCAAGGCCCAAGCACAGACCTTGCAATTAGCAATTGAGAAGGCTTTGGACGACCATCTGTTCGCCCTTCCCAATGATAGCGCACCCCCGACCTTTAGGAGGTGGGCGTACTCGGGCGAGATCTTCCGGATCTGGTGCGAGGATGACCACTCCCTAACATGGATTACGGAGGCGGTTGGCAACCTCCCACTACTGTGGGAGGCTGCACTCCTTACTGTCGTCCAGGTGGGACTGTTGCCTAGGCTTCTGAAGGCGGCGCTGTGGATTCCGGGGCCCCCGGAAGACATGGATGTCGTCCAAAGGCGTCTGCGTGTACAGAACTCCTGGGCTGACATATCCAAGTGGTGCGTCTTCCACACCGCCACAAGAGATCAACCTCCAGGGAGGCTGATAGTCTTTGGCGTTGGGGAAGACGTGAGGGAGATTATCAACAGAAAGGGAGGCAAGCTACACTACAAGCTCACCTCACTAAATCTCAAAATACAAAAATTGCAACCTGCCGCAGAGGCAGCCCAAACGGCTGCCGCGCAACAGCAGGCTCAACCTCTACCTCCTGAGCAGCTACAGCGAGCTCCGCTCCTACAGCAACCTCAAGAGGCTGAGGTAGGTGAACCATCGACTGCGTCAAGCAGTCAGATGGACACAGTAGACTCGGATCCGCTGCTAGTGGGATGGCTTGCGGAAGAGTATAGCAAAGCGTCACTGGACAGCCCGCTGCAGCATCGTTATGCAGACACCTGAGCAATAACCAGGCCATTGCCCTTATCCAAGAACCCTGGGTGGAATGCTCAGGAATCTCGGAACTAGGAAGTCTAAATGGTACTATCTTTGCGGATAGTAACCAACCTAAGCCTAGGGCATGCATCTACATACCCAGGCACATAAATGCCCTCCTCCTGCCACAACTGAGTGGCCGTGACGTCACAGCCGTACAGATCACATGCAGGCTGGGAGGAATTACTGACATAATCTTGGTTTCAGCCTATTTTCCAATTGACCATGACCCACCTCCTCCGGAGTTGACGGCAGTCATTGATCACTGTGATAGGCACAAAAAGCATCTGATTATCGGATGCGATTCCAACGCGCACCATACGGTATGGGGTAGCGCAGATACTAACCCCCGTGGAAAAGTACTACTCGAGTATATATCGAGTAAGAATCTGGAGATACTTAACTGGGGCAGCGAACTCACGTTTGTGACATCTCGCTTCCAGACAGTCATCGACTTAACCCTTGCATCGTCAGACATTTCAAGGCATATCTTGAACTGGCAGGTGACGCCTAAAGCGGACTTTCTAGTTGCCGCTTGAAGCGAGCGGACGTGTTTCTGCCGAGCTCCCGCTTCAGCAATAACAGTAAGTGTTTATCTAGGGTTTTATTATTTGTTGTTGAATTATTTTATTTGAAGCTTTGCTTTTTATTGTGTTTTATTTTTATAATTGTGTGCCATCAAAATTTAAATACAGGGCAGTAAAATAAAATTTTAAAACAGAATTTAAACTAAATAAAAACTAAATAAATCGCGTTTTCTTTGTAGTTTAAACTAAATCCGCGCTTTAAAATAAAATAAATAAATTACGGGCCAATAAAACAAAAATTTACTAAACTAATACTCAAAATAATTTCGGAATAACTTAAAAGGCATTTTAATAATAAATTTAAAATAAAACCGCGTAAATCGAGTAAAAACCGGGTAAAACAACCAAAAGTGTGTGAAATTTTTATAGTGCGCGTATAATAAAATAATAACCAAAAAAAACAAAAATCTAAGCCTTTCTAAATCAAATAAATATCTCAAAAACTGTAAATTTTAAAACAATTTTAATATAAATTTTCCGTAAATTAAGTACACGCGTACTTATAAGTTCTTTTAAAATCGATTTTGGTGTAATTAAGCGGTGTAACAGTTACGGGTTGTGCTAGTTACCAAGCGATAAAGTGAAAGGTCATTTCCGGTTACCACATTCCGATTTTGTTAATTACACATTTAAAAATAAAGTGTTGTTATTTATAAATTATATATTTTAATATTTTGAAGTAATTAGTTTATTTAAATTTGATTTGGCGGTTTTAAAAAATTTAAAATAAATAAATAGTGTTCTTCGCGGTACATTTTGAAACGAATTGCGTTAGGGAATTTATTTGGTTCTAGTTGTTATTTTGACGCTTAGTGCTTGCTGTATTTTTGTTAAAAATTTAATATTTAATTGGGCGGTTCGAAGTTTAAATAAATACAAGGTTGCTTACGGTTCACCATTAAACAAAACATTTTATTGGACCAACGTTTTGCGTTCTTCTAGCGTCGTTCTTTAGCGTCGTAACGGTCAAGTGGTTTTGAGCTGCGTTTTAGGTGTCATTTTTTGTCGTTTGTTTTGTCAGCATGGTGGTCCACCGCGACGAGGAACCATTGCCCAGGAAGAAGAGGGGAGATAGGTCGGAGTCTAATAGGTCGGAGGCTGAGGGCGCTGTTGGGGGGAAACAGCTAAAGGTAATTTTAAAAGACGTTAGGTTAGGGATTCAGGAAGAGGTACAGGAGGTAAAGGAGCCTGTGTCTGCGGCGGTCGTGTCGGGGGAGTCGGGGCCCCCTGGGGTGGCTGCGGCGCCTGAATCGCCCTCAACTTCGGGAGCCCAGCGAAAGATGTCGACTAGCAGCGACGTTAGCGTTGCAGCTAGCGACCTCGATGAGCTGGACCTCCTGAGATTGAGGGTGAGGAAGGCGCACTGGGCCATCTCCGGGAGGGTGCCGACGACCTCCGCCACTATCGTCGTGGAGGACAGAAAAAAGATTCGCTACGCCCTGGATGATTTCCTCGACGCGGCGAATCAACTTATAGGCATGGTTAGGGCGCTGCGGCTTGTGGCTAGTGATTCTGGGAGAGCTAATGTTGTCGGGGGGAAGTCCAGCGGTGGTTGCTTGTGTTTCAGGGCAGCAGTGTTCTGGGAGCCAGGAGATGCCGATGCAGCGGAAGGCGTCGTATGCTGCAGCTGCTGCAGGTGCGACGCCCACCTTTGCAGTTAGGGTCGACGCCAGACCAGGGGAGAAAGAAGACGTCATGTCGACCCTGAAGAAGAAGGTCGATCCCGCTCGTGATGGTTTTGTCGTAGTCGGAGCTCGTAGGACCCGTAGGGGCGGTGTGGTAGTTGAGTGCGCGGGTCGAGAAGACGCTAAGAAATTGCAGTCGAAGGTCGGCGGTCACTGCAAAGAGCTCGTGGCGAAGACGATCGAGAAGAAGCGCCCACGGGTCGTTCTTCCGGGGGTCGAAGCGGGGATGAAGGCGGAAGAGCTGGTGCGGTTGATCGCGTGCCAGAATCCCCGCTTCGGCGATTTGAAGATTGAAGACCACCTGAGGGAGAAATTTAGATTTGGCGGAAAGGGCCCTAGGGATCCCTTCGTCAATGTAGTCTTCGAAGTGACCCCCACACTTCGAGGGCGTTTATTAGCTGAAGCTATAAACCTCAGGTGGCGAAGAGTCTGGGCCCGGGACCACTTCTCGATGACCCAGTGCTACAGGTGCTACGAGTACGGCCATAGATCGATGGAGTGCAGGAGAAGGTACAGTGGTGCGGTAACTGTGCCGAAGTCGGTCACGAATTCAAGAATTGCCGGAGGGCAATCCCTGCTGTGTGGTTTGCGCTAGGGCAAACGACAGAACTGGCGGTGGTGCGAAGGTCGATACGCGCAACGACGCCAGGTCGAGTAGATGCCCCACGATGCTGAGATTGAAGAACGCAATCACACGGAACATCGATTATGGACCGTGAAGAAAAGATAGATTTAAAAGAAGCAAGAAGATAAAATTCGCGCAATTAAATCTCGGGAAAGGAAAAGGGGCTACAAATAACTTCGTAAAGTTATTCAGCGAAAATAATATCGACATCGGGCTTGTACAGGAACCGCACCTGTATAGCCACAAAATAACAGGTTTTGGGAAGGGGTTACCGTTTTAAACGCAAACAGCGAACGACCGCGTAGCGGATAATAATAAATAACGGGACGTGCGCCGGAATAATTTTAAATAATTTATCCAACGAATTTTTAACAACGGTCGAAATTAAATCAGGGCTAAGACATTTTACGTGATCAGCGCGTATCTTCCGCCGGTTGATTTCCGGCGGGAAAATCCTCAAACCGAGGACTTAGTAAACCAAGTTGAAAACATTTTGCGCAAAATCGGTAGGAATAAAAATTTAATCATCGGGGGAGATTTTAATGCTAAATCGCCACTATGGGGCAGCCCTATCGAAGACGATAGAGGCTCGCAGGTTGCTGATCTTTTACGGATGGGACCTTAGTGTGATAAACACTAATGATTCACCTACGTTTGAGACGCATAGAGGCAGCAGTTTTATAGATATTACTGCAGTCTCGCACGAAATGTTAGAAACGATTTGTAATTGGAAACTAAGGTCGGACGAGGAAACGCTCTCTGACCATAAATTAATAACATGGGACGTTGAAACCAAAACAAGCGCAAACGAGCAGCTAACTATATTTCCGCGGTTCTGTAATAAAAAAGCAAATTGGGAGCGGTTTAAAGAAAATTTGGCGAAAGTATCCCTGCGCTCGAAAATGAGCTATTTAACTGCCGAGAGGCAGACGAAGTAGAAACACTCGCGAAAAAATTGAACGACGCGGTGGTAGACGCGTCGTCGTATTCCATGCCGCAAAAGAAAACATTTAAAGGCAGCGTACCCTGGTGGACCCTGGAACTAACCACCAAGCGGGCAGAAACGCGTAACCTAAGGCGCCGCTATCAACGCGCCTCGGGAGAAATAAGAGAACAACGGAGAATAGAATATAATCAAAGTTACCGCGAATATAAAATATTAATAGAAGAAACGCGAACGAATAAATTTAAAGAATTCTGCACGCAAAACTCAGAGAAAGAACCCTGGGGAACCGCATACCGTGTAATTAGAGGAAAACAACAAAAAATCGCGCTCAGTAATATAAAGAAAACAAATGGCGAATACACGGAAGGTTTTAAAACCACAGCGGAATATTTACTAGAGAAATTTTTCCCATCGGATAATCCCGAGGGGATGAAGGTCGCATGATTTAATACGTCGGGAAGCTGCAAAGGCGCAAGGAACAGGTGCCGATAAGGCAATCCTAGTTCACGAGGTCGTCAGGGCTCTTAGGAGGATGAACCCTAAGAAGGCACCGGGGCATGATGGAATCACTTCAGACGCAGCTCTGCGGGCGTGCCTGTTAGCCCCGTGTGTCTTTGTTGGGCTGTTTAATCTTTGTTTAGAAAGGGGCGTTTTTCCGCGTTGCTGGAAAATCCAGAATGTGAAATTTATACCCAAACCTAAAAAGGCGGATGCGTCAGATCCGGGCAGCTATCGTCCAATTAGCTTGCTACCGGTGCTGGGGAAAGTTTTAGATCGCGTTATGACTACGCGTGTTGAACACCTAGTGCGAGACAGCGGCGGTTTTAATAACCGACAATTTGGTTTCGTGGAGGGCAAGTCGACTATAGACGCTTTAGAGTTCGTTGTCGGGGAAATAAAGCAGGCGAGAGATGCCAAAGAGTACTGTGTCGTTGTTGCTTTGGACATTTCAGGAGCATTTGATGCTGCCTGGTGGCCATTAATCGTTTGCGAGTTAGATCGTAGGGGTTGTCCGCGAAACTTGATGTTTTTGGTCAAGAGCTATTTCTCGGGGCGATTAGCACAGGTTGAAATTCCGGGTGAAGTTCTGTCGCGTGAGGTGGAAAGGGGATGCCCGCAAGGGTCATGTTCTGGTCCCACATTTTGGAAGTTGTTGTATGAGAGCATCTTTAGGGTCAAGTTGCCCGCAGGATGCTCAATCGTTGGGTTTGCAGATGACACACTTTTAATTGTAAGATCGAGATTGTTAATGGATATGCGCACAAAACCGAACGAGGAGCTTAATAAATTACACGAATGGTCGCAGGCGGTAAAATTAAAATTTAACACGGCGAAGTCAGAGGCGCTTTATTTCGGCACGAAACCAGGACAGAGACCTCCTAGGTTAGAGCTAGGAGGGGAGAAAATCCCGTTTAAAGATTGTATTACCTACCTCGGCGTCAAGATCGACAATAAATTAAATTGGAAAGCGCACGTACAATACGTAAAAAGTAAGGGCGGCGAAATATCAAATAAAATGATGGCGGTGGCTAAAATAAAGTGGGGTTTCAGGGGCGAATCGCTGAGGACGGTTTATGCCGGAGCAATTGAGCCGGCAATACTGTACGCAGCTTCTGTATGGGCAGAAGGTTGTAAAGTCCGGGAGATGCGTCAATTGACGAGCGTACAACGCATAACCGCGGTAAAAGCGGCGAGGGCGTACAGGACCACCTCCACGGAGGCTGTCCTGGTGATCAGTAGGACTCTCCCTATCGAATATGTCGTTAGGAGATTAGAGATAGACGATTAATAAATATAGGAAAAGGGCGCGAAATTATCGAAGATCTTAATCTTGGTAATAGAGAAATTGCAAGAAAGATTGTTGTATCTGAGTTAGGGCACCCGGCTGATATTAGAGGGATCGAGTTTGTCGAAGGTGATGAGGACGCGATGGGTATCAGAATTTATACGGACGGTTCACGTATGGACGATGGGCAAGCAGGCGCGGCGTTTGTCGTGTATAAGCAGGAAAGGGAGGTGTTTCGGTTTCAAACCAAACTCGCGAACTGGTGCACTATCTTCCAGTGCGAATTGGTAGCCATACGAAAGGCTATCGATTACGTAATAAACCATACGGGCAGAGACGAGTATTATATAATCAGTGATAGTAAATCGGCGCTAACGGCTTTAACAAACATGAACACCTCGACAGATCTCCAAGCGGACGTCTGGAGGATAGCGCGTACGGCGCTAGAGTTTCGACGTTTAAAGTTCTGTTGGGTCAGGTCGCACAATGGTAACGTAGGAAACGATAGGGCTGACGAATTAGCTAAAGAGGCCGCGACGGGCGACTTTCGAATATCACATTCGTCGATACCGAGGTCTTTAATCAAAAGAAAGCTGCGCGAAAATCAATTCGACAATGGGAAGAGAGGTGGAACAACGCTGCCACGGGCAGGTTGACCCACAAATTCATACCGAGCATAGAAGCTAGAGGTAAGATCGAGGTTAAGCTCGATCACAAAATGGTGCAGTTGATAACAGGGCACGGCGCCCTGAAGGCGTATTTACAAAGGTTCGGTCTAACCAACAGCGACCGCTGCGAATGCGGTGAGGGCGCGGAAAGCGCAGAGCACGTGCTCTTCGACTGCCCGCTTGAGGCGGGAAATCGAGGGTTGGCTGATAGCAAACTAGCTATCCTAGGTCTGGCATGGCCAAAGAGCCTAGAGGAAGTCGGGGAAGTGGTAAACCAGAAGGCGTTCTGGACAGCCTTAAAAGAATTCGCGGGAAGGGTCGCGAGATTAGACAATCAATGACGACCGCGTGTAAAAATTCGGTGGGGTTAGTGGGAGGATTGAAAAATTTTAGATTGACTTGGCGTGAGTAAGGATACGAGCATAACCAAAACCTGATATTAAATGAAAAAAAAAAAAAAAAAAAAAAGATAATTATACCAAAATGTCCAATATGCACGAGAAACCCCACTCCATTAATACAATCACTGCCTATCTTCATAATTATGTGCGGAAAATCGGAATAAATAATACCAAATAAACAATAACAAATAAATCAGAAACCCTCATTAAATTAAATCAATAAAGTAAACAAGGATAATAAAACAGAGCGCAACCGCGCATCCCCCCAGGACTTGAAAGTGAAGTGATAGTGATAGTGATTGTGATCCCCCCAAGAACATTTAGTGCATACCCACCAGGACTTTAGCAGTGCACCCCGTCCCACCTTTAGAAGTAAGTTACAGACGACCAGATCTTCGGATGCTGGAGAATTTTATTATCGAGGTAAGACTTAAATTGTGGCGGCTGTATTCGCACAAGCATTGATTTACATTAATTAGTAGTTTTTGAAATAATTTAAGAAGCACGTTTGGTGTGTAAAGGTGCTAGCCGACATAATGCTTGTGCGAGTGCACCTGATAAATAGGGTGATGCTTTCGCTATTTTGTGCACTGCTATATGCTTAACGCTTATTAAACATTTATTTATATATTTACATAATTATATTTATTTATATTTTATATTTACACTTTATATTTATTTATATATAGCATATATTATGTGGCTTATTTGTTTTGTTTGACGTTCTGTCGCCATTTTGGTTGCAGTATATATTTGGGAAGGACGAGCAGAATTGCGAAGATTGTAATCATAATGTAAATCAGTTAGGCAACGATAGGGAAAGCTAGGGATGGATTTAAATTAGTTAGCTAGATTTGGATAGTTTTAAGACGACCCTTCAGGTCGCACTGGTAAGCAGAATCGGCGTCTGCTATCCGGTATTACGGATCCCTCCCCCTCTCATTTTTGCTTGTTGATCGGGTACACTCGAAAGTCAGCGCTAGGGATACCATTATTTACAACCCTGTTTTTAGTTTTTGTTTTGTTTTTGTTCCAGTTTTTGTCAGATTTTTAGGTTTGTTAGATTGTTAGAGTTTGTTAGGTTTGTTAGATTTTTAGGTTTGTTAGATTTTTATTTAGTTTTTATTTAGGGTGAATCAACTATGAAGTAAGAATACATTAGGAGCACGACTATTTTTCGCGTTTAAACCCAATGTAGTACCTCCGGGTGGAGCATTGGGGACGTGGCCGCAAGTATAGCGGCCCTAATTCAAATTATAATGACGCCTAAAGCGACACTGTCAGATCATAGATTGTTAAGTTTTAATTTAAAGGCAGCAGTAGCTGTCTGTAAAAATACAGGAACCCAAAAGCGACCAACAGGTCTGTCTACCTAGACAGCTTGGAGCAACGCCTTTTGACATCACAAGGTACTGACAACCCAAAAACAATAGAAGAGCTACAGAGATACTCGGTCTCTCTACAAAACTCCATCATAGAGTCCTTTTAACAGGCATGCCCGGTCAGGACAGATTCTACTCGCTCCAGTACTCCATGGTGGGGCGCGGAGCTACAGAAGCTGAAAAAGACCCTGGGCAAACTGTTTAATACGGCAAAGAACACCAGAAGTATGGCTGACTGGGAGGCATATAAAAGCCACCAACGACTATACAAAACGACAATTAGAAGACGACAGAGAGACTCATGGAAGACCTTCTGTAACTCAGTCGAGTCTACCAATGCAATCTCTCGCATTAACAGGATCTTGTCCAAAGACCCTCGTCATCAACCATGCTGTCTGAAACGTGTGGATGGTACATACACCACCAACGACGCAGAAACAGCGGAGTTACTCGCGGACACGTACTTTCCAGGCAGTGTCACACGACCTTTGTCCTACGGGTTGGATCAACCCAGCTCGGCCCCTAACGGAGCCGATTGGGAGGTTTCAAACCGGGTAGTAAATGAAAGAAAAATTAAATGGGCTATCTCAACTCTCAAACCGTTTAAGTCCCCTGGAAGGGATGGCATCTTCCCCGCCCTACTACAGTGGGGAGTGGAGAGGCTGACACCGTTCCTTGTGGTACTTTTTAGGGGCTGTATTGCTTTTAGATACATACCCAGCAGTTGGAGAGAGGTTAGAGTTGTCTTCATTCCTAAACCAGGCCGGAAGGACTACTCCCAGGCTAAATCCTACAGACCGATCAGTCTCACGTCTTTTTTGCTAAAGACCTTGGAGAGACTGTGCGACAATGATATGAGGGAGAGGATAATGCGTTCTTATCCACTTCACCCAAATCAACACGCCTTTATACCAGGTAAATCAAAGGAATCTGCCCTCCACGCTGTTGTAGGACGGATCGAAAAAACCCTAGACAATAACATGTCCGCCTTAGGCGCATTTATTGATATTGAGGGTGCGTTCAGCGAAACTACTTTCGCAAACATCGATAGAGCTCTACGGACACATGGAGCTGAGGACACCCTTCGGCAGTTTACCATGCAGATTCTGCAATGTCGGCGGGTACACATAAATGTGGGGGAAACCTCAGTAATTAGGGTGGTGGATAAAGGCTGTCCCCAGGGGGGCGTGCTGTCACCGCTACTATGGAACTTAGTAGTGGACAGCCTTCTCCAACGTCTTAATGAGGCAGGCTTCTACACGATAGGTTACGCCGACGACTTAGCTATTCTAATAGTCGGCAAATTCGAACAAGTGCTGTGTAATTTGATGCAAGAAGCACTAAGGATCACGGAGCTCTGGTGCTCCGATAACTTTTTAACCATCAACCCCAACAAAACGGCGTTGGTGCTGTTTTCCAATAAAAGGAAGCTGACGGTAACTAAATTGCCAATGCTCTTCTAAACTTCCCTGCCCTTATCAGCAGAAGTCAAGTATCTGGGCATTATACTTGATAAGAAGCTGAACTGGGCCAAACACCTACAAATGAAAACTAGCAAAGCCAACCAAGTGTTCTGGCAATGCAAACGTGCCATAGGCAAACTTTGGGGTCTTCCACCAAAGGCTGTCCTGTGGCTATACATCATGGTAGTAAGGCCGATGCTCTGTTATGGCGCTGTAGTCTGGTGGCGCAGGACCAGACTGGCCCATACAGTCAAAGACCTTACTCATATCCAAAGGGTGGCCTGTCTAAACATTACAGGCGCATTGCGTTCCACACCTACTGCAGCCTTAGAAGCCATCTTAGGCCTCACTCCGCTGGACCTACATGTGGAGGAGATGGCTTTAAGAGCGGCAATGAGGCTGCGATTCAAAGGTCTATGGATCGATAAGGGAGGCGGTGGTAGACACCACAACATACTAAGAGAGGCGGTGCAGAACACCCCTATCTTGGGAGGAGTGGTTGATTCGATCGCACCCATAATGATTTCCAGGAGGCGCTTTGGGGTTTGTCTAAACACTGAGAACGCTTTCTTAACGGAGATCTCCATCTACACAGATGGCTCCAAAACAAATGAGGGTACCGGGCAGGCATTTTCTCCGATGACCTAGACCTTCATGAAAGTTTTGCGCTGGGCAGGCTGGTAACTGTCTTCCAAACGGAGGTCATAGCCATCATGCACGGCGCTAACGCCATACTGGAACGTGGAATCCAGAACAAAGCTATACGCATCTTGAGCGATAGTGGAGCAGCTCTTCTGAGCTTAAACAAGCAGAAGCTTTTCTCGGGGGTGGTATACCAATGCCATCGTGTTCTCGAGCACGTTTCTGATACAAACGCCCTTGAACTGGTTTGGATCAAAGGGCATTCAGGAGTACATGGTAACGAACAGGCAGATTCTTTGGCGAGGCAGGGAGCGGCTCGGAGTTTTGTCGGCCCTGAGCCATCGGTTGCTATTGCGCCATCTGTGGTGTTCTCCATGATAAGACAAATAACCCACCGCCGTCACAAGGATAGGTGGGCTTGTACATTAAGCTGCCGGCAGGCAAAAATGTTTATAAGGTCTCCCATGACCAAAATAGAAAAATTTGTCATACGCTTGCCAAGACAGAAACTACGGCTACTGGTAGGTTTTCTGTCCGGGCATTGCACTTTAAGGAAGCACCTGCACAGGATGGGTCTGTCAGACAACCCCACCTGTCGCGGCTGTCAACAGGAGGATGAGACGGCGGATCACATTCTGTGCACCTGTCCGTACTCGCCCGACTTCGAGGATCCATGCTGGGGGACTTTTGGCCCGAGAAGGCCGGAATTCGAGACACCCCCTGGTCCGACATCCTCAAATTCACCTGCAAGGTCGGGTGGTTGAGCAATGAAGGACCAACCTAGGGCAAGGAAGGCAGCACAATGGGGCCCACCAGGAGGCCTAAGTGCGCGTGGCTTTAAGTCACCCTTCCCAAGTTAATCATCATCATCATCAACCTAATGTAAAATTAAACTATTAGTATAGTACCTATTTCCTATACTCCATGTACGTATTCAAAACAGGATATCACAGAATTCTTAATTTTTCATTACTAGATGTCAGACCAGCGGGAAGATAGTTTGATTTCATTATAGAAAAAAATTTTTAAGGAAAATATTTCTAAGTTACAGTGCTCTTAAATACGTGATAATTAGTTTAAATACTATGGGAATTTCTTGGTATCTACAAAATATCTCGCTTTCATACAAAGTTAAATAACAATTAAACTGCTTTTTTCTGAACCTGATGGCACGGTCTCTTACATTGTTAAAAATTATCCAATCTGCACGCCTTCTTTTGTTCCCAGTAGTTATAAAAGAACTTTGAATGTATTGTTTACTACCTGCCTACGGATGGGCGTACACACAAGTTTCCTTGCAGAAACTTCTTTTTTAATAGCAATTTTATGGGTTGCTCAAGACACGTAAGAATTTAGGACATCATTAACTTTAGACGTAAAAAGTTGGTCTACTTTTAACTTTTTATGCTTGAAGTTTCATATGTAATTTCATTATAGGTTATGCAATTACTAATTATATAGTTTCTAGCTTTAGTAATTCAAATCGATTCAAGAATACAATGTCGGATCGATTACTAGTATTGCACATACTACTAAAATTCAATCGTCGTGCATTTATAAGAAGGAAAATGATTGTGGGTACATCTTTTAAACACAAATGCACATGCGCAATATAAAGAAGCAACTATGTTGTAGATAGCGAGCGTATGAAGGTCCAAGTTGGTATAGCGGCACTTCTTTTTAAGAAGTTACTTCTAGAAGCTTGTGTGTACGCCTACCCTAACGATTTTTGAGAATTCTCACGACAAAAACTTTTAGGTGTGTAATATTTTGTGTATTGTCAGTTGTCATAAATAGAGGTCTATAACCTTCTGCTAGCAGAAGGTCAAACGCTGTTCTTGTAGTGCAACTAAAGATAGTTTAATGCCATGCGAGCGAAATTCTAATGAGAATTCTGTTTTAAAAAAAATCAGTAAGTCAAGTTTTTACCAAGAATTTGAGTTCACTATACAGAATTCTATTTTGTATTATAGGACGCAAGCCGCCAAAATTCTGTCAAAGAATTACTAACAGTGAAATTCGTATAATGGTATGGTCAAATGTTATAATCGTTTAGATGCTTCGTTCGCGATATAATCGTGGTTTTATTAATATTCCTTAACCCTTCCACATAAACAAATAAAAACTGGCACAAACTTTGGCTAACAGTAATGAGTCGCGAAAAAGTTATTTTTGCAAACATAAATTTTTGCATAAGATTTGTGACTAATACTGAAGTTTCTATAGAGCAAGCTTGTAAATGTATATATTAGAATTTGAATTTTAAACATAAAAGGTTTTTGGAAGAAATATTCACACTTTAATTTCAGCAATTTCAGACTTCATCCATGTGATAAGGGACTTTATAAAGCCACAAAGAAATTATGTAGTTTAATAAGCTGTTTAATAATGGCAGCAATAACGACGAAATCAATTATTGTTTTTGGATAATAAAATTGTATAATTGTTCTGGAATTGACTCAACGCTCGCATATTCTTCTCTAAAAACATTGCTTTAGCAAAATCTGTGAAAAACTAAAAAATTATGTTTGAGAGATGATATAATAATGTTCTTAGTATGTCATCTAAATACTTCAGATGAAAAGTCATAAATTGTATTCATTAAGGAAAATATCAGAAAGGAGTATGACACAACATTCCAAATACTATTTTTGAACACGGCATAAGGCATACCAAATAATGTCTTCGCGTCCAAATTTTGTTGGTGTATCGGCGGTTACAATTTTATTATGATACATTTTCGTTTTTCTGATAACAGTGATGATAACCCTGCTAATACAAATTCGGATTTAGTTTATAAAAGGCGAGTAATTCTGTTATATTTCGTGTGGAAACTTCCCAACTGCTTCTAACATTCTTCCAGCATCTGCCCCAGTGGCGTAACGCAAAATCTTAAGGCCCCCGCAAAATTAGGCATCGGTCCCTTATAAAAGAAACCTTTTGCACACACTTTCGAAAACATCGATAATTTTAATTACCTTACCTATTAAATATAGCTCAAAATATACATAACGACTGTTAGGCATAGGGTGCGTGATCAATATAATTAGGGAATTATTAAGAAAACTTTACAAAACTTACCACCATTCTGTGATGTAACGACTTATGTACGTAAAATGGACTGTATAACGACATCCATAAGACACAATAGTCAATCTAATTTATGCACTATAATTAATTGTCATTATATTATTACCGCCATAGCATAACGGACCGCCACGTCCACGTGTATATACGTTTTCGAAGCTCGTCAACGACGCACTTTACACAACCAAGTTTTTGGTTCTCGACAAAGAAGCATAATAAACTAAATAATCGTTAGGTTTTTCCGGTAACAGTCATTGTTAACAAAAATAGTTTTTCGAAGGAAGAATCAAGTATCCAAGGAATGATTATACTTGTTTCCACATGCAAGAAACCATTCTTACGATTTATATAAATATCTACAAGTTAACGACTTAAATTACATTGGCAAGCTCCAACAACGACACTAAACACTATTCTAAATTCCTTACTTAGTAGTTAAATGAATACCTTTAAAAAGTCTACAAACCTCGCACTTCATGTTTGAGTAAAATTATACAAAAAACGCGATTGACGCCTAGCACATTTGTTAGCAAAATCATTTATTATGTCATCGAACTCAAGTTTTTTGCCTTTTGCTGTTCAACACTTATAAGAGACAAATCAGAAAGCTTTTCTTCCGACATTGTACTGCGTAAGTAACTCTTAATTAGTCTTAATTTCGAAGAGAATCTCTCTGCCATTGCAACAGTAACTGGTAGGGTTAAAAATAGCAATATAGCATTGCTGACGTCTTGTAAACATGAGACTGCGCACTTATTTTTAATTATTAAAAAATCACCTAGTTCTCTTATAGAATTTAACTTTTTTAATCTTCGTGAAATACTGTTTTGAGGGAAACAATCTGGTTTGGAAAGTCTATTGAGAAGTCATGGCTATAATTTATTTAAAGATTTTTGGCATTGTTGTACAATGCGTCATTTTCAATGTTTACAGTATTTTTTGGAGAAAGAAAACTGAATTTTTTGCTTATGTCATTTATACTCACAAAACGATTTTTTAACTGGCTTGCAATTATTTCTATACTTGCTTTGTACACTTCCACTTCAAACAGTTTATCAGTACTCTGTAACCTTTCGTTAGTACTTAGTTCATCAAAAAATCGTTTTACTTTCTTATATCTTTTTTGTTCAAATTTCGGAACAATATTCTATTTAGTAGATAGATCACCAGCACTTTTATAACATTTGCAAAATTATTACGAAGCTTTAGAATAGAAGTTAAACTAAAATTCAACAGTTCTTGCGCCTTTTCTAAATCTACTTCCGTGGACTGTAATATTTTTGAAATTAAATTTGTATGTTCTAAAATATGCATTGAAAAATTAGTAAAAATATAAATTCAAATTTTTCCATTTGTTTTTGAATAGCTGATGCGTCTTGTTTTCTTCTCGTTATATACTAATAAGTTGAATATTTGATAATACAACAAAATTGTAATGAATTGCTGCAATAGACTCAAATCGAGATGACCACCTAGAAAAACATAATGATTTTATAGTTGACTGAATATTGTCGTTATTTTAAACAATTTTTAAATCACTCCATCTCCTAATGCTGTGTCCAAAAAAATTGTAAATTTTTTGGCAAATATCATAAAATTGTTTTACACAAGGAACATTAAGGCATGCATTACTTAAAACCAAATCTAGATCATGGGCGGCACAATGTATGTAATTTGTCATGGGTTGCTTGTCTTTAATAAGTTTTTGTAATCCTCCGTAAGCTCCACTCATATTAGCAGCGCCGTCGTACCCCTGTTCTCGGCGCTTTTTCAAGAGTACGTCTAATGTACTGAGAAAATTTAACACATCACTTTTTAATTGCCTTGCTGTCTGATTTGACACTTCGGTAAAACCTAAAAATGATTCGTTAATTTTGACATTACTTGCTTCATTATTATTGTCCATTTCAATGATTACATATCTGATTACTATACTTAGCTGACCTCTCTTTGAAATATCTTGAGTTGTATCCACAATTATTGAAAAAAAGGGACAATCTTTAATATTCTTAACAATATTTTGTCTAACTTTAGACCCGATGATATGAATTAACTCGTTTTGAATTGCAAGGCTTACGTATTTTTCAAATCCTGTTTCTGATAAACGAACTTTCAGAACGGGGGTCATAGCTTGACAAAAGATCAATTATGTTCAGAAAGTTTCCTCTATGCAAGGAATCTGGATTTTCTCAATGCCCTCGAAAAGTTAGATTACAAGTCGCCAAGGTCATTATGACATCTATATTTCTTCGTAAAACTAAACGCCATTTGTTGATTTCTACTTTATATTTAGACTTTAGTAATGCATCAACCGTTTTAATTTGTTTCCAAACCTCATATGCGCGACATTCTTGTATATGAATTATAGAATGTTCATGTACTTTAATCTATTTCGATATTCCTTGCCAGTCATTTATACCTTTACACCATGCATCTTTAAAATTAACATTGTTTCTGTCTGCAAAATTCAACATACCTCACAATAAGGAGAATCTAATCGTGATGAATAACACAGCCATTTTCTCTTGAGCGTCTGTCCTGACTTACTTGTGAAATTGTAATACACCGACATAACACTCCGTCTCTTTGCATTTTTTTTGGAAAATCCCTTCAGGCCGACATAAACCCAGTTGTAAAATCTTTTCCCTTAACTTGTTATCTATGTTTGTATCTGCATAAAATGCTAAATCACTACTAAGCAGATCTACCTTCTGAACGTTTCCATCTTTCTTTTCACAATTTCCGGTAGTCTGGTCAGACACAAAATCGCGTTCCTCACATTTGTCATCATGAATGGTGGTTACATCTACATTTTGTTCGTGCAAATCGCTTTTTAAATGTGCTTCAGGTACACAATAAAAAGATGAACTTACACTTGGTAAAAGAAAAGTATCAAGCTTTGAATACTTAGTATTAATGTTACTTTTTTTCTCCTTACGAATTTCTCGTTTTTGTGCACCGCTCAATACATGCGATTTTAATCCACGCATGTCTTTGATTTCTATGCAATTATATATGGAAAATAAAATTTCTCGATGTAGATTATTAATAATTAGACACCAAACACGAAATAAAACAATTTGACTAACGTAACGGACGAACATTTAGTTTTAGTAAGTAAAGATTTTTATCTTTCTTTTACCCACATAAGGGTTAGAGGGGGATGAATAGTCTACAAAAGTACTTAGGCTGTTCACATTCTCTCACTTTATCTTCTGCAAACATTTCAGGTCTTAATAAAAACACGAAATTCCAGAAATGGGTGAGATGAGTAACATACGGTTAGCGAACCGTTTCTTCCCTGATCTTTTAAAGTTAAATTGTTAATTGCACTAAAAATGTTTTGTAATTGCTATAAAATACAGTAAATTTAAATGTAACACCCCCCTGGGTATTATTATTTTAAGTCTATAGTTAGCAAAAATTAAAAAACTGTTCAGTTTATTAAATTGTGTTTGTGGATCCAGCGTTAGTTTCTTTGATTTAAAAAAAATACAATCTTAAAATTTACATTGTTCATACAGCTTACCGTTACCACGCGACGTTTTTGTCATCGAAAACATTTTTTCTCCTATCTAGCAAATAGGTATATTGTTGTGTTTTCATTATTCGCGACCGCGCATATAAAAATAAAAACCTTACCTTTCAATGAGGTAAATGAGTAAAAAATGAGGCTGTTTAGTAGTGAGGCGTTAATAAAACCACTTTTTACAAACTTTCAATCTGTTGTGTTTAAGAAATCTACAGGTACCGTATTTCGCACAATGGTCACAGACCATTTTCTTTATTATCGAGTTCAAGCATTAGTTCACAATGCATAACAATATTACAATATACCTTTTTTCATGGAATGAGTGAATAGGAAATTGTTTGCCTTTCATTTCACGAGAGAAACCACTTAGGCAAGTTATTACAGATAAAATTCTGACTACTTCTTAAATTCAATAGAAATTTAAAGTGTATTTTGAACACAATTATCGTTATCTTAGCTTAGGGTAGCTATCCCTTGAAATAACAACGCAAACAGTTTGACATCTATATTAATAAAAAGCACAGTTTCTTAAGGAAATAATATAAAAATACAATTATCCCTGAAAAAAGTTCCGTACTCTAAAGAATTATGGTCAGCCTAAACATAAGTCGTATAAGAGACGCTGGCACAACCATGTCTTTAAAAGTGTAACGAAGGCTTAATACACGCCGAAGCGAGACGGAAACTTTGTAAATTGCATGTTTGTTTATGTTATCGTTCCCATTCGGCATAATTAATTGATATATATATATATATATATATATATATATATATATATGGATAAGTGATATTTTTATTTCTTGGGATATTTTCGTTCGGTTTTATTAAATATTCATTTGCGGTCTGAGTTTCGATATATTCAACTAAAAGTATAAAGATAATAACAGTTTTAAATTAAAAATTAATAAGCTTGATAAAATATTTGACATTGACAGTGACAAAAATATGTAAATAGTAACTTGTAGTTATAATATTAGGTTTGTTGATTATGGATGTAATATTTTGATTGTTGTGGGTTATATAGTAGAGTGTGTTGTGATTTAAATATGATTTTGGATCTGAATGTATGTAGTGTAAAGATTAGTAAATTTTTATAGAGAATGGTTATCTATTTTGGTGATTTATAGTTTAGGCATACATGTACTTAATTTGATGTCCTGTTTGTTGTTGATGCAATTATCTGTTATGTTTGTGATAAGATGTCATAAAATAATTCGTCTTTTAGAACCGTCTTCTTATAATATGGTGATCATAAATGGCTGTATTTTGGTAGAATGTAGAATGAGATGAAGACACAATGTTTTCGAATATTTATCGCACGAGTAACCATGGATTCATTTCTTAACCAGTTCTTCCCATTACCATTCAAAATGACATTTAGTAAACTAGGTTTGTCGACGAATATTATGGGCTCAATTTTTAATAAATTTCAAATCGAATCATAAAAGTAATTAACAATTTATATAGAAAATTAGAAATAAAAACAAAATTGCATCCATTTTTGACATGTTATATCGAATATTTAAATTAATTTCGAATATAAAAAACATTAACCATTGTATAGATATATTAAAAATCATTGATTTATACACAATTTAATAACACTATGCTTTTAGCGCTAAACATAGTATATAGAAAATATATGTACTTCAAAATTTTATTAATAACAATTGATCTGTTAATTGATATACATAACAGTGCTATCAAAATCATTGTCTTTAAACATCATACATTTATCTATCAAATTCACAATTTAAAAATAAATATTCAACAAAACAATTCACACAAAAACAAATTCATTTTGAATTATAACATTCAAAAATTTAATCACCAGGTTAATATTGTAGGAAATATATAACAAACCTAACATCTGTATACGACTTAATATTAAAATCGAATTCGAAATTTATCAACCCAAAACTAAAAGACCCCACTAATCACTTTACCATGCACCTATTTACAAAATCAAACATGCAGTTGCTAAAACTACATAGGACAGACTGTCACAATGTTAAGAAATAGATTTTTATTACCAACATGTGCTGATGCCAAAATTGAAAACTTAACTTTGCATCTTGCACTCATAATAATATCTAACCAAAACATACATGCCAATATTCAATGAAATACCATATAACAATGACCGATAACATAACAATTAACACCATTATTTATAAAAAGAATCTTATCTACATATATAAATGATTCAATATATTCATCAACAATTCAAAAGGACATCCAACTATTACAGTGTACCACAACTATATAACAAAACTCAAAATAGCAAAACATACCCATAAAACCAATGTTAATAATATTACCTCACATTTCAAAATATATTTAAATCAACATTGCACCACATCTCATTTTACCAAACATACACAATCAAAATATACATCCATAATTAACAAACCTAATACTTGTAAGTTTTTAAATTATCCATATTACAATTTTATTTTATGTCAACTCAATAGTCAACATATTTTATTAAGTGTACTGCTAATATTTATTAATTTAAAATGTTATATCTTTATAACTTTTAGCATTTAAAATTTTAAATAAACAAACGTACTGAAAACCAGCACAATGAATATTTAATAACAAACCGAACATACATATCTCAAGTTAAATAAAATATATCACTTCAATCCAAATTTTATACTGTTACGTAAAAGAATTTAATATATAGTATATATCATTATATAACTATATAGTATTACAGGTGTTTATAAATGCACGGCACTATTTTAAAGGTTCATTTGCCAAAAATAAACATATCAACTTAATATAACGTATGCCTAAAATATATATGGAGTTATAACCAACCATTTACAGGGTGAAGATGCACATATTAAGAGGTTTTTTGCAAAATATACATGAAGAACTCTACAAAAGATATCTCTTATTCAGATATTTGGTTGCTATAAATGGTTTTTTTATGCCAAATTAAGATGGCTTATCCATTTTTCGAAATAAGATCAGGAGCTCCCATTCTGGGGAATAATCACGTTTAACCCTGTAATTTTTTTGTGTGTAAGCTTTTATAAATTATAATGCCAAAATTAGAATCTTTTGATATTTCTAAGTAAAAAAGTCACTCTTGTTTGAAGTCGATATCTGTAGCCGTTTTCGAGTTAATTGGGGTGAAGCATTCAGGATGCCCTATCATACTTTACATACCTACATAGATGTTGAGAGTTGAAAATATTTATTACAATTAAACATTTAAAGTAACTGTTCAAAATGCCCACCATTTTGTTGTGTATGCAGCATCCAGCACGGCGAATCCATTGCTATCTGGCAAGTCTTATAGCATCAGGACGATTCTTAATAGTATCAGCAGCTTCCACGATCCCATTTTTTAACTCCTCTTGCGTGTAGATAGGCTTAGAATATAGTATAGTCTTCATCTAACCCCAAACCAAATAGTCTAACGGTGTTAAATCGGGAGATCGAGGTGGCCATTTAACAGGTCCATTTCGGCCAATCCATCTGTTGCTATATTCTGCGTTTAAATAGTCAGTGACAATATGAGAGAGGTGGGCTGGGGCACCGTCATCCATACACCAAATCTCACATTTATCGGGAATTGGAACATCCTCTAACAGCTCATAAAGGTTATTTTGCAGAAAATTCAAATAAAACACTCCTGAAAGTCTTCGTGGTAAAAAGAAGGGGCCGATGAGATTGTCACCAAGAAGTCCACACCAGACATTTAAGGAAAATGTCTGCTGATAATGATTTGTGACAGTGGTATGGGGGTTTTCTTCATCCCAAGTATGGGTATTGCAAAAATTGGTAATTCCATTTCTTGTAAAGGTAGATTCATCAGTCACTAGCAGGCGGGTCAAGAAGTTACGATGTCGTGTGCATTTTCAAATTAACCACTGCGAAAAATTGGTTCGTTTGATGTAATCTTGCGGTAACAAATCTTACACAGATGTCACGTGAAATGGGTACAGTTGCTGCTCGTGCAATGTTTGCCAAACGCTTGCAGATGAAACACCAAAACGAAGAGACAATCTTCTGGTGTTAGTACTAGGAGATAACTGAACAGCATTGAGTATTTGTTCTTCAACATTTACATTTCGTCGAAATCTTTGTCGACCAGCATTTACTCGTGTAGGTTTTAGCGTGCCAGTTTCCCTAAAACGTGTTTCAATGGATTGAAATGTTTTACGATTTGGTATCTTTCTAGTTGGAAATTGTTCTTGGTATCTGCGAACTGCAGCAGCGCCTTTCTCTGTACTTCACCATATACTAACAGCATGTCTGTTTGTTCTGCAAATGTGAACAAGTTTGTGGTGTCTCCCATGATACAAGAAATTAAAGTGTCTTCAAAGTACCAATTTACACAAAAACTAACAGAACTAGTAACACATATTAGTAACTTACACAGTGTTTGAACATAACAAAGGTAATACATAGTAGATACATAATCACCTGTCAAACAAATATACGATATGCAACTGTTATAATGTAGAGCTTCTAATATCCAAGGCTATTTGAGTTACATCGCATTTTGACATTTAGCTTTAGTCTTCAACATCAAAGTAATACATTGATTAATTTGAGACATATGTATAGTTTATACATATGCCAAGTTGTTACAGAGATATTGAAGGTTTATACCTATACATATGAGAAGTTCATATTAAAACTAAACGATTAAGGCATGTATCGTAGGGCATCTCGAATGCTTCACCTCAATTAACCCGAAAACGGCTACAGATATCGACTTTAAACAAGAGTGACTTTTTTACTCAGAAATGTCAAAAGATTCTAATTCTGGCATTATAATTTGTAAAAGCTTACACACAAAACAATTACAGGGTTAAATGTGATTGTTCCCCCCCCCCCGAATGAGACGCTCCTAATCTTATTACCGAAAATGGATAAGCCTATCTTATTCGGTATAAGAACATGGGTAAGCAACAAAAATCTGAATAAAATATCTTTATATATATATATATATATATATATATATATATATATATATATATATAGGGGTGTACATATCTGATCTATAAGCATAACCTATTTAACAAATGAAAGAGTTAGTGTATTAATTCTTGATAGAACTTCATTAATATTAATATGGTATTTTACGTTTAAAACTTTAAAACGATTTATTATCACGGGCCCCTAAAATTGAGCGGGCCCCACGCCACGTATGGTCTGCGGGGGTGTACTTTACGCCACTGATCTACACGGTGTTTACCGACAGGCATCCATTTGTACTGAGAAGCACAGTGTATGCTCCTACAGGGAAAGGGGTAGAATTTTACAGAATTTCGACTTTCTTTTAAAACTGTTACGGAATATCGAACTTTTGTATCACCTTTACCGAGTAATGAGCAATGTGCCCACATACTTAGACCACTTGTATCCTGGCGTATAATTGAAATTGTGTTTACATACTGCTTTGAAATTAAAATTTGTGAAGTCATTATTTATGCTAGATAAATGGCAATGCGTATAGTACCTAAGATCAGATTTGTTTGAGTGATGCATCGTTAACAAGTGCCATACACCTGATGAAGTAAGGACGACACGGAGTAAGGAGGATTTGAGAATGTTTTTACATATAATACCGTGACTCTATGCCAAAATTTTAGTACAAACCTTGTAATGACGTAGTAAAGGTATTTAGTCAAGATTTCAGTCGGGACGATCTTCAGGCATGCAAAAATGGTAACATCGTTACGTCTGGACTAAAGTTTTCTCTCGGGGTACAAAGATGGTAAATGGGAACTGCGTTTAATTAATACAACGACATCTTAACTTTTAATAAATTTTCTCGACGAAAGGTTAAAGTTGAAACTGACTCTTGGAAATAAAGTCCAAAATTTAAAATTTAAAAGTTACTTTTAGATGATTATACGTTAAAAACTAGAAATTTATATTAAAACAAGTATATTTTTAAGTTATGATTAAATGCTATATTTTATTTTGTAAAAAGTTGGGGTGGTAATAAAAGGTTGGAAGGGAAATATATTTTAAAAATACTGATTTATTATTGTATAAGTATAATATATTATATTATATATATATATATATATATATATATATATATTGTTGTGATATACTACTGTGAATGCGGGAACTGGGTCCTTTTAACAAAAAAAATTCTAGTCCCACCGATTGGGCGTCATAAACTGCTGTGATCCTCTTTTCGCCTCGGCTGCTCACCTAATTTTATAAACCTCCTCATTCATAAAATTAAACAACACATTCCTACCACAAACATCAACGTTAACTCTATTTACATCAATATTCAGAATACATTCAATTTTCAAATTAAATTTCAGCATAAAATTCAGTTTTAAAAAGAATTTCAAGATTAATTTTATTATCATTTTAATGTGCATCCAGAATTAAAGTCCTTGTTGGATGCCTACTAATTAATATAACAATATAAGCAGACCGGAGTCTGAGTATAAAGGGAGCATCTACCACCCCTTTACGTTAATTAACCAGGTTCGTCTAATTGAGCTCAAAGACATACCCATATTTTCATCATAATTCAGAACATCAATACTAAATACCCTTTCTACTTAAACAAGCAAATTTCATCTTGAAATTAAAATTTTATGGTTAGTACAATTTCACTAATGTCCATTTAAAGTAAATCAATTATAAAGTTATTCAACACACACAAAATGTCAAACAAAATAGTATAATTTACCTGAAGGTTACTGTCCTCGTAGCTTCAAAGTACATCGTCCCTTTAGTTAATCACACCATTCCAACAGGATTATATTTACGGCTTCTAATTCTCAACGCTTTTAAAATTTTCTCCATCACCATTTATTTAAAGTTGTTTCTGGGCTTTTCCGGAACTCATCTGTGTATATCTGACCCTTGTTTCGTGGATCCAGACACGTATTTGAACCATTTAATTATTAACACCCCGAAAAATAGCAAAGAAATTCATGCGTCTTTCACCAATATACGCCAAAACTGCCTACTTTTGTGTATACATTTGTCGTTGTAAATTTTGCTAATTGGTACAGTAATACTAAATTTTATTACCATGTATCTAAGTGCACTGAAGTACCTTCATGTTAGCACGTAAATAACAAACTATTTTGAATCACTAAAATATACGAGCAAAATTTTAAATTATTTTATCAAACTAAAATGCACTGTTTAACATCTTGAATCAAGTCGCGGATGTAAGAGCTTTTAACGCATCGAATAGTCAAAAGTCTAAGAGAGCTTGTTTATATTCACCTCGGTATATATAGCAAAAGCCTGTCTGTCGGTCTGTTCCCCAAAACGGGTAATTCTAAAGAATTTCTCATGCCATGTTCCCAGTCCGTAGCCTGCGCGTCGGATTTTACGAATTTTTCACTCGCCCCATTTAAAACTCAGAAATTCACACACGGCACGCAAACATGTCCGAGAAAAACTAATTAATTTTGTACAGAAATTGTTGTTTCTACCTCTGATATTTGCATCCTATTTTCAACCAATTGTGACCCTCGTGACGTTGCTTAAATCACGCCTTTTACTATATGTGTCTTTGCTTGACGCATTTTCTCTTTCCTTTTCTAACCTGTTCGTATTGGTGCAAATTGATATTCTTTATTATCGATTATATTTTAGTCCATGTGGACTATCTGGGTTAAATAACCCCGTATCGCACCTTCTCGTGAATATTAAGCCACGGTTTCTTCAAGATTCTTTGAAACCATTTGTTATCTACACAATTTTCGCCGTACGTGATATTTAAACTACGCAGGTGTTCAAAATAATATTAATTCTCAGAGCTTTTTAAATAAACCCTGTTCTGTATTTCGTGCTAAAGCATCTGACCGTTTCCAATATCCTAGAATCGACATGTTTATCTAAACAAATTAAACTGAAATTGCCTTTTAAAATACGCAGGTGTGTTCAAACATCCTACTTCTAACTAACACTTCTAGGATTTGCTTTTTATTGGGTTTTACAAGTTTCTATAGATATTATCTGTTACTAACGATTCAATTAACTTCAATTAAAATTGACTTCTATCCTTTCATTTTAGCGAGTACAAGTTAAATATTAATTATTATGTGTACACTTTGTTTTACTACCGGTTACTTAAAATAGGGTTAATTAATATAAATTTTGCACGTAATTTCCATTTGTTTAGGAATAATTACATTACACGCAGAGCTTTTAATACTGCTTCTTTTGATATAAAGCGTCTTGTACATGATTTAAATCTCTTATGTTTAATGAAACTAATAAATTTTTATGCTTCACGGTTTTAATAACGCGTATTATCTAATAATATTCATTATACACGGTGATTAAAATTATTTGATGTGATTATTTAATTTTCTACCCTGGTCTAAATATGAGTATTTTCCCCCTATTTGAATACAATTAATCCCACTTATTTGAATGCAAATATAAAGCACTTAGACAAAAAAAATTTACAAAAAAAAATTGCCTATCACTCTCTACCCTTATCTATCTAACTTACCTACTTTGTCTCCAATCCAAAAAAATATTTACACCTATCATATATCCCTATCCTATTCCTAACTCTCACTTAATTCTATAAAATGAAATTATCCCTAACTTCATCCTACTTATCCCTCTAATCCTATATACATCCTATATACCTATCCTATTCCTAACTTTTTAACTAATCTTCACTATACTTTACTTCCCCCTACCTAATCCTATATGCCTATCCTACTCTTACTCTATTCCTAACTCTCCACTAATCTTATAAGAAATATCTACACTTAACCTATCTTATTTTCTTCCTACATTTACTCTTTATTCTTATCCTAAACCTATTCCTACTTATCTCCCATATTTGTCCTATACCTAGCTTTATTTTCTATAAACACTTACTTCTACTCTTCTATCTACACCTATTCTATCCCTATCCTATTTAAATCTAACTCTCTTCTTGACCCTCCAAGTCTTTCTCCTCACCAACCTAATACTCTTCACCCCTATTTCTCCCCCTTCTATATCTATACTTAACATCCCTGTTATCTCACATACAATAAACTTATCCCTATTATCCTGACTCTTAAATATTACTTCTTCTTCAGTCCCTACACTTGTCTGTTTCTCATTTATTGTTGTTTCCCTTTCTGCCGACAAACCAAACGATATTACTTTACAATTCTCGATTTTTCCCTCTACGGAAAATCCTATGTACTTTCTAGAATTCTTATGTAATGGAATCCGCCAGAATGAATTCCTTAAATCTACTTTATTAAAAACAAACTTGCCACTTAACCTCGTCAAAAATAATTCTGCCTTCACCTGCTCCCGATATGCTGCTGTTGCTTCTACCCCACTAATTCTGCATGTTTTGTACTAAAGCTTGAACCTCTACTATCCTATCCTCTGGACATCTTATTGTGTTGATCTGTTTACCTTCATCATCCTCTACCTCTACTACATTAATACTAAACCCCGTGTCATCCTCTGTGACTTCATAACTGCCCTTCCATGGCACTACCCTATCATTAATCTTTACTACCTTCCTTTCCATATCTATCAAAACCCCTAACTTCATCATACAGTCAACACCTAAAATGCTCTGAAACTTCAGTCCAGGTACAATTACAAACTCCTGTTCACAGCTTAAACCTCCTATATCTATCCTAAGCACCACAACACTATTTACTACAGCAAACTTCTTTTTATTTGGAGCTACTAAATGGCTACGCTTTATAGGCATAATTCTATCACAAACCTTATCCCTAATTTTGCTGACGAATTCCTCCGATATTAAACTCGCCTCTGCCCCTGTATCAAGTAATACTTCTACATTATTCTCAAAAATTTCTAAATTAATAATTGGCAAACATAAATTTTCCTTAGTTTCTGGCTCTACTTCCTCCTCAATTTTGAAAAATTCACGTGGATGTTCATATACATTTACACTGAAATCTAGTGGTCTGTCGCGTTCTAAAAATCCTGTCCAGGTCTGTTTTCCCTACTCGGTCCTGGTCTAGCCGTCACCTCTGCGTATGTCCTAGGCGTTTCCTCTCGTTCCGTGTCTGTATTAGCAGTCCCGCTCATGTCTGGTGAACTATTCATTCTGGTAGGTCCCGGTCTCTGTGCAGGTCCCCTTCCTAAACTATTACTCCTAACGTATGGTCGTCTCTGTTCCCAATTCTGTCGCTGGTATCCGTAATTATTCCCCCTTCTAGCATAGTTGTCCCGTCTATTGTCAAACCTAACTGTGTTGATCTGTCTTTCCCTGTTTTCCCGAGGTCGTCCACTACTTACGTCGTCGTACCTCTGCAAGTATTCTAGAAACATTTCTCTGTCCACTATGTTCTGTAGTGCTACGTGCTGTCTTATGTCTACCTCGAAGTGTCGTGATAAATACTTAATAATTTGTCGGTCCGTCAGTGGTGGGTTCAGTTGCTTTGCTATGCTATACTTGCGTATAGCATATTGCTCCTACTTCCTGAAAATTCTCCCTTAAATTTCCTGTGATTAAGTCGTCTCGTACCTGATCTTGTCTGTGGTCACTCCAGTAGTGCTTTAAAATTTGTTTTCAAAGTCCTGATACGTGTCTATGTCCTGTCCTACTAAATTGTACCATGCTTCCGCGTTGTCCTTTAATAAAGCCTTTATCGTATTCAGTTTAGTCTGTTCGTCAAATAAATTTCCCACTAGATTTCTTACACTATTAATAAAAATTTGTGGATTTACCCTGTTATCGCCATAAAACTTCATGTGTTGGTCCAATGATACTCCACCTGTAGAAAATCTGGGACCATCCCCCGTTAAATTTGACATGTTGTATTTGATACTACTAACTTCGCGTTCTACCCTGCCTAACTGATCCCTACATGAGTCCGTCACTTCAGTCATTTTTACATTAATCTCTTCTTCACAAAAAATGCGTACTTCGGACCTTAAATGTCCCATTTCCTGTCGAAGACCTGTAATATCACGCTCATTTTTATCAACCCTATTTTCAACTTCCCCCATCTTTACGGTAAGACTGTTTTTAAATTCTGTAAATTCTTTAGTCGATTGCTCAATTTTCCCGCTTATCTGCTCTAATTTTCGGTTGGACTCTTCCCTTGCTCTATTCGATTCTTCATTCATTCTCTCTAGCATTCTCATTATCATCTCGTTTCCTTGATCCCCTGATTCCGTCCTCGACTGATCTCTACTGCCTCCAGCTTCTTCCATTTTCGAATTTTTCTCACACAATGCACTATCGTCACTTCCAATTTCCACTCCTTGACTCCTTAGCCACTCTTTTCTCTGCATACGTTCAAATCACTCCACACACTCTAACTACTCTTAAATTTATACACACACAGAAACTCTCTCTCAGATCGCCAGTTTCCTGGAATAAAATCACAAAAATTTTATTTGGAACTCGAGCCTCACTTTTGGGTCGCCAAAGAATGTTGTGATATACTCCTGTGAATGCGGAAACTGGGTCCTTTCAACAAAAAAAATTCTAGTCCTACCGATTGGGCGTCATAAACTGCTGTGATCCTCTTTTCGCCTCGGCTGCTCACCTAATTTTATAAACCTCCTCATTCATAAAATTAAACAACACATTCCTACCACAAACATCAACGTTAACTCTATTTACATCAATATTCAGAATACATTCAATTTTCAAATTAAATTTCAGCATAAAATTCAGTTTTAAAAAGAATTTCAAGATTAATTTTATTATCATTTTAATGTGCATCCAGAATTAAAGTCCTTGTTGGATGCCTACTAATTAATATAACAATATAAGCAGACCGGAGTCTGAGTATAAAGGAGCATCTACCACCCTTTACGTTAATTAACCAGGTTCGTCTAATTGAGCTCAAAGACATACCCATATTTTCATCATAATTCAGAACATCAATACTAAATACCCTTTCTACTTAAACAAGCAAATTTCATCTTAAAATTAAAATTTTATGGTTAGTACAATTTCACTAATGTCCATTTAAAGTAAATCAATTATAAAGTTATTCAACACACACAAAATGTCAAACAAAATAGTATAATTTACCTGAAGGTTACTGTCCTCGTAGCTTCAAAGTACATCGTCCCTTTAGTTAATCACACCATTCCAACAGGATTATATTTACGGCTTCTAATTCTCAACGCTTTTAAAATTTTCTCCATCACCATTTATTTAAAGTTGTTTCTGGGCTTTTCCGGAACTCATCTGTGTATATCTGACCCTTGTTTCGTGGATCCAGACACGTATTTGAACCATTTAATTATTAACACCCCGAAAATAGCAAAGAAATTCATGCGTCTTTCACCAATATACGCCAAAACTGCCTACTTTTGTGTATACATTTGTCGTTGTAAATTTTGCTAATTGGTACAGTGATACTAAATTTTATTACCTTGTATCTAAGTGCACTGAAGTACCTTCATGTTAGCACGTAAATAACAAACTATTTTGAATCACTAAAATATACGAGCAAAATTTTAAATTATTTTATCAAACTAAAATGCACTGTTTAACATCTTGAATCAAGTCGCGGATGTAAGAGCTTTTAACGCATCGAATAGTCAAAAGTCTAAGAGAGCTTGTTTATATTCACCTCGGTATATATAGCAAAAGCCTGTCTGTCGGTCTGTTCCCCAAAACGGGTAATTCTAAAGAATTTCTCATGCCATGTTCCCAGTCCGTAGCCTGCGCGTCGGATTTTACGAATTTTTCACTCGCCCCATTTAAAACTCAGAAATTCACACACGGCACGCAAACATGTCCGAGAAAAACTAATTAATTTTGTACAGAAATTGTTGTTTCTACCTCTGATATTTGCATCCTATTTTCAACCAATTGTGACCCTCGTGACGTTGCTTAAATCACGCCTTTTACTATATGTGTCTTTGCTTGACGCATTTTCTCTTTCCTTTTCTAACCTGTTCGTATTGGTGCAAATTGATATTCTTTATTATCGATTATATTTTAGTCCATGTGGACTATCTGGGTTAAATAACCCCGTATCGCACCTTCTCGTGAATATTAAGCCACGGTTTCTTCAAGATTCTTTGAAACCATTTGTTATCTACACAATTTTCGCCGTACGTGATATTTAAACTACGCAGGTGTTCAAAATAATATTAATTCTCAGAGCTTTTTAAATAAACCCTGTTCCGTATTTCGTGCTAAAGCATCTGACCGTTTCCAATATCCTTAGAACCGACATGTTTATCTAAACAAATTAAACTGAAATTGCCTTTTAAAATACGCAGGTGTGTTCAAACATCCTACTTCTAACTAACACTTCTAGGATTTGCTTTTTATTGGGTTTTTACAAGTTTCTATAGATATTATCTGTTACTAACGATTTAATTAACTTCAATTAAAATTGACTTCTATCCTTTCATTTTTAGCGAGTACAAGTTAAATATTAATTATTATGTGTACACTTTGTTTTACTACCGGTTACTTAAAATAGGGTTAATTAATATAAATTTTGCACGTAATTTCCATTTGTTTAGGAATAATTACATTACACGCAGAGCTTTTTAATACTGCTTCTTTTGATATAAAGCGTCTTGTACATGATTTAAATCTCTTATGTTTAATGAAACAAATAAATTTTTATGCTTCACGGTTTTAATAACGCGTATTATCTAATAATATTCATTATACACGGTGATTAAAATTATTTGATGTGATTATTTAATTTTCTACCCTGGTCTAAATATGAGTATTTTCCCCCTATTTGAATACAAATAATCCCACTTATTTGAATGCAAATATAAAGCATTTAGACAAAAAAAATTTACAAAAAAAAATTGCCTATCACTCTCTACCCTTATCTATCTAACTTACCTACTTTGTCTCCAATTCAAAAAAATATTTACACCTATCCTATATCCCTATCCTATTCCTAACTCTCACTTAATTCTATAAACTGAAATTATCCCTAACTTCATCCTACTTATCCCTCTAATCCTATATACATCCTATATACCTATCCTATTCCTAACTTTTTAACTAATCTTCACTATACTTTACTTCCCCCTACCTAATCCTATATGCCTATCCTACTCTTACTCTATTCCTAACTCTCCACTAATCTTATAAGAAATATCTACACTTAACCTATCTTATTTTCTTCCTACATTTACTCTTTATTCTCATCCTAAACCTATTCCTACTTATCTCCCATATTTGTCCTATACCTAGCTTTATTTTCTATAAACACTTACTTCTACTCTTCTATCTACACCTATTCTATCCCTATCCTATTTAAATCTAACTCTCTTCTTGACCCTCCAAGTCTTTCTCCTCACCAACCTAATACTCTTCACCCTATTTCTCCCCTTCTATATCTATACTTAACATCCCTGTTATCTCACATACAATAAACTTATCCCTATTATCCTGACTCTTAAATATTACTTCTTCTTCAGTCCCTACACTTGTCTGTTTCTCATTTATTGTTGTTTCCCTTTCTGCCGACAAACCAAACGATATTACTTTACAATTCTCGATTTTTCCCTCTACGGAAAATCCTATGTACTTTCTAGAATTCTTATGTAATGGAATCCGCCAGAATGAATTCCTTAAATCTACTTTATTAAAAACAAACTTGCCACTTAACCTCGTCAAAAATAATTCTGCCTTCACCTGCTCCCGATATGCTGCTGTTGCTTCTACCCCCACTAATTCTGCATGTTTTTGTACTAAAGCTTGAACCTCTACTATCCTATCCTCTGGACATCTTATTGTGTTGATCTGTTTACCTTCATCATCCTCTACCTCTACTACATTAATACTAAACCCCGTGTCATCCTCTGTGACTTCATAACTGCCCTTCCATGGCACTACCCTATCATTAATCTTTACTACCTTCCTTTCCATATCTATCAAAACCCCTAACTTCATCATACAGTCAACACCTAAAATGCTCTGAAACTTCAGTCCAGGTACAATTACAAACTCCTGTTCACAGCTTAAACCTCCTATATCTATCCTAAGCACCACAACACTATTTACTACAGCAAACTTCTTTTTATTTGGAGCTACTAAATGGCTACGCTTTATAGGCATAATTCTATCACAAACCTTATCCCTAATTTTGCTGACGAATTCCTCCGATATTAAACTCGCCTCTGCCCCTGTATCAAGTAATACTTCTACATTATTCTCAAAAATTTCTAAATTAATAATTGGCAAACATAAATTTTCCTTAGTTTCTGGCTCTACTTCCTCCTCAATTTTGAAAAATTCACGTGGATGTTCATATACATTTACACTGAAATCTAGTGGTCTGTCGCGTTCTAAAAATCCTGTGCAGGTCTGTTTTCTACTCGGTCCTGGTCTAGCCGTCACCTCTGCGTATGTCCTAGGCGTTTCCACTCGTTCCGTGTCTGTATTAGCAGTCCCGCTCATGTCTGGTGAACTATTCATTCTGGTAGGTCCCGGTCTCTGTGCAGGTCCCCTTCCTAAACTATTACTCCTAACGTATGGTCGTCTCTGTTCCCAATTCAGTCGCTGGTATCCGTAATTATTCCCCCTTCTAGCATAGTTGTCCCGTCTATTGTCAAACCTAACTGTGTTGATCTGTCTTTCCCTGTTTTCCCGAGGTCGTCCACTACTTACGTCGTCGTACCTCTGCAAGTATTCTAGAAACATTTCTCTGTCCACTATGTTCTGTAGTGCTACGTGCTGTCTTATGTCTACCTCGAAGTGTCGTGATAAATACTTAATAATTTGTCGGTCCGTCAGTGGTGGGTTCAGTTGCTTTGCTATGCTATACTTGCGTATAGCATATTGCTCCTACTTCCTGAAAATTCTCCCTTAAATTTCCTGTGATTAAGTCGTCTCGTACCTGATCTTGTCTGTGGTCACTCCAGTAGTGCTTTAAAATTTGTTTTCAAAGTCCTGATACGTGTCTATGTCCTGTCCTACTAAATTGTACCATGATTCCGCGTTGTCCTTTAATAAAGCCTTTATCGTATTCAGTTTAGTCTGTTCGTCAAATAAATTTCCCACTAGATTTCTTACACTATTAATAAAAATTTGTGGATTTACCTGTTATCGCCATAAAACTTCATGTGTTGGTCCAATGATACTCCACCTGTAGAAAATCTGGGACCATCCCCCGTTAAATTTGACATGTTGTATTTGATACTACTAACTTCGCGTTCTACCCTGCCTAACTGATCCCTACATGAGTCCGTCATTTCAGTCATTTTACATTAATCTCTTCTTCACAAAAATGCGTACTTCGGACCTTAAATGTCCCATTTCCTGTCGAAGACCTGTAATATCACGCTCATTTTATCAACCCTATTTTCAACTTCCCCCATCTTTACGGTAAGACTGTTTTTAAATTCTGTAAATTCTTTAGTCGATTGCTCAATTTTCCCGCTTATCTGCTCTAATTTTCGGTTGGACTCTTCCCTTGCTCTATTCGATTCTTCATTCATTCTCTCTAGCATTCTCATTATCATCTCGTTTCCTTGATCCCCTGATTCCGTCCTCGACTGATCTCTACTGCCTCCAGCTTCTTCCATTTTCGAATTTTTCTCACACAATGCACTATCGTCACTTCCAATTTCCACTCCTTGACTCCTTAGCCACTCTTTTCTCTGCATACGTTCAAATCACTCACACACACTCTAACTACTCTTAAATTTATACACACACAGAAACTCTCTCTCTCAGATCGCCAGTTTCCTGGAATAAAATCACAAAATTTTATTTGGAACTCGAGCCTCACTTTTGGGTCGCCAAAGAATGTTGTGATATACTCCTGTGAATGCGGGAACTGGGTCCTTTCAACAAAAAAAATTCTAGTCCCACCGATTGGGCGTCATAAACTGCTGTGATCCTCTTTTCGCCTCGGCTGCTCACCTAATTTTATAAACCTCCTCAGTCATAAAATTAAACAACACATTCCTACCACAAACATCAACGTTAACTCTATTTACATCAATATTCAGAATATATTCAATTTTCAAATTAAATTTCAGCATAAAATTCAGTTTTAAAAAGAATATCAAGATTAATTTTATTATCATTTTAATGTGCATCCAGAATTAAAGTCCTTGTTGGATGCCTACTAATTAATATAACAATATAAGCAGACCGGAGTCTGAGTATAAAGGGAGCATCTACCACACCTTTACGTTAATTAACCAGGTTCGTCTAATTGAGCTCAAAGACATACCCATATTTTTATCATAATTCAGAACATCAATACTAAATACCCCTTTCTACTTAAACAAGCAAATTTCATCTTAAAATTAAAATTTTATGGTTAGTACAATTTCACTAATGTCCATTTAAAGTAAATCAATTATAAAGTTATTCAACACACACAAAAATGTCAAACAAAATAGTATAATTTACTTGAAGGTTACTGTCCTCGTAGCTTCAAAGTACATCGTCCCTTTAGTTAATCACACCATTCCAACAGGATTATATTTACGGCTTCTAATTCTCAACGCTTTTAAAATTTTCTCCATCACCATTTATTTAAAGTTGTTTCTGGTTTTTTCCGGAACTCATCTGTGTATATCTGACCCTTGTTTCGTAGATCCAGACACGTATTTGAACCATTTAATTATTAACACCCCCGAAAAATAGCAAAGAAATTCATGAGTCTTTCACCAATATACGCCAAAACTGCCTACTTTTGTGTATACATTTGTCGTTGTAAATTTTGCTAATTGGTACAGTGATACTAAATTTTATTACCTTGTATCTAAGTGCACTGAAGTACCTTCATGTTAGCACGTAAATAACAAACTATTTTGAATCACTAAAATATACAAGCAAAATTTTAAATTATTTTATCAAACTAAAATGCACTGTTTAACATCTTGAATCAAGTCGCGGATGTAAGAGCTTTTAACGCATCGAATAGTCAAAAGTCTAAGAGAGCTTGTTTATATTCACCTCGGTATATATAGCAAAAAGCCTGTCTGTCGGTCTGTTCCCCAAAACGGGTAATTCTAAAGAATTTCTCATGCCATGTTCCCAGTCCGTAGCCTGCGCGTCGGATTTTACGAATTTTTCACTCGCCCCATTTAAAACTCAGAAATTCACACACGGCACGCAAACATGTCCGAGAAAAACTAATTAATTTTGTACAGAAATTGTTGTTTCTACCTCTGATATTTGCATCCTATTTTCAACCAATTGTGACCCTCGTGACGTTGCTTAAATCACGCCTTTTACTATATGTGTCTTTGCTTGACGCATTTTCTCTTTCCTTTTCTAACCTGTTCGTATTGGTGCAAATTGATATTCTTTATTATCGATTATATTTTAGTCCATGTGGACTATCTGGGTTAAATAACCCGTATCGCACCTTCTCGTGAATATTAAGCCACGGTTTCTTCAAGATTCTTTGAAACCATTTGTTATCTACACAATTTTCGCCGTACGTGATATTTAAACTACGCAGGTGTTCAAAATAATATTAATTCTCAGAGCTTTTTAAATAAACCCTGTTCTGTATTTCGTGCTAAAGCATCTGACCGTTTCCAATATCCTTAGAACCGACATGTTTATCTAAACAAATTAAACTGAAATTGCCTTTTAAAATACGTAGGTGTGTTCAAACATCCTACTTCTAACTAACACTTCTAGGATTTGCTTTTTATTGGGTTTTTACAAGTTTCTATAGATATTATCTGTTACTAACGATTCAATTAACTTCAATTAAAATTGACTTCTATCCTTTCATTTTTAGCGAGTACAAGTTAAATATTAATTATTATGTGTACACTTTGTTTTACTACCGGTTACTTAAAATAGGGTTAATTAATATAAATTTTGCACGTAATTTCCATTTGTTTAGGAATAATTACATTACACGCAGAGCTTTTAATACTGCTTCTTTTGATATAAAGCGTCTTGTACATGATTTAAATCTCTTATGTTTAATGAAACTAATAAATTTTTATGCTTCACGGTTTTAATAACGCGTATTATCTAATAATATTCATTATACACGGTGATTAAAATTATTTGATGTGATTATTTAATTTTCTACCCTGGTCTAAATATGAGTAATATATATATATATATATATATATATATATATATATATTTATATATATATATATTTATAAGTATAAAAAAATGTGTAAATTCTTTTTTAATAGAACCTTTTTTCGACAATTTTAGAATAACTTATATAATACAGAAGCGTACTTTTTTAAGTTATTTTAAAAATTTTAGTACAGATTTTTTATTTTCAACCAAACTCACGAAGTAAGTTAGGTTAATATAATCGCTACGTCGTCGTCGTTGCCGCCGTCTTCCGTTGCCATATTCCCATAATTATACAATAAGTGATATATATGTACCTTCTTTAGTTTTTTACACTGATTACAAATATGCTATACACTTTTCGATATCTCATTTAGTTTTCGAGATAATCGAATTTATTTGAGAAATGTTAACAGTACAAACTAATATAAACTTTAATAGATATCCAAATGATTCTTATTATCATTTCGGCTTCAGTATCACATCATATAATTTTTGTGCAAAAGAAGATCAATTAGTTCGCGAGCCTTTAGCTGTAGTTCATTGCGCTGGAAATGGCAGGTATGTGATACATGGAGATCACTATGAAGCAATCATTCCTAATTTGGCTGAGGATATTCCAACCGTACATTAAACTGACTTATTCGGAGGAATCACAATACCCGGGACTAATCACAGAATATATGTTAACAATTTTAATTAATTATTCTCTATTTTTCTGTTATATATATATAATAATTATAATTCATGTTTAAATTAAGATTTATGTTTGTTTGAGTGGTGCTGGGAGCTTATATCATTAAGTAGTCCGACTCAAACTTGATTAAAACAATAAAATTTATTAAATTATAGTTATAATAATAAAATTTTGTTTAACATTTAAGTACTAGTTATTTAATTTAAAATATATAATTTCTTTTTATAAAATTTTCGTAAGTTTGGTTGTAAGGCGTACATGCGTCTTAGATTTTCTTAATTACTATCTGATTTGACGGCATTTTACTTTTCAAAGTTAATAATAAGTTATAGATTTAATAAATTTAAATTTTTAAAATTTAAATTTACCGTAATTTAAATAAAGTAGGAAATATGTAAATCAACGGTTAGAATCAGGTAAATAAATTTCGATTATAAAATTCTCTGAGTTTCATTAAAAAATTACAATTCGTATTTCTGCAAATCTTTAAACCCGATTTTGATTTTATAAAATTAAGGAATATTTGGAACAGTACGTAGTTTAGATACTGTAAATTTGTATTTACAATTGAACGTAATGGCAATAATGATCCACTCAAGTATCAGAATTAGAGATAATAAAACATTTGAACTATTAATAGTGTAAGATAAATAGATGTTTGTTTACAATTATTTTGTACAGCAAGGAAAGATTTGTGTAAGTTTTTTAATTTTTGTACTTACTTTAGATTGCCACAATTAAGGTAGCATTCTTTGATTTATACTGGGTGCCAAATTTAACGTGTCTACTATTGGTAATTCGTTTATTCTTAGAGATAGAAAGTAGATTAAATAGGGAAAGTGTCAGTGTATTTCATGGTCATTTAAGGCAACTAAACACATTTTTTCTATCACTTCCGGTTTAGCCGGAAATGTAACCAACTTTGAAATTCTTAATAGAACACCCTGTATATTATAATAGTTTTGGATAAGAAATACCTTTTGCTTTATAAAAGTATAAGCATTAAGTATACCTATAATGAAAAATAAAAGAGATATTACAACTTTTGCATATTTACTATAGATATTGTTGGAAATTGTTCCCCTGTTTCTTAATACACAATTGTGCTCGTCGCAGTATGTTCTTGCATAGGCTACATAGTTTTCTTCTATCAAATTCTCTTATTACTTCTTCAATTTTGTTTTGCAAGGCTTCAAAGCATTCATGTGTTTGCTTATAAATAATGTCTTTTGAATAACCCCATAAGAAAAACTCTAGTGGAGTTAAATCGGGTGATCGTGGAGGAAATTTTGTAGGACCATGGGTTCCTACTCATTTAATACCAAACATTTGGGTAAGGTACTGTGTTACTAAAACAACATTGTGCGCAGATGCATCGTCTTGCTGAAAGTACAATTTTTGTCGTAGATTTAGTGACATGTTATCCAAACAGTCCTCCATATAATTTCTTAAAAAGTCGAGATATCTTCCTATTGACAACGTTCCGTTACAAAAAAAATGGCCCTACAATGCTGTTGTTGAAAATTCTGCATCAAACATTAATTGAGACTTCTGCTGATAATTTCTATCTCTGGTTTGTAGTAGGTGGTTTGTAGAATTGACGGTAGACCAGTAATGATTATTTTTTTGGTTAAACATGCCATGCAATTACATTCGTCTGACCATAGGATGTAATTTGGAAAAGTTCTGTCTCTTCTAATATTATCTAACAACCAGTTACAAAACTGCACTCGTTTATCTTGATCTCCTGGATATAAATGTTGCACTAATATAATCTTATATGGTTTATAATGATACTTTTTAAAATTAGGGGAATTGTTTCTGTAGAAATAGCACATTCGGTTGCAGCTTGTCGTGTAGACATTTGAGGATAAGCTTCAAACACAGCAAGTACTTGTTCTTCTACTAGTTCAGTCACTATACGTGGTTGTCGTTTTCGTCCAGATTTATTAAAGCTTCTCCTTTCTCGTAGTGAAGTCTCAAGCCTTGAAAATATTTTCGTACTTAGGAGATTTCTCTGTGGGTAGTGTTCTGAATACAATCGCAACGCATTGGTAGCATTTCTTTGACATGAAAAATACACTTCTGCATATCCACCTTCTCAGTATTTGAAAAATTCATTTTAGAATATCGTAATAATAGTTTTTAAAATTAGAACAAACACCAAAAGTGACATCTAATTATAACTGATATTGTTTTTTGTCGTCAATTGTTTTGATGGATAGTATGATTTTTGTAAAAGTAAAAACGGGAAATGTCAATTATCTCCGTTATTTTTCATTCTAGGTATACTAGTGCGTATACTTTTATAAAGCTAAAGGTATTTCCTATCCAAAGCTATTATAATATACAGGGTGTTCTATTAAGAATTTCAAAGTTGGTTACATTTCCGGCTACACCGAAAGTGATAGCAAAAATTTGTTTAGTTGCCTTAAATGACAATAAAATACACTGACACTTTCCCTATTTAACCTACTTTCTATCTCTAAGAATAAACGAATTACCAATGGTAGACACGTTAAATTGGGCACCCTATATTTCTACTTGTTCCAGGGTAGCTATAGTTATGCGAAGTACCTGTAAAAGTACCGCAAAATTCCTGGTTGTGATTTCGTTTAAGATGTCGCTTTAACATTGTGATGGTGCCGTTTTTCACTTGAAGCTCTACACGAAGTTTTTTATTCTTACATAACAGCAACTTTTGAGTTGGGTTGTTTTCTAGACTTAAATTTATAATATTCCTGAAATCTGCTTTTGCCTTATTTAATTATAGCAGTTTCTGGTATTGACTCACTTTTTCCAACTACATACATTTCTGACTGTTTTTACATTTTCTGTGCCAGGTATATAATCTGGATCCACCACACTGTCATAGTCTGCCGTTGTTTAAATTTTTACTTTAAATCTAAACAGTCGCTTCCTTCAAAACCTAAATATGGGAAATAATTAATGAAGCTTTTCAATATTTTTCATTAAAGAAATTAACATGGACTGATTGGGCTCACAATTTGTCGGTAAAACAGACAAATACAACAGCAATAAAAATAAAATTGAAACTAGGAAAAACCTTACATAAACATAAGAAAGGTCAATAAACCCATATTCTAGGGAAATGTAGTTCGATTTAAGTTATACATCTTATAAAGAACAATGTCAGATTGTTCAAGGAAAAAAATCGTAAATCCACGTCAAAAATCAGTTTATACGTTTTTCATAAGAAGAAGTTCTAAAATACTAGAACGAGTAGAATGGCTTGCGCATTTCAGTGAGCCAAACTATATGTTTAAGCAAATTATTGGGTTCTTCATTCAGGAACTAGACCAAGATAGAAAACAATGGAGGTATGCGTCCAACCAGTTTTAGGACTGAAGACCTATTGATGATGATTGTTTCATTAGGCATACATACCTAATTAATAATAAAATATATTTCATTTTTTCTGAAAACCTCTGTAGTCTATAGACCGTGGTCTCTGTCGGTTTGTATATGTTTAAGATGATTAATTGGCACGACTTCTGTTTATTATACGAAGCAAGCTCAAAATTTTTATGTACAAACGTGCTTGTACAAAAAAATTAATTAGATGTGTCACACTAATATCTAATACATCCAATATACACATTGGTTTATAAACTCGATGACCAATGTACATTTAACATTCGTTCTATTTCTTACATGCTTGCGAGTAGTGCATTTTTGAGATATTAAATTTGACATGTTTATTGTGAAAATTTTTAACTAAATTTTTATCTAAAAATCGAACCGAACTTTAAACTAGGTTCAAGGTTCAGTTCAAAATGTCTGGTTCGGATCGGTTCGGTTAGAAAAATCGACCCGAACCTCGAACCGAACCTAACCAAAGTTTATTTCGTGTCCATCACTATTCGGATTTGTTGTATTTGGAGTTAGTAGCAGAAAAAATGAAATACTGTAAAAACTTTTTCGGAATATTCCGCATAATTGTAATATAAAGATAAAACTTTATCTAAAAACATTGTTTTTCCCCTTGAAATAAATTTAATATAGAGAAACAAGTCTGCTAAAATGATATAATGCCGTAAGGCATTGTACTATATTAAATGAATTCGCTTTTACGTGAAACAGATTGACGTAATTCTGTTTCACATTATCCAAACATAGCAACACCCGAATAGCAATATCTAAATCAAATATATGTTACTATGATACCCTAATTAACCCTTTTATCTATGAAAAGTCCCAAGTGTCGGCAATCCTTGTTGAATATCGAATTAGGGCAAGTGTGGTCTTTTATGCAAAAGGCAAAGCCTCAATTAATTTATGTCCTGCTACAAGTATTAACGTGTATAGTTGATATTAATGCTTTAACATACAGCTTTATTGGTTCATTTAACAGGAATATATTATGCGTTGATAGATGAATATGAATATGCTAAATTACTCATACACAAACTCCACTAAAGATGTGCCGCTTAATTCAAAATTTTATAAAGCTTATTCTAAATATGCAAGTAATTTTTTCAAAACAAATTGGACAGTACCATTCCTAGAAGTATACTTTGGAGGTGTTTTTGAGAAGCTATCTCTTGCCATGTATAAGCATATGGACAATATAAGAAACGATTTTCAGATATATTGTACAGAAGTTTTCATGGAACAATTTTGTACGAAAGTAAGGCCTCTTAAAATTTATAAGCTACCACATCGCATTATGGAGAGAACAACTTTACTAACATAAACTTAAATTAAAAATTACGCACTTAAAATCACATTCTTATATTCAGCTACGCAGTGCCACTTAGCGCTCCTTCGCCTACAAATAGAACAACTTTTTTGGAAAAAATTTGTTTAAATTTTACACTAGCTCGCTTTTCCAAAAACATAACTACTACATATTGCACAAGCTGTTTCCTTGAAAAAACTGAAAGGTCCCGAAAAACCTATCGTAAAGCATTATTTTCCGTGAAATCTCAGGACATGAATTATTCAAAAGACATTGGATAATAGCCGTCGAGGGCGTCTGCGTAAACTACATCTGGACGTCGAAAACACACAACTCAGAAAATGTACTTTCCGCATTTTTCGAGTCTAAATTATGTGAGGTGTCCGGTGAAAAATTACTGCCTTTTGTCCGAGTCTAAGAGCCAAACGTAAAGTGCAAGAAACTCGGCACATTGTAGATATCTGTGCCCTTTACAATGATTGAAAACTGAGGTGTCACTAAAATCCGAAACGGGTCCACATAAAATAACTAATATACATGGGAAGCTCTAAAATCGATGTAGTATCCAGAAGCAGATATTCTATTGGTGCGATGTGTGCGCTGCACACCTTAAAAATAATGGGATTAGTAATTTTGGTTTGACTTTTAATATGTATTTTCAATTATCTAAGTATAAGTTTTATTAAAATTGTGTCCCCCGTAGTATTTATAAAAAACGTTGTTGCTCAGTATAATTATGGTACAGCCTATATTATTCAGCGCCGTGTTCGTATTACTCATAATATCATTTATAAACAGGTTAGCGCGCGGTGTCCTGACCGCACAATACCTTACCTTCACTGCGTTACAAGAAATGCAATTAAACTGCTTTCGGCCTGAGGTCGCTTTTACTCAAAACTACATACCTAGGATTGATATTCCTTGCGTTGCTTTAGTACCGCACATCGTCGTATAAGATGTTTCACTTATTTACGTGTTTTTAGGTTACAAATTGTTACGATTGTTTATAACAGCATTTCTACGCCGTACATCGCTTAAAATTTTTGTTATTGAACGCATGTACTTCTTTTTATTGACTTTTAATTAATTTCTAATAACAATTTAGTGGTAATATAATATGAACATACAACGGCAACGACCTTTCTTTTAATTTTATTTTAATACTGTTTTCTTAGTGACTTAAGCGTATTTTATTTTAGTGTATTTATTGTTATTTGATAGTGAAACGAATTAAGACAATTTATAATAGTGGTAAATATACAGTATTGAACAAGTACGTAAGATTAATTCAGCCTACGTTTTAGCTTATGCTACAAGATAACCGCACCACATCATTTTTTTTGCGTTCCGGAGCTGAAATTATAAGTTTATGAAGTAGCTTTAAATATAACAAGTGTGTTTTTTTGTAATATGGAGAACCATAAATGTGTAATTGCTGAACCTTTAACAAACAAATTTTCAACAAAAAGTTTTCAAGAAAAATTGGAAATTGTTAAAAATCGAAGACATTATCCCGATATACCAGAGTTAATTACAAAACATAGCGGTATAAAGGAATAATACACACGTCATTTTTCGGTACCACGATATTAATCAGTAGTAATGTAAGGCCGGTCTGAATTCAAAACGCTGTACGCGTATGTTTTTTCCATGTAACATACACGTGCACCGTTTTGAATTCAGACCGGCATTATATACTTTCAATGTAAAATACGTGTGGGCACGTTTTGAAGTCAGACCAGCTTTATATTACTTTCAATGGAACATACGTGTGTGAATTTAAAACACACGTATGCTACGTTGAAAAATGTAAGTGCAGAAAAAATGTGGAGCTGTTTTAAATTCGGTTTTCTAGCGAGAAGTTATAAAGTAGGTCAGATGCAAAATATCGCATTCAAGTCAATTGTGTTTAATTAAAGTGAATTCTGATTTACGTTTTTACTTATGTTTAGAGGCTGCAAATACACATAGGCCGGTTTCAATTCAAAATGTGTGTTCACTCTTGTGATAGGTTGAAAAGTAGGTTGGCAAAGTACGCAGATGGTGGTAATCTGCTATATAAGGAGATTGTTCCTAATATTAATTTAATTAGTCGAAGTTTACTGCATATATTTACATACCTGCATATACAAACATGTATATAATTGATATTCAGGGATTTAAATACAAGAAAAACAAGTTTGTGTGCAAAGAAATTGCGGTTTTGGACTTGGTGTTAGGTGATGTTTGGCATCAAATTTTTAAACTGTCAATACAGTCTAGTTGTTTGAGCCAAGATCATATAAAACATAACGACTGGGTGACAAGAAATATTCATGGTCTTTCTTGGGATGAATCTTCAACGGCTGGAATGGTGTCATCATATATAGCGCTTTATTAAAAGCAAATTATCCAACCCGGTGAAGAAGTATTTGTGAAGGGTCTAGAAAAGAAGAAATTGATTGAAACCTAACTAATGCAAAACGTTGTAACTGATATGCTTGCACTAGGTTGTCCTAAGCTATCGGGGTTAAAAATCAACAATCGTTTAATATATAACATCCATTGTTGTAGACACAGCAATAATAATCTGCAATGTGCAAAACAAAATACCTTTTTATTAAAAGAATAGTTTGATAATAATAAAAAACAATAGAAAGATTGTGTCTGTATTATTTATTTTAATAAAATTTTACAATGTTAGCCTTATTAACTATTATTATTATAACAACTTTTAGCAAACATTATTTTTATCGATCCAGCTATTGTGTACGTTAGAGAAGCCTAACCGTTTTACAAAGACTTTATTTCCACTCTTTCTTAGGACTTTTTCTACCAGGTAAATTCCTGTATGTTTAACCTTTTGCAACTCCATTTCATAAAATGCACCTTTGATTTCTTTCTCGTCTTGATCTTCTAATATATATGTTGTCGGATTGGTTACGTTTATCTTTTTAATCTTAAAAATTTCATTTGATCAGTTTGGCGTGTAACCTTTCGTAAATGCTTCCCTGTGTTTACTAATCCTCACACTGTCTTTAATTGAATATTTTGGTATTTTGGTTGCAAGTTTGATGTGGGTAAATGATGATTTAAGAATAGTTTTTTATTTGATTTATCAAATTTTACAGGTTTGACTCCGATAGTACTGTGAACTGTATTGTTGTATTGTTTCACAATATCGCTTAAATTTTTTATCCAATTGTAAGAACCGTTCAGGTTAAACAAGCGCCACATTTTTCCCTTTAAAGTTCTAATTACACGTCCACAATGCATGCTTTCTTTGTAGAAAAAGCACTATAATGGTTTATGCCATATGTCTGCATTAAGGATTGAATGTGTTTGTTATAATATTCTTTACCAAAATCAGACTGCAAATTTCTTGGTGGATTTTTAAATTTATTTAAAATTGTTTTCATTGCAGCAGTAACATTAATACCCGTTTTACTTTTAAGTAGTACAGCCCATACGTATTTGAAGAAACAATCAATAACTACTAAAATGTATTTAAATCCTTTGTTTGTTTGCGAATATGGTAGCATTTCAATCAAATCGGTCTGAAGAAGGTAATTTAAACCTTTTACTATCACTTTGCGTCTCTTAAAATTTATTCTTACTGGTTTATGAAGTTCATTTACTATATCCTCTTTTACTTTCGATTGAGCAACTATCATAATACTTTTTTTTTCTAATCAGGATTTATTAAATACAATTAATAAATACTTCTATGTTTGAATGTCGAGGGCTCCACTTGCTTTGAAAGGAACTTTTAATATAAAACCAAGAAACATTGTGGTATTGTTTATGATAGCACCGCTGTCACGAAAGCTGATTACATCCATACGTTTAAGCAAAAATTCTTGTAACTGTGCAATTACATAACTTTTTTCGTTTATACGAATTTCAATGTTTTGCGGGTATCCTTTAATATTCTCAATGACTGCTTCTTCATAAGGAAATTTATAATTCTGTTTAATGTTAAAAATAAGAAATGTCTTGGAACTGTCGAGGAATGTACTAGAGTAAAACGTTGCTACTACCGTGTAATGTAGCATATGTAACTTGTACTCAATCAAGGTTCCAAAACCTTCATTTTTGTTTTCATATTCCTGTCCACTTATATCTATTTTACGGTTATTTAAGTGCCTTCAAAATTTGTCAATTGTCATATCATCTAATCACTTTCGTCTCGCGCAATTCTTCAATGATCGAATTTATTTCGTTGCCGTGACCTGTGTGTCCAGCAGTCTGAGATGAAACTAAAAGCCGTAATCTATCAACAAGTTCATTGGGATCATTTCAATATAAATAATCTATGGCGTTATTTGATACTTTCATTGTTATACCGTCTCCAAGACGCTTTCTATAGGGTAATGTTCTAGGTCTACGGGGTGTTTGGGGAAGTATGTTTAATGTAGATATTATATTTTTGTATTTATATGAATTATTACCCTGAATTAGTTCCGTTTCAGAATAATATTTTCTATTAGCATTTGTTCTTTTCACAATATCAAGGTATGACTTTAGATCTTGCGATCTATACTCGACAGGATATTTTTTAAACACTAGTTTGTATAATCCAGGAGTACTTTTATATTTCAAATCATTTATTAGAACATTTTCATCATCCAACGCGAAATTCGAATTGCCTATCATAAGACCATTTAGATCAGGGTTAAACCTAATACCATATTTATGATCAAATTCGTTCTTAACATCTTTAAACATATTGTAAATATATTCTCGAGGTAGCGGATGTAGCTGTTCGAGATAATGTGTCATACCAGGTGAATCGGCAAAGCTTTGTATATATTCCCGGGCTTCTTGAGCATTTCGATTAACTTCTGCTTCGTATTCATTATCAACATCATCATCATCATTATCTTCCTCTATGGCATCATTTTTTATATTCGGTATATGCTGAGCAATAACCGGCAAATCAATATAGTCAACGTTACTTTCTTGTAATTTAGGTTTAATTTTTTTTACACTGTTATGAGGCAGTTCTTCTTCTTTAAATTTTTCTTTCTTTACCACACTTTCCCCATCCAGTTTATTAGCAATAGTTTCTAATCGCGATGTTATGGGTAAGATTGATTCCACTTTGACGACTTCACTATCTTTTAACTGGCGCAATTTGTTTTTTACAATGTTTCTTTTTTTAATTAAAATTCTTTTAAGTTTTATCGCCTCCTTGTTCATTGCGTAAAAGGTTTATTGTAATAAAAAAACTCTTGGATACCAACGATACTTGCGTCTCTCAAGGTTTAAATACGTGTAAAGTGATTAAAACCTATTGGGTACCTTCCTTGACCTGGATCACTATCTTTGTCTACAACTAAGAAACCGTATTTGTCTTGCCAACAAGCAGCACATATTTCACGGAATTTATCATACTTCATGTCAGTATTGACGTGATCGTCATATATGTGTTTTAAGTTTAAATCATCTTGTTTAAATAAAACTAAAAGATTAGCATTATCACGTAGTAAGTGCTTAGGTATACGAGTATAACTTTGACAAAGGTAAAAACTATCTACTTGCTTATGACGCCCCCATACTATAGTATTCCCTAATGATACCTTGTTTATCGCAAGCTACATCATCTAAAAAAACAAATATAGAATTATTTCGAGCATTAGATGGTGATATAATATTATCAGAACTAGAAAATGTTTAATATTTGATCCCTTTTATTGGTCGCCGTAGACTTTCAAGGTATTGATACTTTAGTTGATAAAGTGGTTTAAAATAAACATATACGTTTTCAAACTTTAAACCATTAGGATGTTCTATCAACCCAATCATAACGTAGGTTTTACCGCAATTTGATGGACAAACAACTAGACATTGTATAGATGAAGGCAGAAGAACGCTATGTTTTTGTTTAGCTAAGGTTTGCACATCAATGTCATTATTGTTATACGCATGTTTGCAAGTACTAAATTCGATTGTAAAAAAGTGGAATTATATATAAGAAACAGCGGGTATATAAAAAATCATTAATTCACAATATTTTATTTAGTTACTGCGCAGCTTGATAAGACAGTTGTCCGCCATTGATTACCTATAATAATTCTAAAACTACTGGGAACGGACTGTTAAATACTGTAATTAACCATTTACCATTTAAAGCGCATATTCCGGGTTACAAATTTTGCGGTCTGGGTACAAAACTAATCAAACGGTTAGCTCGGGGAGACAAGGGAATAAACAAGTTAGACGAGACTTTAAGGAGCACGAAATTGCATACTCCAAAGAAAATGATCTATCTAAACGCCATCAAGCAGATTTGAAGTTAGCTCAGTTAGCTACAGAAAGACTAAATTCTGGTGACTCGTCTTTAGGTGAAAAATCAGCAGCATTTGGAGTAGCTACCGCAATGAAAGCTAAAGTAAAACTTGGTATAGGTGCCTGTGCATCGCTGAGAACAAAAAATATCAATAAAATAAGGAAACTGATAAAGAAACGTAAAATAAGAAGTGCGCTAGGTATTAAAAGCATTATCAAACAAGCACGTACAGCTTTAAAAAAGGCAAAAGGATCTAATATTATAGATGCAATCAACATAGCAATTAACGCCGCCAATACAGCAAAACAAAAGAAGTATATTAAATCAGCTCGTATTATATCAATTCTTAAAACAGGGGGTTTTCTACCACTAATAGCAATTTTTGCAGGCCTAAGCGCCCTTGGTACTCTTACTGGAGGTTCAGCTGCTGTTGCAAAAGCAGTTTCAGATACTAAAATAGCTAAGGAAGAACTAGCGGAAAAACAACGTCATAACAAGGCAATGGAGGACATTGCAGTCGGAAACGGCATGTACATCAAACCTTATAAAAAAGGTTTTGGTCTTTTTTTTAGCCCCTGTAAAACCTCAAAAGAACGCAACTGGATTTTACCGAATCGAGCACTAAGCAATGTAGAATTAATAGAGTTTGTTAAGCAATTCGAAGCACCATATTTCCGTGGAGTGTTCATGAGAAACAATCTTCCCAAGAAAGTTAATTTAAAAGAATGTGGTATAATTAATTTAGATGGAATAGAAGGTTTAGGCACGCATTGAACCTCTTATAAAAAGTACGATAGTAGCACTATTTACTATGACAACTACGGAAACCTGCGACCGCCAACAGAGTTGATAAGTTATTTGAATAGCGGGGGTAAATGTAAAATTCTTTATAACTTTAACCAAAAACAATCGTACGGTACTGTGTTTTGCGGACATTTATGCTTACAATTTCTAAGCAGTACATAGAACTGCGTATGAAGTTGTCATGTCGTACACTTTTACTCTAACGGGAAAACACTTCAGTTTTAACAAGCAACTTTAATCCGCCTATAAACTTGGATAATAATTCGGAGTACGTATTAGGATTAACAAATTTTGAGTCTTATAACACAATTCCAAACATTGAAAAAGGAATAAATAATAAATTTTATTATGGATCTAACGGAGAATTCATAGAAATACCTGAAGGTGCTTATGAGATTAAAGAAATTAATAAATATCTTCAAAAAGCTTTAGGCGATAAAAGATGGCGTGGTCGTATGGAACAATCACGAAGCGCTAGAAAGACACCAGTGTATATAGAAATTAAAGCTGACAATAATACACTTAAATGTAGTATTAAATGTAGTGAAGATGTGGATTTTACCAAAAAAGATTCAATTGGTTTTCTACTCGGTTTCAATCCACGAAAATTGCTAGCATATACCACACATCAAGCAGACTACGCGATCAACATTTGTAAAGTGAATGCAGTTTTAATCGATTGTAATATTGCAAGTGGATCCTATTTAAATAGTAAACCAGCCCATGTAATACATGAATTTTTTCCTCAAGTACCTGCAGGTTTTAAAATTGTCGAGTGCCCACTTACGATTATATATCTACCAATCAGGTCACATATAATAAATGAAATAATAGTTAAAGTGTTAGATCAAGATAGAAATTTAGTTAATTTCAGAGAAGAACTGCTAACTGTAAGGTTGCATTTAAAAAAAATCTGCAATAGCCATGGGTATTAAGTATAATGCACGCAACATGTCAAGAATTGCTATAAATGTTGGAAATTTCAAAGCAATCGATACTCGATTGATGGTTTCAAGACCGCTAACAACACAAAACCGGCTGTTTCTACAATCGTTAGGGCTGCATTTATTTATTGAAAAAGTAGAATGAATAGTGAAATACTGAACGTGCGTGAAAAAGTTTACTTCAACAATGCAATTGTTAATATTGAAAAACATACTCATCAGCCTTATGCTAACACATCTTTAAACAATAATAATGAAATTCGAATCTCTATACAACAACAAGATGTATACACCTTACCATCGAAGAGTATGCTGTACATAGAACGCAAATTAATTAAAACAGATGGAACGCCGTCTCAGACAGCAAAGTTTGTAAATAATGGGGTTTTGCTGCTTTTTGATGAAATTAGATATGAGATTGGTGGTGTCATTGTAGATCGTGTTCGGAATCCTGGATTAACGTCTATAATGAAGGGATATGTTTCATATAATAGCAATCAAAGTAAACATTTACAAAACGCTGGGTGGTTTCCTATGGATGATTCGCAAATAGTTGTTGCAAAGAGAATTTTAATGTTGCAATAAACCTTTCAATGGTTCTCGGATTATGCGAAGATTTTAAAAAAAATTTTAAACAAAATCAGGATTTGCATATTCCGTTTAGAGGATGGGAGTTGCATGTATATCAACTTCTACAAGAAACGCAACGTCATACATGGAACATTAAAACAACAACACAATTAGAAAAACCAAGCTTTGTGATTGTTGGTTTCCAAACCAACCGAAAAAATAGATACATGAGCAACTACAGTCGTTTTGATCATTGCTATTTAACCAACATGAAACTATATTTAAATTCAGAAATTTTCCCGTACGATAACTTAAATTTGAGGTTCGAGAATAAACAGACTGCGTTGTTATATGAGATGTATGCCCAGTTTCAGCAATCATACTACGAAAAGGAAAATGAGCCACTTTTTGATCCTGAAGATTTACGAAGTATTGCACCATTAGTAGTCATAGATTGTTCTAGACAAAACGAATTGTTAAAATCTGGAACTGTCGATATTGGAATATAATTTGAAACTAGCAGAAACGTTTTGTCAAATACATCTTGTCATTGCCTTATACTTCACGATAAGATAGTCAAATACAATCCACTCTCAAACAGCATAAAAATATTATAATTACTTTATTATTACTGTACCTTTACAAATTATGAAAAAAAGAAAAAAACAATAAATTATTTAGGAATCATAGTCTATTTATTATTATTATTTTACATGTTTGTTTTTTTTACAATATCAAATGTTTGATTGTTAATGGGATGTAAATAATAATTTTTGCTTAAATACTTTTTACATGTTAGAATTACTAAGTGATTTAGTAAACAGTCATAAACATTGTCAAATTTAAATAAAAGTTGTGTTATACATTTCTCAAATAAACTAACTGGGATGTTATTAACAAACTGGATTTTTTTAACAGAGCGGTTACTACTACTATTTTTTCTCTACAATACATTTATACTAATATAGTTCAACTCGGACAGATTAAAAGGTATCCTATTTTTAGACACATCCAAAAAGAAAAAATGTGTACTTGTGCAGGTATATACATATCACTGAAGTTTTTATAACTAAAAAAATATTATATGTTAATCGAGATAAAATAAATCGCATTCTTTATTTGAGCCAGTGGTTGAAGCTTTACAAGTCATTTCTGAGTGTATAGTTATACCCCCAATGTTTAGTATCAGTGGTTGAGGTACTAAGAATTTTTTTATCATCACTTGGATTAAGAACAATTTTGTTTTGTTTAATAGTAAACACATCATGTTTGACTGATCTAATTAAACATTGCTGTTTCTGTACAGTCTGTTTATAAAACAAAGCATTCTTATAATCTTCAAAAAAAATTTGCTTAATACTTGCTAAGGAAGATCCCTTTGACTTTTTTATTACCCTATCCTGAACTCTGTAAGTGTACATTTTAGATGTAAGCCCTACAAACTCTAGCATGATATCACCATTGTTTTCATCTTTCATAATACCAGGAACCTTTTTATTTGATAATGGGATTTGATATTTGTTATGGGGGTCGTAATCGGAAGTATCAAATCTATGAATATCTTGTTTGATATAAGAGTAAATATCTTCAGCGCTAAACTCGTATATCAAACCATCCGTATCTGTGTATAGCAGCTTTGCTTTGTTAGCAAATTGCGATTTTATATAACTATAGTAAAATTCATATAAATAGGTTTTTGAAATATCTAGAATAGAGAAACCTGCATAAATGGGTTTGTTTAAATAAACCTCTAATTTATTCATTTCTATTAAGACCAGATCTTTGTCTAACACAGTGCAACTGTGAAAATTAGGTTTCGCTATGTAACTACAAGCTCCAAACCGTCCTTCCCATTCGGTCACTAATTTCACATCTTTCCATTTCCGTACGTTTTCCATCATTTTTCCATAAACCTAATTTATCATATTTTTATAAAAGCATATATCGAAACTGTTTTTTGACTGTTGTCTTAATTTCGTATTCAAATCAATGTATTCTTTTAACCAAGAAGCTTGTTTAAACCAAAGAACCTTATGAATCTTTTTCAGTTCTAAACCGTAGCTTAAATACATTTTTAAATTCTTGTAGTGAATAATATAGTTGAGTTTTGGATATAAAGTTGTAAGTAATTTCTTTAAGTTTGATTTATTAGAAGGTACTGGTGGTATCATATGTTCAGGCGCCAAAGGTAAGTCACTGTGAATTTCATGTAAAGATACTGGGTAGTGTAAATCGCATTCAAAAATATATCCTACATCAGAATCATCGGGAATATTAAGTATGTCTAAACGTACTATATCTAGACTGGTACCATCTCAAAATTCAAATTCTCCATATGGAAGATATTCAGACATTGCAGCCCCATATAAATTATTAACATCAAAATACATTAAATATTTAGAATCGAAATTTGGATCATAATCTGCATTCATATATTTGTTATTTGCTTTAGCATATCTATTCGAACATTGAGAAACACCACCACGAATTCCCCGTTCTAAAAACATTATTGTTGCAATATCAGTAAGCAACTCGAGTTTAACGTTCGTCGTTTTTAACATTGCATCTAGAGCTAAACCAGGAGCCGTAAAGTAGTGAAGTGGATCTAACTTATACGTGAACATGCAGGTTTTTCTAAAGTTTTCAAATATATCAGTCAAGAGCAGTACATCTGTTTTTAAATATAGGTCTGAATAGTCCCCTAGTGTTTTTATATTAAATGTTTGCCAAACGTGTTTAGCATGATTGTAGTCTTCATCTGAGACTTCTTCATTGCGCAAACGATTAAAGAATGCTGTTTTACAGGGTAAATCGGTTTCATTGAGCCTATCCCAAGAGTTAATGTAATCATAGGGAAATATGCCTTTACGCGTAAGTAACCGAAACTCATTATCAGTGTTACAATTTTCCCTGGTGATAGATTTTTTATTATCATCTAAGTAGGAAGATAATTTTTCGATGCTAGATGCCATAAACTTGAATGAATCGATAAATCTAAAACTAACTTTCATACCTTTTACATATTTTGTAAAAGATATGTATTTTTCCTAATTTATTGGTAGAATTCTTAACGAACCTGAAAACCTTAACGCGATTTTTTTAATAATGAAATGCGAATCGTAGTCTGATAAGTTATGAAAAACTACTGGTATCATATAAGAATTATGATAATTGATGTTGCAATCTTGATGAGCTGCTCCTCGAAATTCACCTGTAAAGTGACAGTGATCGCGAACTCTAATATCTCTATACTAAAAGGTTTATTGCAAATGTGACAGTGAAGGGCAAATTTAAATGCTGACTTCTGTTAAAGGATTTATAGGTTTTGGTTTACAGAAAATTTTATTCGTCGTTTCTGAAATCAGTTTCAATTGAGCAACAAACCATTCTATGCAATCCTTTCCACGATACAATTGAAATTTGGAATATTTATTATCATACGAGCATTTCAAATAGTCGCTACACTAAAGGGTATATGCTTTTGGTAACGGACTGTGTTTAATATTACCTCCGGCTCATTGCATGGTTCTAATATACTTTCGAGATCTGCAAATGATACTTTTTCTTGGTAGTGGAACTGTTTAAATTTTAGATACTTTTCAGATTCTTCGGGTAATCTTATTGAGCAACTATACTGTTTTTTGCAATGATTGGAATGATGCTTAAGTAATGCTGCTGTACTAAAATTATTTAAACATCTATAACAAAAAAAAATTTATGGTGATGTGAAGACAACTGTTTTGCAAATAATTTTGACATATCCTTAATCCAAGTAAAATGAAAGCGATTCTCATTAGCATTTGTCGGACGAGAATATTGTAAGGAATCATTATTTAGAACTAACAGATTAATAGGTTCTATTTTTCCTAAATTTTTACTTAAACAAAATGGCAGTATTCTAGTATTTTCTATACAATATAGGTTAATTGCGAGATTGTTGAGCTTCTCAATTTTTTTTATGTCTTTTAATGCGATTGGAAACAGAATTGAATTGTAGCGTAATACTGTATCAAAATGTGGATAGCTAGATATTCTCTGACTATTTTGTTTAGCAGGATATAAAGCGGAAACCAAGGCCCAAAGAAAGCAATGTTGGTCCTTATTTATTACATTTACCACAGCTCGTTTTTTTGTTATAAAATCCGGAACCGAAACAAACGTTGAACACCCTCCTTTAAGCAGCACTAAATTCCACCAATCGCTTCGATATCTTGTCCAATACGTTCTCCTTATACCACTGTTTGAGATTGGTGTTTATATCGATGTGACGATTTGCAGTAGGAAACGTTTTCAAATATATTTTACCAGTTGTAGGCTTAACAAAGTTAGCGGACAATATTACATTAACATTCAACATTTACTTTTTTTTAAGCAAACAACAATCTTGCGTTTAAAACTAGCGAACGCCTTGTCTAAGAACACTAGAGGATCTTTATAACTTAAATTGGTAATAAGTCCCGTAATTATTCGACTTCCAAAACATGATTGTACATTATGCCAAAACAAATGTCGAATATGACCTCTAGAAAGCGTTGCATCAATACCTTTACCTTAATATTCCAAATAGCGCTTCAAGTGCCTCAATCGTACAAGGTAACTTTTAAGATGTGCCAAATTAGATTCCAGCCTACTAGGATTTTTCTGGCAATTGTCTTCGTATACCTTATTTTTAATCATAAGCTTTAATAAGCTTATATTTGTTTTTATAATTATCATGTGTTTCATAATTACATCAGCTGATCTGGTTAGATTCAACATTTCACTGTTAACTTTAAAATAGCACTACCAATCTCATCTACCGTTTCAGAATTCATGATTCTATACAATCACTACACTACTTAATATATGTAGAGCTTTATTGACTATTTATGCAAAAATATCATATGATGTAAGCAAAACAACTGTAAAAAAATTTGCATAGAAAAATTTTATAATGCAATATTTATTTCTATGCAATCAAAATAATTGCATAGCGAATTGCTTTGGATGCAATTCTTAAAATCGCCTTTATTTACGTTTTATTCAAAACAATTTTCAAGCTTGAATGGTTTAATTCTTAAAGAATAATCAGTACAAAAATTAACACTGAATATTAATTTCCAACAAATCCATTTTTAATAAACAAAGTATCCGATTTCGCGTTTTATTAACACTTTCATCGACACGACGACCTTGCATCATTACATTCAGCTGTGTTTACTGAAAATATGCTTGCTCGCAGTACACTAATAATAATATTCTTATACGACCTTTGATTTATGCTGTGTGTACGGAAAAAATGCTAGCATTACAGTGCTATTTTTATGGTTACATATAAAAAAATTTCAGAAAAAATAAAGCAAATTTGAAATATCTCAGATTAAACTGTCATTGTTGTTTAATAATTTACACACACTCATGGCTATGTGCGAATGAAAAAATGTGCGATTGGAAAAGGTTAACAAAAGCGATCCTGTACAAATCATAAATAGAAATGCCGTTTTCTGGTTGTGATAGGTACACAAATTTTTTTTAAAAAAACCTGTATTAAAAACATTCTGCAGATTTATCATAATACAATTAACGTCGTGCAATTTAATTTATTGGAAGCTATATAGCAGTACCTTGACAATTAAAGAATTTCATGATGCAGCATGAATCGTGTAAACACAATTACAACATACCTATATATATATATATATATATATATATATATATATAAAAGTCATTTTTTGTTAAGTTTTACTGAAAAATAAATTATGCCACCAGTAATCTAAAACTTATTCTATATATTCCTGTATTAGTTAAGTGCCATTTGCATTGCATTATTTTAAACGAAATTAAACTAATTTAGGTTTTTTATTTTACTATGTGCCTTCGTTGCAATTTTTTTCAGACAATGAATCCAATGCGTTATTTCTGCTGAGGCATAATTATATTTGCTTACATACTGTTTTTTATTTATTAGAATAGATTACATAGCTGAATATATATATAACATTTGCAATTTTTTCAGAAAACGATGCAAATTTTTAGTTTTTTCTAACAGGCCAGTTTCTTATTTAATATAAATACTTCGCGTAGATTTTACCAACAGTATTCAATCAGATTTCTTGTATAATTATTAGTTACTATTACTAGCAACTTTAAAAAATGAGTAACTCATCATCGATCAAAAATGGTAGTAGTACCAACGTAAAAGTTCTAGAACAATTTATATTACATTCTAACGAAGACTTGATTAAAGAAGTTTTTGGTTCTTCACCTCAACTTGACACTGCTGCTATTTTTGATAGTGACGTAATAGATATATCACGGTAAGTGCTTTTTCACATTTATACATGTGTTTTAATATTGATAGATTTGCACGTTTTAGGAGCAATGAAATGTTCGAGTCTGCCGCTCCTGTTGTTGTTCTGCCGCAGTCAGTTCCTCTACTCGAAATTAGATGTACCAATGATCAACGTCATAGTAAAGCAGAACCATACATGTACGTTAGAATATATTTATGTCTATGCAAACACTACTAATTTATAAGTTACATTAGATTAGGATTAAAAAACCATTCTGCAAATTCTGAGGCTATCGTTGAATCGTTCGCACATTCTGATCCTCTCAGAAATCGTACAAAGATGACACAGTAGAGTTGCTTAATGCATTGAAAAAGCGTGGAGAGAAGCTACTGTGTCGTCTAGATTTGGAACTAGAAACAATAAAGCAAAAAAGAGAGGAACTGGCTGCAAGGGAGCAGCAGATACTTCAAGAACGGGAGTTAATAAATACTTTTTCATTTATAAATAGTTAGATTTTAACTGTAAATAGTTAAATCAAAATATTCAACAATTTGTAAATAAAAGTATTTTATAAAAGTTTCTCTTTTGAAACAAGACTTTCTCTAAACAAGGTAGTAACCTCAAAGTAAAACACACATAAATCAGAACCCACTTTGATTAAATACATCATTTTTTATACAATCGACTTAGATGTGTTATAATAAAATAAACAGTAAAGAACAAGATGTATATTATTATTATAATAAACTAATTTCTTAGATTAGTGACATATTATTCTAAAAATTCTATGTTGACAGTTAGACCGATCGATCCCTTACTAGTTATGTATACGTGTTTGTTCGAGTCAATACTTTCATTTAATTGTTTCACTCCATGCGCTTGAAGGTATTCAAAATATCTCAATGGCAATATACTTTTGAACTCTTCTGTTTCACTAATACTTTTTCTCCATATTTTGTCTTGACAGTTTCCACTTTCAAAACTTCAAACCTCTTATTCACTACAATATCTTTTGAATTTACATAAGGTTTGCGATGTGTGGTTTTATTAAGAGTATTAAAATCCATATTGCATTTAATTACTTGCTTCTATCTTACACACAACACTCCGTTAACTAATTTATGTTGTTCTGATTGCTAGTCGAAGATTTTTTACGTATATTAGATAGGATTGACCTTGATTACCACCGCTGCTTTTCCTACTGTTGGGCACACTATGAAGTCAAACCGGCTTATGTGTATTTGCAGCCTCTAAACATAAGTAAAAAACATAAATCAGAATCCACTTTAATTAAACACAATTGACTTGAATGCGATATTTTGCATCTGACGTACTTTATAACTTCTCGCTAGAAAACCGAATTTAAAACAGCTCTACATTTTCTCTGCACTTACATTTTTCAACGTAGCATACGTGTGTTTTGAATTCACACACGTATGTTCCATTGAAAGTAATATAAAGCCGGTCTGACTTCAAAACGTGCCCACACGTATTTTACATTGAAAGTATATAAGGCCGGTCTGGATTCAAAACGGTGCACGTGTATGTTACATGGAAAAAACATACGCGTACAGCGTTTTGAATTCAGACCGGCCTTACATCACTAATTACATCGATTTCATGGATTACCGGCTGCTCGAAATCAATCAAAGTTTTCTGTTGGCCCTGTTTATTATTTTCGAGTGATAGGAGCGGATAGATGTGAAAATTTTCGAACAATAAATTTAATAGCACACGTGTCAAAAATATTAGCTAAAATTGTACAAAGATGAATGGAAAAACAAGCTAAAGAAATTGTAGGAAAAGATCAATTTGGGTTTAGGCGAAACAAAGGAACACGTGAGGCTATTTTAGCTCTGAGGGAGTAATAGAGAAAACAACAGAAAAAAAGGAAAGTGTGTATATAAGTTTTGTAGGTCTGAAAAAAGCATTCGACAATGTAAAAGAGAAAAAAATGTTCGAAATACTCAAAAAGATTGAAATGAGTTTTAAGGATTGACGGATAGTACAAATCTTATACAAAGAGCAAACAGCGGTAATACAATAAGAGCAGGAACGTAGAGAAGTAAATACTAAGAAATATATATTGAAGAGTCAATCAATACTGTCAAATGCAAGAAGACATTTGAAATTACTATGCAGGGACAAAAGATCAATATGCTTAGATTTGCACATGATATAGCGGTATTAGCATCTAGCAAGGAAGAGTTAGAAGAGAGGTACGGTATGAAAATTAACAAAAATAAAACTAAAGTACTAATATGCAAAGGAGGAGAAAATAAATCAAAAACAAGAATACAAATAGGTAACGATAATTTACAAGAAGTTACGGATTTCTGCTACCTAGGAAGCTAAATAACGCAAGATGGAAAAAATGCAAAATATATAAAACAAAGATTAGCACAAGGTTGTGCTACATTTAACAACAAAAAACAACTACTGTGTTCAAAGATATCAAACACAGAAGCAAGGAAAAGATTGCTTAAAACATATGTGTGGAGCACAGCACTGTATGGCTGTGTAACCTGAACAGTAAGAGAAGTAGACAAGAAAAAGGTAGAAACCTTTGAAATGTTGTGCTTCAGACGAACATATCATGGACAGACATAGTTAAGAACAGACAGGTACTAGAACTGGTCGTGGAAGAAAGAAATATGTGAAAACAGTAAAATATGAGAGATGGGATGATAGGTCGCATACTAAGGCATGACGGAATAGTGCAGAATATATTAGAAGCAGAGAGGAAGAATGAGAAGTAGAGGTAGACCTAAGTTAGACTATTGCACGCAGATAGTGAAAAATGTAGGTTGTGGGAATTTCAGGGAAATGTGTATGCTAGCTCAGAATAGAAATCATTGGAGGTATGCGTCTAACCAGTTCCAAGATGAAAAAACTAATGACGAAATTAAATAATCGTACTTAAACATGATGATTATCACAAGCAACTACAGGTATTGTTTGTGCAATATTCTCGAATAATGCTAATTGTGTGAAAGGATTTCTGGAATACTATTAATTCGGCAAATATCTAAGTGTTAGGGGTATTGGCAGCCACAGACTGCTTAACCCCTTCACATGCCACCGAATCTCGGTGAAATAGGACATATAATTAGAAAACAATAGAAGAGGAACCGAGCTGTATATAGACTGTTGTGCTAATTTAAGAGAACTGTGTAGGCTAGCTCAGAATATAAAAAAGTGGAAGTACGCGTCCAACCGGTTTCAAGATAGAAAACTTAATGACGAAAAAATAAGTGCCTTAAATCTAATGATTATTATAAATAACTACAGGTGTTGGGTGTGAAATATTTTCAACTGATGTTAATTGTGCGAAAAAATATATTGGAAAAACTATTAATTCGGCAAATGTTCTAGTACTGGGGTAACTTGGCAGCTACAGGCTGCTTACCCCCTTCACATACCCTACATGTGATTTTCTAATAATCCATGCGAAGGTACTACATTGACCAGGAAGCGAGTTGTTTTTTACCTCAAAAATTGTGAATTTTGCCTAACTCTTGCTGTTCCAAGCAAGGTAGGGATATTTAACGTGCGTGACAACACTAACACATGGCACCTCCATTTTACCTCTCATCCGAACGAGGGCGTATTTTTGTGAAAAATACTTGCCTAACATTTTCAAGTGGACCGTGTCGGGATTCGAAACCTAACCTTGGGCGTAGTAGTTACACACATACCAACTACGCCACGGAGCCTCCCCTTTTTACATACCTTTATGTGATTTTCCAATGCTCTACCCGAAGGTTACTACATTGGCCAGAAAGCGAGTTTTTTTTACTTGCAAAATTTGGAATTTTGCCAAACCCTTGCTGTTCTAAGCAAGGTAGGGATCTTTAACGTGCGTAACAACACACATACACGAGACCTCCATTTTACCTCTCATCTGAACGAGGGTGTATTTTTGTGAAAAATGCTCGCGTAACATTTTTCAAGCGGACCGTGTCGGGATGCGTACCCGGGAACTTGGGCGTAGTAGTCACACACATACCAACTATGCCACGGAGCCGCCTAAACCCCTTCACATACCACTTAATATCGGAGAAATGTGGAAAAACAAAAGGAGAAATAGAAGGGCGGAATACGTTCTAAGGCATGTATGGGGAATACTACAGAATATATTACAAGCAGAGATAGGAAAAAGAGGCAGAGGTAGACCTAGATCAGACCATTGCACGCTGATAGTGATAAATGCAGACTTTGCAAATTTCAGGGTGTGTAGGTTAGTTTAGAATAGGAAGCAATCAGGGTATGCATCTAACCAGTTTCAGGTTTCAAAACCTAATGATGTTGACAGAAAGACATTTGGAATTATTATGTAGGGAGAAAAGGTTGGCATGCATAGGTTTGCAGATGATAACGCGATATTGGCATCTTGCAAGGAAGAGTTAGACGCAACCCTAAATGAAATGGAAATCGTTTTAATAGAGAGGTAAGGTACGAAAATTAATAAAAATAAAACTAAAATACTAATATGTAATGCAGGAGAAAATAAAACCAAAACTAGAATACAAATAAGAAACGAGAACTTACAAGAGGCTGAGGATTTCTGCTACCTTGAAAGCCAAACAACTTAAGATGGTAAAAGTGTAAAAGATATATAACAAAGATAAGCACAAAACCGTGCTGCATTCAACAAGAAAAATTAACTACTATGTTCAAAGACATCAAACATAGAAACAAGAAAAAGATTTTTGAAGGCATATGTGTTGAGCACAGCACTGTACGTGTGTGAAACTTGGATAGTAGAAGAAGCGGACAGGAAAAAGGTAGATACGTTTTGAAACTTAGTGCTTCAGATGTATGAAAACGATAGCATCGACAGACAAAGTTAATAACAAAGAGAATCTAGAAATAGTAGAAGGAAAACAAAACAGAAGGAGAAATAGAAGGACATGACCCTTTGTAAGGAATATATTACAGGCAGAGATGGAAAAAAAGAGAGATAGTTTTAGACCTAGGTCAGACTATTACATTCAGATGGTGAATGATGTTGGCTGTGTGAATTTCAGGGAAATGTGTAGGTCAGCTCAAAATAGGAAACAGTAAAGGTACGGGTCTAACCAGTTTCAGAACTGAAGACCTAATGATGATTATAAAAATTTTTACCTTGTTTATAAAATGAAGCCATTAAATTTTGTCCTTGGTATTCCACCCTTCCTACTAGCACCAACGATGTTTTCTGTTTGATTTGTTCTGTATTTTCTAACTAACATTTATTTCCATTGTTAAGGATTATTTTAAATACCAGAATTTGACCAATGTTTAAGTTACCACATAATTTGGTTATGATTTAAAATACCACCATTTCCGACCATCATTTAAAATGTCATTGAAAGTAAACTTTTCCTAACCATTTGAAGGTGTTTGAACACACCTACCTGCAAATTAGCGTATGTTTGGATTTTCCACACTACTAATATTGTTTAACCCCACGTAATCTGCTGCGTATTCTTTTCAATAACACGCTAATTAGGATAGATTAAGACTTTAATTTTGTTGTTGGGTATTTGAAATTAGATTTTGAGCCTTTCCCACAAACATATTGTATCCTTGAATTAATAAGTCTCTCCAATGTTATAACGTTTACATATTAAAAAATCTTATTGTATGATTGCTTTCTAATTTCCTGCAATAACTTTTTTTAACCTACTAAATTTAATCCTAACGCCATAATTCCAATGATTCATATACTTTATGTAATTTTTTACCGATTAATATTATTCGAACAAGTTGTAGCTTTGAGCTACGTAAATTGCTTGATTTATTTTCGTCAGAAATTTTTATTACACATGTTATTTTCCAACTACTGACACGACTATGTTGTTGAAAAAATCACTTCTCATTCAAAATTCACACCAATATATTGCTGTGACACCTTTTGTGTTGGGGAAGCCGCTAAAAGGGTGCTGTGACACATCTGTGAGTAGGTACGTTGCTAAAAGGATGCTGTGACACAGATACAAAAATGTAATTTAAAGTTGTTATCTTATCTTCCTTCCTAACTTTTCTTTGCCTGGCTAGCTTAACGTAAATGATGAAATTTACAAAATGAAATAAAACACAGCAATCTTAAGAAAACGTCCAAAACATTTTTCTTTCATACAAAACAGATTATAAAACAATTTACAGTTTTATTTAATACATACATTAATTCCTACGAGTTACTTAATTATTAAAATGTACCTTACCTTGTCAAAAGGTATAAATCTTCCTTAATCAATAGTTGGTTAGTTTGCCTATCTCTTATTACCACGCTTGTGTGTTAGACCAAAAAACGCTTCATAGATATTTCATTAAAGGTCAAAAGGCTTTGAGCTTTTACCTCAAAATTCTCTTCAAATCATCCGCTCACACAAATAAATTATATGAGTAAGACTTGTAGTAGCTTACTAATATAGAAATATTTTTATCAGTTACAATTAAAGAAATCTATAATATATACTTGCAGGTCTCATGTAGCGCTTTTTATTATCTCATCTCCGACGTAGTTAATGATTTTAAATATCTTCTGATTTTATTTTTAAATTGACATTAAAATCGTAGCTTATAAGATTGTCCATATTATTGCATATCTCCATTTAAAAACATCATTTACCAAGAGTTTATATTCTATTGTTTTTGATTAATTGGTTTTAAAGTAGCTATTGTATCGAGGAATATTCAACCTTCATTGTAGTTTGAAACTACTGAAACGTATAAATTTTCATGTCGAAAACTAGTTTACTGCATATAATTCTGTTTTGAATCTTACACGCCGAATGACGAATCACGATTTAATGCATGAATCGTTTTAATCGAGTTCCGATTTTTATATTAAAATTCTAACGTAACTTTTTCCATACTATTCCAGATTTAATTCGAATCTTAGTCACCTACGTGATGTAATATTTCTGCAAATTTCACGGTTCTAATAGTCTAATTAGCGTAAACTATGATTTATGTTTTATTGTAAGGCGCGCTGTTTATCTTTGTGTAATGCACAAAGTTATCCGCTACTATCTTTTTCTTCCGTATTATTATACGTAAGGCAATTAAATCTGGGAATCTTGCTTTATCTTATTTCTGCTCCATTTTACGACTCTTTAATGGGTCGTGGGTCTCTTTAAATAAATGTTTATTTATTAATGAAAATAATTGGGTTCTAAGCATTTCTACTAAGATGGCATATTGTTTTTATAAATTGCAAATCTTCCAGAAAGTGTGTATCTGTGTGTGCGTTCGTGTGAGTATGTGTATCTGTATATGTTGAACCGCTTTAGTCGCCTCTTATGATAGGCAGGTCGTACTGTGGGACTATTCCAATACGGACCCCTACGGGGTGGGGTTAGTCAGTGTGCGGGTGGAAGGATAAAAAGAACGAGGCCAATAAAGTAAAGATGTAATAAAAAAAATGCAGAATCCAGATGTCAGTTTCCAAAAGAAAGCAAAAATTGATGCAACAATCAGGGGGCGCAAGGACTAGGCATGCGGTTTAAGACGTTTGCGTCGCTGACAGGAAGACGAGGCGAGGTTAGGAGTATTGGGATAGTCGTGATAGGCAGGTTTGTCGTCTTTGACGCGACAGATGCTCGTGATACCAAAAGGATCAGTAAGTTTATAGGTCCAAGGAGAAACAACTTTTCTGATGGAAAAAGACCAAGCAGTTTAGGAGCGAACTTAGCATTGAAGTGAGGTGAAGCGACGGACGGATCAAAATTACGGCGCCAAACGGAATTATCTAATTAAAAGGAAACAGGGCGACGGCGGTGGTCATAACCGTTCTGGTTGTTACGGTAGGAAGCGGAAAGATTCTTGAGAACATGGGAGCGGATATTTTTTAAATGTCTGGATTCAGGGAAAGGGTGTTCGGGATCAGGGTAATACATATCGATTATCTCAGACTGTTATCAGAAATAATCGCAAGGTCGGATATGTACACGACCAAACAGGGCAGAAAAAGAAGTACAAGCAAGGATCGCATGTTTGAATATTCGGATGGCGCATAAAACTTGTGAAAGAGTGACGTCCCAGTGACGCTGGTTGTCACGGATATAGAAAGCAAGCATGGTCTTGAGGAGCGGTTAACACGTTCGGCGGGGTTGGCTTGGGGATGGTAACGAGCGGCGAAAAGGATTTTGAAATGATAACGGGCACACAAAGAAGTGAACTAACGACTGCGAATTGCAAACCGTTATCTGTGATAAGGTATCGGGAAACACCAATAAGTAGGAATTTTTGGTCTCTAAGGATTTTGGATACGGATACTACAGTGGCGCTACAAGGATTAGAAATTACTCCAAGTGAGATGAGGAAAAAGATCTAATGTGTCACAGGAAATGATTTGTCAGGGATAGGATAGTTTGGCACTGTTCAATTTTGTGCGCAGCACAAACTGGATAACGTCGTATGTAAAGAACGACGTCAGCTCTGAGGCAGGACCAGTAATAGTTTTGGAGGAGACGAGCACAAGTTTTTGTCACTCTACAATGACCGAAGCTAGAAAGATCGTGATGGAAGGATATCAGATATATACGCTGCACAAAAGGTACGACGATTTTTCAATCGTCCGGAAAAAGATATTGTCATTTACGAACCAGGGAGGATAGCATCTTAGGGAGTTAGGAACCTTTTGCAGCACAGTTCCGTGCTATGGACAGTAGTCTTTTAGGTGCACGTTACACACTCAAAGATCTGAATTTACCCTATTCGCTCCCTTATGAACCCATATTCGAATAAGTCTTGTAAGCATCTAAATCACATTAAGTGCATCTAACCAAGTGAAACTTGCTAGATCAAGCTTACTCTTAAATTGTTAAGAATGCTACGAGGTTTTTGGTGTTCCTCATACAGCTGACTATGAAAGGCTACGACACTTCTTAGAGTCAAATTACGCTCATATTGCTATGTAGATTTTCTCAAAGATATACCTCATTGAAGGCATTTTTCACAATCATACAATGAATTATGAAACTCGGTGCACTTTATAAAGACCCTTGTGGGCGCATCAGACACAAAAATACTTATTCGAAATGCATAGCATATACTTGCTAAAATTATTCCTCATAATTCAAATTCAACAGATTCACTCGCAAATGAATTAAATAACTCATTTGCATTATTTGGTTTTGATTCATCATACTACATTGCTATATATAAATGAGTATTTGTTTAAAGCTTGATCTAAAATGCCCAATAATGACCAAAATGACTTAGTAGAAGAAGTATGTAATAGAAGTCCATTTACATTAACTTTTATAGTCAGTATTACAGCAAGATTGCTATTGAATTTGAATGTCTTTAATATTATGAGGGTGGGTCTTTTGATAGTTTAAGATATTTTAAAAATTTACAGTTATTTTAATTACATGTGATCAACGTTTAGAAATAACCGAAACGCGTAATGTTGTGTATTTTATATTAATTTAATAAAAAAAAAAAAATTAATTTTAATAATTGATCTATTTCCAAGAATAATGTTTTTCTTATTATTAAATAAAGGTCAAGAAATATTAGCGTATATAAATATATATTGCTGTAATAACACCTCGCTTTTGGGCGTCGTTAAAAGTGTGCTGTGATACAGTTACAGTAAATTATAAAATTTAAAATTTCTGACTTACCTTACTTTCTAACTTTTTTTTGCCTGGCTAGCTCAACTGAAGTAAGGGATTTGCAAAACAAAATTAAACACAGCAGTATCAAAAACATCTATACAGTTTAAACTATTTTTTCTCATACAAAAAAATATAGAACATTTACAGCACAGTTTTTTTCAAAGATAAAATTATTCCAAAGAATCACTACCTATTTACTTAATTATCAAAATGTTCCTCACCCAATATTGCTTACAATTTACATAACTAAAATTTCTTCTCCAGCGGATAGTTTACCTGGCTTTTATTTCCACGCTTGTAAGTTTGTTTGGCCAAAAAAAAAATCCTTAAAAGATAGTCTATTTAAAAAGTCAAAGTGCTTCGAACTCTGGCCACAAACTTTTTGGTAAATATCCTTACAAAAGGTATTATATTGTTAGCGCTCAACTGTGTTGATGTAGAAAATACCGATGAGGCCGCTAACGAAGCAGCGCACGCAACGCCACTCAAGGTCGCTTCTTGTATGGTGAAACAACAAGTACGCTGAGGCATTCGTGCAGTCGTAGTTATGAAGTCCGATAGCCTGGTTCGCAAAGCTACCTTAGTTGTATTTTACGAGTTTTGAGCTGTGCATAAAAGCCTAAGTTATTATTTCATCTGAATCACTGTAATAATACGGTAGTATTTATCAACTTACCTTGCGTAATTAACTATCTAAAATATATATATATATATATATATATATATATATATATATATTTAATGCTGTAATTATAGGGTTAATTTAGGGGTAGGTTAAGTCATAGAGGTCGTAGAATAAACAAAAGAAACTCCCAAGTAACAAAAGCACATAATTCCAGATATTAGAAGAGTAAATAGGTCATTATAAATATTATTAGTTGAGAGCACACTGTATATAGCAGTACAAGCGATTAAACGCATATTCAAGAGTAGCTACGAGCAAAGATAAGAATTTAAAAATGTAATGAAACGCATGGAAATTAAATCGATGAAAAACCTGTATAAATTGGCTAGATAAATATTCAAAAGCTGCGTTAATATATCATCATAAACGCAGGCAAAAATTATGCATTATTTGAAAAGCGTACGTGATAGAAAAGTGTTACATTTGTTCAAAAATTCAAATTCAATTTTATTCCATTCAGATTAGAATAAAGCCAACAACAATAATACGTGATTTTACGAACGAAAATTCCTGGGTTTTCGGAATTAAATGTGAGATATAACAATAAATTACGTGACAAATTGAGCATCCTTCCATGCAATTAACCTACACAATTGGTAAAGTTTCCCAAAATAACAAGAAAAAAACATTTAGTATCGCCCAGTACGTGGAGTCAACGAATCGCAAACAAAAGGAGCTGGGCCTATAAATATGATAACAATTGAACAACGAGTTAGTATACTTTTAAAACTGGGCAGTCACTATACTCGAAAGTGCTAAATATTCACGCGAACAGTTAATTAAATTAAAGTAAAATCATTTTAAAAGAGTGTAAAATTATTTAAGCGAGCCGTACTTCTACAGACGTAAGTAAACCAGATTTAATGAAATTATACAATTTCTAATAATAAATAAAACAAGGCTCTTAATAAAGATCTTGTTACGACTCCTGTTAAAACTCTTAATAACGATCTTAAATACAATCTTGGATACGAGTCAGGAAGACTCTGGAGACTGTTGCCTGTTAAATTAATTTGGTAATCTCTGAAAATGGTAAATATTCATTAATTACGGAGATGAAAAACCTTTTATTGGAACAACCTCACTAACAACGATTTGGATAGTATTTTGGTTGGATGTCGACTTTCAAATTCGACTCAGAACATTCAGATTAGACACGAAAATCATTGGAGATGCAGAGAACCTACTGAACCAATCCAGGTTAGATACTTTGATATGATTTATTTCTATAAACTGTTTTATTTCAATAATAATTCAAAATGTATGAGCCAACAAACTGGGGTTTCTTGGATAAATTTATGAAAGGTAATAAGCATTTTGAAACGTTTCAAATGGTCTCTAAATGTAATGAAAAAGCTCGTTTTGCTGGCTTCATTTTCTAAAAATCTGACAGATGTAAATAATTTAAAAGGGGGAAGATATTTGAAAAGGTTGTACATATTTAATCAATATACTGTGTATTGTAGAATTGCTTTATTTAATTGAATCAGCTAGTTGAGGAAAAGAGTTTTAACATTTTTACAGGTGCTTGAGTAATAACAGGAGTATAACACAGCATTATATGGGCTGCACAACCGTGGGGCCTAATATAAGGCGAATATCACAGCATTATATCGTGTCCAAGCGTAGGTGCTTGTTAACCCTAAATAAAATATCACAGTATTATATGGTGCCCAATTCGTGCGGCGAAAGATAACACGGCATTATATGTACGCCCAATTCGTGGGGCGAGAATAACAAAGAAAGATAACACAGCATTTATATGCTCGACCCAATCGTGGGACTAAATATTAATATAATAACAAGTAGCTAACAGGTAAATATCACAGCAATATATATATATATATATATATATATATATATATATATATATATATATTTGTATATATATAATATAGGTAATAATATTCTTAGATTTAGGTCATCATTAAAACTTGGTATATTGAATAAGTTTCACATGTATGTTAAGTAATAACATGTAGTAATAATCTTTTATTTGACGCGTTTCGGTAACACCATAATCAATAAATTTATCTATATATACTAAAACAATTTGTTAACAATTATTAGATTTTTATATAAATATATACATACTAATGTGCAATTTTAATTATAGTACAATATAAGTCAATACATAAAAATAATACTATAAACTAACATTTAAACATGCATCACAGTTTCGCTTCAATAAATGTTGTGAATAACAATATTATAATTGGCTGTGTACTCTAATATTTAATCACTCCACAATATAATATATTCAAATATGTGGGGATTTTTAATAGCCTAAACAATAGTATTTTGGTAGAATATTTTTGTTAAAATTCGGAAGATTCATCTTTTACAAATTAAATTATGGTAAATATTTATCGATCCATTTTGGTCGGTTTTTGAATTTATAGTATTTGGGTATTTATGTATTTGTAAAGTTTCCATTACGTTTCTCTTGTTGTCATTGCTTTCAGTGTCTAAAATATCTACATTATGAAAATCAAATTGGTGTAAGTTGTCAATTGCATGAGAAGCAAGAGCAGTACTTTTTTTATTATTGGTTTTTATGGTATATTTTTGCTCATAAATTCATTTACGCAGGTATTGTTTAGTATTACCTATATATATCCTGTGCAATTAATTTTATAAATTGTGTGTGTCTTATTGTTATGTTCGATGGGTGGAAATAGTTTGGTGAAAAAATCTTTGAATGAGTAGTTTGGTTTATGAATTATATGTATGTTATATTTTTGAAGACAGTTTTTAATTTTTTCAGAAAGCCCTGGGGTATACGTAATTCCAATTCTGGTTTCATCTAGCTGTTTTTTATTTTTATTTTGATTGTTGTAGATTGTATGTATTTTTGATTTTATTATTGGTTTATATACGGAAACGGGATAGCAATAATTGTTGAGAATAGTCTTAATGGTTTCTAAGTTTTTGTATCTAAATTTAGGGTGAGCTAATTTCATACCTCTTTCAATTAGGTTATTAACCACGTTAATTCTATATTGTTTTGGTACGCAGAAATTAAAATTCAGATATCTGAATTATGCCCCTACGAATTGGGCCGTCATAAATATGCAGTGTGCTTGCTCTGGAAAGTAGCCATAAAATCGAGCTGCATAAATTTGCGGTGTACCTACTGTAAAATAAAGTATATATATATATATATATATATATATATAAATATATATAATTTAAAAAAAAATTTCATTACAATATCTCCTGAAAAAGCTTCCCTAAATCAGCATACCACGGCTAGCTCTGCTTCCAGCTTCTTTCGGGATACTTACCCATTCTATGTTTACTCTTTCTCACTTAGACTACCAAATAAAATTACTACTCAAATAATTCATCGAGACATACAACCTTTTATTTAAGGATGGACTTGGGCCGGGCCGGACTTTTAATAAGCCCGGCCTGGCCCGACGCTAAAAAGTTTTGAGAAACTGAAACTTTTTTGGAATTGAACTTTGATCTATAATTTGATTGTCTTTGTTCTAGTTCTTTTAAATTTTTATTTGACCGACTGACAAATCGTGCCGAAGTTTAAGATTTAACACTTTCGGTGAATTACTGAATGCTAAAAATTAAATGAATCGTTTATTAGTATAAATGATACCAAACTTTATCGGTCAATATCTCAAGCATTTGAAAATTGGTACCTAATGTTATTAGAACTTAAGGAACCTGAATGTCAAATAATATTCCGAAGGTTTTCTTAAAAAAAGTTAGATTTTCAAATTGTGGTATGTAGAGGATACCTTGTTCTTTAGAAATACTTACTATCTGATGGAATAGTAAAATGAAGTAATTGTTTTAGGTTGAAAAGTGTTTAAAAAATTATTACCAAAAGATATAAATCAGTACATAGTTCCTTTTATATACCAATAAAATTTTATTTACTTTATCCTTTTTTTATGGCACAAGTTCGATAATGGCATTATTATACATTTTCCCACAATAAATAAAAAATTAGATCTGCAGCCAAATTCTACTATTCAACAATAAATATTCTAGCCCACCCCAAGAAGTCAGAAAACACTAAACGTATTGTTTTCGAAAGTTTTAATAAAATCGTTATTTTAAAATACATGCAGCAGTCAATAATCTAACGCTAATTAATATATACTATATTGTAGCGTTTAAATAGTTATTTGTATATCACAGCCGCGAAATTGTTTTTTAGTGTACCGAGGGAAAGTTTATTGCATAGATTGCTTGCGGTGGAAGCAATATAATCTCAATTCGCTAAAATAATATCGTGGATCTAGGTGCAACCGTTTGCATGGTTCTATTACAAAAAATTTTCACTTAACTGATTAAGCTATAGCTAGAGTTTATACGTTTATATAGTGGCTTTACATCACACGTTGCTATGGAAATGATATATTGATACACCGACAGTATTCTTAAAAATGCCTGATAAATAGCACACTGCTTTAGTACTACATAGTTCAATTTCCTACACTATTTCAGAGCAAGTGTTTTTCCTTTACTCTTCATTTTGACATATATGTTTAGTATTCTATATCTATAAGTTATGTTTTAAAAATGAATAAAGAATTAATCTCTTTTATGATAAGGTGGCCTATAATACATATTCACCTATATTGGAAAAGATCAAAAAAATTGTATTCACACAAAGATGAACCTTTTTTAATATTTGAGTCTTTCATTTCCCACTGATTCGATAACATGTGTATGTGTTTTCACGGAATACTCTTCGAGTTTACTTCAAGACACTGTTTTTTACTTCTCCTCAAGCATATAACGTATCTGTTTTCAAAAGGATTTTTACACCTTACTTCTAGAAAGCATTACCAAACAACATCCTCGTATTTAGAGCGTTGACGTTCTATATCTTTTTCGTGTAATAAACTTGGACATTATATCTCTAAATTTAATTAAAGAAATAACATTACAAAAAGCCATTTAATTTCACAATACTTATACAGAAAACAGACAATTAAATGCAAGTTTGTACGTTAGGCACTTGGTATATGTCAAAATTAAGGCGCCTTAAATAAAAGCATTCCTTGCCTGTATTTAAATTAAATAAAAGTCTCCTGTATTATAATACAGTACAAACATTAAAAGTGTGTTAATAGCCTCTGTGTAAATGTCAAATAAGGGAAAACTTTCGGCCCGAAAAATTTGGGCCGTCCCGAATCGTTTAGTCCGACCGGGCCCGAAAAAAGGTGAGCCCGGCCCGGGCCCTTGCCGAATAAAGTAGTCAACGGCCCGACCCGGATTCGAACCCGAAATCGGGCCGGGCCCGGGCCGAGTCGGCCCGAAAGCCCCAGCCCAAGTCCATCCCTACTTTTATTCATACAAATGAAAAATTTACGTCACCAGCTCAATATTTACAAAATCGGATATAGATATCTTCACAAAATTTTACAATAACAACCATTAACACCTTTTAATTTAATGAATTTAATTTATTTCAATACTTTTTTATATAATTTAAGTAGATGGGTCTACCTTGAAACCCTAAATTGAAATTTACTCTGGTCTATGGTGAGCTCAGTATAAACCCTGTTACTATATATGCATAAATAAATCGCATCTTTGTTTCAACAATTCTAAAGACCCGTGCACTCTTTACATCAAAATTATACGTCATATATTTATACCTTTAAATAGTAAACTCAAATTGTCTTTTTCATATAACCTTCAAATTAGCTTTTATGTTCATAGAATATACGCCCAATATATCAAATCACTATAGCACAAAATAACAGCACAAAATGTTCAAGCAATAACAACAGAAACAAATTTCGTTACCTAGTGTATGCTTTTGCAGCGTCACCTCTGAAGGTGTTGTCCAACCAAACCTCGTCGTTACATTCCATCGAACATCTTTCTGCTACATGTACATCAAACTCATCCAGACGTTATTCAAATTTCTGCAGACGCCTTCAATATATCTACTCATATAATTGTCCAGATATGTTATTCAGCTTCCAAATCTTTCATACGATTAGCACCCTCTTTCAGAAAATAATTAGGCTCGCTTACCTCAGTAACAACTTTTTCGTTATTCGAATGTATTTACATTACAGCACCGTTTAACTAAGCACCTACTCGTGCTTTCAAAACACATTTAATTTAAATTGCAAACGGAATGCACTTATCACCCATTTAAAATTATTAAAGTAGATGTTACCATGTATGTCTGAAGCGAACCGACGAAGTAAGAGAGTCAGAGAAGAAAGCCTCGCTACGTTTCGTAGTGTATTTATACGAATTCCAGCCTACCTCCTGTACCCTACTTTCGTTGAAATTCACCACCACCGTAACTTGGTTTTAAAAATCCACATGTAATAATTTTTCAAAACCAGGAATTTCTCGTTTCACTCCGCTTTTAGTCCGAAACACTGGCTATAATACAACGATTACCAAGCTCCAAGAAATTTCTCTCATTCCACTTGCAATCAGCCAATCAGAAAGATTTTTCTCCTTTTAGGTCTAGCATCCAACTATGTTCTCCTCGTCTAACTCATATTTACCGTCTTTATTAATATCCCACTACAGCAGCTTAAAATCGATATCGTGGTTAGCCTCTACAACTTATCGCGCACTTTAGACGAGTGTTTTATCCAACGTCTGTTATATGTCATCCTTATTTACCCTATGCTAATGGTATCCCGTCTCAACTTGCCTTCAAACCACATGCTGTTTTGCAGAAAATACTGTTTTTTTCTTATTATGTTTCGAGTTGGGTAAAGATGTTCCAAACGTATATGATAAACCAACAAAATTTTTAAAAATCCAATTTATGGAAATCTGAGACATCAAAACCGTATCTGTCAAAATACAATTTTGTTTTAAAATCGATTACAACATAACCAATTTTACCAAAAAGTGGTTTGTATACATACCAAAATCGGTTTGTCAGGACTGATATTATTAAAAACCAATTTTTCAAAACCGATTTCACAAATACGATTTTAACCGGTTTTTACCGAAGCGGGTTTTACCAGAACCGGCTTTCGATTAATAAAACCGCTTTATCAGAATCGATTTACCAATGCCGATTTTACCAAAACAGGTTTTAGTGAAAACCGATTTTACCAAAATCCAGTGTTACCAAAAGCGGTTCTATAGATACCGGTTTATTAACACTGGCTTGCAGTTTCGATGATAACTAAGCGGTAAACCTGTTTTAAACACATACACTTGCAGATTGGTACTCGTATATTTTATTATTTAATCTAACAGAAATTACATATGCATAGTTATTATTGTACAACATTTTAAAAATAAAAGAACACTTTGCAGAAAATAATGTTGTTCCAGTAGTTATACGATACAGATAACTGTACGTACATTTATTAATACAATCTTTAGAAAATATACAGTCAGTAAACTATCATGTGGAGAACGTGGGGCATAAAGTAACTACATGTGAACACATTTTCTATAAGTGGAAATTATGAAACTAAAAGATTTAAATACATTCGAACCAAAAATAATACTTGTATACGATTACACCTATTAATATTAATTTCTAATTAAAATTATACGTAGTGACATAAAATGTATATAAAATGCAAATTTCCACAAATATTCACAAATTACGAAGAATTTTTGAATTTTTTATATCCGAATGGAAGTGAAGTGTGGTTATCAAAAAAATTTACGCTTTGTTGAATTTGGTTTGTACATTTTTGTCTCAGTTCTTGTAACTAGTTCGTGTTCCTCTTTTGTTCTGATACATTTCGAAACAATAAATATAGGCATCGTTGTGGTTAAAACCATCTTTTTAATGCTTTCAAAGTTTACAAGTTGTGCGGTTGTGTAGTTGAGCGAAATACCCTTTACTTTGCAAACAAAAACTTCTTCTTGTTTGTCCGTAGACACAACTTTATATGCGTAATTTTTGGACCTCCAGACACAAATTCGTTGATATAACTACCAGGCCCGTACGTCTCCAATTCATCTGTCACATCGCCTATTAATTTTCCAGTAGAAACATCATATTCTCCTGGTCTAGAAACGTAAGTTATAGAGTCTGTGTCCTAGTAAAGAACCCTGCCGGCAAGTTAATGAAGATAGCTGTTCAGTTTAAGTCTAGCTTGAGCGGGTACAAAAGCTGCTATTTCAACATTTACGGTAGCCTGTACATCACAGGCTTCTTCTCTATATTGCCAGTTAACAACAACAGTATTTTCGTTAATCGGCAATACGTGATTAGTAGTAATGCTTGGATTTGATAGCATTCCAAAAAACTCGTTTGGATTGCTGACAATATTTGTTTTAGGTTAATTTTTTCTTTGGCCTAGTTTTCCTCAAAACGAATTCAGTATAAGTTTAGTTAGTGATCGCAAACCAGGGTTGTTTAGAATTTCAGCATACTCCATCCGAATATCTTCGTTGTTTAAGAAATCGTTAATATATTTATCCTTCTCTGGCTGTGAAGAACAACTTGCTGACCAACCCAAAGCCTGCTGCTTTATTTTTAGAAATTTGTTCATCATTTCTCGAAAAAGACCGCCAACTTTTTTAGCTCTATCAAATTGATCTACCTGATAAGACCAAACCTCGTAAACCTTTATTATCTTGTAACCTTTTTCAAATCCTTTTAACACCACGTCGATTACCCACATACCGGTTAGTGCACGCTCTTATTCGCTGTGATTCGGTTATTATGTAATTTAGACAGAACTGATGATCAAAAGCCAGTTCATTATGAGCTATTACCACAACTCGTTTGAATTTTTGTTTTGCTGCTAAAATGTACTTCATGAAGTTAATTATAACATTTTCCTTGTAAATCACTTGTCTGTATCCACAATTCTGACAAAAGTATATATTGTTTTCATCTACAAATACGTAACACCTACTTGCTAATACACATAAGTTGGATTCATGTAGGTAATTACCGTTATCTAGAATCTTTTCTTACATCCTTTCCAAGTCATAAAAAATAAAGTTGACATTTGTTGTTTTTTACTTTCCAGTATCGGGTTGCATGTAACAGAGATGACATCAAGAAACGTGAATACCGCATATTTGTCAATATACTTCATATAAATAAATATACCGATTCATTTGTAATTATAAAAAATAAAATATATATATAGATATATATATATATATATATATATATATATATATATTGCTGTGAAACCTCCATCATCCGTGAACTACGCTTTTCGCCTCGGCTGCTCACCTAATTTTATAAACCTCCTCATTCATAAAAATTAAACAACACATTCCTACCACAAACATCAACGTTAACTCTATTTACATCAATATTCAGAATACATTAAATTTTCAAATTAAATTTCAGCATAAAATTCAGTTTTAAAAAGAATTTCAGGATTAATTTTATTATCATTTTACTGTGCATCCAAAATTAAAGTCCTTGTTGGATGCATACTAATTAATATAACAATATAAGCAGACCGGAGTCTGAGTATAAAGGGAGCATCTACCACCCCTTTACGTTAATTAACCAGGTTCGTCTAATTGAGGTCAAAGACATACCCACATTTTCATCATATTCCCGAACATCAAAACAAAATACCCCTTTTTACTTAAACAAGCAAATTTCATCTTAAAATTAAACTTTTATTGTTAGAACAATTTCACTAATGTCCATTTAAAGTAAATCAATTATAAAGTCATTCAATACACACAAAAATGTCAAACAAAATAGTATAATTTACCTGAAGGTTACTGTCCTCGTAACTTCAAAGTATCGTTTCTTTAGTTAATCACACCATTCAACAGGATTATATTTACGGCTTCTGATTCTCTACGCTTTTAAAATTTTCTCCATCACCATCCATTCAAAGTCGTTTCTGGGCCTTTCCGCAACTCATCTGTGTTTATCTGACCCTTGTTTCATGGATCCAGACACGTATTTGAACCATTTAATTATTAACACCCCGAAAAATAGCAAAGAAATTCATGCTTCTGTCACCTATATATACGCAAAAACTGCCTACTTTTGTGTATACATTCGTCGTTGTAAATTTTGCTGATTGGTACAGTGAAACTAAATTTTATTACCTTGTATCTAAGTGCACTGAAGTACATTCATGTTAGCACGTAAATAACAAGCTATTTTGAATCACTAAAATATACTAGCAAACTTTAAATTATTTAATCAAACTAAAATGCACGGTTTAATATTTTCAATCAAGTCGCGTATGTACGAGCTTTTAACGCATCGAATCGTCAAAAGTCTAAGAGGGCTTGTTTATCTTCATCTCGGTATATATAGCAAAAAGCCTGTCTGTCGGTCGAGTCTCTAAAACGGGTAATTCTAAAGAATTCCTCATTCTATGTTCCCAGTCTGTTCTTCGCACGTCGATTTTACGAATTTTCACTCGCCCCATTCAAATCTCAGAAAATTTCCACACGGCACGCAAGCATGTCCGAGAAAAACTAATTGATTTTGTACAGAAATTGTTGTTCTACCTCTGATATTTGCATCCTATTTTTAACCAATTGTGACCCCGTGACGTTGCTTAAATCCCGCCTTCTACAATATGTGTCTTTGCTTGACGCATTTTCTCTTTCCTTCTCTACCGTGTTCTTATTGGTGCAACTTGATATTCTTTATTATCGATTATTTTAGTCCACATGGAGTGTGAAATACCCAGCTTTAGCAATTCTCGTAACTATTATGCGACGTTTTCCCAAGATTCTTTGAAACATTAATTATCTGCAAAATTTACGCCGAATGAGCTTTTTAAATAAACCCAGGTGTTTAAACATACTATTAATTTTCAGAGCCTTATTCCGTGGTATTTTAATCTTGGGTTTTTACAAGTTTCTATAGGTATTATATGTTATTAACGGTTTAATTAACTCCAATTAAAATTGATTTCTATCCTTTTCATTTTTAGCGAATACAACTTAAATATTAATTATTATACGTACACTTTGTTTTACTACCGGTTACTTAAAATAGGGTTAATTAATATAAACTTTGCACGTAATTTCTCTTTGTTTAGGAATAATTACATTACACGCAGAGCTTTTCAATACTGCTTCTTTTGATATAAAGCGTCTTATAAATAATTTAAATTTACTGAAACAACCGAGTTTATTTATGCTTCATGGTTTTAATAACGCGTATTATTTAATGAAATTCCTTATACACGGTGATTAAAATTATTTGATGTGATTATTTAATTTTCTACCCTGGTCTAAATATGAGTAATATATATATATATATATATATATATATATAGAAATAACTATTTACACAATAACAGTAAAATATATATAAATATATATATATATATATATATATATATATATATGGATGTAAACTGAATACGTTTTCCAAGAATTGTGTATTACTCAGTTCAAGACAATGCCATATTTAATAGTAATGTGAGGACTAAAGTATCTGTAGTGTTATATTTGTTCATGCATCTTTATTTACTGATTTACAATTACTTCGTATAGGAGTATATAACAAGTGTGTTTTAGATTAATTTAATGCCATCATTTTATTAACTATTGAAGAAATATTATTTTGTACTCAAGGTCACTGGAATAGGACTTAAATTTCTATGCCCCCAAAGCGGTAGAAATCAATAATTTACATTTGGCTTTCCAAAAGGAGGGTGTGCGCAGCAATTTAAACAGGCCGAAAAACGTTTAAGCTCACTATCGGTCCTATTTAATACGAATTACAAATTATATATTGATCTTAATTGACTACGAATAATAAAAAAAAACGTAAAAATGAAGTTCCTTTAAACAAAATGATTAAATCAACAGAGTCTGTTTTGAGAGAATGTCCAAACCTAATTTCGCCCACACTAAAATTAAAATTAACAATTTCAAATCCTGAAATGCCAAAACTTTACTGTTTACCAAAGATTCACAAAAATAATAAATCGATGAGACCAATAGTTTCAGGTATCAACTCACCGACTTACTATTTATCACGATGGCTGTCAAATGAATTTAAGAATTTAAAGTTTAATAGTTTGTCTGTACAAAACTCTTTAGAGTTCATTAATAAAATTAAAAATATCACATTAGAAGAGAACGAAATCTTAATTTCATTTGATGTCAGTTCATTATTCCCTAGTGTTCCAATACCACGTACTTTAACATATTTAAAGGATGTTCTTATAGATAGTGATATTGATGATGATAAAGTTGAGGACTATATCAAGCTTGTTTCGCATTGCATGTCCCAGAACTGTTTTCAATTCAACAACAAGTTGTACGAACAACATGAAGACACAGCAATGGGAAATAGCTTATCACCTTTCATAGCAAATTTATTTATGTCTCGTTTTGAAACCGAGTTAAAAGAAAACTCCAAATACTTCCCAAGAATATGGTTAAGGTACGTGGATAATATTTTTGCAGTTTTTGACACTTCTAAATCAAATGTTGATGATTTTCTTAAAGAAATGAATTCAAAATTTCAAAGCATAAAATTTACGTATGAACTAGAGAATAATGGACAATTACCCTTTTTAGATACATTAGTAATTAGAAATGGTAATAAATTAGAATTTGACATTTATAGAAAAGAAACCAATGTAAATCGCTTTATTTTGTCTTCCTCTAATCATAGCATACAACATAAGTTGGCTTCATTTAACTTTTTAATTAATAGATTATTGAATTTCCCTTTAAATAAAAACAGATTTAATAAGGAATTTGCTCTTATTAAACAAATAGCGAATTACAATGGTTTCTCTTCTGATATTATAGATAATATTTTAGAAAGTGTAAAAATAGGATCAACATCCGTAAATCAACGACTTTGCAATCAACCACCTCTAACGATAATGTTAAATATGTTAAACTTCCGTTTCACAAAACCACAAAGGGTCTTGATAAAATATTCAAACAGTGTAATTTCAAAATTGCTTTCACTAATACTAATAAAATTAAAGATTTGCTAGGTAATCCAAAAGACAAGGTGGAAAAATTGCAAAAGTCGGGGATTTATGAAATTAGTTGTGCAGGGCCAGGGTGTTTTCAAAAATATATTGGTCAGACCATAAGGAATGTAACAACAAGATTTAAAGAACACATTGCTCACTTCAAATATGGTAAATATGAAAGGTCTCAGGTCGCCAAACATATATTTGAAACCAGCCACCCCGTTAAACTAGAAAATGTTAAATTGTTAAAAGCGGTACCAACGTTTTCCTCCTTAAATGCCTATGAATCAATTAAAATTGTTAAACATAAAGGACCCCTCTTGAATACCGATAAAGGGCCAATAGAGTCACCTGCTTTGCTTTCCCTATTGGTCAACAACCATTGAGGAAGCAAGATTAAACTGGTTCCGCTTCAGTAGATTTAGAAATAGTATAAATTAAGTAGATTTAAGTTATAATGTCACAATTCACTTGTTTGTTGTTGAGAACACCAGCGTGCGGGTGAGGAGAATATCCTCGATAGTGTTTAAAGCAACAATATAGTAAATTATAGGTTGGGAAGGTTCACTTCAGCCTAAGTGGTGAGGAGAATATCCTCTGAAGTGTTCCAGAACAACAGCTATATATATATATTATTTTTTTTCTACTGATTATGACCACATAGTGGTCGAAATACGTATCTAGTAATTCAAATATTTTTTGTGGTTAAGGTTTTTTTTTTAATTTTATTTAATTGACTACGGTTAAAACATACGCAAGAGCGCGTCACCGACTACAACATATAAATCCTCGAATAGTATTTAAAAGCGTTATTTATTTGTGGTTGAATGGTTAGAGCACCCGCCTTGTAATTCAGAGGTAGCGGTTTCGACTCCTGCTAGAGGCACTAACTTTTTTCCAAGAATCATATTGCTGTCACGTCAGCGGTCCAGACCGGTGTAGGCATCGCCGTGGATCAATGTAGTAAGCGTAAGACTACCGATCCCAAGGTCCCGGGTTCAAATCCCGACACGGCCGACTGCTTGAAAAATGGCAGGTAAGCACTTTTCACAAAAATTACGCCCTCGTTCGGATAAGAGGTTAAATGGAGGTCCCGCGTGTGAGTGTTGTCACGCACGTTAAAGATCTCTACCTTGCCTGGAACGGCAAAGGTTCGGCAAAATTCTAAATTTTCAGGCAACAAAAAACTCGCCTCCTGGCTAATGTAGTACCTTCGGGTGGAGCATTGGAAATATAAATGAACGGTCCAGAGCGGTGTAGCGTTGTGTAACGCGTCCACCAATTTATACGGTCAACAACCTCCCAAATTCACAAGAAATTTTGGGGGTGGTCCACCTCCACCCGGGAGTGCGAAAACGGAGCGGTTTCCAAAAATTTCCTAAGACCCTCAAAAAGTTTAAGATATGACCCACCCTAACTCCAAAAATTACTAGGACCCCCAAAAAATTTAGTGTATGGCCCGCTTCCAAAAAAAAAGAATTTGAGGGTATACCTCACTCAAAATGCTTGGGAAATGGCCCACCCTACTTATTGTCTTTATTATTGATAGTGATAATGCCCTGTTTCATACTTCATTCTTGAGCAAAGCTGTTATAATTTTTACGATTTCCGGGTCTTGGATTAGTTTCGTATTCAAGAGTACATCCTACCAGATGGAAGCGACGTACTTTTTGTACAAAATCTTTGGTTATAATATACTTTGCATTTTTAATTTCACTCGGAGTAAATATATACAATGTACAACAAAACTGTTTCGTACCAAAATTATTTTTGAGGAATAAATTAACAGTCCTACACCTCCGAACGATAAACAGATACTGAACAAATTTAGCTCCAACGTACAATTGGAATGGTACACCGGATTATACCTGACGAAACTTGTTTGTTAGAACTAACAAATTAAAGAATTACGTCATGCTTTAAATATTTCACATTCATTTATCAAATTTCGCTGCTCAATCCGATATTAGCGAAACTTCTTATTGGGTTTTACATATGAAAGTAAAGTGTATGCCTTTCCAAGAATTGAACTAGGTCAGTTCGTAACAAATAATGCCATATATATTTAACTCCAATGTGATGACTAACGCATCTTTATAAGATATTAATTAAATATCTGATTTAGAATTTAATCGCGTATAGCAAATCGAACAAAACAAGTTTTTCAATAATTTAATGCCATCATTTTATTAAATTGGGAAAATATTTACACGCAAGGTCGCTTCAATCAGACTTGAATTCAGGAGCCTCAAAAAGAGTGGTGAGCAGTAATTTACATCTGACCTCCTATGAAAAAGCAGGGCGATGGTGCAATTACAACATTATTGTATAGGTTTGAAATTCTACAGTACAATAATAATTGTTACAAGAAATAGATTTTTGAAAAAACTGTTTGTATATATTAATTTATTGCCATAATCTTATTAAGCAGCGCGGAAATATTTGTACGCAAAAGTCGTTGATGCCATAGGAATGCCTTTGTATGTAGTAACTATTTTTATAGCATTGTTAAATAACGTGTTAAATACATAGGATACACGCGAGCAGTTTAAGAAATATATTCACGTCATTTATTCTAATAAGTTTGATGGTCCAGTGGATTTAGGCTACGGATCGGACGGTCCCGAGTTGGGTACCGGCGCGGGGCTCAGACTTTTTTTCCCCAACCAGATTTCGGCGACGTTAATAATAAAATCCATTACATAACAATCAATTATTGATTAATATCGATAATTATCCCAAAATATTTTCGGCAGGGGGTGGGTCAGCGTGGACCACGCCCCACTCAAGAATTTTCCCACAATACCCCAAAATTTTTACAAGTTATGTCCCACACGGAAGTCGGTTACCCTACCCCAAAATTCTACAAAAAATTTGGCGAATGACCCGCCTCCGAAAAAAAAATTTGGGGTATACCCCACTCAAAAAGTTTGGGAAATGGCCCATCCTAACCCTCAGAAATTACTAGGACCCCCAAAAAAATTTGGGAGTATGGCCCACCCGGAAGCGGCAAACATCAAAGGGCCACGCTCCTCAAAGAAATGTTCCCACGGTACTGGTAGCGGTAAACATCAATGGGCCACGCCCCTCAAAGGAATGTTTCCACGGTATTAAAAATTTTCTTAGGCCAATGGTTCCTAAAGAATGCTTAGTTGAAGAAAACTATTGTACAGATTTTTGTTACTAGATGTGTAGGCCAATGGGTCCTAAAAATGCTTAGTTGAAGAAAACTATTGTACAGATTTTTGCTACTATAGTGCGTTTAACGAACAGATTCAGTAATTAAAATAATAGGATGGGCTTAGTTGCGCAGTACAAACTGAGCATAAGCGTGATTTACAGCGATCAAATTTAACACCTTACTGTAACTACAAATGCGCGCATCGGTTGAATAGTAATTTTCAAATATTGTAAAAGTATTTTCAACGTTCTGATTGGTTGCTCAAAACCATGTGGCAATTAGGAGTTCAAATAAACTCACAAAACTATACGATTAAATTTTCAATACATTAAAAATATTATCAGAGAGAATGTTTTATTATTCCCCACGTTTTCAGTAAGAAAGGCAATATTAATTAGAACTTTAATTTTTTCATATTGTTAGAGTACCGAGAACGGATATGTTAGTTACGGAATTTTCCGTACTGTGTTGAATGTAATTTGAGGTTGAGGTCATGTTCTTCGTTATGATATGCAAATAGAAAAGAAAATATTTCTGACTACAGATTTTTATGCCTGTCTAATGGCATTCACAAATTTGTTCTGCAACACTTGTTTAGAAACGTTTGTTATTGGTTTATGAAATCTTCACAGTAATTTATTGCAAGAATTATAAATAAAAGGTTTTGTATACAAAATGCATTTCAGAATCAAACTCATTGATGATGGTAAATAGGAATCGAGTGATGGCATTATTACAACAGCAACAATCACATTAATAATTAATGTTGATTAATGGCCAATGAATGAATCGTTAGGAATTTATAGTATATGATGTGAATAATTGACAATATGTTAATGAGAAACAGATTTCCATGCTATACTATTTTTTTTTGGTACACATGCTATCCGTGTCAGTTATGTATTACGAAAATGGTGAGATAGTTAAAGAGAGTACGAGTGAACAGTGTATCAAAAAGCAACTTTATAAAACAATGGATGGGCCTGCTGTGCATATATTAATTTAGCTTGAGTATTATTACAACAACTAACACAATTTTGAATAACCAGAAAAACCATGCGATGGATGATACCGACTAATTTATTGTTATATTACTATAATGATTAAAGTTAATATCTATTACAAAAATGTGTGCTGTAATCGTGATAATCATAATTTATAGAATAGTATGTACAGCAAATAAATGTTAAATTGTTCAATAAATGAATAAGTACACAGAGCATTAATTTTCGGTTTCTGATTCTTCAGACGAAGACGAATCATCGACTCCTAATTGTATAATCAAGGGCTCCACTTGAACTTCCATCACAATGTCCAGTTGCCACATTTTAATCTCTAAATCTTGAACATGGCAAATAGAATTTTTCCAGTTGTCTGATGTTACGTTTGCAACAGCTTCTTGAAACAAGGGACGAAGATCTGCCATTTTAAATGTTTTATTTTTCTTGCAACTTCACCTTTTATCTGTGCCCATATTAATTCTATCGGATTTAATTCACAATGATATGGCGGCAGGCGTAATACTGTACGGTTAGAGTGTCTTGCCATTTCATCAACAACAAATGTTGGAATAACAGCTGCTCTCCTAACAAGAACAAGAAGTTCATCTTTGACCATATCTTCTTCGTAGTCGATAGATTTTTCAGTTAACCATTTTTGAATACATGCTTTTTTTGTTCCAGTATTTGGTATCTTTTCTAGTTTTCTACTATGATAAGGTGCATTGTCTAACACTATAACAGCATTTTCATCGACACTTTTAAGAATTTCTTCAAACCATTGTTCAAAAACAAGAGCTGTCATTTCTTCATGGTAATCACCTGTTTTCTTCGACTCAAACACTTTCAAACCACCGCTGACAAAACCTTCCTCCGAGCCAATATGGAGAACTACCAGACGTTTTCCTTTTCCTGATGGATCTTTTAAACCAGTCGTTAATCCATTAATAAAGGCTTGTCTTGGATGCAGAATGGTAGTATCTTTCCAAACCTTGCTTACGGTATGGCCAGCAGTAAGCCACGTCTCGTCCAACCAATATATTTTTCTTCTCTCATCCCTGTATTTCCTTATTTGTCGTAAATAACGTCGTCTCCACGCAACTATTTCACTTTTCTCTTTAAGGACACTATTTCTGGACCTCTTTGAGTATCTATAATTCAACACATATTTTAACCACATCTATTCTGTTAAACTATATAAGTACATACTTAAAACCAATTTCATTCAAGAGGGTTCTCAGAGTGCTTCGTTTTAATTGAGGCATCTCGTTATCTACAGACACGGCGGATAAAACTTTGTTTACTGTAGGTGGATCATTGTTTTCAAAAAAGAAATGAACCATACGTCTAAGATGACTCTTAGTTTTATCGTCAATGTTGTCCAAAATTGCTCGTTGTCGATGGTACAGTTTTGGGGAACGTAATACATAAGTTTGCTTGTATTCACGTAGAATGTTGTACACACTTTTATCAGTAATACCTACAATGATAAAATTTAATAAATAAATGGTGTTCATTCAAATTTATTAACATCACCAGCTGCTTTTGCAGTAAATGTAATATTTTCCGTTTTATTGTTGTTGGGATTTTGTTCAACGCAAACTTTAAAAATATTTAAAATCTGCTGTTTATCCTCAACGGAAAAATGCCTAGACGGGCGCTTTTTAGGGGGCGAAAAACCCTGTTGATCCATGTTACACGTAATTAATTGTAAATAACCTACACAAATGTAATAAGTATTGAAAAATACTGTTTTTGAAAAAAAAAGTACAAGAGCAAAAACTACGAAAGACGAGTGAACAAAAAATAAAGCAAAGACAAACACGAAAAACTAATTGACATTTGTAGGTTAATGTTACAAATTGAAATGTGTGGTTGTGTGAATCCGGCCAACCAATACAAAATCTTTATTTAAACTTGGCGCTGATTTATGGGCGGAGCATTTACTGAATCTGTTTGTTAAACGCACTATAGATGTGTAGGTCAATGGGTACTAAAAAATATTCCTAAAAACTGAATGTAATAGACTCCTCCGTCGTGGGTGTTGGTTGAAAAGTAACCTGAATTGACCCTCAATTCTTCCTTATGGAAATTTTAATGGTTGGTACAAAAATGACGAGAAGACCTTAGATTTTTCCATAAGAAAATACATGGGAAATTTGCAGGTTTTGCGCTAGAGCGAAGGTACCTTACCTACTAATACGTTAATAAGTTCCATAATTCTGTTTTCTATTTAAGTCATTCGTATACCAATAGAATTTATTTTTATTCGTTGTATTTTACTGCATACGTTCTAAAAAAGATGTCTTAATTAATATTTAAACGTCCAGTATGACCTTGCATGCGGCTTAAATTACAACTCTTACAATTCGTATTTACCAACAAAAAGTATTTTATAAATACATCTACTACTATGACTAAACAATTTTGAATGAATTGCCGATCCTGAATGAATGATCTAATTATTTACAAATTTTTTATAACGGAAAGGTTTTTACATCATTAGTTCTCACATTTCTACACTTCTCTATGTGATATGACTCTTTAGAGTGATATTACTTACATGTTTATTAAGTGATAAAATTTTTATTTATCTTCGTGAATTTATAGCTTATTAAAAAGTTTTATTTCGCTTTATTAATTGAGCTGTTCATACATGTTGCTTACTATCTTACGAAATAATTACATGTCATTTGTGATTTATGGTCGTATAAGCTTTTAAATTCACTAATTGCGCTGCTTCCATTCATGTTGTTTTATAGTAAATGATAATTAATTCTTATTTGCTTATGGTTTATAGGTTCATTTGCCATCTGAGTTTTATGCTACCACAATGACCTAGAAGCATCTAGAAAACTTAAGCAGTTTGTTTAAATTCACGTTTCGCTTCAAATACTTTTAATGAAAAGATATCTGAGAGTACTTTCAAAAATGTTTTCAGTAAAAATTCTACTGTAAAAGTTAACGTGCAGCGTTTTAGTTTAGTACTTCTTTAAGAGGACGTATTTTAGAATCTTTCTACGGTCTGCATAAAATGTATTAAAAAAATTATTTTTAATGATACTCAGTGTTGGAGAGCACGGGTATTTTAATCAAGGAATGAGTTTGTATTTTCGCCGATTGCGCAATTATTCAGAACCTATTGTAATTAACAACACGGGTTCATTTATGTCTAGTAAATAAGGTAATACTAATAAGCTTATAATACTATACAGGGTATTTCCTTACCACTAGTATATTGTACAGTGTGTAAAAAAAGTAAGTATTAGAAAATTTAGATTTTCCTTGGTTTTAGGTCGATTTATTTATTTATTTATTCAAGAAATGAGATTGTATAGTGTCTTTTGATTGGGGCAACTCTTAAACTTCTGTCTCATAAATAACAAGATATTATGATTCATCATCATTAGGTCTTCAGTCCTGGAACTGGTTAGACGCATACCATCATCGTTTCCTATTCTGAACTAACTTACAGATTTCCCTGAAATTTGCACAGTTTGCATCTACCACTATCTGATCTAGATCTACATCTAACTTTTTTTCCCTATCTCTGCTTGTAATATATCCCATATTATTTCCCAAAAATTTCTTAGACCATATTCTTCCCTTCTATTTCACCTATTTTTTTTCCACAGACATCCTTGTTCCCCTACTATTTCTATAACCTATTTGTTATTAACTTTATTTGTCCATGCTATTATCCTCAAACATCTGAAGCACAGCATTCCAAAAGGCTGCTACCGTTTTTCTGTCTGCTTTTCAGACTGTCCGTATTTCATGGGCATACTGTGCTGTGCTCCACACATATGCTTTCAACAATTTTCTACTTGTTCTATGTTTGTCGTCTTTCATAATAGGCGCTGTTCTTTCTTGTTAGATGCAGTTCGGTCCACTTTTATTGTTTTACAATTATATACCCTATTTCTCCGACATTCAGTGGTTGTGAAGGGGGGTAAGCAGCCTGTGGCTGCCAAGCTCCCTGAACACTTAACCATTTACCGATTAATAGTTTTTCCAATATATCTTTTCGCACAGTCAACATTAGTTGCAAATATTTTACAACCAACACCTGTAGTAGTTTAAAATATTCATCAGATTTATCTGCGCTTATTTTTTCATCATTAAGTTTTCTGTCTCAAAACTGGTTGGACACGTACCTGCACTTATTTATATTCTGAGCTAGCCTACACAGGTCCCTGAAATTCACACATAGCCTATATACAGCTCAGTTCTCCTTCTATTGTTTTATAATTTTATGCCCAATGTCACCGAGATTCAGTGAAGGGAGTTAAGCAGCCTGTGGCTGTCAAGATCCAACAACACTTAGACATTTATCACAATAATAGTTTTCCAGTAAATCTTTTCACACAATTAACATTATTCGAGAATATTGCCCAACCAATACTTGTAGTTGCTTATAATAATCACCATGTTTAAGTACAGTTATTTTCTTCGTCATTAATTTATCCACCTTGGGACTGGTTGGATGCGTACCTCCATTGATTTCTATTCTGAGCTAGCCTATACATCTCCCTCAAACTCCTACAGCCTACATCTTTCACTATCTGTGTACAGTTAACCTAAGCCTACCTCTTATTCTCTTTTTCCTATCTATGCTTCTAATATATTCCCTCATGCCGTAGTATGTGGCCTATCGTCATATCTCGCCTATTTTTTACCATTTTCCACATATTTCTTTCTTCCCCTACCATTTTTAGTACCTCTTCGTTCTTAACTTTGTCTGTCCATGATATCTTCATCATACGTCTGTAGCACCACATTTCAAAGGCTTCTACCTTTTTCTTGTCCGCTTCTCCTACTGTCCAAGCTTCACAACCGGTCAGTGCTGTGCTCCACACATATGTTTTAAGCAATCTTTTTCTTGTTAAATGTAGCAACCCTTTTGCTCATCTTTGTTTTATAACTTTTGTGCTTTCCCATCTTGCGTTATTTGGCTTCCTAGGTAGCAAAAATCCTTAACCTCTTGTAAGTTCGTGTTACATATTTGTATTTTTGTTTTTGTTTTATTTTCCCCTCATTGGCATACTAGCATCTTAGTTTTAGCTTTGTTAATTTTATACCGTATCTCTCTGTTAGAACCGTTTCCATTTCATTAAGAGCAGCTTCTAACTCTTCCTTGCTAGACGCTAATACCGCTATATCATCTGCAAATCTAAGCATATCAATTTTTTGTACCTGCATAGTAATTCCAAATGTCTTCCTGCATTTGACATTATTTATTGCCTCTTCAATGTACAAATTAAAAATTAATGGGGATAAGGCGCATCCCTGTCTCACCCCTTTCCTAATGTTTACTTCTCTACGTTCCTGCTCTAATTCTATTACTGCTGTTTGCTCTTTGTATAAGCTATATACTATTCGTCTATCCCTATAACTCATTCCAATCTTTTTAAGTATTTCGAACATTTTTTTCCATTTTACATTGTCGAATGCATTTTCCAGGTCTACAAACCCTATATACACGCTTTCCCCTTTTTCTATTGTTTTCTCCATTATCACTCTCGGAGCTAAGCTTTCCGTGTTCCCCTGTTTCGCCTAAACCCAAATTGGTCTTCTTCTAGTATTTCTTCAGCCCGTTTTTCCATTCGTCTTTGTACAATTCTAGTTAATATCTATCCGTGTCCTTTTTTTGTATAGTTATTATAATGTTACGTTTGGAATCTTTGGGTATCTCACCTGTCTCAACCATATAGCTTACAAGTTGGATGAGACGTTCTGATACTGCTTGTCTAATGGCTTTTAGAGTTTCTGCTTGCACCTTATCTGTACCCGGCGCCTTACCATTTTTCAGACCCTTTAATGCTAATTCAAACTTACCTCTAAGTATAGGATATCCCAAGTCATCGTTTTCAATGTCTGACTCCTGTTCTAATGCAGTTAGTTCCTCTCCTGCATATAATTCCCTATATATTCATGCCATCTACCCACTTTCTCTACATTTTCTATAATAACGTTTCTTCGCGCGTTCCTTATAATTTTGCTATATGATTTTATATCCCTAAAATTGATTCCACTTACTTCGTATGCTTCATCTGTCTTTCCTACTTCCATATTAGTTTGTACCTCTTTGCACTTTTCATAAATCCATTGTTCTTTAGCTTTTCTGCATTTGCAAATAATTTCCCATTTTATGGCTTTGTATCTCTGTTTTCCTGTTTCGTCTGATTTATTTTTGTATTTTCATCTTTCCTTTATTAAATTCAGGATATCCTTTGTTATCCGTAGTTTCTTTTTTTTTGTGTATACCCCAGAATATTTCTGGCCGCCATGCCTAGGCTGAATTTAATGTTATTCCATTCTGTTTCTACTTCCTTAGTATCAAACATTTTGCCGATATCTTTAAGCAATTCATTTGACATTTTTTCGAATCTTTCTTGAATATCTTTATCTTTCAGTTTCTCTAAGTCAAAGTGCCCTTTTCCGTTTCTTTCTTTCAAATTTTTTAATTTAAGGGCGGCCTTCTTAACTACGATATTGTGGTCAGTGTCTATATCTGCTTCTGGATAGCTTCTACAGTCTTTTACTTGATTTTGAAACCGTTGTCTAACAAGAATGTAATCTATTTGATATCTTCCTATATCTCCTGGCATTTTTCACGTATACCGTCTTCTATCATGATGTTGAAATAATGTGTTTGTGATGATTAAATTGTTCGTGTCGCAAAATTCTACCAGCCTATTTCCCCTGTTGTTTCTCGTGCCTAAACCAAATAACCCTACTACCGCTCTCTCCCTACCCTCACCTACCACTGCAATAAAATTCCTCGTAATTATTGAATTTTCATTTCCTTTTACGTAACTTAATATGTCTTCAATATTCTTGTAGAACGCTTCTACTTCTTCGTCACTGTAGCTAGAGGTGGGCATGAATATTTGTATTATTTCCGTGTTTACCGGTTTAGATTCTAATCTAACCATGAGTACCCTTTCGTTCTTTGGTAAGTAATTTTCTACACAGAATCCTATCTTTTTCTGCATAACTATCCCCACACCCAAATTTCCTTCCTCTGCTCCTGTTAGAATTACCCTGAAGTCTCCACTGCAAAGGTTTCCCGCCTCTGGCCACCGAACTTCGCTGATCCCCACTATGTCTAGTGATAACCTATTCATTAAAATTTTTAGGTTCTCTAACTTACCTACTTGCTTCATACTTCTAACATTCCACACTTCGATTCGCAAAATGTTCCCAACTTTTATTCTTAACTTTCCGATTGCATCCTCTGAAGTAGTCCCCTTCCGAAGATCCGAATGGGGGACTATTTTAACTCCGAAATCTTTTACCTCAGAGAATGCCATCATTTTATTGTAATTTAGGTACCCTGTGTACTTGGGAGGTAATGTGGTGGTTTTCCGTTGTCTTCCACATCGCGGTAGTGTATTAGACTACCATACCGACCCCTATAGTCTCTGCCAATCTAAGTACCGAAAAAGCCGCTGCCCTTTTTCGGGGACCTGTCTTAGTATGGTTCCTCACTAACGACCCTACTACTTTGGTTGGACCTGTAGTTTGGCTCTTTAGCTCATTAGAACACGCAAGCCATTTCACCTGTTCTAGTAATCTAGAACTTTATGTGTAATTTTTCAATATGAGACTTTACATCTTCTCGAGTGTGGAGGCTCTAAACCCTGAAGACTTGAAAACTTTTGTTTATAAACCTTTGAACTTGCAGATATCCAACACCCTAATTGGTTGTGCAGAATTATGTGTCATAGTATCTACTTAATGGATTCGATACCAGGGGGCAGACCCTGTTAAAAATCGGGTCACTGCATGATGGTTAGTAATTTTAGTTGTTGTGTATATCGTTAGTATTGGGTATATTGCGTTGTTTTAAGCCAAAAAATAGCCCATGCCAAGTGCGGCTCCGTTGCTTGATGGGTCTTTGTCGCTTTAACAAATTACTATCTGTTTGGTGCATTAATACTTATCAGTGCAATATTATGTTCTCATTTTTAACAAAGACTTCCTTTTTACTACTAATTCATTCTGCGTTCGGTTTTATCTCAAAGGTTTATGTCGTGTTCTAGCAACTCATACCAGCACCACTTCATTTAACGCACCTCTAATGCTTGATTTGCAAAAATGACACCTTTACAGTAGAATCAAATGTAGATTGTTCCTCAAAAATCTCGTCAAAGGTATGTGCTTTACCGTTTATGCCTATAAGAACCTTTTTTTACAATGTTTTCTCATTGTGTTGAAGATGCTATAAAGCTATAATTGTTTAAATACAATTTTATACAACGATTACAATACTAATCCTCAATTTTCCACAATATATTTCAGAAATCATATAAAACATAAATATCTAACAGAAGCTTTTATTGTCTTCACATGAATAAATTGATAAGTTAAGATAAAACGCCTACATACGATGCTATACAACGTAATTACCAAATGCCTTACAGGTATTCCATGTATACTGCAAAAGAGATGAAGAAAGCTTTGTAACAAAATAAAACTACCTTCGGCGCTCATGTTTGTAGCTATTTCGGCAACCCTGGTTGAGATCAATAAAATTAATAATTCATTATGGCAGCTTTAACAACTTGTAGCAAGATAACAGGCGGCAACTGGGATAGAAGCATAAAGTGTATAGTAGTTTTATTGAAACTGGGGTTAGTTACAAGATGACAATGTCACTTTATTCAGTGTCTTTTCTGCATTATTAAACATTTCCTTGCGAGCAGGATATTTGATGTCCGTTGTTTGGTGTCGCTGTTTCGTATTAAGGATATCTTTTATGTATGATGAATACAATAGAAGCAAATAATTCCTTTTCACATCAAAATTCACTTCAAGCATAAATCTCTCCCTGCGTATTTTAACCCTAGGATGCATAGCGTGGGTCTTTTTGACCCAGGTGCTACTTTAAAACTTCATATTTTAAAAAAATTTTATTTTATATATTTGATATTTTGTGTTTGCCTTGTTCGCTTATTTGTTAATAGCTTTTAAGCGTTCTCAGTTTTCAATAAAATATATATTTTCTTAGAACAAAACAAAAAAAAAATTTTGTGCCTTTTACATAAGGTGGACTTTTTGACCCGCATTGAAATATACTCAAATATTTTTAAGAATTTGCATAATGGGTTTTAAATTACCCTGTTCTGACATATACAGTATTGCCCAAAATAAACAGTACTGAAACTAAGTTGGCGGTGTTTTTATGCGTGCGCTGTCACACTCAAGTTAGCTAGTATAGACCTGTCAAGTAAACCTCAAACAAGTAATTAGTAGGGCCTAATTGTTAAAAATGGTGTTAAGTACAGAGGAGAAAGTGTTTCTGGTGCAAGTTTGCTATACGTGTCTGATCAATTCACACAAAGGTTTAATAAACGTTCTCCAAGTAATGCTGTAATTTTGAAGGTTATTGAAAAGTTTAGAAATACAGGTAGTGTATTGTGCCAACGAAAAGGAAACTCGGGGCGTCCCAGGACAGTTAACAACAACAATAACCATGAACGTGTTTTTGAGCAAATCTTAGAAAATCCGAAAGTCAGCCAGGCAAGGACAGCGTTACAACTTGATTTAAAAGGAACTTCTTTTCAAAGAATCCTGAAGGAGCTGGGTACATTTTCGTATGTGATTCAGGTACATCAACAACTACATCCTCGGGATTATCGCAGTAGAGTGGAATATTGCGCCAGAATTCTCGCGTTACAGTATGAAAACCTGAATTTTTGAAAAATGTTTGGTTTTCAGACGAAGCACATTTTCACTTGTCAGGCTATGTGAATCGTCGCACAAATCGATTTCTGGGCTTTGCCAGACCCGATGAGGTTCAAGAGGTTCCTTTACATAGTGAAAAAGTGAGTGTCTGGTGTGCTGTTTCCGGACACGGAATCATTGCTCCGTACTTTATCGAAGAGAATGGTAGGCAAGTCACACTTAATCAACAGAGGTACAGACAAATTTTAACACGATTTATCCCTGATCTACGTCAATTCTGTCGTGCACGTAACTTGGCATTTCGAAACCAATTTTTTCAGCAGGACGGGGCAACTTGCCATACTGCTGCCGCAATTCGTCAATTTCTTCAAGAACATTTTCCAAGCAAATTCATATCACGATTTACTGACTTCCCTTATCCTTCACATTCTCCAGACCTCACACCTCCAGACGCATACATTTGGGGCATGGCTAAAAATGCCGTTTTCAAACGGGCACCACAAACCATCGATGAATTAAAGGATGCCGTTAGAGTCTTCTTCGCAGCCCTGAGACAACCCTTATTCAATAACATGACCAGAAACTTAGAACATCGTTATGAAGTCTGTCTCGAACGAGGAGGCGCACATTTAGAACATATAATAAAGTGTCAATAATATGTATTTTTTAAATATACAAAACAATTACAATTTCAGTACTGTTTATTTCGGGCAATACTGTACTACAGTGAGTGTAAGTAATATAGAAATAAAGTCATGATAAATAAAAGTTCAACATACTAATTAGAGCAAATTCCATGAATTTTACCTACCTGCTTCACAGGTCAATATATCCCCACCTGGCATCTATTATCAGTATTACTATAAATATATATGTACTTCTGTAATTTATCAGTATGCATTTCGATTGTTGTTACTTACATGTGCAAATAATTTATTCCTGTATGCAATAAAATGACGTCAATAAGATATAAACGAACTTATAACTAGGGGTGGGCGATACGGGATTTTGCGTATCGAATATCGATACATATTCTATATCGATATGTATCGATATATCGAATATCGATATATATCGATACGTATCGATACGTATCGATACGTATCGATACGTATCGATGCGTATCGATACGTATCGATGCGTATCGATATGTATCGATGCGTATCGATACGTATCGATACATATCGATACGTATCTATTCGTATCGATGCGTATCGATACGTATCAATGCGTATCGATACGTATCGATGCATATCGATACGTATAGATACGTAGCGGTACGTATAGATATATATATATATATATATATAGCGATTCGTATCGGAACGTTTGGATGTGTAGATTAAGTATACATATCGAGACGTAGCGATACCTATCGATACGCATCTATAAATTTTTCTACTCTTTCTTTGGGAATAAAATCACAAGATTGTTTTAAAATAATGTATTTACTGACAATTCGATCTTTCACTTAAGATTGTTTGTTATCAAAATAATTAAAGTTTCAAGTTTAATATTTGTGACACAAGTATATGTATATAAGGGTGGGCGAAACGGGATTTTGCGTATCGAATATCGATACATATTCTATATCGAATATCGATACGTATCGATACGTATCGATACGTATCGATACATATCGATACGTATCGATACATATCGAGTATCGATATATCGATATTTATTTTTTGCTGTATCGGGGGGGTCGATACGGGGGTCGTATTGATACGTATCGATATATCGATACGCCGACCCAGCCCTACTTATAACGACCGATTCCGATTTTGAAGAGACAGTGCTACAGTGGTACAACGAAGTTGAATCAGAAGATGGAGACTCCAGCAGCGTTGTTTCGCATGATGAAAGCGGTGATAGAGAAAATACATGAACTAATGTACATTTTAGTAGTAGCGAAAGTGATAGCGATCAAAGCACCGACGTAAATATTCAATTTGATGGGTAACATGATGTAGGTTGTTATATCTTTAGTGAAAATTGTTATTGGATAAGTGTAGTTAATTGTTAATCAATATGTATTAATTGTTTTATAATATTCTCCAATAGTAAGTTATTTTTAGTTATGCAAATTAAAAACATTCTTAAAATTTGAAGAAAATCAAAAATATCTCAGAAAGTAATGGATTTAGGTATAGGGAATGCTTAACAATAATGAAAGGACACTTAATGAACTAGCCATTACATCAATAAAATTGGAAGGGTACCATTTAAAAAAAGTTTTAAAAATTGCATTTTGCGAAAACTGACACACCTTGTATACTGTAAAGAAATTTCAAAAACGTGATAACTACAAATATACTACGGTATATAGTAAAATTTTCTGTATCTTGAAAATTTACATAAGTTGTGTATTAGTGCAGTGGCAATGTACCTAATCAGTGTCATTTTTTTAAAAAACCGTTGAATATCTCAAAAACTAAAAGGAATAGACAGATACAATTTTATATCAAATTAAAGCTCTTTTTATGGGCTTTTCAAAAATGTAATAATATATAGGGTGTTCCATTTAAAAAAATATAAGTTTAATATGCCCTGGAATTATGAAACACCCTGTATGCTTCCAAATATTTTTAGAATGTGCATTTTAGGCATGCCTAATATGCCTCCAAATTTGGTTTACCTAGCTTTTATAATAACGGAGTTATCTACCGTTGCCACACTAAAAACTCACCCTGTATATATATATATTATACATATATATACATACATATGCATACCCATATACACATATACATACATGGATACACAAACATACATACACACATACACACACATATATCGACACCTCCTACGTATAGTATCGTAAGCCACAAATAAGCAATTTTTAGGTTTTGGTAGATTTGATTTTTACATTTCAGCTGCCTTAATCCTGTCTAAGTAAAATTTTAAATTTATAAATTTTAACTATACATTTGAGACGTAAAGTATCGGACGTTAAATATAATACCAACGTATATTGTTGTAACTGCTTTATACAACAGCCTACGTAGTCAGCAGTGTTATTTACATCACTGTGAATGCATCGTATCGGCAAAATACAATACATTACGCTGATGAATAAAAACATTGCATGCGATCGTCAGTTATAATAATGATTTTTAACTTTTATGCTGTTTTATAAATTCTAATATAATACTGAAGCGTTCTGATTCGGGTAATATTCAAAAACAATTAACAAGAACCCAAAAAATTCTAGAATTAGTGCAAAGTTCTAGTGTTGGCGCCAAAACTAGTAACGAACATAACAGTAATATTTTACCAGACTCTGATTTAGAGCTAAGTGATGTTCTAAGTATCTAAGTGAAAGTGGTTACAACAGAATACTGGGTATGTATAGTTTCAAAATTTTTTAATGGAATTTTATAACTTTATGATTCACCCCAATCTAGACTATCGTTAGTATTACTTAATACACTATACTTTGTTTCAAGCGAGACAATTGTTATCGTAAGTGATACATACCATATTTTACATTGTAAGACAAGTGCAAAATTGGTATCGTAAGTTGATATACCATAGTCTACAAGGATATTCTTTAAAATGTATTTACCGTATGTAGCACTTACGTTTGTTTCTATTGCATTTACTCATACTTACGATTGTTTACCACTAAAATTTTATTCTAAATAATAGTTTTCAATTTTTATATTTGGTTTTTAGAATCTCCTCTCCCTGACGATGCAAATTCAGAAAATCTTTATCAATTAGTTAACATTCTTGATAATGTTTTCGCAGAAGACGTGCCTTCTACACACAGAAACTACTTAAGCAGTCTAAATGGTAATTAATTCTATCAAATCAAGCATACTACTTATGTTTTTCAGATGTAGAAATAGAAGCGACTAATAACTTCGTTGAAAAGACTCACAACATCTCGCCAATTGAGGTTTATTCCGAAGTGCATAGTAACTTTGATTTAGAAGGTAAATTCAATTATTTCAACAAACTTGAAATGTTCACAACTGAATTGTATAATCGTATAATTCATGCGCCATGTCAATGTATCACATTTCAAATTTTTGTTCCAGATGTATTTGTGGTTGAGGAGAATACTCATACAAAAAGAACACCATTTCCATCGCCAGAGTGCAGTTTAAACCATTTAGACTTTGACTGCACAGATATCTTTTGTCCATATTTTGTAGAACATCCGATAGTTACGGAGCCTCTATCACAACAACCTTCCACATCAGGCTTATCAACACCGCAAGCAAATAGTCCATTATCAAATATTTCAACGCCTCGATCACGAAAAGCTATTTCAAGGAGGGATAAAGGTAATATTAAACGGCGTCATACACATGAATGGATAGACGTCAAACGATAAAGATTGAGGAATTTAGGTATAGAATACAAATCCCGTAATAACATTACACGACCGCGAAAAAAGCTTGGACCACCATGTAAATGTCGAATGAAATGCTACGAAAAAAATAAGCTGCGAAAAGAGACAAAACATTTTTGAAAAATTTTGGAAATTAGGTGATTGTAATCAGCGGTGGACTTACGTAGCAAGGTTAGCAACAAAACAAATGACACGAAGAGTGTATAGTGACATGAAGTCAAGACGCAAATATACGATTAAATATAAATTACCTATTTTTGACGGCTCAAGTACGGAGTATGTAAACGTCTGCAAAGCCCAATTTTTGGCAACATTTTCAGTTAGTGAACAATTCGTCTATACTGCATTAGAAAAAATTGACATATCTACTGGTATACTGACACCTGATCAAAGAGGTCGACATTCAAACCATCTAAAAAAGATCACTGAGGACGTCAAATCTAGTGTCTGCGAACATATTAAATCCCTCCAGCCAGTAGAATCTCACTATATCAGAAAAAAAACGACTAAATTGTATTTAGACGGAGATCTAAATTTTCGTAGACTTTATGAATTGTATAATGAGTGGTTTGACCCTAATGTATACAAACGTAAAGCTCAGACTGAACGGCAATACCGGGATTTAGTTAATGAAAACTTTAAACTAAGTTTTTATGTGCCCAAGAAAGATCAATGTGATCAATGCCATGTATTCAAAAATATAGACAAACCGACTAAAAAAGATCAAGAAAAGCATGATAACCACAATGAAAATAAAACTATTGCAAGAGAACAAAAAATGCTGACAAACAAGAAGCTATTCTGTCCAAAGGCGTAATCGTTAGTGCTACGTTTGACTTCCAAAAGGTACTAAATGCTCCCCATGGACAATTAAGTATACTATATTACAAAAGAAAGTTATCTGTGTTTAACTTTACAGTATTTAATTTAGCCAAAAAAGAGAGCACATGCTATATGTGGCACGAGGGTGAAGCCAAACGTGGTTCAAACGAGGTTGCCAGTTGTCTTTTGGATTATATAAGCAATTTGTCTGAGAAGGGTGCGTCAGAGTTTCGTTTTTGGTCCGATAATTGCACTGGGCAGAACAGAAACCGTATTGTTTTTTTACTCTACATGTACGCGGCACACAAGTTTAAAGTAAACATTAAGCACACGTTTTTAGAAAAGGGACATACTCAGTCAGAAGGTGACAGCGTACACGCTTTAATTGAAAGGACCGCAAAGAATAAGCTTATTTTTACTCCTTGTGAATGGTACAGCTTAGTTAGATGGGCAAAACAAGAAGGAACACCATATAATGTTGCAAATATGAAGCACTCAGATATTTATGATTTTAAATCTGCCATGAATAAAAATAATTGGTCGAAAAACTTAAACGGTAAAGCTGTGCAATGGAACAAAGTAAAAGAAGTATTTGTTTCTTATGAAGATCCTTTTAAAATTAATTACAAATATAACTTATCGAACGATACTTATTTGACAATAACGACCAAAATCAATACTAGAAGACGTCAAGTTGCTAGTGCCTTTTCAGTAAACAAGTTTTATTCTGACCCTTTATCAATATCTACAGCAAAAAAAACGATCTTGTTAACCTTTGTAATAGTGGCATCATACCTAAAGTTTATCATGATTTTTTTATCAAATTATCGGCACAATAGCAAATGTAGTGCAAATGGTCTTTTAGATGGAAAATAAAGTTAAACATCATGCAATATTGTTCATCCTAATCGTGTCATTAGTTTTCAATGTTTAACTATTTTTCATAATATTCTGTTTGCACTATTGTAATTAATATCGCCGAACTTTACGGATCACGAATTTATAGGCTAAAGTATGTTCCATTTTAATAAACTACAATGTTTTATTATAGTAGAAAAATAAGTTTATATTAGTTAGTAAGAAGTTACAGTCTGACTAAAATGTAAGTTCAGAAATGCATTTTTGTAATGTAAGATATTATCTTTACCGTTTTGTGACAACTTTTAATTTTTTATTTAGAGCTCAGTTGGAACTTATATCCTTTTGATACAATTATTATTTACGTTTGATTAAAATTAATAAATAATTATGAGGTCTATACAGTTCTTTTATTTTATATTGAAACTGGGGTAATTGAACACAATGTTATCGGTAAGTTACAATGATTTGTGCAACAATGCTTAATTGCACGGCTATACTGAATAATAATTAATTCAAGTAGTTAGAAAAAAGCTTAACAAAATCTATGAGAACTGTGGCACTTTTCTTTCTAATATACACGCTGGTATTGGACCCTTACTAGAATTTCAATTAGAAATTTCCAAAGTAAAATATGGTATATATACACATACGATACAATCAAAATTGCAATATCCGCTGTAAAATATTGTACATGACAGATACGATATTTTTTGAATCACCATAGTCCACGTATATTAACGTATGAACAATTTTGCAAAAACTGTCAACAATTAATTACAGTGATATACATGATATTTAATATTACATCAAAATATACAGTTATGCCAAATTTAATGTAAATTGATTGTTGAATAAAGTAAACAGGATCGAAAACATGTTTAAATAGCTCTACTGTAAAATGACAATTTTCAAAATACGGTACTTTACGTAGGAGGTGTCGATATACATATAAACAGACCATATAAATCCAAACAAATATATAAAAAGAGAGAGAGAGAGAGAGAGATATGTAAATGGTAATTAAATATGATTTGTTTTAGATTTAAACTTAAATTTTAAAAGATAAGAGTATATGCAACTAAGATTATCTATATCCTTTTTATTATTTAATGTTTTTGAGTTCATGTAAATGCGACACATTTCCAGAAATGTTCTTTTTGATTTATTCTGTTCAATTTGTAAAATTGTCGGATTATTAAAATCTATTTTATGCTCTTTGTCTAAGACGTGTGTTGTGAGGGCGCAAGCTTTTGGTTTTACTCTTATATCGCTCTTTTGTTGTATTATTCTTTGTTTTAAATTTTGAGATGTTTGTCCTATGTATATATGATCACAATCTAAACAATTTAATTTATATATTACGTTTTTTTGATCTAAATGGTTGGTTATATCTTTAATTTTTGAAAATAATTTATGTATAGTGGTTACATTTCTTTTTGCAATTTTAATTTTACTATCTTTAAATATTTTCATTCATTTCTCAGTTAAGCCTTCTATGTAAGGAAGAGATTTGTAACTTTGTACTAGGTCGTTATTAATAAGTTTGTTTGATTCTTTATTTTTATTATATTTGCTTCCTTGGTTGAACAATAAATTATTTATTAACGAACTCGGATAGTCATTTTCGTTTAAAAGTTCTTTAAGTATTTTTAAATTTTTTTGGTATAAAGAAGGATGTGGAATTCGTTTAATTCTAGATTTTAATTCTAAAATGAAGTTAACTTTTATATTAAATGAGTATGGGTATGCATATGTATGTATATATGTATATATATATATATATATATATATATATATATATATATATGTATGTGTGTATGTGTAAGTATCTGTATTGGTACATGTATGTGTGTGTATGTATATATTATGTGTGTCTGTGTGTGTGTTTGCACATCTATATAAAAAATTAGTTTACATATATGAATATATATATTTTAAAAATGTATTTATGTGTAAGAGTATACATATATGTATATTAATTCGTATACATTTACATAATATTCAAATATACATGTGTATATATAACACCGCTTATTTACACAAATACGTTTCTTTTTTTATTCTAATTCTTTAGCAAAATCAACTTTTCCAACTATTCATTAGCATTCTGTCAAAAATTTTATTTATGTCAAGCCAATATTTTATTTATACTTAAAAAATTTTTATTCAATTCAATTTTATAAGATTATATAAAGGAACTTAGTTTAAATTTATTTATGGAAGCTAATTTTTATTAATCTCAATGTAAGTAACGTTTATTACTACCATTGTCTTTATAATAGTTGTATTACTTTTTGTTATTGCCTTTGACAAAGCATTAAATATATGCGAAAATTTAGGCCATAAAAAGAGTTTTCTTTTACCCCAGCGGACCTAATACCCACAAACATAATTATAATCAATTATCAAAAAGGAGGTCGTTAATCCAAAAAAAGATTATAAATATATATATATATATATATATATATATATATATATATATTTGACAAGAAGTAACGAGTTTCAGCTACTTTTGTGAAGTGTGTGTTTTAAGTTTTGGAAGTCACCTACAGCAATTATTTAATAAAATTAGAAACAATAAACATACATACAGTTTCAGCAAAATTTAAGCAAAGGTGCGATTTGGTTTCAGCACTGCGAAAAAAGGAAACTTTCTAATAAATATATCGATGCGCTATAAACCAGGGAAGAAATAAAATATACAATAGATTAAGTACACACGTAATGGAATGGAATTTTACTCGGCAAAGCTGCTTTGAAATCACTCTAATAAAAATTTCAGAGAGCTCTCATAGTGTTCACACTTCAGGATAAATTTTTGAACAAAACATCTAGCAATAGAACCATAGTTACGGGAGCGAGTATTTGCACCTACGAGAGCAGCCTATAAATCTCCGAAGATTAAGATTATCCACTTATTTTTACATTTGGTGCACTGTACATAAACGCCCATATAGAAAAACATATAATTAATGTCATTTTTCGAAGAATACGTGATGTAGGTAGAATTTTTGTAAAGGTGAAAACAAAGAATAAAAAAAAAATTTTTTTTTTGGTTTTCCTTTTCTACATCGGTTATTCCAGTCGTTACGCTTTATTACCAAGTATTATCCTTTTCTATTTTTCGAGTAATTTGGGTACGTTATCACTGCGGTTCGTACGGGCGGGGCGGCGCTGACTGTCACCGATAAAAATGCCTTTGTGTGTAAATTTCAATGTTATGAAGGTAAAACAAGCAGACAATTCCAACAGGTATAAATTCCTAGATCTGTAGTTCATAAGTAAGCATTAGCTAGTTGAGTACTAGCCATCGCTAATCGCGTAATCTTTTGAATTTAACTAGTATGAGTTTAATAAATGTGTGTGCTAAATAAACAGTGTCCGATTTTGCTACCCGACCTATGATATTATTTATTAAGTGACCAGATTATATCACTATTGCATTACACTTATCGAAGGCAAGAAAGTATTTCCAATTGAGAAGAGATCGTAGACAAATTAAAATTTTACAATTTCTCCACTAGACGCACTAGAACCTAAACATTATAGAATTACTTTGTTTAAGCTCCTACAGCGGCTTTTCTCTGCGTCATTTATATAGTAATGAAATCCTCAGCCGTAGCTGACTAAAAAATTTCACATACCATGTTAAGCTACCGATAACTTGAATATACAAAAATGGAAGAAGTCTACTTTGACTTCCTTAACTAGTGATCTAAACCTGCTTAAAGGTCATTTAAATAAAACGCAATGATGCAGCGAACAAACTTTTGCAGATAATAAAGCTACAGATACATTATTGCATTAATAGAAGCGACATTGTGACGAATAGTTTTACCAAACCCAAGACATCTAGAGAAACGTCAGCGATTGCTTGTTGATACGACATATTTACATCACTAGCGAAAAAAGACCAATTAGCTATGATGAATTTAGAAGCTTAGTATTACCGTCTGAGAAGGTATCATTATGGGCACAAGGAAACAAGAGTCCCGGTCTTAGTAGCAACAAATGTTCAAGATGTCGTTAAGCATTTATTAAAATATCGAAAGGGTTTAAATGAGAAAACACATACCTATCCTTTTGCAAAATCTAAATAGAACAATACTTCAATTAGCAGATATAAGGTGTTAAAAAGATTTATGAATTCTTCTGCTGGCAAGAACCATAGTACACTATCATCGACTAAACTAAGAAAGCATTTGTCAACAATAATTTCACAAATACTTGCTATAAATAATTGACAGACTTTGTTTTTGAAGATCACTTAACTGGGCTTAGCCTTGTTGGCAATATTGCATGGCTGAAGGCAAAAGGAAGATACAGTCATCGCAAAGAATAAACAAAGCGAGGAATGTTAGAAGTTTGAATTATAGCTTAGGTTACAAAACTTCAAAAAGGAAATCGATAGGCTGAAGTTAGATGTAGTTAGAATTAGTGAAATACGTTGGATGAAAAGCAGATTTTCTGATTAGGCAATTACAGACCATTAACAAGTAATCCAGCATAGAACTTTCGAGAGTATGTTTAATAATGAAGATAAAAATAGGATAGAGGGTAGCTGTTATGAACAACATAACGAAGGAATTGCTGTAGTAAAGATAGAAACAAAGTCACAATCCACCACAATGGTACAGGTATAAATAACTGGCAGCAAAGCAAACAATAAAAAGATTGAACAGGAATATAGAAAGATAAATGATTTTATACAAGACATTAAAGGAGATGAGAACTTTATTATAATTGGAGGCGATTGCAGTCATAAGAATAAGGAGAGGAGGTAAACAATAGAAGAACATCGCCTGGGTGCAAGGAACATACGCAGAAGCCTACTGCTAGAATTTTGTATTAAACACAATTTAGTCCTTACCAATACTTAGTTTAAGATAAACGAAATAAAGATGTATAGCTGGGTAAAGCCTGCAGACACTGGTAGGTACCAGAAAAATTACGTAATGGTTAGGCAAAGGTTTAGAAACTGGATTCTTGGCTGTTCGACATATCCAGGAGCCGAGGTAGACTTTGGCTATAATTTGCTGGCAATGCAATGCTGACTGAAACTAAAGAAACTGAAAAGAAGTAAGAAGTCGGATAGCTGGGACCTTGATAAATTGAAACAGCATGAGGTGAAGGAGAATTTTAAAGAAAATGTTTAGTATGGTGTAATTGAAAAGGGCGAAAGAAGTACTCCAGAGGAGGAACGGTCAGAGCTTAGAGTTGAAATTACTAGGGCAGCAGAAAGGAAACCAGAAAAAACAACAAAGGCTGGAAGGAATGCACGTGTATCACAGGGGATTTAAGATTTGATAGACGACTGACAAAAATTAAAGAACTTAAAAAGTGAGATAGACGGAAGAAAGTATAGTTACCTCAGAAATGCAATAAATAGGAAGTGCAAATTTCCAGAGTAAAATGGTTGCAAAAGAAACTCAAAAATATTGAAATCTGTACGGAAATAAGAAAGAGAGAAGCCATTTACAGCCAAAGAAGAAAAGACTGATAGATGATAGAAACACATAAAAGGACTTTAGCAAGAAAGAAAACTTAGTGTTGAAGTACTCGAAAAAAATATATAGAGTATGAGATGGGTGACAAGATACTTAGGCTTGAGTTTCTTAAACGCATTGACAATCTGAGTGTGAATTAGGCGCTTGGAATTGATGAAATCCCATTGGAGTTGCTAAATGCTATGAAAAATACAGCTAGGACAAAACTTCATCATCTGGTGGGTGAGATGTATGAGATATGTAAAATACCCCAGACTTCAAACCGAAGAAAGTTGGAGCTGACTGATGTGAAACCTGTGGAATAATAAGTTTAGTCAGTCATGCGTATAAACTTCTAACTAATATTGTTAACAGGCGAATGAAAAAGGGTATGCAACTTATCATAGAGGACAGAATTAGGGAAACAAGTCTACTCTTTTTGCCTTTATTGATCTAGAAAATGCTTTTGACAATGTTGATTGAAACAAATTCTTCAAAATTATTAAGAAGTGTGGAGAAAATATACAGAACGAAAGTTTGTCTACAACTTGTACATAATACAAACTGCAGTGATAAAAGTTGAATGAAACGAAAGTATGGCAATAGTTTAGAAAGGAGTGAAGCTCGGTTGTAATCTGTTTACTATACTGTTTAACCTGTGCGTAAATGCGCAATGAAAGAAATCAATGAAAAGTTTAGCAAACGTGTTAAATTTCAAGAATAAGAAATTAAGATATCAAAAATTACTGACGACATTATCATTTTATCCAAATCAGCAAGGGATCTAGAGGAATTGTTGGATCTCGCAGAATCTGTTTTGAAAACTGATTACTTGATGAACATTAATAAAACTAAAGCAAGCAGCGAACATCAGATTAGGAAATAAAACATCGAAAGAAGTAGAGAAATATTGTTACTAGGACAGTAGCATAACAAGGCAGGGTAGGTAGGAGCAAAGGGTGCATAAAGTGTAAGCTGGCACAAGAAAGAAAAACCTTTCGGAAAAATAGAAATGTGATGAGATCAAAAATAGATTTAAGTATTAGAAAAACATTCCTGATGGTTTCTATATGAAGCGTGGCTTTGTGCGAAAGTGAAACGTGAACGATACGCAGCATCGAGGGAGAGTGAATACATGCCTTTGAAATGTGGTGTTACAGACGAATTTTAAAGATTTGGTGAGTAGATCGAGTCACAAATGTAAAGAAAAGGAGAGATGGAATGAATGCGCATATAGGATTGCTTAACTTAATATTAGAAGAAAATATGATGAGTAAAAATGGTAGAGACAGACCGAAGCTTGAATACGGTAAACAAATTCAAATGGCTGTAGGATACATTAGTTACGTTTCAAGGTAGATGTCGGGATAAATTAGCATAGACAGCTTGCATCGTATATTATAATTTCACAACTGTCGAACCGCTTTAAATCGCTTTTTCATGTAAATGAAAAGTTGCATCTGCTGGAACTTTATGTCTTTTAAATTAATTGCTTGCGAAATTTCAGCTAAAGCGAAATGCTGACAAGAATTGTATTATAAAGATCTAATTGATGATGTTGGTTTAGAGTTTACTACACTCAGAAATAACTGATCCTTTTGCGATGAATTAAAAAATGTTAACGGCATTTTACAGTACTTAGAATATTTAGTAGTGTTCAAGTTTTCTGAACACAATAATAGCCTGAACGTTGGTCTTAACTTATCTGTTAGCACATCAAGTGCGGAGAGATCTTTCACACAATTAAAAATTGTCAAATTATCTTAAGAACAGCACTTCACAAGATAAATTGGATGATTTATCTTTCTTGGCAATAAAACATGACACTATTAAAAACGTGAACATCGATGATGCAGTAACTGAATTTGCAGCAAAACAAGGAAGAAAAAAAGGATTTTTAATTAGATTTTGAGTATCAGCTGTGTAATAGGATTTTAGTTGTGTCAAATCTCGAGATGTATATTATTTTGTGCGTAATATAAATATATTGTAATTTTAATGTCAATTAATTTAAAAGTTTTCAATTTATGTAATTAGTTTGTTTAACTTGATTAATTTAAGGTATAATGTAAGTAAGGACCACTACACTTGCGGCCACCTCCCCAATTCTCCTCCGAGGATACTACATTGGGTTTAAACGCGAAACTAAAAGTGCTTTAAATAAAGCTGACTTAAAAATTAATTAACCATGAATAAAATGTATAAACTATAACTATAGTTGGGATTTAAATAATGGTATCACTAGAGTTAATTTTGGAAAGTGTCTGTTCAACAAGACACTATCAAAAACTAAAAGAGAAAAGATCCGTAATACCGCATGGCAACCGCTAGCGCTGCTTACAGGTGCGATATGAAGGGTCGACTTAAAGCTATCCAAATATAGCTAAATAATATTTACAAATGAATTCGAATTTCTAAGCGCACGCTAACTTTATTAATAGCGTGCTCAATTCACGTGGTCATGACTCGATTCACAGCTTTCCCAAGTATAGGCAACAAACTAATTGAAGAATAGCTGCACGGGTCTGACGCATCGTCCTTTTAGGTTTAGGGCTAAACTTCACTCTGGACATTCCAGCAACGTGAAAATACGCCTTTCTTCAAACAAAACTTAAACAACCCGACAAAGACATGCGGGACTAATAGGCACGTCTCCGAAACTGCGTCTGAGATGATTCCATCATGCCCCGGTGCCTTCTTAGAGTTCTTACTCCTAAGATACCATGCGACCTCGTGATCGAAAATTGCTTTATCGGCATCTGTCCCTTGCGCCTCTATAGCTCCCCGACGGATTATGTCGTGCAACCCCTCATGCTTCTCGGGATCGTCCGATGGGAAAAATTTCTTCAATAAATATTCTGTCGTTGTTTTAAATTCCTCCATATATTTTCCATTATCTTTTCTGACGTTTTCAAGCGCAATCTTCTGTTGTTTACCCCTTATTAAGCGATACGCCGTCACTAAGGTTTTTTTCAGAGTTGCGTGTGAAGAATTCTTCAAATTTTTTCCCTCACGTTTTTTATATCAGCATATTATATTTTCGATTACATTAATTATACTCCATCTTTCTGTTTTCTTAATTCTACTGTTGCGCGAGTTGCATATCCCCCATATCCAATACAGATATAATTGAATGGAATTATTGAATCTTAAGTTAACCTGCAACATTGTATAATTCAAAGATAGACAATAAAAGGTTAATACAAGTCATACAGAAAACATGAGAACGAATGTGAATACAATGTATTCCAGACGTAACCTAAGTCTGCAGGTGCAGGCCACAGTAGACTGTAAGAAACTTATTGTTAGAATTAAGATTGTTACTTTGTATTAGTGAATAAAGAAATAAGCAGACATGAGCTCTGCAAATCCCACAAGCAAAGTGAGGGGCATGGACAACATAAATACCCTGGAGAGCCCAAGTAGGTCAGTCAATCTTGAGCCTCACAACTTTAGCATTGTTGGTTGTTCGGGCTACACGCCATAAATTAGTTCATTTAAATATAATTTCAACTTAGAATAATTTTAATAGAGTACTTGTAAATTCAACTTCAATTTGTAATTTCCGTATAAATAAAAGTTGTTAGAAGGGTTTTTAAAACAAAACTTTTTAAAAAGGCAGCTCCCAAAGGCTAAAACCTAACTGGCGCAGTCGGTTCCGATTCAGAAGGGCACTAGGAAATCAAATTCGAAGCACTAGTGGTCTGGAATATCAATTCTTAATCTGGAAGAACAAACAACAAATTTTGGACAAGGTACAAAATCGACCAAGCCCAAAAACAAAACTTGAACAAGGTACAAAATCGACCAAGCCGAAAGAAGAAAAACAGATAAAATTAGCTATGAAAATTATGTAAGTTCATTTATCTTAACCATATTATTTTTCAAATTATTAATATTAGCTAGTAGGAATTTTATGTACAATATTATCACACTTCTTATCCTACCATTTCTGAAAGAATTTACGCAGGAAACCTATTTTAACTAAGAAATTATAAAGAAGCATTTATGTGCGCAATTTACTACAATTTATTAAGATAAAAACGAAACAATTATTCAGCAACACTGAAATTACATGTATGAATAGAACGCAATTCTTTTACTACAATAATTATTACTGAAATGATTCATTCAAACTTGACACTCATCATATTTTTCTATACATAATTAAATACTTTTAGCAAACTAACGAAAGTATATAATTATAAACCTTTATGCACTTTATTGTAACAAAACGAATTACTCATCACTAAAATAAAGATCATTGAGAAAAACCTAAAATTTTATAATTAAACATTTCAAGGCAACGGAAGTGTGTAGTCGTAAAGAAGCATTTATCGCTGTAACACTTAATTAATCATCACAAATCAGAATAAAGGCGTATAATTATAGAGCAGTTATTACGAGAAACCATTCAGAAAATGGAAACTCAACTCGCAACAATCTGTAACATCTGTTAAGTTAAAAATATAAAATTCAATGCGACAGTAATTGATGATACAATTACCAAGCAGAAATTCTTTATTATAATAATAACGCTTTGTAATTGCATATACTTGATTCTTTAAATAACTAGATACTAAATTTAATTTAATCGCAATATAAACTCGACTTATAGAATTAATTGATATTAAAAACACGAAACAGAGAATATGCGGTTGTACTTCGAATCAATCCTCGTATTCGACGGAAATCAAACAATACTAGGAATTTTCATTACCGTTTGTGAAATGTTCTTAAAATCTTTTTATAAAGGAGGCGACAATGACCGTAATGTCATGCTTTTACGCTTAATTCTCAGTAAACTAACCCAATCAATCACACTACCAATTCGGCATGAAATGCCAAGATATAAGGAGCTTGATCTTAACGAAACTAAAAATTAAAGAACCCGTTCAAAATATCCGTTTATTAAAAACAGAAGTGTACGACGAAATGGCACTAGACACCTACATAAACGCATTACCTGAACGGTTATCAGACAAAATAAAATTCCAACATCCCCAAAATCTAGAGGAGACAATGAACATGATTATAGAGCAAGAAAATGTTATGTATTACCGAAACAGACTATATAATCCTAACGCAAATAAAAACTACTCACCGATGAAAACCATACAAGCTGCGAGACAAACACTCACACAACCAAAATTTAAACCACTTAACACGCAAGTGAATCAACCACAAACTAACAACTCGAACTCTAATGACACAAATTTCAACAACCAAATTAGACAATTTCAGAGATCAACGTTTAACTCAAATTTTACAAAACCCACATTTCCACCAAGGTTTAACCAACACGTAAACCAGTTAAGGCAAACATTTGGCGCAAACTCCAACAGAAACACACCGATGGCAAATAACAATAACAACCCCAATAGTTATTAGAAACCAACTCCTATGGACACTTCATCTGGTAACACCAGTCAAAACACAAAAATATCGCAAATCAAACCAAATTATAATCAAAAACGAAACTTCACTTCCGAAGAACTGTTCCACCAAGAAATGGAAGAATTTAATAATAATCATGACAAGAATAATTATACAAACTCCAGTAGAGACGATGAACCAAATCATTTAGAAAACTACGAACGTGACTACCCATGCGAAAACGCATGCTCAAATTTTCACCTAGACCGATTCATATACGACCAAACGTAATTAACTTAAACAACATCAATCAAGTCTTACCATACATAGAAATACCCCACGCAGAACTTAAATTATTAATTGACACAGGATCTTCAAAAACCTCAATTAGTCCCCGAATCATACAAAACATTATTTAGATTTTGTAGAAAGAGAACCCTTTAAAATCAAAACAGCCCCCAAAACAACACTACATCAATTTGTAGCAAACATACCCCTACCAAAAACTTTTAATGTAAAATCGAAACATAAATTTTGCATTTTTGAATTTAGTGACAAATACGACGGATTAATAGGCATGAATCTTCTAAGAAAATTAGGAGCAAACATCGATATAAAAAACCGCTTATTAAGAACAAAACACGGACAAATCCCCATTAAATTCCAAAACAGTAATATACGAACCGAACAAATGTATACCATCGAACCCAGGACAGAGAAACAAATAAAAATTTTAGTAAATTCGAAAAAAGACGTAGGAATTATAAACCACATATCTTTTCAACCCGGAGTAGAAACACCCACATCACTAGTACAAACAAAAGACAGTTACGCCACTACAACAATTTTAAACTCAAATGACTATCCCATAAAACTATCATTGACAAATCCAATAGACATAGAAGAAATAAATTTTAACGAGATGGAAATCGACAAGGAATATGAAAACGATTCAAACCCTACGAGACACGACAGAATGTTAAAAGAAAACTTAATTAACATCCGTTTTAATGAAAATATTAATGCGAAAAAGAGAGAAAAATAAAGGAATTATGTTTCGAATACCGAGATATATTCCACTATGAAGGAATACCTTTAACCTTTACTAACACCGTCAAGTATAACATAGAATTAACAGATAACAAGCCAATTTTTACCAAGGGATATAGACTACCTCAAGCAAGTCAAGAAGAAGCAGATAGACAGGTAGCAGTTCTATTGAAGCAAGACATCATACAACATTCAAACTCACCATGGAGTAACCCCGTATTAATAGTACCGAAGAAATTAGATGCCTCGGGCAAACGCAAGTACAGAATGGTAAAAGACTACAGAAAACTTAACGAGAAAACTGTAGACGACAAATACCCGTTACCTATTATTACGGAAATCTTAGACAAACTAAAAAAGTGTCAGTACTTTTCAACGTTAGACCTCGCTTCAGGATATCACCAAGTAGATATGGACGAGAAGGACACAACCAAAACAGCTTTTAGTACAACCAGAGAACACTACGAATTCAAACGCGTGCCGTTTGGATTAAAGAACGCACCCGCTACTTTTCATATTCTAAGAGGAATACACAATAAAAAATGCCTTGTGTATTTAGACGACATTATCGTATATTCAACATTACTGGCCGAACATATCGAGAGATTATGAGAAGTCTTCGAGAGACAATAAAAAACGTATTTTAAAGTTCAACCAGTCAAAAGCGAATTTTTACAAAAGCAAGTATCATTTTTAGGACACATAATAACCCCACAAGGAGTTATGCCAAATCCAGACAAGACGAACGCAGTACTAAATTACCCCTACCTAAAACTAACAAAGAAATTAAAGGAGTTTTAGAACTCAATGGTTATTACCGAAAATTCATCAATGGTTACGCACAGATAACCAAACCACTAACAAACTGTTTAAAAAGTGAAATAAGATTGAACACACCCCAGAATTTATTAAAGTCGTAGAGAAAATTAAATGCATACTTACGAATCATCCTGTATTAGAATATCAAGATTTTTCGAAACCATTTATATTGACAACCGACGCATCAAACGTAGCATTAGGCGCAGTATTGGGCCAAAGAAAAGTAGGTAGCGATAAACCAATCAGCTACGCATCTAGAACACTAAACGAAACGGAACAGAAGTACAGCACCATCGAGAAGGAACTATTAGCAACAATGTGGGCTACGAAATATTTTAGACCATACCTTTATGAAAGAAAATTCTATATATACACAAACCATAGACCATTAGTATGGTTATGCAAACTTAAGGAACCGAATTCAAAATTACAAAGATGGAGAATTAGATTAGAGGAATATGATTATGATATCATATATAAAATGGAAATTTATAACAATAACGCAGATTCACTAAGTAGAATACAACGCAATGCAATAGAAACAGTGTCAATTATTGTTAACCTAGACGAAACAGAAATAAGGAAAGACTCGGAAGAAATAGACATTATTCACCCAACACAAAAGGAAGAAAGAAACTGAGATTCAAATTTTAAATAAAGCTATAGACTTAAAACCAAATCAATTCATAATTACCGAAGTATTAACCAACCCCAACCCAGTAACATATACAAAAGTAGATAATAAGAAAATATATCAAATTTAGATAGCTAAAGACGATAACGAAGAGCAGATAATTAAAATTTTAAAAGAACCCCAGAGAAAAAACGCTTTTACTTTTATTTCACTACCGAACATTTATACAAGAGATTCTCAGAATTATATATCAGATTATTCAATAACTCGGGCCCCGAAATTATCAGATGTACAAGAAAATTAATAACTTTAAATGATCCTGACAAAATAAATGACGTTATTAAAAATCAACGAAGCCTTAAAGCGACTCATAAGGAGATACTACTTTAAATACATGAAAGAATTAACCACAGATTTTATTAAGCAATGCGACTTGTGCGACAAAGCGAAATACGACAGAACATCCCCAAAAATGTCCTTAATATTAACTAAAACACCCAACAAAATTTTTCAAAAATTGCATGCAGGCACTCTAGTAGTAGAAACACAAAACTTTTTAAAAATTGTAGACGCATTCACCAAATAAGCCAAGCGATACCCATCACTTTAAAAAATAGCATCGACGTAACCCAAGAATTCTTACAATATTTTACATTTTATGGCACACTCGAAACAATAGTAAATAATGTCAGCGAATTTAGAAATTAAACGATACAAAACATCCTAGAATTCCTTAAAATAAAAATTAATTTTATAACAGAAAATCACCCGGAATCAAATGGATTAATCGAAAGATTACACCTAACATTATTAGAGCAGATCAGATTATTAAGATTAACTTACAAGAAAGAACACATGACTAATTTAATGCTATACGCACTAATTGCTTACAACAACACAATCCACTCAACGATAAACTTTACACCCCTTGAATTAACATTCAGATATTTAGATTCCTGTAACCCTTACGATATACATTACAACAAAGAAGTATACCAACAGTAAGCTAAAGACCATAAAGAAAAATTAAAAATAACTTATGATAAAGTAAAAAATAAATTAGATAACGAAAAGGAACGTATTACAGCGACCCGCAATAAGAATTCCTATATAAATAAATTTTCAGTAAGACAAACCGTATATGAGAAAAACTTTCAAAGTAAAAAACACAAAACGGCCCCCAGAAATTTAGGCCCGTTCAAAATTAAAAAGATATCAGACAAAAATGTAGCCGTAGTAGACAACGGAAAAATTGTAAAATATATTCATTTGAAAAATCTAAGGCACTATGTAATTTCAGATGGACAGCCATCACCCTTGCCGTCAACCTCCACCCAAGTAGAACGGACAACAACATAGTAGTCGAAGACATTAAGAACAACCCCGTACACTACCAGTAAAATTGGGAAGTAAGCAAAAGGCTATAGATTATTGGACAGAAATTTGATTTAACAGAATTAAAACAAGAGTTTCACAAAATTAGAGACAACTATTACAGACTGAAACAATTAATGAACACAGCCAAATCTGGAAAAGGATACGCAATAGAAATGCTTAATTACAACAGTATAATAGAAAACATTTTAAGGAACATAAAAGATAAATTTAATAGGTTAATACCGACCGATCAAATCACAAAACGAAAAAGAGGACTTATCAACGGACCAGGTAACATTGTAAAAGTAATCACAGGCAACTTAGACAACCAAGAAGCAGAATGATATGACAACGCTGTACAACATTTAATTGAAAACCAAAATGACATAAAAACCATTGTTGGAAATCAAATATCCTTAACCTAGTCAACTATAATAAAATTTAATGATACCTTAAAAAAGTTAGTAAATACCGAAGACAGTATAGCCAATAGAATACAAACCCTTGAAAGTAACATGCAAACCACAATGTTAGGAATGCGAGATTTAATCAGATTTAACACGATATTTACTCAAAAATATTAACCTTTACTGTAATCCAACAAATTTTAGCTACCTTAGAAAACGCCGTAACATTCGCAAAACTAAACACATTACACTCTAGTATTATAGAACCAATCGACTTGTTAAATGAATTATTAAGAATTAGATCATTTAAAACTAACAGTAAACTACCCTTTGAAATAGTAGAATCAAACGTAGTGAAAAGGTTATGTAAGGAACAACGAAATTACATTTTTAATAAAAATTCCCATAGTAGAAAGTAATACTTATAACTATTATCACTTATTTGCTTTCCCCATGAAAGTTACTAGCAGGTATCAAGTTATTATCCCTAAAACCAAGTTCCTTAAATGAACTTAGGTATGGCTACACGAACAAAAAATGCAAAGAAGTAGCACCAAGCCAATATTTATGCCAATCATTAACGACCTCGCCCATTTAAGCAAATAGCTCTTGTAAAATACAATTATTAAGATTCTCGAATCAGTACAACAATTGTGAAGCAAAACTAGTACAAATCACCAACATGAAAATTCAAAAAATTACAGAAAACAATTGGATTGCTGTGTTCACACAGCAAGTAATAGCAACCGCCCATTGCAACCAAGACGAAAACAATTTAGCATTAACTGGAAGTAAAGTAATCACCATTAAAAAAGGTTGCTATCTAAAACTGAAAAACGAAATTGTTCGAGTATACCAAGACCCAACAGTAACAAAGAAATTCGCAAATCTACCGGAACTACAGTGCAAGATTACACAACCCAAATACGACGAAATCATCAAGGAACCAATGCAACTAAAGCACTTAGACCTAGATGATCTCAACCAAGCCATGAAGTTAATGGACAATTACAAAGAACACTTAACTGAGTTAAAAGAGCCAAAATTACATTATAACATAAGAGTTTGAACAATTTTATTAATCATTGTCGGAGGCTTTTACGGCCGGAGTCATTATAAATGTTTATGGTTTTGGGTTGGAACCGTGTCATTTTATAAATTTAGGTCGACGTTTCGCCCAGATAATATTAAGTAGACAAGTTTAAGTGTAAAGAGAAGAGTTACTCCTGAACTAGCAGACTCACTAGCCCATTCAAAGCCAAAAGGTGTCTTGTGGCGAAGTAACCTTTTGGCTTTGAATGGGCTAGTGAATCTGCTAGTTCAGGAGTAATTCCTCTCTTTACACTTAAACTTGTCTACTTAATATTATCTTTTTATATTTTTATTTTTTATTTTATTACTTATTTCTTTTCTTGTTCTGATGAAGCCCCTTACAAAAGTGGGCAAAACGTCGACCTTAAGGTATAAAATGACACGGTCCCAAGTCGGAACCATAAACATTTATAATTTTATTAATCATTTTAATCATTCTATTAACTATGTATTTATTGTACAAAATGTATCTTAGATATAAGAATACAGAAACGAAATTTAGTCATAAGAAAGAAGCAACAAAGGTAAATAAAAAAACAATAAATGTACCTTTATAGACAATGAATTTTAAAATTGAGCAAAACCCCTAATGTTCATCTACGTCGGGAGGAGTTACATATCCCCCAAATTATATATAGGTATAATTAAATGGATTTATTGAATCTTAAGTTAACCTGCAACATTGTATAAGTCAAGGATAGACAATAAAAGGTTAATAGAAGACATAAAAGACATAGAAGACATGAGAATGTGGTATTTTATTTTAAGGAAGTTTGTAAATATGTCAGAATCACAACACCGTACAAGGTAATTTTGCTAGTGAGTGTCTAAGGTTACGGGAAATTTTTGTTTTGTTTACAATATCCTCCCCGTAAAGGTTTTTGTGATATTGTTGGGGGGTTTCACGGCCGGAGTCACTTTAAACCAAAAACTTGGTCCCGTTATGTAGATGACACTGTTGTAATCTGGCCCCATGGACATCAAACACTTAATAATTTTCTAGATTACATAAACAATCAACACAAAGATATTAAATTTACTATAGAAATTGAAAAGAACGGAACTCTGCCATTCCTTGACGTTCTGGTGGAGCGCCAACTTAACGGACGACTAAGTCATTCCGTATATTGAAAACCCACACACTCAGACAGATACCTGCATGTGTCGTCACATCATCATCCCTTACAAAAATCATCGGTAATCAAGTCACTAGTCCACCGTGCAATTAAGATTTCACAACCAGAACACTTATCTAATGAACTGACTCATCTTAAAACTAGTCTTATAAAAACGGTTATCGTAACTGAGATATCGGCAGAGTAATAAACCGGCATCTGCATCCTACACGAACCCCCAAATCACGCTGTAATTCCGATACACGATTTTTAGCAATCCTTCCATATATACACAGAGTAACAGACCGAATTGGCAAAATTCTACGTAAACACAGCATCAAAACAATCTATAAACCCACCAATAAAATTTCACAAATATTACCAACCCCAAAAGATTCCGAAAATAGTCTTAAAGCCCCAGTCGTATATAGTATACCTTGCAGTTGCGGTTTAGTATACATAGAAAAACAGGAGGGTCAGTACAGACTAGACTAAACGAGCATAAGCGATGCTTAAGAACAAGCTAGTACAATCGCTCAGCGGTGGCCGAACACCAACATAAAACAGGCCATACCATTAACTTTGACAAGACGAAACTAATTGCCAGAATTCCATTTTTCTACAATAGAAAAATTAGAGAATCTATAAAAATCAATAAATATTCTAATAACCTAAACAAAGGCAATGGCTACTACCTTTCCCCCATTTGAAAAACAAGCCTATGTTCACAACAGCGGAACCGTGACGTTCACTGATCCGCTACGACACTCCTCTTTATTCATGATCGCTCATGCTTAAGTTCTCGCCCTATACAAACTACCACTTTCGCTACTTTCACCGGTTACTTCGCCACAAGACATCTTTTGGCTTTGAATGAGCTAGTGAATCTGCTAGTTCAAAAGTAACTCTTCTCTTTACACTTTAACTTGTCTACTTAATATTATCATTCTTATCTTTATTATATTTTTTATTTTATTACTTATTTTCTTTTCTTGTCTTGATGAAACCCTTTAGAAAAGTGGGCGAAACGTCGACCTTAATTTATATAATGACACGGTCCCAACCCGGAACCATAAATATTTATAACTTTAACATTGTTGGTTGATCAGGCTACACGCCTTAAATTAGTTCATTTAAATATAATTTCAACTTAGAATAATTTTGATACAATACTTGTAAATTCAACTTCACTTTGTAATTTCTGTATAAATAAAATCTGTTAGTTAGTTTTTGAAAAAAGACTTTTAAAAAGGCAGCTCCCAATGGCCAAAACCTAACTCGCGTTGGTAGCTGTGTTTTAAATTACGGGTTTCTGCCCTATTATTGGTTAGCTCCCAGATCTAGCAAGGTACGCTGTCTATAAAGTTTTCTACCGGGCATAGAGTGCTCCGACGCGTCTACCACAGCGTAGTTTAGTTTTTGCGTGAGTGTTTTTATTTCGGTTGCATTTGATTAATATACAACGTACTTAATTCCTTTCAATAGATACTGTAATTAGAAAATACGAATCGGTCAAAAGCGACTAGCATAAAGCTGTATGCAAGGGCTTAGAAATCACAGTTAGGTTACTGTTATAATATAGAATATGGTGTGGTAATAGAAGAACGGTTGTACATTCTATATTGTAATTTAGTTGAGTAATTATTTTGTGAAATGTGAAGCATACTTAAAAGCTCCACTTGTGGTCACTAACTTAAAACAATATTTTCAACAAATTTATAAACAGACATCAAAAGATTTCCAGCCTGGTTACTACAGAATGCCAAAATATCATGTCATTTAAATAACTTGAAGCAAAGAGGACGATAAAGGAACAACTTTAGTCAACTCGAATATAATGTAAAACAAGCTATTATGTTTGAAAACTTTTTTGTTACTTTTAACCTATTTAGCTTAAAATCGCAAAGTAAAAGGGAGTTGTTAAAAACTTGTGGTTCGTCTTTCCTGTTTGTAATGTTATTGATAACATATAACACTTTAAAATAGTATTGCATAAGACTGTATAGCTGGCAATAGGGTTACTGTTAAACACGGTGCCATAAGCTCGCCATTTTAGTACACTAGTACACGCTGTACGGTTAATTAACTACACCCAAGATCTTAACAATACCAAATTGTAAATTAACAGTAATGTCTTCCTTGAGCATTCAATTTTCACTTAAAGTGCCTTCTCAGCAACTAAGCAATATATAAATAGTGTAATTTCGCTACACGTTTACTAAACTTAGATGATGTCAAAAAATTTGTACTTGAACGGACATAGAAAAATAACTGAAACCACTTCAGTTACGACTATAAATAAAATTGGTGCTAAAGTACTACATGAAAAGCCCTAAACAGCGAAACTACGCTTTATAAGATTAGTTGTTCAGAACCAAAATTTAGAGCACTAGTTGTTACAAGTAAACAACTTAACAGCCCCTCCACATAGGGGGGTTTACTGGTGCCTGAGTATCGGGACCCGCAACATGCAGGGGCCCACAAGCCTCAATGATCTTTTTTACACTTTCTTCACAGAAAAAAGTATATCTCCGACTACGACTAGGTATTTTGCTTAAATAATTGTATAATTGCATAATTCAAAAATACTGTTTTATATTAAATCAAATTTTCCGCTGTCTTAAGATTCAACTCTTTTCTTTTCTTATGTTAGTTGGCAATATCCCGGTAGCGCAACAAAGAGAAAAGCTTTTACTAGCCTTCTTTATTCGAATTTTGAGTACACCACCGCCCACCAGTTCCAGACGTTTCAAGTTTCATATTCCATTACAAAATTACATTACAGCGGTCTTAGCATTAACGGATGAATCACGCAGAAAAGAAGTTGTTTTGTTGGATGTTGGTGCACGTGCACTTGCAATGCAAATGCAACATCGTTTTCATTGTGTGTTGTGTTGTGTGTTAAGTCAAACTGTGTTACTGTATAAGGTGTTAGTGCAATTCGTTATTGGTTAATATACTTTATGTGTTAATGTTAATGTGGTTTAAATTTAAAATGTTTAAAAAAAATATAAGTCTGGTGCGGAAAAGTGAAAAATTCGCGAAGGAAAAGACAAGAAGAATGCACAGGGAAGTCAGCATATCACCAAATTTTTTAAGTTGAGTGCCGAAGTTAAAGTAGCTATTGGGTAAGTAATTATCTTTCATCTGTAAAATTATAATCACGTAATTTTTGCAATTATCATTTTATAGTGAGGACACTGATAGTAAAAATGAAAATGTAGACGTAGTTGTAGGTTCTGGTAACAACAAAGAACTGATGCACGATACTCCTAGGTATAATAGAATTTTCTTATATCAACATTAATAGTTTACATGTATCTTTGTAATTACAGTGAACCAGTGGCTGGGGCTGGTCCCAGCTCTCGAATTGATGATCCGTCAGTTACTGCTACTATACAGTAAGGTAAAAAGGTAAAAAATAGTGAAGATATTTATAAGTTATAAGAGATACAGGGTGAATTTAATGGTTTGTGAACTAACACTGCAAAACTTAAAAATTTCTGTATCTCCAATCACCATTATCTTAAAACTTTTATAATATATGAACAATATTATGTCAAACAACTTGTTATAGTATGGTGAGTTTAAAACCCAGTTAAAAGCCCCATCTTCAAATTCACCCTGTGACGTAAATATTTATATATAGATTCAAATATTTTAATATTTATAGTTCGAATACATCAGATGACGACATTATCAACTCCGGCTTCAATACAGCAGATCTTGTTCTTATCGATCCCGCATTGTGGTCAACTATGAAAATGAGTAATAGTTTGCGCCAAAAATTTATTACAGCGATACCAAGTTTTGAAAAGCGGTTTTCACAAACTATGCTTTCAAGCATACCTCTTGATATTAAGAAAAGAAAATTTTCAAAATATTTGTTATATACAAAAAGTTCAAATAATAGGGTAAAATACCCAAGAGACTGGTTAATTTGGAGTACATCAAACAAATCCTTGCACTGTATTTCATGTATGTTATTTTGTGATAGTTTGACAGAATATTCATCAAACTTAAGTATCTTTGGAAAAAGAGTGGATTTTCTCCAGGTTTAAAAACGTGGAAAGCTCTATATACAAAGCTCCCCGCACACGAAAAAAGTGACAAACATAAAACTAATTATTGTAGTTGGAAAACTTTACAGCGTTCCTTGTTAGGCTATGGAGTGGATGCAGACTTGCAATGCAGATTATAGCAGAAAGTGATAGATTTCTTGCTGCTCGTAATTTACATTTTCAAGGCGATACCGTAGAAATCGGAAATGTACATAATGGGAACTTTTTAAGCACACTTGAATTGCTGGGAAAATATGACAGTATAACTGCAGATCATTTATCCAAAGTATCAAAACAACAGTCGGAAGGAAAATCATTCAGAGGACAGGTACATTATATGTCGTGGAAAAGTCAAAATGAGTTTATAGAATTATATGGCAATAAGGTGCTAAAATAAATGTTGAATGAAAGAAATAAAGCTATTTATTATTCAATAATAGTTGATGCCACTCCAGACATTTCCCACAAAAAGCAAAATGTTTTAATTTTGAGATACCTAAAGCATTGTGAAAAATCAAAGCAATTTGAAATTGTGGAAAAGTTTTTGGAATTCATTGATTTTGGAAATAAAACAGGAGAAACCATAGCTGAAATGTTATGCTCAAGATTACAGTATCACGAAATACGATTAGATGATTACAACATAGCAGAGAAAACTAAAGGTGTACAAAACCGAATATTAGAACAAGATCCTTCAGCTATGTTTTCTCCATGTGCGGCTCAATTGTTAAACCTTGTAGGTGTACATGCCGCAGCAATGTGTATTCAAACAAAAATATTTTTTGCTGTGTTCAAAGATTATACGTGTTTTTTACTGCCAGCCCTAGCAGATGAAGTATTTTAATTAAACATGTGAAAAGTGCAATAAAATCACAATTTAACACTCGTTGGAGTTCGCGAATAGACGCAATAACACGAATTGTAAAACATTTATCTGACGTGATTACTGCTCGAAATGAATGTTCCGAGTTAAGTAGTTTATTAGCAGAACACTTAAGCGAAATCAAATCCTTAATGAAATATTTTTTGTTTTTGTTTAGTGTTGACAACTTTTTGGTTTAAAATATCAGCAACCATAAATGAAGTAAACATCATTATTCAAAATCGTGGCATAACAAATCAACAAGAACAAAATCTTTTTACGCAGTTAAAAAATACAATTACTAGAAATTCGGAAGTCGTGGATACTTATTTTAAGTGAAGCAAGGTTAGTGGCAACGGAATTTGTTGACAATCAGTTTGCCCACAAAAGGTGCATTAAAAAAATATTTTTTTGATGAAACTGCAGAAGAAGAACCTCTTTCTACAAAGAGTGAGAATTCAGAAAAAGGAAATTTTAGAATTAATGTTTTTTATACTACAATTGATAATATTTTAGAGTCTTTAAAATTGCGATTTTCAGCAGTAAATGAAATATGCAAATAATTTTCACCGATTTTAAATTTTCTTGAATTAGATGTACCTGAATTAACAAAAAAGTCAAACTTTAATTCGTGCGTTCGCGAATGATCTATCAAACAATTTCATCCAAGAAATTTTACATTTAAAAACAATTTTTAATGCTACATTTGAAAGAAAACCACCGTCATCGCCCCTTCTACTTTTAAATGCCCTTTATTCTTACAATCTGCAGTCCTTATTTATAAATGTATGTACAGCTTTAAGAATATTTTGTACCTTTCCGATTACAGTAGCAGAAGCCGAAAGGGGTTTTAGTAAACTAGCAATAATAAAAAACTTTCGGAGAGCAAGTATGGGCCAAGATCGTATGAATAATCTGGCAGTATTATCAATAGAATATGAATTAGCCAAAAAAATTAATTTTGATGATATTGTCAATACTTTTGCAAATAAAAAAGCTCGAAAGGTGCATATTTGATGTTGGTATATGTTTTTATCATACTATATTTATATTGTTTTTTATTATTGAGATTTCCTTATCAATAATAAACATTTTCTACTTTTTTTTATCATTTTGTTTATTTCATCTAAATATCCAAATTTTATGCTATTAGAAAAACTATCCCTATATTTCTTCAACTTGAATGGAAAGTCAGTGGTATCAATCACCAACGCTTAAGTAAAGCAATTTCTTTTTATGTCACTTGGTGTCTGGTGATATTGGCATTAACTCGGTAATACATTAATCACCGTACCAATTTTGAAAAAAATGAGTTTTTTCGTAAAACTACGCTCTCCAAACTCTTTCAGGGGGCCCACCATTTAAATGGGTTTTCGGGCCCAAAATTTTATGGGGGGGGGGGCTGCAACTTGATATACACTTCACGGCAACAACTTCGTTAATCATAAAGTAATAAGATTATTATAAATTGCTGTGGCTTTTAAATACAATACCTACATGATTGTGCGATATCGTGGGGTAAAATCTTATGAGGAATGTATTTGTGTTTTTGAATATTTTTCAATTCAGAACTAGTTTCCAGTCTTGAAGCAAACACTTTTGTAGCTGCTTTCCATCGTTTTGTAGTCCGATAGGGTAGGGTGACTGATATGCACAGTGATCTTGGCACCAGTTTCGTTGGTGCCAGCAACCAATTCATAGAAATATTAAAAAAGGCGTGCCATCAGCCAGTCATAAAATGGGATTTTAACCCTCTCTTAACACTCCACATGAGGGATCGTTGGGAGACTGCAATAAAATCAGTTAAAAAGACACATTTTAAAAGTAGTCGGTGATCAAGTATTCACCTTTGAGGAAATGACCATTCTCCTAGCACAAGTGGAGTCGGTCCTCGATTCGCGCCCTATAATGACGAGTTTCGACTCCAATGATTTAACTGAGCCCAACGAAATAACTAGTGACTGGGGAACGTTAATTCTGCCCATAAAAACCCAACCAAAAATTGTATCAAGTGCTATGGGATTGCTTTCTTTGCCAAGAATGCGACAAGACTTCAAAATTTTGCATACTAAATCAACCCCTAAAATCATGTCCACCGAAAATGTAACTCATTACAAGTAGTTTCCGCTAAACACAGATGAGATAAATGTGTCATGCAGACTTACTAATAAATGTAAAAGGCGCCTTTGAAACCAGAGTTGTCAAGACTTCAACAATTACTTCCAGTGGTTCAACTGAATGAGTAGTCTTTATGATACACTTCGAAATTTTTTGAGGCATTATTGGAGAATTTGGGCTTAAACCGGTCACTGTAGAACCGAACGGATTAGGACGCAAACCTAATCTGGTTAAACATTTGCGTGAAATTAAAGACACTTGTGGCTCAGTGTCTAGCAGCGCCTTAAGGCGCTGAAAATTTTCACGAAAATTCAAAGCACAATCTGTTGTCGTTGATAATAATATCAACGAATTTTTTACAACATAACAAGCAACATTGTCTGCATTAATGGCAGAAGGCTGCGGTGCTACCTCATCAATGAAGTATCTGGTTACTGCCCCAATTACACAATTAGTAGCTGGAGTATTAACACGTAAAGTGGCCTGGTGCTTCCGCTTACACAACGTACAACTATATGTAGAATTACAATGCCTTACTGAATGGCGCTTGCTTAAACAATTAATACATTGGTTTAATTCCTTGACTAAATCATATCGTTGTCTTGCATCTTTTTCAACAAAAGCTTGACATTTCGTAAAAGCGTGATCCGTTTTGCAAATCTGACAACTTGCCTTATTGTTAGGATACGTTTCCCAACTACAAATGATTGTGTATAAGAACCCTTCATTGGCACGTTGGGGTTACTTAAATTATTATTAAATTTTTTACTGAAATTGTTTCCACAGATTCTTAGCCTTTGCAATGTTTAGTAATAACCTCGCTTAAATCGTCAAAATTTGACAATGCCGCATTATCTTCACAATTATTTTCATATTTAGTGCACAAACTTTTAGGTAATCTTTTCAAGACATGATCAAGCAATATAATACCCCATTCTTGAGTGTTTAAACCAAGCGAATTCATTATTGCTAAATTTTTATTTATACTACTTTAAAGGTGATAAACAGAAGTTGAATGATCTTGAATATTTATGTGTAAATTCAAAATAGCATGCCAATCTATAGTGACAAGAATACGTTTATTATCGTACCGATCGCAAAGTAGAAAGTATGTGGAACTTGACAAGGGTATACCGTTAATTAAATCGAGAGGCAAACCTGAAAGACATCCCTTCAAGTGATCGAATTTTTCCGTTTTAGATAAACGTTTATTAAAGTGAATTCTTTGCTCAAACAAAGAACGAAACCCATTCCATTCAAAAAAATTGCCCGAATAATTAGGCAATGATAAAGGGGGCAATTTGACTGCACTAGAACTAACATTAGAATTATTGCTACTCCTAGCGTGATTCCTGTACAATTTGGAATGCCGATTGAGTACATCCTAATATAAATCATCAGCCTTCCTGACAGACTTCTTTTTCGTAAGAAATATCTTGTTTTAACACAGCTTTGTTTTTCGAATCGTTGCTAAACAAATCGTTCATAATTTCATTCGACAAAACCTCACAAGCTTTGTAGTCCGTTTCTAACGTAGAAAACTCGCAATAAAATCGTCCAATTTGGTGACGTCTCGGCTTCTAAAGCACATTTATAAATTTTAGTAATTTTCTCGATTTGAATTTAACGTTTGTAAAACAAACTTTGGCATATGACTTATTCTTCCATTGTAAATACAACAAATTAATCGAAAACATACAAAAGAATTAAGAAATTTTAATATGCAATTTTAAACCAGGTCAATGCTAAATAGGCTGCCTAGATCTACTCAAATAATAAAAATTAATTTAATAGCTTCAATTTAGAATATGCAGTGAGTTACATATCCCCCAAATTAGGATATATATTACTCATATTTAGACCAGGGTAGAAAATTAAATAATCACATCAAATAATTTTAATCACCGTGTAGAAGCTTTGGGAAAAGGTACGCGTTATTAAAACCGTGAAGCATAAAAATTCAGTCGTTTCATTAAAAAGAAGAGATTTAAAATATTTACAAGACGCCTTCTATAAAAAGAAGCAGTATTAAAATGCTCTACGTGTAATTTAATTATTCCGAGTAAAGAAACAAATGGAAATTACGTGCAGAATTTATATTAATTAACTCAATTTTAAGTAACCGGTATTAAACAAAATGTACAGATAATAATTAATATTTGATTAGGAGTCACTAAAAATTAAAGGGTATTATTTTTAATTGAAGTTAATTGAACCATTAGTAACATATTATATGTATAAAAGCTAGTAAAAACCCAATAATATTCAGATCGTAGAAGTATTATGTTTGAACACCTGCGTATTTTTAAATGTTTTATGTTCTGCGTAAAATTTGCAGATAACAAATGGTTACAGAGAATGTTGGAGAAACCGTTGCTTAATTTTTACGGGAAATGCTAATAAGGTGGGTTATTTCACAAGTCCACATGGATTGAAAATAACCGATACTAAAGAATATAGATTTGTACCACTCGGAACAGGGTAGATAGAGACAGATAATATGCGCAAAACAGAGACACATATAGTAAAAGGCGTGAGTTGAGCAACGCCACTGGGTTGCGTTTGGTTGAAAATAAGAGGCAAACTGGAGAGGTAAAAATAACATTTCTGTATAAAAATTAATTAGTTATTCCCAGACGTTGCGAGCCGTGTCAAAATTTCTGAGATTTAACTGGTGCGAGTGCAAATTTAATAAGAACCGACGCACAGGCGGTCGAGATGGGAACATAGTATACAAAATTCTAGAAACTGGCCGTTTTGAGGACAAAACCGACAGACAGGCTAACCACTATATATACCCGGGTTAATATGAGTTTCTCTCTCTTAGATTTTCGATTTGATTCAATGCGTTAAACAGTGCTTTTTAGTTTTCCGATTTTGATAGAATAATTTAAACAGTTTGCTCGTATATTTTGGTGATTTAAAACAGTTTGTTCTTTACGTGCTACAATGAATGTAATTTAGTGCACTTAGAAAAGAAGATACAAGGTAACAAAGTCTAGTATCACTGTACCAATTAGTCAAATTTGCAACGACAAATGAATACACAAAAGTAGGCAGTTTTGGCGTATATTTGTGAAAGAAGTATGAATTTCTTTGCTATTTTTCGGGGGTGTTAATAATTAAATGATTCGTAAACGTGTCTGGATCCACAAAACAAGCTTCAGATATACACAAATGAGTTCCGGAAAAGCACTGAAACAACTTTAGAGGAATGGTGGTGTAGAAAATTTTAAAAGCGACCAGTAATACGAGGACCTAAACATAACCCAGTTGGATTGGTGTGATTAACAGAGGACGATGTACATTGACGCCACGAGTGCATTAACCTTTAGGTAACTTATGCTTTGTTGTTCAATTTTTGATGTTTTGGTGTGTGTTGAATAACTTTATAATTGATTTACTTAAAATGGACAGTAGTGAAATTGTACTAACAACAAATTTTTAATTTTAAGGTGAAATTTTCTTGTTTAAGTAGAAAGGGTATTTAGTATTTATGTTCTGGATTATGATGAAAATTTGGGTATGTCTTTGAGCTCAATTAGACGAACCTGGTTAATTAACGTAAAGGGGTGGGAGATGCTCCTTTGTACTCAGACTCAGGTCTGCATATATTGTTATATTAATTAGTAGGCATCTACAAGGACTTTAATTCTGGATGCACATTAAAATGATAATAAATTTAATCTTGAAATTTTCTGATACTGAAATTTATGCTGAATTTTAATTTTGAAATTTTAATGTATTGTGAATATTGATGTAAATAGAGTTAACGTTGGTGTTTGTGATAGGAATGTGTTTGTTTTTTTATGATTGAGGATGAAAGTTTTAACTAGGTGAGCAGCCGAGGCGGAAAAGAGTAAAAAGGCGATTAACAGAAGAAAGTCAACGGACCAGTTAAGTTAATAGCTTTTTGTAGGTTTCACAGCATTCTTGACGCCCAATCTGTGGGGCTCGAGTCGAAAACCGTAGTTCCCGGATTTTGGTGGATTCACAGCATTCTTGGCGACCCAAAAGTGAGGCTCGAGTTCCAAATAAAATTTTTGTGATTTTATTCCAGGAAACTGGCGATCTGAGAGAGAGAGTTTCTGTTTGTGTATAAATTTAAGAGTATTTTAGAGTGTGTAAGAGTGATTAGACCGTATGCAGAGAAAGGAGTGGTTAAGGAGTCAAGGAGTAGAAATTGGGAGTGACAATAGTGCATTGTGTGGGAAAAATTCGAAAATGGAAGAAGCTGGAGGCAGTAGAGATCAGTCGAGGACGGAATCAGGGGATCAAGGAAATGAGTTAATGATGAGAATGTTAGAGGAAATGCGATTAGCTAGGGAGGAGTCCAACAGAAAATTAGAACTGCTAAGCGATGAATCGAATAGAGCGAGGGAGGAGTCCAACCAAAAATTAGAGCAGATAAGCTGGAAAATTGAACAAAATACTAAAGAATTTACAGAATTTAAAGATAGTCTTACCGTGAAACTGGGGGATGTAGAAAATAGGGTTGAAAAAATGAGCGTGATATTACAGGTCTTCGACAGGAAATGGGACATTTAAGGTCCGAAGTACGCATTTTTTGTGAAGAAGAGATTAATATAAAAATGACTGAAGTGACGGACTCATGTAGGAATCAGTTAGGCAGGGTAGAACGCGAAGTTAGTAGTATCAAATATAACATGTCAAGTTTAACGGGGGATGGTCCCAGATTTTATACAGGTGGAGGATCATTGGACCAACACATGAAGTTTTATGGCGATAACAGGGTAAATCCACAAATTTTTATTCATAGTGTAAGAAATCTAGTGGGAAATTTATTTGACGAACAGACTAAACTGAATACGATAAAGGCTTTATTGAAAGACAACGCGGAAGCATGGTACAATTTAGTAGGACAGGACATAGACACCTACACGGACATTGAAGACAGATTTTTAAAGCACTACTGGAGTGACCACAGACAAGACCAGGTACGAGACGACTTAATCACAGGGAAATTTAAGGGAGTATTTTCAGGAAGTAGGGAGCAATATGCTATACGCAAGTATAGCATAGCAAAGCAACTGAACCCACCGCTGACGGACCGACAAATTATCAAGTATTTATCACGACACTTCGAGGTAGAAGTGAGACAACACGTAGCACTACAGAACATAGTGGACAGAGAAATGTTTTTAGAATACCTGCAGAGGTACGACGACGTAAGTAGTGGACGACTTCGGGATAATAGGGAAAGACAGATCAACACAGTTAGGTTTGACAATAGGCGGGACAACTATGCTAGAAGGGGGAATAGTTACGGATACCAGCGACAGAATTGGGAACAACGACGACCATACTTTAGGAGTAATAGTTTAGGAAGGGGACCTGCACCGAGACCGGAACCTACCAGAAGGAATAGTTCACCGGACATGAGGGGGACTGCTAATACAGACACGGAACGAGTGGAAACGCCTAGGACATACGCTGAGGTGACGGCTAGACCAGGACCAAGTAGGGAAAACAGACCTGGACAGGATTTTTAGAACGCGACAGACCACTAGATTTCAGTGTAAATGTATATGAACATCCACGTGAATTTTTCAAAATTGAGGAGGAAGTAGAGCCAGAAACTGAGGAAAAATTATGTTTGCCAATTATTAATATAGGAATTTTTGAGAATAATGTAGAAGTATTACTTGATACAGGGGCAGAGGCGAGTTTAATATCGGAGGAATTCGTCAGCAAAATTAGGGATAAGGTTTGTGATAGAATTATGCCTATAATGCGTAGCCATTTAGTAGCTCAAATAAAAGAAGTTTGCTGTAGTAAATAGTGTTGTGGTGCTTAGGATAGATATAGGAGGTTTAAGCTGTGAACAGGAGTTTGTAATTGTACCTGGACTGAAGTTTTAGAGCATTTTAGGTGTTGACTGTATGATGCAGTTAGGGGTTTTGATAGATATGGAACGGAAGGTAATAGGGATTAAGGATAGGGTAGTGCCATGGAAGGGCAGTTATGAAGTCACAGAGGATGACACAGGGTTGAGTATTAATGTAGTAGAGGTAGAAGATGATGAAGGTAAACAGATCAACACGATAAGATGTCCAGAGGATAGGAGAGTAGAGGTTCAAGCTTTATTACAAAAACATGCAGAATTAGTGGGGGTAGAAGCAAGCACAGCGTTAGGCTATGAGCACATATTGGAAGTGGATAATTCAGAACCGTTCAACGCAAAGGTTTATCCTATTCCAGCAGCATATCGGGAGCAGGTGAAGGCAGAATTAAATAAAATGTTGGAAGATGGCATAATAGAGGTATCAAACACTCATTTCATAAATCCGTTGGTGGTAGTTAAGAAAAAGGATGATAGCATTTGTTTATGTTTAGATGCACGAAAAATTAATCAACGGACCAAACCGCAATTCCATTGTCCACCATCCATGGACACACTTTTGACGAGATTATGTGGCAAGTTTATTTTTAGTAAATTAGATTTAAGCAATTCATTCTGGCTGATTCCATTACACAAGAATTCTAGAAGGTACACAGGATTTTCCGTAGAGGGAAAAATCTATAATTTTAAGGTAGTACCGTATGGTTTGTCAACGTCAAGTGCAGCATTAATTAAGGCAATGCAAGCAATTTTAGGAGCATATGAGCAATTCTGCATACACTATGTAGATGATATTTTAATTTTTAGTGAAACTGAGGAACAACATTACTCTCATTTAGAACGGATATTATTAGAGCTTAAATTAGCAGGATTGAGGCTGAATATAGAAAAATGTGAATTTTTTTCAAAAACTGTTAAATTTCTGGGGTATGTGGTGAACACTCAAGGTATGTGTATCGATAAAGAAAGATTGTTCGAACTTTTGACATATCCGAGACCTAATAACATTAGGAAATTAAGAGCTTTTTTGGGGGTCCTTAACTTTTATAAAAAGTTTGTACCGGAATTTGCTAAAAAAGCGAGTCCATTGTTTAAACTTCTGAAGAAGGGAGTAAGATGGAGTTGGACGGAAAGTCAAGAGGCAGCATATCTAACACTGTTTGAACAATTTCACGACCAACTAATTTTGAGGCATCCCAGATTTGATGTAGGTTTCGTACTGAGGACGGATGCATCGGATAGTGCGTTAGCAGCAGAGTTGTACCAAGTACAAGAGGGGGAAGAGGTGCCCATATCTTTTGTTTCACGCACACTGAAGCCGCATGAAGTAAATTACACGATTAGTGAAAAGGAGATGGCTGCAGTGGTGTTTGGGGTTACAAAGTTAAAATTTTTTTTGATTGGAAGACATTTTGTAATCGAAACGGATCATTCGGCGTTGTGTGCGTTGATGAATACAAGATTTTCTAACAACCGAGTATATCGGTGGGGGCTGTTACTACAGGAGTTTGACTTTGAGATTAAATATATTAAGGGAGAAAACAATTTTATAGCAGACGCGTTTAGTAGAAACCGAGACAAAGATAACAAAAGACCGTGTGACATCATGATTGCCATGAACAGTCTACTACAAAATGATTCAGTATATGGAGAAGAGGAGATCTTGAGGAACCAGAGGCAGAGTGAGGAGTTACAGATTATTAGAACGAAGTTAGTAAACGAACCGGGACTTAAAAACTTCTATATGATAAGCGGAGTTTTGTGTAAAAAAATTCAAGACTTGGAAGTGTATGTAGTGGATAGGGTACAAGCAAAATTAATTATCAAAGATCTGCATTTAAGATATGGTCACATAGGGATCCGAAAGACATGGTTAATTTTAGGAAACGTTTTTTTCAACTAAAGACTTAGGGTTAGTAAAGTCAGTCATCAACACTTGTCACTTATGTACTTTAGGAAAGTACAAAAATAGTACGAGTCAAGATGTGGTACAAAGTATACATGTACAAAATCCCCTGGACTTAGTTGCTATTGATTATTTGAGTAATCTAGTCCGAAGTACAAAGGGACACAAACATGTGCTGATTGTGACTGACGTGTTTTCGAAATTTACCAAATTATATCCCACTCGGGATTGTAACACAGTCGGAACAAACAAGAAATTGGAACAATTTTGTAGGGAAGTAGGAACTTTTAAACGAGTATTAGCAGACAATGCTACTTATTTTAATAATCAAAGATTTAGGGATTATTGGGAGAGGCAAAACATTAAAGTGGTGTTATGCAGCATAAGGCATCCTCAAGCTAATCCAGCTGAGCGATATATTCAAGAGACAGTTAAATTCTTGCGTTTGGCTTCACATAGGAATCATCGTTTATGGGAGGACAATTTGTCCAAGGTTGAATCTTTTATCAATGAAACCCCTAGTACTGTGACAGAAACCAGTCCCATTATGCTGATCAAGCAACAGTATCCCGAAAGACCGTGGCAAATTGTGCCTAGGGACGATGAATTTCAACAACTTTTGGTAGATGTGAGGAGAGGTTAAGGAAGAGAGCTGAAAATATACAAGGAAGATGAACGCGAGAATTAGAAAGAGGGTAAAATTTAAAGTGGGAGACCAGGTAGTAGTAAAAAGCTTGAGAGTAGGGAAGAGAGATAGGATGACATGTGCTAAACTACACTTGCCCTATGAGGGACCTTTTGAGATAGGTGAAGTAGTAGGGGAGTGCACGTATTTATTAAGGGAAGTAGGTACGGGAAATAAGAGGGGACGGTTTCACGTCAACCTACTATTCCCTTATACCGGAGAACCAGCACCACAGGAGAAATAGGTGTATAATAGAGTAAAATTTAAATAGAATAGGTGTATATAGAAGAGTAGAAGTAGGTGTTTATAGAAAATAAAGCTAGGTATAGGATAAATATGGGAGATAATTAGAAATAGGTTTAGGATGAGAATAAAGATTAAATGTAGGAAGAAAATGAGATAGGTTAAGTATAGATATTTCATATAAGATTAGTGGAGAGTTTGGAATAGAATAAGAGTAGGATAGGTATATAGGATTAGGTAGTGGGAAGTAAAGTATAGTGAAGATTAGTTAAAAGTTAGGAATAGGATAGGTATATAGGATGTATATAGGATTAGATGGATAAGTAGGATGAAGTTAGGGATAATTTCGGTTTATAGAATTAGGTGAGAGTTAGGAATAGGATAGGGATATAGGATAGGTGTAAATATTTTTTTTTGGATTGGATATAAGTTAGGTAAGAGAGATAGATAAGGGTAGAGAAAGATAGGCAATTTTTTTTTGTAAATTTTGTTTGCGGTTTAAATGTTTTATATTTGAATTCAAATAAGTGGGATTATTTGTATTCAAATAGGGGGAAAATACTCATATTTAGACTAGGGTAGAAAATTAAATAATCACATCAAATAATTTTAATCACCGTGTAGAAGCTTTGGGAAAAGGTACGCGTTATTAAAACCGTGAAGCATAAAAATTCAGTCGTTTCATTAAAAAGAAGAGATTTAAAATATTTACAAGACGCCTTCTATAAAAAGAAGCAGTATTAAAATGCTCTACGTGTAATTTAATTATTCCGAGTAAAGAAACAAATGGAAATTACGTGCAAAATTTATATTAATTAACTCAATTTTAAGTAATCGGTATTAAACAAAATGTACAGATAATAATTAATATTTGATTAGGAGTCACTAAAAATTAAAGGGTATTATTATTAATTGAAGCTAATTGAACCATTAGTAACATATAATATGTATAAAAGCTAGTAAAAACCCATTAATATTCAGATCGTAGAAGTATTATGTTTGAACACCTGCGTATTTTTAAATGTTTTATGTTCTGCGTAAAATTTGCAGATAACAAATGGTTACAGAGAATGTTGGAGAAACCGTTGCTTAATTTTTACGGGAAATGCTAATAAGGTGGGTTATTTCACAAGTCCACATGGATTGAAAATAACCGATACTAAAGAATATAGATTTGTACCACTCGGAACAGGGTAGATAGAGACAGATAATATGCGCAAGACAGAGACACATATAGTAAAAGGCGTGAGTTGAGCAACGCCACTGGGTTGCGATTGGTTGAAAATAAGAGGCAAACTGGAGAGGTAAAAATAACATTTCTGTATAAAAATTAATTAGTTATTCCCAGACGTTGCGAGCCGTGTCGAAATTTCTGAGATTTAACTGGTGCGAGTGCAAATTTAATAAGAACCGACGCACAGGCGGTCGAGATGGGAACATAGTATACGAAATTCTAGAAACTGGCCGTTTTGAGGACAAAACCGACAGACAGGCTAACCACTATATATACCCGGGTTAATATGAGTTTCTCTCTCTTAGATTTTCGATTTGATTCAATGCGTTAAACAGTGCTTTTTAGTTTTCCGATTTTGATAGAATAATTTAAACAGTTTGCTCGTATATTTTGGTGATTTAAAACAGTTTGTTCTTTACGTGCTACAATGAATGTAATTTAGTGCACTTAGAAAAAAAGATACAAGGTAATAAAGTCTAGTATCACTGTACCAATTAGTCAAATTTGCAACGACAAATGAATACACAAAAGTAGGCAGTTTTGGCATATATTTGTGAAAAAAGTATGAATTTCTTTGCTATTTTTCGGGGGTGTTAATAATTAAATGATTCGTAAACGTGTCTGGATCCACAAAACAAGCTTCAGATATACACAAATGAGTTCCGGAAAAGCACTGATACAACTTTAGAGGAATGGTGGTGTAGAAAATTTTAAAGGCGACCAGTAATACGAGGACCTAAACATAACCCAGTTGGATTGGTGTGATTAACAGAGGACGATGTACATTGACGCCACGAGTGCATTAACCTTTAGGTAACTTATGCTTTGTTGTTCGATTTTTGATGTTTTGGTGTGTGTTGAATAACTTTATAATTGATTTACTAAAACTGGACAGTAGTGAAATTGTACTAACAACAAATTTTTAATTTTGAGGTGAAATTTTCTTGTTTAAGTAGAAAGGGGTATTTAGTATTTATGTTCTGGATTATGATGAAAATTTGGGTATGTCTTTGAGCTCAATTAGACGAACCTGGTTAATTAACGTAAAGGGGTGGGAGATGCTCCCTTTGTACTCAGACTCAGGTCTGCATATATTGTTATATTAATTAGTAGGCATCTACAAGGACTTTAATTCTGGATGCACATTAAAATGATAACAAATTTAATCTCGAAATTTTCTGATACTGAAATTTATGCTGAATTTTAATTTTGAAATTTTAATGTATTGTGAATATTGATGTAAATAGAGTTAACGTTGGTGGTTGTGATAGGAATGTGTTTGTTTTTTGTTATGAATGAGGATGAAAGTTTTAACTAGGTGAGCAGCCGAGGCGGAAAAGAGTAAAGAGGCGATTAACAGAAGAAAGTCAACGGACCAGTTAAGTTAATAGCTTTTTGTAGGTTTCACAGCATTCTTGACGCCCAATCTGTGGGGCTCGAGTCGAAAACCGTAGTTCCCGGATTTTGGTGGATTTACAGCAATATATATGTAATTAAATGAAACTATTAAAACTTAAGTCAGATTGTTACTATGTATAATTGAAGGACATAATAAAAGGTTAATGAAAATCCACAAGCCAGACATGAGAACGGAAACAGACGTATTCCAGACGCAACATGATACTGCAGGTACAGGTCACAGTAGGCTACAAGACAGCAATTATTAGAATTAAGATAATTAAAATGTAATACTTTGTATTAAATACAGAAATAAGCAGATATGACCTTTGCAGTTCCTATAAGCAATGTGAGGGGCAAAGACAAAAATACCCTAGAGAGCCCAAGATGGCCAGTCGGTCTTGAGCTGCACAACTTTAACATTGTTGGTAGTTCAGCTACTCACCGTAATTTTAATTTATTTAATTAGTGAAAGCCAACTCAGAATTATTTCGATCTCCACACGTTACTGCATATAACGCACTTGTTTGTAAATTTCTCTTTAATAAATTTGATAGAAAAGTTTTTTGAAGAAGTTTTTTTTAAAAAGCCGCTCTAAGAAGCCCAAAACCTATTTAGTGCAAAAAAAAAAAAACTTTATAAGTTGTCCAACTATAAATCACAAGGTATTAGTTGAATTAACCCTACTTACAAAAATAGAGAAAAAAGAAGGGAAACTGTCAGGAAACCGGTTCTTAAAAACCTGTAGGATTCGTAAAATTTTGATGTAATTAATGGTTTAAAACAGGTTGTAAATAACTCAAATAAACCGTTTGTTTTGTGGTCAACAGTTGGATTAAACAGATGTTCTTTGTTCACGAACTAATACAACAAAGTGAACCTTAAAGCATTTGCACATTATGCGGTTGCAGTACGGTTTACCGCATGCGACAAACTGCCCGGGAAACCGCGCATTACTTTCACATCGTTCAGGCTGGTAATTTTATCTTGACAGATTGGTAGTAACGAGTTTATTCATAATGAAAAGAAGAAGTGTAATTATTTTAACATTAATGTACTATAGAAGGGAAAAAACGGGAAATTAGGCTTCGGAAATATTGAGTGCATCCGTCAATAAAATTCTATCAGGTCAATTATTTCACAATTGCATCGCTTCTTTAACACCTTTTACGCTGCTAATCATTAAGTACACCTATTTGGCAACCTCGTTCGACTAAATCCATTGCCGCATAGCGACCAGTTGAAAGTACTGCACCCATTTACTTATATTGGTTTTTAAATTCCGTGCGGTATTAAAACCTTCTGGTTTCTGATCGCCAGCCGCACTGTGTCTGTGGATTCCGCAGGCTCCACAGATAATTTTTTCGTGCCGCACTAATCTGAAAGCGTGTCATTTAAAGTAAGTTAAAACTTGTACACGCGGTACCGCAGCGCTAAACCGCGCCGCAACCCCATAGTGTGAAAGCGCTCTTAGACTTCGCTTACAAATACTTGTAAAGCAAAGTATTTAATTTTGAATAACGCCAACTATATTATTGTGTAAAACGCGCTATGCTATTTTTATTGTATAACCCCTTTTGGGTATCGGGTTGTGTGCTTTGTTATATTTCAATGTTGTTTAAATATTATGTGTGTACTGTTTTTAGTAGAATTTATGACCTATTGACTAATGTTTTAGTAATAATGTAAGTTACTTTGTTTGTACTTTTTAATGACTTGTGACTAACCCCAGTATGTTTTCAGTCTTTGAAGAAGGCACGAAATTGTATGCCGAAACGTAAAATAAAAATTACGATCTGATACATTAGTTCTAGTCATTTCTAAACGAATGCATTCCCAGAGTTTCACCAACCTTTGTTTTATTGCTATTTAGTTATGTTCAAGAATCCAGTATTATTAAATGTAATTGTGTGTATATATATATATATATGTGTATGTGTGTGTGTGTGAGTGTGTGTATTGACGTGATAAGGGGTCACGAGAGGTTATTGAAACCTAAATTCTACAAATAAATTCCACCAAGATATAAAAGAATCCGGAAAAAATAGAAATTTTCGTAAATTTATGGTTACGGCCTGTATAATACAAGCGTACTTTTATTAATTGCTGTACAAGCAAAAAATGCAATTGCCCGTGTATAAATAATTGCCCTGTATGATATAAGCGTATTGTAAATACTTAGCAAATAATGTAGGTTGTATATGTAAATATAATTAACTTTAAGATACCGTAAAACGCATTAAATACAAACGCAAATCGATCATTCATTTGTAATAAATAATATGCCCTTTCCTTGCGTAAAAATAAATAATTTTGTGTATTTAAAACCGCAATTTTAATATTAATTTTGTGAACTAAAACACATTTAAAAAATGCAACCCTTTTTGCATTAAAAAACAACTAAAGTTTAAATTAATTATTCTGTGGATTACGTAAATTTATTTTAAATAAGGAATTTTCTGGAATAAACGAGATTAAGCAAAAAGTTTCAAGAAAATACCTCAATTTCGTATGAACTCATTAATAAAGAAACGTTTATTTCAAGAAGCGTCCGGAACAATAAAAAAAACATAAAATGTAACAAAAATTAATAAAAGCTATTTATTACCTTTTGCAATTACTGAATTAGTATGCAACGTCACAATAACCTTGGATGTTAAACAAAGACAAGCAACACACGTCACTAATAACTGGAACGAGATAACGAGGTAATAAAATTTAACAATTTTGAACGCTAATGGGGATTTTCAAGAAATTACGTAAGATCGGCGTATATTATTGGAAATAGAATCCCGCAGATACTACTACATTCTAGAAATAGATAATTTTGTATATATAAGGAAGCGTTTATTAAATAAATTCATTCGTAAATTCAATCGCGAAATGTTCATTTAAGTCGCGTGCTGTTGCTTTGCGAAGATATTTGAAATATGCAGTATGCATACCTTAATTTAATAATTACGATATTACAATGAATAAAGAAGTGACATTTTAAACGTGACCCACAGAAATATGAAAATGGATAAATGCAATTATTTGATCTTGTAACATACAATTAAGATGGGAAATGCTTTGATATAAAAAGCTATTTGAAATTGTATTGACTAATGGAGATGTAAATTATATGAAAATCTGGTAAGCTGATTTGAATGTAAATTAAAACTAGGAAGATATTTAATTACGAGTTGGATCAAAAAACGCTTCGTGGACTTTTACAAGTATCAATTGATTGTATCTGATATTCGAATTTTGTCATTTAGTTAAGATACAGGGTGTCCGAAAAGTCACGCACTACAGGGTGAATATATATTTCACAAAATTTGTTCAATATGGCGTCCATGTAAGTCAAAACATAATTGAAACGATCTCCAGCGTTCCGGAGAATGTTGGCCTCTAATTGAACGACACACAGTTGAGATGAGCTCCTTCAAATGGTCTTTGCCTCTAATCCTAATTGTGTACACTTTGGATTTTACGTATCCCCACATTGCACTATCCATCGGGTTTAAGTCTGGTGATCGTGGGGCCCATTCCACTCGTCCCCTGCGGCCAATCCAGCTCCTTGCTCTTTGCTGCCACTATACCAATGAGAGTTACTGTCAGACCAGTAACACATATTATGTCGGTTGACCTCTCCATTTATATAAAAGTTAGCTTCGTCCGAAAACATAACGTTAGACAAGAACTGGGGGTCTTCTTCCAACTTTGTCAGAAACCAAAAGTACATTTCCATACGGCGATCAGGATCGTCTTCTGACAAGTGGTGTGACATATGTAACTTATACGGATGAAAGTTGTTTTTTTGCAAAATACTCCATACTGTGCTTCGAGGAACGCCTATTTCCAAGCTGGTACGTCGGATTGATTTTTTGAAACTTTTTGGGCAATAACCTTTGCTAAAACTCCTTCCACAACCTCTTCTGACGTGCGCTTGGACGGCCGTTTCTTTGAGTATCAGCTACTCTACCTGTAGCTTTGAATTTTGCTAGCAATCTGCCAACCGTTGTGTGCGACACTGGCTCTCGTTAAGTATGCCTCCTATTAAATTCATCTGCAATGCCTCTGTTAGAGAGACATTCTCTTCCACAGAGAAGAATAATCTTTATCCGCTCTTTAGAGCTCAACATTTTTCAGCCCTGCAACAATAAGAAAACAATAATAGTTTAGATAATAAATAACAGTGTAAAATCCCTATGGTGCGTGACTTTTTAGACACCCTGTAGAATAAGTCCTAATCATTTTATTTTGGTAAAAGTTTGTGTTCAGAGTTCGAATCACTTTGACCTTTTAATAGATTATCTGTCAAGGATTTTTTTGGCCAAAAACAAATTTTACAAGCGTGGGAATAAACAAAGTCAGGTCAAATGTCCATAAGAAAAAAAATTTAGTTCTGTAAATTTAAGATAAGGTAAGAAACATTTTTATCAAGTAAATAAGTACTTCTTAGAAATTATTTTATGTTTAAAAGAAACAATGTTGTAAATGTTCTAAATTCATTTATGTGAGAGAACCTATTTCATACTGTATAAATGCTTCAATATTACTGTGTTTGATTTCATTTTAAAAACTCTGTCAATCCGTTGAGCTAGCCAGGTAAAGTTAGAAAGGAAGGTAAGTCAACAATTTCAAGTTTTACAATTTGCTGTATCTATATCACAGCACACTTTTAGGGGCGCATCAAAGCGAGGCATTGTCACGGCACTCTTTTAGTGAAGCCGCAACGCGGGGTCTTATCATAACATTCTTTTTAGCGACGACCCAACCTGTAGCACGATTAATTCTTCTGTAAATTAGAGTTTCGTGTCTCGTAGAATTTGTGTTAGTTTTTTTCTTTTTTGTAATATCTGATTAATTTTTCAATATGACTGACAGAACGAAAGAAGTTCGTGAAAGTTTGAGAGTTGAAAGTGGAAATTGGTTCTCAGGAAAGCGTTTATATAAAAAAGCGAGAAAAGAGAATCCAGAGGCCAAGAGTGTAGGAGAGACCCAGGAATAAAAAATAATGGCTCTTTTATTAAGTCTAAATCAAAGTATACAGGAACAAAAAGCAATGAGTGAAAGGAATGAAAAAAGTAAGCAGGAACTAAAAGAAAATATGAAAGAAATGAATGAAAAGAATGAGAAAGCTATGAAAGAAATGAGTAACAAATTAGATAAAAATACTCAGGAGTTACGAGCAGAATTTGGAGAAAACAGCAAAATTGGGGGAAACTAAGGTTAGAAAGTGAGAAGAATGAAAGGAAATTTAAAGAGATCAGTGAAAGAATAACTTATTCCAACAAATCTTAAGCAAGTAAGTGCACAGCTTTGAAGCTGTAATGGGTTGTTTTAGACGGTTTAGAGGTGGATTTACTTAAGTGCCAAACAATTATATCGTATGTTGAAAATGGATGTAATGTTTAACTAAACAGAGATAGAGTAGAATACAGCATTTGAAACCTTAAAGTGCAAAACATTGTAGCAATAACATTAGCTAATTATTCACTTATTAGCGAAACTAAACTGCTATAGTGCTATGTGATGAAAGTTCAATAAGGAATGATTCTATTTTAATGCAAAAGCAGACAGATGGAAGATTTCATTTTATTTTTATTTTAGTAAATATACTACGAAACAAGCGGAAAAGTATCATCGTTATGAAATTGAGTGTTTGACAATTACAAATTTTATTCCGCGATTTCAATTTCATCTTCAGATTGTTTATTTCAAAATTGTTACTTATTATGTCGCTTTTCGTTTGATTTTGTTAAAAAAATATATAGTTTCACGGACTATGCGGTGCTGGTGTGTGTTGTTACAGAATTATGATTTTGAAATTGGACTTCGTTCGAACATTATGCGACGCTCTGAAACTTTTAGTAGAGTGGAAGGTATTTTTGCATTAGAGGTAAAACCTCCAAACAAAGGTTTCGAGTTAAACAAAACTTTAATCCTGCAATACCGAGTTCCACATCAAATTTAAAGAAATTTAAATATCCTATATTTGATATGAGAAATGGCTTAGTTTATCGAAAATCTGTAATTAAAATTTTATTTCATGCAGTCAATAGCATGTAATGTACTGTCTTGCTGGCTTACCGCAATGAATGTGTCACTTTGGTGTTAACTATGTTTTTTAATCAAACACCCGCTTATAGTCATTTCTCAATCTAAACAAAAGTTAGTATGTATTAATAATTGTTTGAAGTGCATCAAATTCAAACTTGTTTGTGAAAGCTGCGGAATTTTTGCATAACATACTTGAATAAATTACTAGTCGCACGAATTAATTTTGATTATTACGAATAATTGAGACCACAAAGTATAGGAAAATACAACCTGCTATTGTCCATAAATTTACAAAAATTTTCAAGTGTTTTCTTTGTAAAACAACCAAAGACAGAAAAACTTTAAAACATCTTCAGAGTTCTTTTCTAACATGTAACCATCTACATAATATTGTATCTAAACGTGCACAATGTTTCACTTCTGAAGCTCTTAAGAAATTTCTCAAAGCACAAGACGATGAATAAGCATTTATTGCAGCAGGTATTTGTAGAGCAAATTACCGAATTTACAGGATGAATAGGACTTCTGACTTGCATGCTACTCCAAAGTAACATTTGAAAGGAGAATTTGTTGGAATAAAGTTTTGAGTAACGTAGAGTTTACGTTTAATAACAGAGTCAATCAATTTACTAAACGCCTATTTGGAAGCTATCCGTTAAACTAGGCTTAGGATCGTTGTCGACTTATTGAGAAAATTTATTTGTCAGGTGAAAATGTTTTCATTTGGTACCTGATGTATTCTTTCGATAGCATATATATATATATATATATATATATATATATATATATATATTGTCGTGGAAATTATAGGTTAAGAAGCATAGATAGGGCTAGATAATAAATTTTTAACGACTGTGTATATAGGAAGTAGGAACAATTTAATTAGTTGTAACATTGAAAACAGACGGATAATAACATATTTTTGTATTTCTAAATCAGAATGTTAAATTTGCACAACGTGTAGAAGGTTTGGAGTACGTGGAAACTCAAGAATACGCATAATTAGTTTTAATATTTTAAATCAAGCGCATCGGACAATAAACATAGCTTTTGGGTAGATAAATCAATAATGGAAATGAGTATTTTTAATTTAACTAAACTAAACGTTCGTTAAAATACAAATCCTAAAAATGCTAAAACTTGGAATTATAATTTCAAACGGACGGTTGCTTCATAGAATAACTTGACAGTTAAAAATAACAAGTTCAAAAAAACTTAAATGAACGTTAGGACAGAATTCTGTGGAACTGTATGTAACGGTCAATGCATAAGCTATTAAAACAACAGATGGTTTGAAGGCAAAGTGAAATAGAATATCCGTAGTTTAAATCAGACAGAGAGCATATATAATATAAGGTTAAAATACTCGTTTAAAGTACGAGGTAGATTTGGAGGTCAACCAAAATATCGATTTTCTGTTGCTTGAGTGAGATTTTAAAAGAGACAGCAAATATAGGTTAAACAAGGAAAGATAGCTAGAGGCTGGACGTAGAAATGGGGGATAGAATTCTAATCGGTTGAAGGCTAGAAGTTTTCAAGAAGCTCGCAACGGTTATATGTTGTTGAACAGATTTCAGGTGAAAAGCACGGTGGAAAGAGAATTGTCGGTTGTACTAGTCGGTTACGCGTACAATTTTTAGAACCAATTAAGATAAAATAAGCTTTTCGACTGAAATAGTGTGCGAGAGGGGTGGATGAGAAAACATAAATACCCTAAGAGAGGTAGTAGAGATCTCTTACTTACTCCTACTTTGGCTTATTATCGTACGTCGCTTATTCCTTTGACTTTGCTTTGCTAAAGCAACATCCTAATTTAAAAATGTAAAGCGGTGTTAGTACACCACGTCGGTAGTTTTTTAAACGTGTGTCTTGCACAAGTAAGTGCTGGTTAATTGACGGTTGCTACTACACTCAACAAACAGATAGAAGGATGGTACTAAGGTAAGCGAGTTGAAAAGTGCTTGAAACAAGAATGCGTGAGGTTTAGTAGTTACGGAAGGTGATTGGCTTCGTCTAGTCAAGTATCGAGGTAGAAATACTGAAGGCGGCTGCAAAGATTTGAATAGTGAGTGAAAATGGGTTAGATCTATGTATAACGGCGAAGTGTATGGACAACATCTTCAGAGGTGATGATGAAAGAAAGCTTACTCCAGGTAACGAAATTAATTTCTTTTGCTTTTTGCTTGAACATTTGTGCTGTTATTTTGTGCTTGAGTGATTTGACTTATTGGGGGTGTATTTTATTACCACTAAAACTAATTTAAAGGAGTATATTTCAAGAACAATTGGTTTTCTCATTTATACGTGTTACTAAATGACATAACATTTTTTATATAATGAGTAAACGGGTCTTTAAATTTGTTTTAAACAAAAATAAGACGCAACGTTTATATGTTGTTGAACAGATTTCAGGTGAAAAGCACGGTGGAAAGAGAATTGTCGGTAGTACTAGTCGGTTACGCGTACAGTTTTTAAAATCAATTAAGATAAAATAAACTTTTCGACTGAAATAGGGTCCGAAAGAGGTGGATAAAAAATATAAATACCCTAAGAGAGGTAGTAAAGATCTCTTACTTACTCTTACTTTGGCTTATTATCGTACGTCGCTTATTCCTTTGACTTTGCTTTGCTAAAGCAACATCCTAATTTAAAAATGTGAAGCGGTGTTAGTACACCACGTCGGTAGTTCTTTAAACGTGTGTCTTGCACAAGTAAGTGCTGGTTAATTGACGGTGCTGCTACTACACTCAACAAACAGATAGAAGGATGGTACTAAGGTAAGCGAGTTGAGAATTTCTTGAAACAAGAATGCGTGAGGTTTAGTAATTACCGAAGGTGATTGGCTTCGTCTAGTCAAGTATCGAGGTAAAAATACTGAAGGCGGCTGCAAAGATTTGGATAGTGAGTGAAAATGGGTTAGATTTATGTATAACGGCAAAGTGTATGGACAACATGTTCAGAGGCGATGATGAAAGAAAGTTTACTCCAGGTAACGAAATTAATTTCTCTTGCTTTTCTTGAACATTTGTGCTGTTATTTTGTGCTTGAGTGATTTGACTTATTGGGGGTGTATTTTATTACCACTAAAACTAATTTAAAGGAGTATATTTCAAGAACAATTGGTTTTCTCATTTATACGTGTTACTAAATGACATAACATTTTTTATGTAATGAGTAAACGGGTCTTTAAATTTGTTTTAAACAAAAATAAGACGCAACGTTTATATGTTGTTGAACAGATTTCAGGTGAAAAGCACGGTGGAAAGAGAATTGTCGGTTGTACTAGTCGGTTACGCGTACAGTTTTTAAAATCAATTAAGATAAAATAAACTTTTCGACTGAAATAGGGTCCTAAAGAGGTGGATAAAAAAATATAAATACCCTAAGAGAGGTAGTAAAGATCTCTTACTTACTCTTACTTTGGCTTATTATCGTACGTCGCTTATTCCTTTGACTTTGCTTTGCTAAAGCAACATCCTAATTTAAAAATGTGAAGCGGTGTTAGTACACCACGTCGGTAGTTTTTTAAACGTGGGTCTTGCACAAGTAAGTGCTGGTTAATTGACGGTGCTGCTACTGCACTCAACAAACAGATAGAATGATGGTACTAAGGTAAGCGAGTTGAGAAGTTCTTGAAACAAGAATGCGTGAGGTTTAGTAATTACCGAAGATGATTGGCTTCGTCTAGTCAAGTATCGAGGTAAAAATACTGAAGGCGGCTGCAAAGATTTGGATAGTGAGTGAAAATGGGTTAGATTTATGTATAACGGCAAAGTGTATGGACAACATCTTCAGAGGCGATGATGAAAGAAAGCTTACTCCAGGTAACGAAATTAATTTCTCTTGCTTTTTCTTGAACATTTGTGCTGTTATTTTGTGCTTGAGTGATTTGACTTATTGGGGGTGTATTTTATTACCACTAAAACTAATTTAAAGGAGTATATTTCAAGAACAATTGGTTTTCTCATTTATACGTGTTACTAAATGACATAACATTTTTTATGTAATGAGTAAACGGGTCTTTAAATTTGTTTTAAACAAAAATAAGACGCAACGTTTATATGTTGTTGAACAGATTTCAGGTGAAAAGCACGGTGGAAAGAGAATTGTCGGTTGTACTAGTCGGTTACGCGTACAGTTTTTAAAATCAATTAAGATAAAATAAACTTTTCGACTGAAATAGGGTCCGAAAGAGGTGGATAAAAAAATATAAATACCCTAAGAGAGGTAGTAAAGATCTCTTACTTACTCTTACTTTGGCTTATTATCGTACGTCGCTTATTCCTTTGACTTTGCTTTGCTAAAGCAACATCCTAATTTAAAAATGTGAAGCGGTGTTAGTACACCACGTCGGTAGTTTTTTAAACGTGGGTCTTGCACAAGTAAGTGCTGGTTAATTGACGGTGCTGCTACTGCACTCAACAAACAGATAGAAGGATGGTACTAAGGTAAGCGAGTTGAGAAGTTCTTGAAACAAGAATGCGTGAGGTTTAGTAATTACCGAAGGTGATTGGCTTCGTCTAGTCAAGTATCGAGGTAAAAATACTGAAGGCGGCTGCAAAGATTTGGATAGTGAGTGAAAATGGGTTAGATTTATGTATAACGGCAAAGTGTATGGACAACATGTTCAGAGGCGATGATGAAAGAAAGTTTACTCCAGGTAACGAAATTAATTTCTCTTGCTTTTTCTTGAACATTTGTGCTGTTATTTTGTGCTTGAGTGATTTGACTTATTGGGGGTGTATTTTATTACCACTAAAACTAATTTAAAGGAGTATATTTCAAGAACAATTGGTTTTCTCATTTATACGTGTTACTAAATGACATAACATTTTTTATGTAATGAGTAAACGGGTCTTTAAATTTGTTTTAAACAAAAATAAGACGCAACGTTTATATGTTGTTGAACAGATTTCAGGTGAAAAGCACGGTGGAAAGAGAATTGTCGGTTGTACTAGTCGGTTACGCGTACAGTTTTTAAAATCAATTAAGATAAAATAAACTTTTCGACTGAAATAGGGTCCGAAAGAGGTGGATAAAAAAATATAAATACCCTAAGAGAGGTAGTAAAGATCTCTTACTTACTCTTACTTTGGCTTATTATCGTACGTCGCTTATTCCTTTGACTTTGCTTTGCTAAAGCAACATCCTAATTTAAAAATGTGAAGCGGTGTTAGTACACCACGTCGGTAGTTTTTTAAACGTGGGTCTTGCACAAGTAAGTGCTGGTTAATTGACGGTGCTGCTACTGCACTCAACAAACAGATAGAAGGATGGTACTAAGGTAAGCGAGTTGAGAAGTTCTTGAAACAAGAATGCGTGAGGTTTAGTAATTACCGAAGGTGATTGGCTTCGTCTAGTCAAGTATCGAGGTAGAAATACTAAAGGCGGCTGCAGAGATTTGGATAGTGAGTGAAAATGGGTTAGATCTATGTATAACGGCAAAGTGTATGGACATCTTCAGATGCGATGATGAAAGAAAGCTTACTCCAGGTAACGAAATTAATTTCTCTTGCTTTTTCTTGAACATTTGTGCTGTTATTTTGTGCTTGAGTGATTTGACTTATTGGGGGTGTATTTTATTACCACTAAAACTAATTTAAAGGGGTATATGTAAAGGACAATTGGTATTTCTTATTTATAAGTGTTACTAAAAGACATAATTTTTGATGTAATGAGAAAACGGGTCTTTAAATTTGTTTTAAACAAAAATTTGACGTTTTTAGGCATTTAATGTATTTGAGTTTATACTGAGCTCACCATAGACCTGAATAAATGTCAATTTAATGTTTCACGACGGACCCATCTACTCGTATAAAATAAAACAGTTGAAATAAATACAAATCATGAAATTTTAAAAGGTTTAAGGATTGAAATTGTAACATTTATGAAACTGTATATACAAATGTGTAAATATTTTCTTGATAATGAAAACTTTTGAATATGTATAAATAAAAAGGTTGTGTGTCTTGTTTTATTATTTGAGTGGTAATTTTATTTGACTGTATATGTGAGACCATTTTGAATGGACCTGCACCTTGCCGAAGTTCTAGATTACTAGAACAGGTGAAATGGCTTGCGTATTCTAATGAGCTAAAGAGCCAAACTACAGGTCCAGCCAAAGTAGTAGGGTCTTTAGTGAGGAACCAGACGAAGATAGGTCCCCGAAAGAGGGCAGCGGCTCTTTCGGTACTTAGATTAGCAGAGACCATAGGGGTCGGTATGGCAGTCTAAGACACACTACTGCGATGTGACAGGCAACGCGAAACCACCACATTACCTCCCAAGTACACAGCGTACCTAAATTATAATAAAATGATGGAATTCTCTGGGGTAAAAGATTCCGGAGTTAAAATAGTCCCCCATTCGGATCTCCGGGAGGGGACTACTTCGGAGGATGCGATCGGAAAGTTAAGAATAAGAGACGGGAACATTTTGCGAGTCGGAGCGTGGAATGTTAGAACTATGAAGCAAGTGGGTAAGCTAGAGAACCTAAAAATCGACATAAATAGGTTATCACTAGACATAGTAGGGATCAGCAAAGTTCGGTAGCCAGAGGCGGGGGATTTTTGAAGTGAAAACTTCAGGGTAATTCATACAGGAGCAAAGAAGGGAAATTTGGGTGTGGGGATAGTTATGCGGAAAAAGATAGGATACTGTGTAGAAAATTACTTACAAAAGAATGAAAGGGTACTCATGGTTAGATTAGAATCTAAACCGGTAAACACAGTAATAATACAAGTATACGTGTCCACCTCTAGCTACAGTGACGAAGAGGTAGAAGCGATCTACAAAGATATCGAAGACATATTAAGACACGTAAAAGGACATGAAAATTTAATAATTACGGGGGATTTTAATGCAGTGGTAGGTGAGGGTAGGGAAGGAGCGATAGTGGGTTTATTTGGTTTAGGCACTAGAAACGACAGAGGAAATAGGCTGGTAGAATTTTGCGACAAGAACAATTTAATCATTACATACACATTATTTCAACATCATGCTAGAAGACGATATACGTGGAAGATACCAGGAGACATAGGAAGATATCAAATAGATTACATTCTTGTTAGACAACGGTTTAGGAATCAAGTAAATGACTGTAGAAGCTACCCAGAAGCAGATATAGACACTGACCACAACATCGTAATTATGAAGGCCGTACTTAAATTTGAAAATTTGAAAAAAAGAAACGGAAAAAGGCACTTGGACCTACAGAAATTAAAAGAGAAAGATATTCAAGAAAGATTCGAAAAAAGGTCAAATGAATTGCTCAAAAATATCGGGAAAATATCTGATACTAAGGAAGTAGAAACAGAATGGAATAACATTAAATCCAGCCTCGACATGGCGGCCAAAGATATTCTGGGGTATACACAAAAAGAAAATAAAGAACCATGGATAACAAAGGATATCCTGAATTTAATAGAAGAAAGACGAAAATACAAAAATAAATCAGACGAAACAGGAGAACAGAGGTACAAAGCCATAAAATGGGAAATTATTCGCAAATACAGGAAAGCTAAAGAACAATGGATTGATGAAAAGTGCAAAGAGGTACAAACTAAGATGGAAGTAGGAAAGTCAGATGAAGCATACAAACTAATTAAAATCAATTTTAGGGATATAAAACCATATAGCAAAAATATAAGGGACGCAGGAGGAAATGTCATTATAGAAAATGTAGAGAAAGTGGGTAGATGGCAAGAATATATAGGGAATTTATATGCAGGAGAAGAACTAACTGCATTAGAAAAGAAATCAGACATTGAAAATGATGACTTGGGATATCCTATACTTAGAGATGAATTTGAATTAGCATTAAAGGGTCTGAAAAATGGTAAGGCGCCGGGTACAGATAAGGTGCAAGCGGAGACTCTGAAAGCCGCTGGTCAAGCAGTAACAGAACGTCTCTTCCAACTTGTAAGCTATATGTATGAAACAGGCGAGATACCTAAAGATTTCAAACATAACATCATAGTAACTATAACAAAAAAGAAAGGCGCAGATAGATGTGAAAATTTTCGAACAATAAGTTTGACAGCACACGTATCAAAAATATTAACTAGAATTGTACAAAGACGAATGGAAAAACGGGCTGGAGAAATACTAGGAGAAGACCAATTTGGGTTTAGGCGAAACAGGGGAACACGGGAGGCTATCTTAGCTCTGAGGGTGATAATGGAGAAAACAATAGAAAAAGCGGAAAGCGTATATATAGGGTTTGTAGATCTGGAAAAAGCATTTGACAATGTAAAAGTTTGGAATGAGTTATAGGGATAGACGGATAGTACATTACTTATACAAAGAGCAAACAGGAGTAATAGAATCAGAACAGGAACGTAGAGAAGTAAACAGCAGGAAAGGGGTGAGACAGGGATGTTCCATATCCCCATTAATTTTTAACTTGTACATTGAAGAGGCAATGGATACTGTCAAATGCAGGAAAACATTTGGAATTACTATGCAGGGACAAAAACTTGATGTGCTTAGATTTGCAGATGATATAGCGGTATTAACATCTAGCAAGGAAGAGTTAGAAGCTGCTCTTAATGAAATGGAAACGGTTCTAACAGAGAGACACGGTATGAAAATTAACAAAAGTAAAACTACAGTACTAGTATGCAAAAAAGGGAAAAATAAATCAAAAACAAGAATACAAATATGTAACACGAACTTACAAGAGGTTAAGGATTTCTGCTACCTAGGAAGCCAAATAACGCAAGATGGGAAAAGCACAAAAGCTATAAAACAAAGATTAGCACAAGGTCGTGCTACATTTAACAAGAAAAGCAACTACTGTTCAAAGACAACAAACATAGAAACAAGGAAAAGATTGCTTAAAACATATGTATGGAGCACAGCACTATACGGCTGTGAAGCCTGGACTGTAGGAGAAGCACACAAGAAAAAGGTAGAAGCCTTTGAAATGTGGTGCTACAGACGATTGATGAAGATATCATGGACAGAGTTAAGAACGAAGAGGTACTAAAAATGGTAGGGGAAGAAAGAAATATGTGGAAAACGGTAAAAAATAGGAGAGATAGGATGATAGGCCACATACTACGGCATGAGGGAATAGTGCGGAATATACTAGAGGCAGAGATAGGAAAAAAGAGAAGAATAGGTAGACCTAGGTTAGACTACTGCACACAGATAGTGAAAGATGTAGGCTGTAGGAGTTTCAGAGAAATGTGTAGGCTAGCTCAGAATAGAAATAAATGGAGGTACGCATCCAACCAGTCCCAAGATGGATAAATTAAAAAAAATTTAAAAAATTTTAAGATATTGTGTTAGTGCTCTTTGTATTAGGTTTAATTTTATCTGTTTTTTAAATTTTACTGTAGTTATTTTATTTATTTGACATTGCAATTTTTTAATTGTGTTAATATACTTAAATTTTTTATTAATTTCACCGTTTGTTATGGAATCATATACTTTTAGATTAGTTTATGTGAATCTTTTTACGTAATAGTAAGTATTCTTTGAAGAAGGCATAATTGTTCATGCCGAAACGTTGAATATAGTTACAAATTAACGCTGTAGTTTTTATTTGTACGAACGAGTGTATCCCAAGATTCTACACAACTTTATTTCATTTTATATATATATATATATATATATATATATATATATATATATATATATATATATAGTTGATAAGATGAAGGCTTTTATGGAAAGCGAAAATGATCATTTCAAATCGAGCTAGTAATGGAAAATATAAGGTCTTGGACAGGATTTGAACATGTATCTTAGTCTTTCCGGTACTATGTGTTTACCAATTACTCCACGACACCGACGACGACAATTGGAAAATTTACAAATTTAAATCGTGTACACAACTATACATAAACCTAACTTTCAATTACGTTTGGCATCTTTGTCAATTATATCTGACATTGTCAAGTTTTTGACTTATATCAGTTATAGACAGGAAGCAACGCTTAAAACTACGGCTATAAGCCAAGTATTATATATATAAATGTTTTAGGTAGTTATTTACACACGGTAAGTTGATAAATACTATCGTATTAGAGTTGATAAGACGAAATAATAACTTAGACTTTTATTTTATAAAAGTCTAAGTTATTATTTCATCTTATCAACTGTAATACGATAGTATTTATCAACTTCCCTTGTGTAAATAGCTACCTAATATATATATATATATATATATATATATTGTAGTGGATTTAAAGGGTTAAATTTAGGAATACACAATGCAATTTCAAACACCCTGTGTAGAGAGAGGAAAATATTATTTACGTGCAAAATTTATTTCATCTATTTAATTTAAAGTAACAAGTATTGACATAATTTTATAATTAGGGATTAAAAGTTAATAGGTTCATAATGAAAATCAGTTTTATAAGCCAATAGAAATTATAAATTAATTTAGTTTAATTCAACGGGTTATAACGTCAGAAAACGCAACAGAGCATGAAAAATCTATAATCCCAAGGCGAAAATCTTTCGTAACAAACAAACAGACGTTGGTTGTATAAAATACTGTGAAATGTAAGATCCGAGAAGTGTTATTTTAAACGATCGTTAATTGAGCACATCTGCACGTTGGAAAGGTCAGCTTCCGCTTACTTGTAAAGATAACAAGGCGAGCTTCAAGGAGATATTGTTCAATCGTCGGTGGTTTCGCATTAACGCTAACAAAAGTGGCTTAAAGAGCAGAAGGGATGAACAATCAATAATATGCTTCAGAATGAAACGGGCATAAAAGCGTTCACTTGAGTGGGCACGTATTCGATTCACGTGGAGTCCATAAAGACGCGGGCAGCAATATCGATTTTCTACAACGCAAGCAAAGTTAGAACGCGACATCAAATATGCGTAAGACAGGAATAGAGATATTACAGGCGGAGTTTTAAAACGTCACTGAAATGTATGATTGGTCGAAATAGATAGTTTTTGAATAGACGAACACGCGACAGGCGACTGTGATAGTTTGTCTGATATAGCGTGTTGACGGGGGAATATTTTTGGAAGTTTAAAACGGTTGTACAAAATTTAGAAAAATATTAATTTCGATTAAGTAGTTCGCGTAAAGTGTGGCCAAGGGGGCCTAGTTTTATAATATAAATACTCTGGGAGAATTAGGAGGGCTCTCTTTCATTTTGAATCGCTTAACAACGTATTATAATCACTTGACAAAGCTTGTGAGTATTAAAAAATTGTAACATTCAGTGAAATAGTATGAGATTATTTGTGGCCTTATAGTTAGTAACGCGAGTATAATCGAGTGTAATTTAAATTTAACTGAGATCCACGAATACTTTAACAAGCTCGTAAATTAAGAATGCAATAATAAACAAGTGTAATATACATGGATTTTGATGTTGGAATTGGTGTTAATTGGTAGCACGCAGCTCAGCTTAAACTTAGTTGTCATCTATAAATAGCTGGTGGAGCAGCGCATAATCACGAAGTCAAGGGGTTCAGGAATATAGAGCTTCTTCAATGGAGATGGACTTTTGACGCTTTTTCCAGGTAACGCATTTGAATTTGCTGTTTTTTTTATATAAACTGTTGAAATTATTTGTGATGTGTAATTTAACTTTGATGATTATTTTTGGTAAATAACGTATCGAAAAAGATACGTATAACTGACTATTATTATGGTATTTTGAAATATAAAACAAAAGGTGTACGTAAAGCTTATTAAATTTCTTGATGAATTTAAATTTAATTGTTAAGAGTACATGGGTTTATTAAGTTTGTAGTCATAGTATGCAAAGTGGAAAGCATACATTAATAAACTGGGTTGTCATAAGCTCACCATACTCCAGTGTGCAGTAATAAATAAAGATAAGGCATTATTTGGGGCCCATTTACTCCTGTTGCATTAAATGTGTTTGAAATTTCAATTTTAAAAACAAGAACTTTAAAAAGATAGCATTTATTGAGGTGTGACTTAAGCACCGAACTGTACATAACTATGAATTATTATTTGTAAATAGTGTTAAATAAATATTGTATGATTGTTGTATTATTTTGTGATTTTATGGAATGGTGTGTGAACGGTAAAGAGAATGATAGTGAATTTAGGTATCCGAGAGGAGGCACAGCTGAGCTAGCCAGGGAAGCTGCTGAAGAAATGAATTTGATAAAGCAGAATCTGGGTAAGAAAATTTTTGTAAAAATTTTATATTGTTAAAAATTATTGTTTTTGACTCTGGCGAGGTCCGGAGCTTAAATCAAAGTTCCACGGCAATATATATATATATATATATATATATATATATATTAACAGTTTTAAGATGAAATAAAACCCAACTTTTTTTCATGTAAAGTTGAATTACCATTTCAATTCAAACTAGTAACTGAAAACCGCTGAAAGAATGGCTACAGCAGGATTTGAATCTGGGACCATTGATTTTTCGGATCAACGCTCTAACCAACTGAGCTATGCAGCCAATTGTTTAGATGGTGTTATAAGTTATACTACTGAAGCTTATTCTTGTTGCCGATTTTTAATTACGTCTTGCATTTAAGGAAATTGATTCTAGTAACATACATAATTCATGTACTAATAACTTGATCATCCCATTTTGCAACGTTCGGATAATACAGTATTGCCCGAAATAAACAGTACTGAAATTGTAATTGTTTTGTATATTTAAAAAATACATATTATTGACACTTTATTATATGTTCTAAATGTGCACCTCCTCGTTCGAGACAGACTTCATAACGATGTTCTAAGTTTCTGGTCATGTTATTGAATAAGGGTTGTCTCAGGGCTGCGAAGAACACTCTAACGGCATCCTTTAATTCATCGATGGTTTGTGGTGCCCGTTTGAAAACGGCATTTTTAGCCATGCCCCAAATCTATGCGTCTGGAGGTGTGAGGTCTGGAGAATGTGAAGGATAAGGGAAGTCAGTAACTCGTAATATGAATTTGCTTGGAAAATGTTCTGAAGAAATTGACAAATTGCGGCAGCAGTATGGCAAGTTGCCCCGTCCTGCTGAAAAAATTGGTTTCGAAATGCCAAGTTACGTGCACGACAGAATTGACGTAGATCAGGGATAAATCGTGTTAAAATTTGTCTGTACCTCTGTTGATTAAGTGTGACTTGCCTACCATTCTCTACGATAAAGTACGGAGCAATGATTCCGTGTCCGGAAACAGCACACCAGACACTCACTTTTTCACTATGTAAAGGAACCTCTTGAACCTCATCGGGTCTGGCAAAGCCCAGAAATCGATTTGTGCGACGATTCACATAGCCTGACAAGTGAAAATGTGCTTCGTCTGAAAACCAAACATTTTCAAAATTCAAGATTTTCATACTGTAACGCGAGAATTCTGGCGCAATATTCCACTCTACTGCGATAATCCGAGGATGTAGTTGTTGATGTACCTGAATCACATACGAAAATGTACCCAGCTCCTTCAGGATTCTTTGAAAGGAAGTTCTTTTAAATCAAGTTGTAACGCTGTCCTTGCCTGGCTGACTTTCGGATTTTCTAAGATTTGCTCAAAAACACGTTCATGGTTATTGTTGTTGTTAACTGTCCTGGGACGCCCGAGTTTCCTTTTCGTTGGCACAATACACTACCTGTATTTCTAAACTTTTCAATAACCTTCAAAATTACAGCATTACTTGGAGAACGTTTATTAAACCTTTGTGTGAATTGATCAGACACGTATAGCAAACTTGCACCATTACGTCGGCCGATTCCGTATGAACGAAAATAATGCTCTACCAGAAACACTTTCTCCTCTGTACTTAACACCATTTTTAACAATTAGGCCCTACTAATTACTTGTTTGAGGTTTACTTGACAGGTCTATACTAGCTAACTTGAGTGTGACAGCGCACGCATAAAAACACCGCCAACTTAGTTTCAGTACTGTTTATTTCGGGCAATACTGTACAAAGATTTACATAAAAAAAGTTGGGTTTTCATTTCATCTTAAAACTGTTAATATATATCAATAAAACATTAATATGCATTCCAAATATGGATTATTCTTCTTCATTATATATATATATATATATATATATATATATATATATATATATATATTTCTAATTCTTTGTTTCCATTTTTAAAACCATTGTGATACATAAAATATTCTACTACATTCTGAGTAGCAATGGATCTTTAACGTCGTCAATAAAATTGTCTGTCTTCTGTAATCACTACTAAATACTACGTAAAGTATTATCAGATTAGCATGGTGTCGTTTGAATAGCAACTGGTAGCTCGTCATTAACTTTCATTGGGTTTATAAAGAGCGAACCGCTTGTAACGTTTTACATCTAGAATTTTTGCGGTCAGTTGCAAACCTTCTAATTGGTTCGTTTTGAAAGAGTGTGATGCAAGTTCATAGGTTTATCGTTTTGTTGCATAAGCTTTCAGTAATTAGTCGATTTCGTTCTCTTATTTGACCAATATTCCAGATTTTACTAGCTATTTCATCATTCACCTTATGTCCCATTTTAGTACTCGATTGTTCCAGAATACAGAGAATAAACACGTTCCTCATTACTTGCAATATACAATCTTGTTAATTGAAATACACTCGTAACTTTTGTTAGAATATTGACTGACATTTTAAACGAGTACGCTTTCATCTAAATACCAAGGTGTGTTGTTATTAAATGAAAAAATGAAATTAGAATATTATACACAATTCAGTACATTGATAACGAAATATGGATGAAAAATTTAGAAATCTATTAACTACTCAATTAAATTTCATTTCATGCTTTTGTTTATGTACAATAAATATCGTTATTAAGTTATCTAATTTAGAATGAAACTCTTTGTAGAGCGCCTTCTTACGCGAGTTAAGGTTCGGGCCTTTGGAGCTGTGTTTTTAAAAAACAACTTCAAACACTTAACAAAATTTATATTTAATTTGAAACAGAAATTACAGTGAAATTTAGAATAACTTGTTCATAATAACTTTAATAAAAAATAATTAATTGTACTAAGGTGAGTAGCTTGAACAACGAAGTATGGAGTTCGAAGACTGACTGCCGGGCATTGAGCTCCCGGGCTTTTTATAATAACCTGCCCCTCACACGGCTGTGGGAACTTGCAGATCTCATGTCTGCTTTACACTTTGTTACAATGTATCAACCTTAATTCTAAGTAATTGCGGTATGTTGACCGCCTGTGACCTGCCACCTGCTGTATCACTGCCCTCACAGATGCAAAGTTGCATTCCGTTCTCATGAACTGTCGATAACCTCTCTGAGTTATCATTGTATTACAATGTTGCAATGGACTTATACTTTATTTAACAATTTCTAATAATTCCTATTAGATTCAATATATTCAATACATATATATAATTGGGGGATACATAACTCCTCCCACCGTAAATGAAAAATTAAGGTTTTACTTAATTTTTAAATACATAAGATTCATTATTCAATTTCATTTAAAATTCATTATTTCTAAAGGTATACTTATCGTTTCTTTATTTTTCTTTGTTTCCTTAAATCTAGAACTGTTTCCTTCATTCTTATATCTAAAGTACATTTTGTAAAATACATATATAATTACAAAAATTATTAAAATGATCAATACAATTGTCCAAACACTTATATTATTATAATGTAACTTTGGCGTTTTGAGTTCGCTTAAATGTTCTTTGTAACTTTCCACTAATTTCATGGCGTGGTTTAGGTCGTCTAAGTCTAGATGCTCTAACTTCATAGGTTTCTTGATTATTTCTTCGTCTTCTTGTTCTATCTTGAACTGTAGTTCCGGTAGGTTTGCAAGTTTCTTTGTTGCTATGGAATCTTGATAAACTCTGATTACTTCGTCTTTCAATTTCACATAACAGTCTTCTTTGAGGGTAATTAGTTTGCTTCCGATTAGTGCTTGGTTATTTTCATCTTGATTGCAGTGGATGGTTGCTATTACTTCTGTTGGGAAAATGATTATTCATTTGTTTTCTGTAACTTTTTGAATTTTCATGTTAGTTATTTGCACTTGCTTGGCTTCACAGTTTTCGTAATGATTTGAAAATTTTAATAGTTGTACTTCGCAAGGACTGTTTTCTTGAATGGTTGTTGTCGTCAATGATTGGCATAAGTATTGGTTTGGTGTTACTTCGGTACATTTCTCGTTTGTATAACCATATCTCAGTTCATTTAGGGATAGGAATTTGGTTTTGGGTATGATTACTTGGTATGTGCTAGTAACTTTTGTTGGAAAAGCAAATAAATGATAATAATTATAATTATTACTTTCTACTATCGGGATTTCTATTAAAAATATTATTTCGTTATTCTTAATGTAGCCTTTTACTATAGCTATCTTTTCAAATATTAAAATGTTTGTCTCTGTTACATCAAAAAGTAATTTACTGTTAATTATAAGTTATCTAATTTTTATTAATTTTTTTAATAAATCGGTTGGTTTAATAATACTAGAGTGTAGGATATTTAATTTTGCAAATGTTAATTGGGTTTTGCATACTGCCTAATTTAATTGGTAGTATACCGGGGTTGTTTTTATATGTTATATTATTACTTGGTTGTCCATTCTACCTGGGTGGAGGTTGACGATAATGGTGATGACTGTTCATCTAAAGTCACAGGGTGTCTTAGGTTTTTCAAATGAATGTACTTTGTTATTTTACCGTTGTCTACTACTGCTATGTTTTTATCTGATATTTTCTTAATTTTAAATGGTCCTAAATTTCTGGGTGCCGTTTTATTTCGCTTGCTTTGAAAGTTCTTCTCATACACGGTTTGTCCTATTGAGAATTTATTTGCGTCGGTATTTTTGTTTCGGGTTGTGGTGATACGTTCCTTATCGTTATCTAATTTATCTTTTACCTTGTCATAAGTTATTTTTAGTTTTTCTTTGTGGTCTTTCGCATATTGTTGATATACTTCCTTATTGTAGTGTATGTCATAGGGATTTCGTGAATCTGAGTGTCCTAATGTTAATTCTCAGGGTGTAAAATTTGTTGATGAGTGAATTGTATTATTATAGGCGATTAGTGCGTATGACATTAAATTGGTTATATGTTCCTTTTTATAATTTATCCTTAATAATCGAATTTGTTCTAACAGGGTTAAATGTAGTCGTTCAATTAGTCCGTTTGATTCAGGGTGGTTTTCCGTTATGAAATGAATTTTTATTTTGTGAAGTTCTAAAGTGTTTTGTATTGTCTCGTTTTTAAATTCGCTACCATTGTGAAATATTGTAAAAATCCTTGGGTCACGTCGATGCTATTTTTGGATGTGATTGGTATTGCTTGGCCTATTTTTGTGAATGCGTCTACAATTGTTAGATAGTTTTGCGCTTCTACTACTAGAGTATCGGCATGTAGTTTTTGAAAGGGTTTGTCGGGTGTTTTGGTATCTTTGGGGGTTTCCTATCGTATTTTGCTTTGTCACATAATTCACATTGATTAATGAAATCTGTGGTCAATTCCTTCATATCTTTAAAATAATAACGTCTTACAAGTTGCTTTATTGTTTCGTTAATTCCACGATGGTTGGTTTTTCCTTCGTGTTGATTCCTAGTTACATCGTTTATTTCGTCAGGGTCGTCTAATGTTATTAATTTTCAAGTACATTTGATGAGTTCAGGGCCAGAGTTATTGAATAATTTAACGTATAATTCTGAAAATCTTTGGTATAAATGTTCGGTGTTGAAATAGAAATAAAATCGTTTTTTCTCGGGGGTGTATTCTTTTAGAATTTTAATTATTTGTTCCTCATTGTCATCTTTAGTTATTTGAATTTGGTATATCTTTTTGTTATCTACTTTTGTATATTTTACTGGATTGGTGTTATTTAAAACCTCGGTAATTATAAATTGGTTGGGTTCCATATCGATTGCTTCGTTTAAAATTGTTATCGCGTTTTTAGGTTCTTCGTTTTGTGTCGAATGTATCGTGTCGATCTCGTCTGGATCTTCCCTTATTTCTGCTTCGTCTACGTTTCCTATAATGGATTCCGTTTCTAATGCATTGAGTTGGATTCTACTTAAAGCATCTGCGTTGTTATTATAAATTCCTTTTTTATATATAATTTCGTAATCGTACTCTTCGAGTCTGATTCTCCATCGTTGTAATTTTGAATTCGGTTCTTTCAGTTTGCATAGCCATACTAACGGTCTATGATCGGTGTATATGTAAAACTTCCTTCCATATAAGTAAGGTCTAAAATATTTTGTTGCCCAAATTATGGCTAATAATTCTTTTTCTATGGTGCTATATTTCTGTTCGGTTTCGTTTAGGGTTCTTGATGCGTAGCTGATAGGTTTATCGCTACCTACTTTTCCTTGGCTCAATACTGCGCCTAATGCTACATTCGATGCGTCTGTCGTCAGTATAAATGGTTTTGTAAAGTCTGGGTATTCTAATACAGGGTGATTCGTTAATATGTTTTTAATTTTGTCTATGGCTTTAATAAATTCCGGGGTGTGTTCAATTTTGTTTCCCTTTTTTAAACAGTTTGTCAGGGGTTTGGTTATCTGAGCATAACCTTTAATGAATTTGCGGTAGTAACCACTAAGTCCTAGAAATCCTTTAATTTCTTTGATTGTTTTTGGTAATGGGTAATTTAGAATTGCATTTGTTTTGTCGGGATTTGGCATTACTCCTTGGGGTGTTATTACATGTCCTAAAAATGATACTTCTTTTTGTAAAAATTCACTTTAGTCTAACTGTACTTTGAAATGTGCTTGTCTTAGTCTTTCAAATACTTTTTTCAATCTTTCTATGTGTTCTACCAATGATGTGGAATAAATTATGATGTCGTCAAGGTATACAAGGCATTTTTCATTGTGTATTCCTCGTAGTATATTGTCCATGACTCTCTGGAAAGTAGCGAGTGCGTTCTTTAATCCGAATGGCATTCGTTTGTACTCGTAATGTCCTCTAGGTGTGCTGAAGGCTGTTTTTGATATATCCTTTTCTTCCATCTCTACCTGATGGTATCCTGATGCTAGGTCTAATGTTGAAAAATATTGGCATTTGCCCAATTTGTCTAAAATTTCGGTTATATTTGGTAGTGGATATTTGTCATCTACCGTTTTTTCATTTAACTTTCTATAATCTATTACCATTCTGTACTTTCTCTTCCGGTTGCGTCTAATTTCTTAGGTACTATTAACACGGGGCTGCTCCATGGTGAGTTGGAGTGTTGGATTATGTCTTGTTCTAATAAGTCTGCTACTTGTCTGTCAGCTTCTTCTTGGCTTGCATGAGGTAGTCTATATGCTTTTGTAAAGATTGGCTTATTGTCTGTTAGTTCAATATTATGTTTTACTGTGTTAGTGAATGTTAATGGTATTCCTTCGCAATGGAATATGTCGCGGTATTCAAAACATAAGTTTTAATTGTTCTTTCTTCTTCTTGATTGATATCGGTATTAAAGCGGATGTTATTTAATTTTTCTCTTAACATTTCGTCATGATCTATTGGGTTGTAATCGTTTTCTAAATTTTCGTCTATTTCCATTTCGTTAAAATTTAGTTCTTCTACGTTAATTGGGTCTGTCAAAGATAATTCTACGGGATAGTCGTTTGAATTTAATATTGTTGTGGTTGCATAGTTATCTTTTATTTGCACTAAGGCAGTTGGGGTTTCTACTCCTTGTTGAAATGTAATATGATTTATTATTCCTAAATTTTTGTTAGATTTTACTGGGATTTTTATTTTTCTTTCCGTTCGGGGTTCTATTGTGTATTTTTGTTCTGTTTGTGTGTTTTGAAATTTAATGGCGATTTTTCCGTATTTCGTCCTTAATAAGCGATTTTTAATGTCAATGTTGGCTCCTAATTTTCTCAGAAGGTCCATTCCGATTAAGCCGTCATATTTGTCGTTAAATTCGAATACACAAAATTTATGTTTCATTTTAACATTAAATGTTCTCGGTAAGGGTATATTAGCTACGAATTAATGTAGTGTTGTTTGATGGGCTGTTTTAATTTTAAATGGTTCTCTTTCTACATAAGCTAAATAATGTTTTTTCACGGTTCTGGGGCTAATTAATGTTTTTGATAATCCGGTGTCGATTAATTGTTTGAATTCGGCGTGGGGTATTTCTATGTATGGTAGTACTAAGTGATTTATGTTATTTAAGTTTATTAAGTTTGGTTGTCTATGAATTGGTCCATTTGAAAATTTGAGTTCGAGTTTTCTTCGTCGTACTCTTCGTAAGTATCGTATTGTTCGTCGCGTTCATAAGTTTCTGCATGGTTTGATTCATTGTTCGTACTTGTCTCAATGTAATTATTCTGGTCAGTGTCAAATTTTTCTACTTCTTGGTGGAATAATTCTTCCGATGTAAAATTGCGTTTCTGATGAGGGTTTGGTCGGATATGTGTTATTTTTGTATTTTGTCTGGTGTTACCAGATGAGGTATCCATTGGTGTTGGTTTATAATATATATTGGGGTTGTTATGATTATTAGTCATTGGTGTATTTCTATTGGGGTTTGCGTTGAATGCTGGTCTTTGTTGGTTTAGCTTTTGATTAAATCTTGGTTGGAGTGTGGGTTTCGTAAAAGTTGGGTTAAACGTGGTTTTGGAAAATGTTTATATTGATTATTAAAATTTGTATTGTTGAAGCTTGGGTTATTAATTCGCGGTTGATTTGTTTGTGCGTTGAAGGGTGTGGATTTTTGTTGAGGGATTGCTTGTCTTGTGGCTTGTATAGTTTTTATTGGTGAATAACTTTTATTCGCGTTGGGGTTGTATAGTCTGTTGCGGTAATACATTACATTTTCTTCTTCTATTACAAGGTTTATAGCTTCTTCTAGATTTTGGGGTCGTTGGAATCTGATTTTATCCGATAGTCGTTCTGGTAAAGCGTTTATATACGTGTCCAGTGCCATTTCGTCATACATTTTTGTTTTTAAATGTCTAACGTTTTGATCGGGTTCATCGATTTTCAATTTGATTAGTATTAAACTTCTCACGTCTTGGCATTTCATTCCGAATTGGTAGGGGGATTGATTGTGTTCTATTCTAAGGTTTATTAGGTCTCGTACCAGGCATTTTATGTTACGTTGGTCTCCAAAATATGCAATTAGTAGCTGTTTAAACTCTTGCCATTCTTGTAAATCGTCCCTAATGGCGATTAAGGTTAGTGCCCTTCCGGTTAGTTTACTTATTATCAAGCGTATAAGCAATTAATTTCTTTCGTTATTTCCGGGTTTGTAGAAGGTTTTTAGGAACATTTCGGCTGCTCCAATGAAATTTGAAAGATGTGCTTCCGTGCCATCAAATATCTGTATTGTCTCCATATAGAGTTGCATGTCTGTGCTGCTCATGTTGGCTAAAGGTTGTAGGCGGCTCCGTGGCGTAGTGGTATGTGTGTGACTACTACGCCCAAGGTCCCGGGTTCGAATCCCGACACGGTCCGCTTGAAAAATGTTAAGCGAGCATTTTTCACAAAAATACACCCTCGTTCGGATGAGAGGTAAAATGGAGGTCCCGTGTGTAAGTGTTGTCACGCACGTTAAAGATCCCTACCTTGCTTGGAACAGCAAGGGTTCGGCAAAATTCAAAATTTTCTAGGTAACAAAAACTCGCTTCCTGGCCAATGTAGTACCTTCGGGTGAAGCATTGGAAAATCACATGTAATGGCTAAAGGTTGTTTTTGATTTTGGGTAATTTAAAAAAAAATTATTATTTTTTTGAATTGAGGTTTATTTCGCTATGTATATCGTTATTTTTGCTTCGAATTTATTAATTTTCCGCTTGGGTTGTGAAATTTTGAATTTTGTAAAAAATTGGGGTTGACTTTCTATTTGTAACGTTAATTATGCTTTGGATGTATTAATTTTTCGTTTGGATTGGATAATTTCGAATTTTGTAAAAATTGGAGTTGATTTTGCTATTTGAAACGTTAATTTTGGTTTGGTTTTATTAATTTTCCTTTTAGATTGGATAATTTGAAATGTTGTAAAAATTGGGGTTGGTTTTGCTATTTGTGATGTTAATTTTGCTTTGGTTTTACTAATTTTCCTTTTAAATTGGGTAATTTAAAATTTTGTAAAAATTGGGGTTGATTTTTGTTATTTGAAACGTTGTTTTTGGTTTAGATTTTTTAATTTTTTATTTAGGTTGGGTAAATTCAAATTTGGTGAAAATTGAAATTGATTTTGCTATTTTTATCGTTATTTTGGGTTTAGATTTGTTAATTTTCAGTTTAGACTGCGTCAGGTTATTTTTAGAATCGTAATTGCTGTTACTTGTGCTTAGTTACACAGTGCGGTGATAAATATGTGAAATTTATACTCGATAATGTTGATTTAATTACCGTAGTATTGAATTTGCCTCTTTCTGCTTTCTGAAGAAAAGTTTTTTACGGTATTTACTTTGCTTTTTGTTAGTTTAATTCTGTTAATTTGTAATTAATACTCTTTCCGTGGGTTAAGTTGCATAAATGTATAGTTCGTCTGTCTTGAATTCTAATTATAACTTGCAGGTTAATTACTTTTGCACTTTATCGTTGCAATTTAAATACTAACAGATGTAATCTTGGTTATTTAATCGCGTACACTTATAAACGTTGAGGTAATTAACACTTACAGGTGTTTGTTTTCAGCTTATAGGAATCACTAATTCGCTTCTCTTACTCGCTAGTTGCTTGCATAAACGATACGTCTAATTATTTTTAGATATCTCCGTGATGGACGACTTGTAACAATTATAAGCGTTTTAATTAAAGCCTCTTTAAGATGACCGTTTAGCTTCACTCAGTATTTGTACTGGGATAGTGCAAATGATAAGTAATTTTCATTAAAAAACGTTTAGCTTTTATCCCGTGTTTGTACTGCAATTTATTTATAGATCGTTGTGGTGTAATTTTCATGCGCTTTTATAATTCCGTGATGGATTTAATAATGCAAATTGCGTTACTTTATACTGTGCAATAGCAATGCTTTAAGTTTGTATTAAATGATGCTTCTTTCGCGAATTTTGCTTATCTTCGGATAGCATTTTAGGTTACAGTGGTTTTAGGTTACCGTAGCAGAGTGTTTTGCTATAATTTATAAGGTCAATGTTTTAAATAATCGTTCCGTAATTGCTTTGAAGAATTACCTTTGGCTTTGGAATTAATTTTGCGTTAGTTTACCGGTTTATAACGTGCGTTTGAATCCCGATAATTAATGTTTCTTATTTGGTGTTAGTGGATGTGCGTTCGTTATTTTTTTGTTTATTTTTGAATTTGTTTTAATAATTGTGGTAAGAATTTCTTAAATATCAAGTCTCATTTGCTTTTTTTTAAAAGAAAATCTCTTTTACTTTCTTATAAAATGTTATACAGTCTCGTTTTTTTTTTAAAATAATTCACTTTGTAACTATTTTCAAGAAATATTGGCATAAAATAAAATTCATAAAACAATAATAATCAATAAAATAATAATACTAGCATATATCAATTATAGTTTATGGTTTAAATTGGTATAAATGGAATGAACTTACATTAATTTCATCTGTTTCTTTTGTGGGCTCGATCGATGCTGTATCTTGTCCACGTTGGTTTGTTTGTTGCTGGATTCAGACTATTTTTGTTCTTCCTCCAACTTGGTTTGTTGCTGGATTTAGACGATTTGTGTTCTTCCTCCAACTTGGTTTGGGTTCTGTCAAAATTGCGAATTAAAATTCTTGGTCACCAATCTTCCGATTTTTGGATTTTTAGTGCCCTTTTGACATCCGTTACGACTGCGCCAGGTAAGGTTCGGGCCTTTGGAGCTGTGTTTTTAAAAAACAACTTCAAACACTTAACAAAATTTATATTTAATTTGAAACAGAAATTACAGTGAAATTTAGAATAACTTGTTCATAATAACTTTAATAAAAAATAATTAATTGTACTAAGGTGAGTAGCTTGAACAACGAAGTATGGAGTTCGAAGACTGACTGTCGGGCATTGAGCTTCCGGGCTTTTTATAATAACCTGCCCCTCACACGGCTGTGAGAACTTGCAGATCTCATGTCTGCTTTACACTTTGTTACAATGTATCAATCTTAATTCTAAGTAATTGCGGTATGTTGACCGCCTGTGACCTGCCACCTGCAGTATCACTGCCCTCACGGATGCAAAGTTGCATTCCGTTCTCATGAACTGTCGATAACTTCTCTGGGTTATCCTTGTATCACAATGTTGCAATGGACTTATACTTTATTTAACAATTTTTAATAATTCCTATTAGATTCAATATATTCAATACATATATATAATTGGGGGATACATAACTCGCGCAGAATATAATAAAACGCTATTATTTTTATTCTAGAACACTATTTTTTCGTCATTATGTTTATGTAATAAGAATGAAAATTCTCTCTATCACGGTCCCTATGCATTTATACTCCATATACCGAGTGTTTTCACAAATACATTTTTTAAATGTCTACATAAATGAGTTTTCGTATATTTGCCAGGGTTTACGGCGTTGGATGTCCACAACATAATGCTGTAATACCTCTCGGCGAGCTCTAATCACATTATTTTTTCCTGAATAAAAATATAAAATTTGAAATTAATTCCGCTAAGGCAAGTTGTGCGCCATAGTTTTTACATTGATGAATAATTTTTTATTTTTATTTCTATTTACCTACTGTATACAATTATTACTATTAGAGTTGTAATACACTCGCATAATTCTCTATTTATAGTGGCCTTTCTCTCAAATAATTCAACTTTTACTTCATTCCCTTACTTAAAATCTAGAAATCAATCTTCCTCTGACTAAAATTAACTTTCCTCTAATTCTATCTTTCTATGAGATCATTAGGGATTATTTCCAAGTTACATACATTCTTAAATTATAAATAACAAGGACAAGTATACCTACAAAATGTTCTCAGCCCTAAATAAATAGAAATAGAAAATTAGAAATAGTATATACAGTAATACAAAGTTGTTAACCCGTTACTTACCGAAATGCATTTCTTAAAAATCATAGCTTAACCTTAAATTAAAATAAGTTTTGTAGATAACCAAAAGCCACACTTGTCCTAGTAAACAAGTTGTTGACCTTGGCATTTCTTAAATCAAGTTAAAATAAGTAAATTTTACAAATTGCTTTAACGCGAGCTTAAGCTTATTTTAATTGTGACTTATACAATCACGTAATCGCTTTGTGTACTAACATTTGAGAGTAAGTTTTAAAACCTGAATCGGTAATTTAGCGTAACATAACCTCGCGTAAGAAAAAAAATAGAGCGCTGGCGTGATTATCAACCATAAAAAAATTTAACTAGGTTTCATAGAAAGCATTGACAAAAGAACATACTATTTTACTATAAATCCGTTTGTGTGCCAAAGAGAAGGGCTGCTTTCTACGGGGACTATTCACTTCTGCAGTATGTACCCTATCGTACACCGCCAGCCTGCCTCTGGTACTATCGTAGCAGATCTGAAAGTGTGAATACAGAAAGTGTTACGTATAAATAATAAAAAAAAATTAAAGGTTAAAAGTAAAAATGGTGTGTAATTTCGACTTAACCGATGCGAATTGTAAGTAATACTTCTTTGTCAGAATTTTTGTACAAGGTATGATTCTATGGCTGTTAAGTATCGCTCAAAGCTTTCTATTTACTACATAGAATTTTATTACCACCCAAAGTTTTTATGTACCACTATAAATATTATACTTTTCACTTTAAATGGTTATATTTTTCTAACAAAAGTTTAAATAATGATGCAGTCATTTCTTCGAAATTAAATTCGTTTACTAGAAGTTATAATTTTAATGTAATTGGTTTGGAAATACTTAAATAAGATTTACGTTTTGAATTTCCGTCTGGATGTCATTTTAGGTAACCTTGTTTGTACTTTAGTGTTTGAGAAGGTCGTTTATTTGTAAAAACTGTTTAAACTGTTCATCAGATTACAATTTAGGCCTTCTGTAATAAAGGCCAAATTAGTTTATAAATTTTATGTTTTTTGTAAAGGACAATTGAAAATGTACGTTATAAATTGAATGATTATAAGATAATATGTAGTAGTTGTAAGTTTTCATTAATCCAATATTAAATAAGGAATTGATTTTTAACTATGAGCAATTTATACGAGTTTCTGCGGTCCTAAGGTACTTTTTTATAGTAAAGTTCGTTGGTAAGGGTGCTCTACACCTTGACAGGTAGTCGAGAGTATATGAGGTAGTGAAAATAGATTCATTAGCAAGATTTGAATATTTAAGGTGATTAAATTTGCCCTGCTTACTTATTTTGCTTTGTTATTGGTATTATCGTGAATCTTTGTTCTACTTGCTGAATAGCTGTTGGAATTGTTTCTTTTATTTACGTAAAAGAATCTGCGACTATTGGATAGAGGAGGTGATTACGAGTACAAAGGTAGAAGAAATTGGCGCTCAAGGTAAAGGACATTTCTGTAAAACGCCTAACATTTTCATAAAACGTTAACATCACGTCATTATAAATTGGCACTGTCAACGTTAGACCCGAAACATTTCCAATATTACAGCATCATAAATTAACGACCCAATTATATTTATATATATATATATATATATATATATATATATATATTGAGTTAATAAGATGAAATCGTAATTTGGACCTTTATGTAAAGCCGAAATTATCACTTCAAATCGAGCTAGTAATTGAAAGATAGAAAATATAGAGTCCCGAAAGGGACTTAAACCAGTATCTTAGGCTTTCCAGACCCATGCGTTTTCCAATTACGCCACCGAGACGGATGACGACAATTGGAAAATTGACAAATCTAAATCATGTACACAACCATACATCAAACTAACTTTCAATTATGTTTGGCATTTTTGTCAATCATATCTGACAGTGTCAAGATTTTTACTTATGTCAGTTGTAGACAGGAAGCGACGCTCACAATTACAACTATAAGCCAAGTATTAAATATATAAAAAAATTAGGTAATTAATTACATAAAGTAAGTTGATAAATACTAACCTTTTATAATTAATAAGAAGAAATAATAACTTGGACTTTTATGCAAAACCCAAATGATCATTTGGAATTCTGCTAGTAATTGAAAGACAGAAAATATAAGATTCCAAGCAGGACTTGAAACCTTCCTGGTCCATGCGTTTTCTATTTACTCCGCAGGGACCGGTGATGACAATTGGAAAATTGAGAAGTTTAAATCATGTACACAACCATACATCAACCTAACTTTCAATTACGTTTGCCATTTTTGTCAATTATATCTGGCAGTGTCAAAAGTTTGACTTATGTCAGTTATAGACAGGAAGCAACGCTCAAAATTACGGCTATAAGCCAAGTATTAAATATATAGAAATATTAGACGATTAATTACTCGAGCTAAGTTCATAAATACTAAAGTATTATAGTTAGCAAGAAGAAATAATAACTTCGACTTTTATGCAAAGCTTAAATGATCATATCAAATCAAGATTGCAATTGAAAGATAGAAAATATAAGGTCTCAAACAAGACTTGAACCTGTATGTTAGACTTTCTGGGTCTATGCGTTTTCCAATTGCTCCAACTGCTACAACTTGGAGTAATTTCGTTGTCGGGCAGTTATATTTAAAAAATATCCATAGATACTACTATATCGTATTCTTTTCCTAATCAAACTGTACGTGGATAAATACTGTTTGGGTCGTGTAAAAGGACCTCAGCAAAATTCACTAAGAACACTTTAATCAACTCATCGAGCCTTCAATACTAGTCTGAAAGGGTGTTTCGGTCTTAATTACCTTTAAATTTAATATCGTTTACAAAAGCTTTCGTACTTATTAGTCTAATGATTTACAGCACTTGATATTAATTGTTTTCTTTGGTAACTTCTTCATTAGTAACGGAACCAATTTCAGGAATTAGGAAATCGAAGTTTATCGGGAAATCACTCATTAGTGATTCTATTTCGTCAATTTCTTCTTAAATTAAATGTGTAATTGAAAGTAGAGATAACAAATTTTAATTACTCCCCATTAGTTTGTGGGTTTGTGGGCTTGTAATTGAAACGAATCCTTATCTCACGCATCCAGCATTAGAACAATGGACAAGAGTAATTGCATTCCAAACACAGAAAGTTATGCGAAGGGTATGGGTAAAACTCGGAAAGTGGATATTCATGATCCTATTTCACAATAGCAATGTTCAGTGCTTATGATGTTCTAGAGAGCTTACAAATTATTAATCTAATGTATGAATATAATAAAAATTACATAATAAAACAATACGTTTGAGGTTTTGGTTTTAACTACTTTTAAGACTTTCAGAGTGACGATTCCAAGATGTTGTGTGTATTATGTTTTCTCTAATTAAAACTTTTTAACGAGATGCCAACGCAACGCTGATCATTAATTTACTGTTGCAGATGGATAAAGAAATTTAATATTATTACAGCGCATAGGCGTAAAAATTTGTAACGCAAAAGCACATCCTGAATAAGGCAATGCAGTAAACTTTTACAATATAGAAAGCACAAAGTGTGTGATTAAGAGTGAACTATTTTAATGAAATAATTTAAAGCAGTTGAAAAAATTTTAACTATCCAATAAGGTGATGTTTAGAAAAAATTATAAACATTAATCACTCAAATATTTTTATAAAAAGCATTGGATAATCGTTATTTTAATCATTTTTAACTTGCAAAATTTTTGCCACAAATATTAGAGTTATACATTCTACTATACAGAAATTTACAACTAATTCAAATTGAGCAAAAATTCAAAATGGCAAGCATAGAAATGCCCTAAAAATATATATCATAGGCAGGAATACGCATTTTTGCCAATTGGCATAATCACCTGTGGAAAATTGACAAATTAATTAACATACAGGATTACAAAATCAACTGCGGTATGGTAATACATGACTATTGTGCTCATATTTTAAAAATATTTTGGTCCGTACTTTCACAAGAAATGTTGACTTAAACCTGTATCTTTTTAAATAGACAGCCTATATATTTTTGCATACTCGTGTTGCCATGATATTTACAACTAGAATTCGTTCAGGATTACTATTTCGTTATAAAATTTGTGTCCGTGTGAAACGTATTAGCGCAGACTGTAAGGGATTGGTTCAGTGATAATTACGGGTAAATAATATGCTGCTATGTATAGTAGAGTTGAGTTGATAGGCTCGGAATCCCAATACACACGCGAACACGATATATTTCACTGTTTCAACTAATGCACTTCACTAGCACTCGCGCACAGTTCTTTATCAAGTTCTATAGAAAAGGGAATGCGAAAAGAATGATAGGACATTTAATTCCAATCTCAAGCGTGAACATCTCTCCACCAAAATCAAAGGATTTCTAAAATCAAAAAATTAAAATAAAATTTTTATTATTAATAGTTAGGTCTGTGCATAAATCGCATGTTTTACAGATTAAAGAAAAAGAAATCGGAAACCTAAATAATAATAATGTTAACATGAGAAATTGCACTTAATTCAAGAGTAGTGGTCATAGCCTGTACATTACACTGGATGCAGTTTGGACAGAAGCAACACGAACGATGTTGTCTGAACCTAGCATAAGCGATTTAATTCTGCCCAATTTCCAATTTAGTGGCGGTTGACTCTGATCGATTATTGCAACCATAAAATCGATTTTTAAATCGGATGTATAGCTGTCCCACTTTGCACGTTGCTGGAAAGTATGCAGGTACTCTGAACTCCAACGCTTTCAAAAATGGGACTGCATTTTTTTGCAGTAAATGCCATCAATTTAAACTATTATTAGGAATGTTTTTGATATTATTATTTTCGGGAATTGATACCAGCGATAAGCCAATTCAAAAAAATGTCCTGGCTTCATAGCCTCAAATTTATTAGGGTTAGGAGGTAAATCGTACAAAGGGCGCAAATTCTATACCGCCTCTATTTAAAAAAAAAGAGTAGTCAATTCCTAAAAAGTTAGAAGTTGGTCCTTAGTAACCCGCTTTAAGTAATATTTGGTGCTACAAATTCCAGCCTCCCAAAGGTCTCCAAAGTGTAATGCGGAAGGTGGGTTAAAATGCCAAACGATTTGACTTTTACTTAACACATCAGTAACATGTTCCTGGACCTGTGTTTTAGCTAAGTAAGCAAAAACTTCGGATAAATGTCTGTGTGCGCCTACAAAGCTTGTACCACAGTCGCTATAAATATTGCTGAATATCCTTCCCCGGGATACAAATCTTTCAAGAGCGTCTGTAGTAAGATCAGACACACCCTCTAAATGCACGGCTTTGATCGCCATGCAAACAAATAATGCAAAGTATGCTTTTGGTAATTATGCATTACGCCGTTTAGATTCCTTTATAGTAAAGGATTTTCGAAATCGACTCCTATTTTTAAGAAGGGCCGTGATGGAGTCACGCGTTGGGAGATAAATTTGCAATATATGGGTATAGAGGCTTAGCCTTTAGTCTAATGCAGACAGTGCATTTTGATAAGTTAAACCTAATGACATTTCTTATGCCTATTTTTCAAAATTTTTGACTGACAATAGCTTGTAAGCTGCAAGGGCCTACATGTAAATAAGAAATGTGAAAATAGTCTTTAATAAGTTTAGATTAAATAATTATTTTTTTGTAAAAACAAAGGATGTTTGGCATCCTGAGACATGATGGCATTTTGTTATCTACCCCCACCCACAGGAGACTCAGGGTGTCTAACTAAACACTTAGTTTTCGAGGAGACGGAGACGAATGCTTTCCTTTTGGTAAAAAAGCAATCTCATTGCTAAAATTTTCATGTTGTGCTAGCTTTATTAATTTTGACGTAGCAATACATAATTTTTGTGAAGTTACGGATCCTAATGGACGATTTGAAATATCGACGTGGCAATTTGATACAAAACGAATACACCATGCAAAAACTCGTTGCAAACGTAAAAAGTTTAAAAAGCGTCGAGTAATAGTGCAATCAGACGGTTTATTTTCCGCAGTGTAACGCTCTTAATTAGCGCGCGGGACTATAATTCCGAATTTATATCAGATGCATTAAATCTATAAACAGTTGAAGTCCTCCACTGAGAAACTGGATGCTTAAGCCAGAGAGTCTCAGACTACCACAAGGGGTGATCTAATAATTGTGAAGCTAAGATACTTTGAAAACCACATTCCGCGGTATTCTCTTTTGAGTCGACGTGGCGCCACTTTATACGAGGCATATTTTTCTTAATTTCAATCAATCTGTTGGCTCCAAAGTGTTTAAGTAAATGCGACGCAGTTTTGATCCATAATAAAACGGTTGTACAATCTGTAAAGGCAAGGCTAGGTTTAAGTGATATTACCCCATTCAAAGAATCAATTACATATTTAAATAATCGCACCGCTACAGTGCTCCGCTAAGTTTTAGGCGAGGTATCGTCAAGGATGTTAAGGGTGCCAACCGACTTTTGGCTATAAGCAAATTGGTTTTAGTAACTTCAACTTTTTCATTAGAAATGATCTAACATATAGCTGCGCAATAGCCGCATTTTGAAGCATCAGAAAAACCTACTATAACATTATATGCTAATGATTGGACAGAAAAAATCTGTCGATTTTAATAGTTTTTATAAACTCATATTCTTGTAGAAATTCTGACCATTCTTGCTTTAATTTGCCTGAAATAGAATCAACCCATTTTAATTAGGCACACCACAATTTTTGCTTAGAATATTTTGCCTTGAAAATAACTAGGGTAAGCCACCCAAAAGGGTCAACAATTTTAGCAATACTCGATAATATTGCCTGTTTAGAAAAACCTGAAGACAACGAAAGCACCTTATAACAAAAGGAGTCAGATGTTGCATCCCACTAAATGCCTAAGGGACTATAAAGTGTTTCGCGCTCTTCAAGAAAAAGGGAGGATTTCCATTGCTCCGGTAAAATCGTTTTTAATGGTTGTGGACAGTTAAAAGTCCATTTTTGCAAATTAAAACTACCTAATGCTAACAGATTTGACAGTTGTTCCTTTATTTCTAAAAGGGTTTCGATTGAAGAAGCTCCGGTTGAAATATCGTCGGGGTAGGTGTCGTTACGTAAAACTTGTACTGCGAATAGAAATTTCTTTTCCGCCTTGAACGAGTTGCCTTAGGATCCGACTTTCTAGTTGCCGCTTGAAGCGAGCGGACGTGTTTTTGTCGAGCTCTTGCTTCAGCAATAACAGTAACTTTTTATCTAGGGTTTACATTATTTATTGTTGTATTATTTTATTTGAAGCTTTGCTTTTTATTGTGTTTTATTTTTATAATTGTGTGCCATCAAATTTTAAATACAGGACAGTAAAATAAAAATTTTAAAACAGAATTTTAACTAAATAAATCGCGTTTTCTTTGTAATTTAAACCAAATCCGCGTTTTAAAATAAACTAAATAAATTTCGGGTTAATAAAACAAAGGTCTACTAAACTAATATTCAAAAATAATTTCGAAATAACTTAAAAAGGCATTTTTAATAATAAATTTTAAATAAAAACCACGTAAATCGAGTAAAAAACCGGGTAAAACAACCAAAAAGTGTGTGAATTTTTTATAGTGCGCGTATAGTCAAATAATAACCAAGGAACAAAAATCTAAGCCTTTTTAAATCAAATAAATATCTCAAAAACTATAAATTTTATAACAATTTTAATATAAAATTTCCGTAATTTAAGTACACGCGTATTTAAAAGTTTCATTAAAATCGATTTTGGTGTAATTAAGCGGTGTAAGAGTTACGGGTTGTGCTAGTTACCAAGTGATTAAGTGAAAGGTCATTTACGGTCACCACATTCCGATTGCGCTCGACCTTATTTTCTTAATTACACATTTAAAAATAAAGTGTTGTTATTTATAAATTAGATATTTTAATATTTTGAAGTAATTAGTTTATTTAAATTTGATTTGGCGGTTTAAAAATTTAAAATAAATAAATAGTGTTCTTTACGGTACATTTTGAATCGAGATATTTTTATTGCGTTAGGGAATTTATTTGATTCTAGTTGTTATTTTGACGCTTAGTGCTTGTTGTATTTTTGTTAAAATTTGATATTTAATTGGGCGGTTTGAAGTTTTAATAAATACAAGGTTGTTTACGGTTTACCTTTAAACAAAACATTTTTATTGGACCAACGTTTTGCGCTCTTCTAGCGTCGTTCTTTTAGCGTCGTAACGGTTAAGTTGTTTTTTGAGCTGCGTTTTAGGTGTCATTCTTTGTTGATAGTTTTGTCAGCATGGTGGTTCACCGCGACGAGGAGCCGTTGCCCAGGAAGAAGAGGGGAGATCGGTCGGAGTCTGATAGGTCGGAGGCTGAGGGCGCTGCTGGGAGGAAACAACTAAAGGTAGTTTTAAAAGACGTTATGATAGGGATTTAGGAGGAGGTAGAGAAGACTGTGTCTGCGGAGGTCGTGTCGGGGGAGTCGGGGCCACCCGTGGTGGTTGCGGCGCCAGAATTGCCCTCTACTTCGAGAGCCCAGCGCACGATGTCGACTAGCAGCAACGTTAGCGTTGATGCTAGCGACCTCAATGAGCTGGAGCTCTTGAAGTTCAGGGTGAGGAAGGCGCATGCTGCCGTCTATGGGAAGGTGCCGACGACCTCCGCCACTATCGTCCTAGAAGACAGGAAGATGGTTTGGCACGCCGTGGATGATATCCGCGACGTTACGAACCAACTCATAGGTATGGTTAGGGCGCTTCGTCTTTGCCTAGATAGTCCTGGGAAAGCTGTTGTTGTCGGGGGAAATCCAGCGGTGGTTGCTTCTGTTTCAGGGCAGCAGTGTTCCCGGGGCCAGGAGGTGCCGATGCCGCGGAAGATGTCGTATGCTGCAGCTGCTGCGGGTGCAACGCCTACCTTTGCAGTTAGGGTCGACGCTAGGCCAGGCCAGAAAGACGACGTGATCCCGCTCGAGATGGGTTTGTTGTTGTCGGAGCTCGTAGGACGCGTCGGGGCGGTGTCGTTGTGGAGTGCGCAGGTCGCGACGACTCCAAGAAGCTGCAGTTGAAGGTCGGCGGGAACTGCAAGGAACTCGTGGCGAAGACCATCGAGAAGAAACGTCCACGGTCGTTCTTCCGGAGGTCGAAGCGGGGATAAAGGCTGAAGAGCTCGTGCGGTTGATTGCGAGCCCGAATCCCCGCTTCGGCGATTTGAAGCTAGAAGACCACCTGAAAGAGAAGTTCAGGTTTGGTGGAAAGGGCCGTAGGGATCCCTTCGCCAACGTAGTCTTCAAAGTGACCCCCACACTTTAAAGGCTTATATTAGCTGATGCTATTAACCTCAGGTGGCGAAGAGTATGGGCCCGGGACCACTTCTCGATGACCCAGTGTTACCGGTGCTACGAGTACGGCCATCAATCGATGGAATGCAGGGAGAAGGTACAGTGGTGCGGTAACTGTGCCGAGGTCTGGCATGAATTCAAGAATTGCCGGAAGGCAGTCCCCTGCTGTGTGGTTTGCGCCAGGGCAAACGACAGAACCGGCGGTGGCGCGAAGGTCGATACGCGCCACGACGCCAAGTCGAGTAGATGCCCCACGATGCAGCGTCTGAAGAACGCAATCACACGAAACATCGATTATGGACTGTAAAGATAAAACAAAGTCCATAAGAAGCAAGAAGATTAAATTCGCGCAACTAAATCTCGGGAAAGGTAAAGGGGCAACAAATAACTTCGTAAAGTTATTCTCCGAAAATAATATCGACATCGGGCTTATACAAGAACCGCACCTGTATAGCCACAAAATAACAGGTTTTGGGAAGGGGGTTACCGTTTTAAACGCAAACAGCGAACGACCGCGTAGCGGAATAATAATAAATAATGTGACGTGCGCCGGAATAATCCTAAACAATCTGTCAAATGAGTTCATAACCACCGCAGAAATAAAAACGGGATTGCATACGTTTTACGTGATAAGCACTTACCTTCCGCCGATCGATTCCCGGTGGGAGAATCCTCAAACAGAGGACTTAATAAATCAAATTGAAGGAATCCTTCGTAAAATCGGTAGAAATAGAAATTTAACAATCGCGGGAGACTTTAATGCTAAGTCGCCATTATGGGGCAGCCCTATCGAAGACGATAGAGGCTCGCAGGTTGCTGATCTTTTTACAGGATGGGACCTTAGTGTGATAAACACTAATGATTCACCTACATTTGAGACGCATAGAGGCAGCAGTTTTATAGATATTACTGCAGTCTCGCACGAAATGTTAGAAACGATTTGTAATTGGAAACTAAGGTCGGACGAGGAAACGCTCTCTGACCATAAATTAATAACATGGGACGTTGAAATCAAAACAAGCGCAAACGAGCAGCTAACTATATTTCCGCGGTTCTGTAATAAAAAAGCAAATTGGGAGCGGTTCAAAGAAAAACTTGGCGAAAGTATCCCTGCGCTCGAAAATGAGCTATTTAACTGCCGAGAGGCAGACAAAGTAGAAACACTCGCGGAAAAATTGAACGGCGCGGTGGTAGACGCGTCGTCGTATTCCATGCCGCAAAAGAAAACATTTAAAGACAGCGTACCCTGGTGGGCCCGGGAACTAAACACCAAGCGGGCAGAAACGCGTAACCTAAGGCGCCGCTATCAACGCGCATCGGGAGAAATAAGAGAACAACGGAGAATAGAATATAATCAAAGTTACCGCAAATATAAAATATTAATAGAAGAAACGCGAACGAATAAATTTAAAGAATTCTGCACGCAAAACTCAGAGAAAGAACCCTGGGGAACCGCATACCGCGTAATTAGAGGAAAACAACAAAAAATCGCGCTCAGTAATATAAAGAAAACAAATGGCGAATACACGGAAGGTTTTAAAACCACAGCGGAATATTTACTAGAGAAATTTTTCCCATCGGATAATCCCGAGGAGGATGAAGGGTCGCACGATTTAGTACGTCGGGAAGCTGCAGAGGCGCAAGGAACAGGTGCCGATAAGGCAATCCTAGTTCACGAGGTCGTCAGGGCTCTTAGGAGGATGAACCCTAAGAAGGCACCGGGGCATGATGGAATCACTTCAGACGCAGCTCTGCAGGCGTGCCTGTTAGCCCCGTGTGTTTTTGTTGGGTTGTTTAATCTTTGTTTAGAAAGGGCGTTTTCCGCGTTGCTGGAAAATCCAGAATGTGAAATTTATACCCAAACCTAAAAAGGCGGATGCGTCAGATCCGGGCAGCTATCGTCCAATTAGCTTGCTACCGGTGCTGGAGAAAGTTTTAGATCGCGTTATGACTACGCGTGTTGAGCACCTAGTGCGAGACAGCGGCGGTTTTAATAACCGACAGTTTGGTTTCGTGGAGGGCAAGTCGACTATCGACGCGTTAGAGTTCGTTGTCGGGGAAATTAAGCAGGCAAGAAATGCAAAAAAGTACTGTGTCGTTGTTGCTTTGGACATTTCAGGAGCATTTGATGCTGCCTGGTGGCCATTAATCGTTTGCGAGTTAGATCGTAGGGGTTGTCCGCGAAACTTGATGTCTTTGGTCAAGAGCTATTTCTCGGGGCGATTGGCACAGGTTGAAATTCCGGGTGAAGTTTTGTCACGTGAGGTGGAAAGAGGATGCCCGCAAAGGTCATGTTCTGGTCCCACATTTTGGAAGTTGTTGTATGATAGCATCTTTAGGGTCAAGTTGCCCGCAGGATGCTCAATCGTTGAGTTTGCGGATGACACGCTTTTAATTGTAAGATCGAGATTGTTAATGGATATGCGCACAAAACCGAATGAAGCGCTTAATAAATTACACGAATGGTCGTGGGCGGTAAATTAAAATTTAACACGGCGAAGTCAGAGGCGCTTTATTTCGGCACGAAACCAGGACAGAGACCTCCTAGGTTAGAGCTAGGAGGGGAGAAAATCTCGTTTAAAGATTGTATTACCTACCTCGGCGTCAATATCGACAATAAATTAAATTGGAAAGCACACGTACAATACGTAAAAAGTAGGGGCGGCAAAATATCAAATAAAATGATGGCGGCGGCGAAAATAAAGTGCAGTTTCAGGGGCGAATCGCTGAGGACGGTTTATGCCGGAGCAATTGAGCCGGCAATACTGTACGCAGCTTCTGTATGGGCAGAAGGTTGTAAAGTCCGGGAGATGCGTCAATTGACGAGCGTACAACGCATAACCACGGTAAAAGCGGCGAGGGCGTACAGGACCACCTCCACGGAGGCTGTCCTGGTGATCAGTAGGACTCTCCCTATCGAATATGTCGTTAGGGAGATTAGAGATAGACGATTAATAAATATAGGGAAAGGGCGCGAAATTATCGAAAATCTTAATCTTGGTAATAGGGAAATTGCAAGAAAGATTGTTGTATCTAAGTTGGGGCACCCGGCTGATATTAGAGGAATCGAGTTTGTCGAAGGCGATGAGGACGCAATGGGTATCAGAATTTATACGGACGGTTCACGTATGGACGATGGGCAAGCGAGCGCGGCGTTTGTCGTGTATAAGCAGGGAAGGGAGGTGTTTCAGTTTCAAACCAAACTCGCAAACTGGTGCACTATCTTCCAGTGCGAATTGGTAGCCATACGAGAGGCTATCGATTACGTAATAAACCATACGGGCAGAGACGAGTATTATATAATCAGTGATAGTAAATCGGCGCTAACGGCTTTAACAAACATAAACACCTCGACAGATCTCCAAGCGGACGTCTGGAGGATAGCGCGTACGGCGCTCAAGTTTCGACGTTTAAAGTTCTGTTGGGTCAGGTCACACAGTGGTAACGTAGGAAACGATAGGGCTGACGAATTAGCTAAAGAGGCCGCGACGGGCGACTTTCGGATATCACATTCGTCGATACCGAGGTCTTTAATCAAAAGAAAGCTGCGCGAAAAATCAATTCGACAATGGGAAGAGAGGTGGAACAACGCTTCCATGGGCAGGTTGACCCACAAATTCATACCGAGCATAGAAGCTAGAGGTAGGATCGAGGTCAAGCTCGATCATAAAATGGTGCAGTTAATAACAGGTCACGGCGCCCTAAAGGCGTATTTACAATGGTTCGGACTAACCAACAGCGACCGCTGCGAATGCGGTGAGGGCGCGGAAAGCGCAGAGCACGTGCTCTTCAACTGCCCACTTGAGGCGGGAAATCGAGGGTTGGCTGAGAGAAAACTAGCTATCCTAGGTCTGGCATGGCCAAAGAGCCTAGAGGAAGTCGGGGAAGTGGTTAACCAGAAAGCGTTCTGGACAGCCTTAAAAGAATTCGCGGGAAGGGTCGCGAGATTAGACAATTATAACCGCGTGTAAAATTCGGTGGGGTTGGTGGTAGGATTGGAAAATTTTAGATTGACTTGGCGTGAGTAAGGATACGAGCATAGATATAACCAAAACCTGATATTAAAAATAAAAAAAAAATAAAAATAATAATAATAATAATAATAAAATAACATGATAATTATACCCAAATGTCCAATATGCACGAGAAACTCCCACACCATTAATACAATCACTGCCTATTTTTATAATTATGTGCCGAAAATCGGGAAATCGGGAATAAATAATAACAAATAAACAATAAGAAATAAATCAGAAACCCTCATTAAATTAAATCAATAAAATAAACAAAGATAATAAAATAGAGTGAAACCGCGCATCCCCCCCAGGACTTGAAAGTGAAGTGATAGTGATAGTGATTGTGATCCCCCCCCCAAGAACATTTAGTGCATTTCCACCAGGACTTTAGCAGTGCACCCCATCCTCCCTTAGAAGTAAGTTACAGTTAGATGTAAGCAGACGACCAGATCTTCGGATGCAGGAGAATTTTATCATGGAGGTTAGACTTAAATTGTGGCGGCTGTACTCGCACAAGCATTGATTTACATTAATTAGTAGTTTTTGAAATAATTTAACAAGCACGTTTTGTGTGTAATGGCGCTAGCCGACATATGCTTGTGGGAGTGCACCTGATAAATAGGGTTATGCTTTTGCTATTTTGTGCACTGTTATATGCTTAACGCTTATTAGACATTTATTTATATATTTATATAATTATATTTATTTATATTTTATATTTACACTTTATATTTATTAGCATGTATTGTAGTATTTTGTGGCATATTTGATTTCTTTGACGTTCTGTCGCCATTTTGGTTGCAGTATATATTTGGAAAGGAAGAGCAGAATTGAGAAGATTGTAATCATAATATAAATCAGTTAGGGAATGATAGGGAAAGCTAGGGATAAATTTAAATTAGTTAGCTAGATTTGGATAGTTTTAAGACGACCCTTCAGGTCGCACTGGTAAGCAGAGCCGGCGTCTGCTATCCGGTATTACAAATCCCCCCCTCTCATTTTTGCTTGTGTCTTGTTGATCGGGTACACTCCAAAGTCAGCGCTAGGGATTCCATTATTTACAACCCTGTTTTTAGTTTTTGTTTTTAGTTTTTGTTTCAGTTTGTCAGATTTTATGTTTGTTAGATTGTTAGAGCTTGTTAGGTTTGTTAGATTTTTAGGTTTGTTAGATTTTTATTTAGTTTTTTATTTAGGGAGGATTAACTATGAAGTTAGAAGGAATTAGAAGCACGATTATTTTCGCGTTTAAACCCAATGTAGTACCTCCGGGTGGAGCATTGAGGACGTGGCCGCAAGTATAGCGGCCCTTATTCAAATTATAATGCCTTAGGATCCCTAGTTAGCGCTTCAAGTGAACGGACGTGTTTTGCAGAGCTCCCGACTACAAGACTACATGTAAGTTTTTATGTAAGATTTATTATTATATTTTAAGCTTTTATATTTATTGTATTATACTTTTATTATCGTGTGACGTTAATTTTAATAAATAGGGCGGTAAATAAACCAAAAACAAAAATTTAAACCGATTAAATAATAAATAAATCGCGTTTTAACTTAAAATTTAACTAAAATCTGCGTTTTAAAATAAACCAACTTAAATGTCAGGCTAATAAATCAAAAATCTATTAAATAAATAACCAAAAATATATTCAAATTAATTTAAAAAAGCGTTTTAATAAATTTATTGAGAAAACCTAGCAAAACGGGCTAAAACAGCGTAAAACCCGCAAATAAATTCGGAAAAATTATATAACGTGCGTTTAATAAAATAGCAATCTAAAAGCCAAACTCTAGGCCCTTTTTGAATCAAACAAATAACTAAAAACCGTAAATTTTAAAATAATTTAAATATAATATTCTATTTTTTAAGTAGACGTATACTTTAAGTTTTCTTAAAGTCGATCTTTGAGTATAATTAGTGCTGTAACACTTAAAGGTCGACTAAACACCGAGGAAACAAGCGTTAAGTGCTTCCGGTACCGCATTTCAATAACACGTTTTTAATTAGTTTCGTTTCTAAATTTAAATTTAAAGTCCCCTATTTTATAAATTTGATTTTGAGATAATTATCTAGTTTAATTTTAAATAAATAAATACGGTTTTGTTATAGCAGATATATAATTGCGTATATCTATTGAGCTTGCTATCTTATTTTGTCCTCCTTGTTATTTCTAATAAATGTAAAATTTCATTTGGTGATTTTTTAAAAATTTGAATAAATAAATAAATACAGAGAAATTTAAGGATCATTTAAACTCTCGGTCTTTTATTGGAGCAGCGTTTTTTTTCTGTACTTGTTGTCGTTTTGCCGTTTAGCTGTACATCTTAGCTTCGAGTTTATTTAGCGTCGTCAGGGCATTTCGATCTGGGATTTGTTTATTTTGTTGTTTTGTTATCTGATTTCTCAACATGGTTGTCCATCGAGACGAGGAGCTGTTGCCGAAGAAGAAGAGGGGTGGTCGGTCGGAGTCGGTCATGGGTGAGCAGTTGGAGGCTGGGTCGATTGAGAAGGTCGGAGAGAAGGAGATTGTGATTGCGGTAGAGAAGTTGGTGTCGCAACCCGACTGGGAGGTAGTCCGTCGCAGAGGGAGCCTGGGTCTGCGGTGGTGAAGTTGGGCCGGCGCCCCTTGTTGTTGAAGAGCGTCGGACCCGTAGGGGTGACGTTGTTGTCGAGTGTACTAGTAAGGAGGATGCCAGCTGTTTGCAGTCGACGGTAGGTGGGGCTTGTCAGGGTCTTACAGGTAGGACCATCGAGAAGAGGAGGCCGCGCAGCGTTCTCCCTGGGGCAGAAAGGGAGATGAAGCAAGAAGAGCTCCTGCGGAGGTTGATTGTTTAGAACCACCCCTTCAGGGGGATTAGGTTCGAGGAGGAGGTGAAGGGAAGTTCCGGTTCGGTGGCAGGGGACCCAGAGATTCGTTGGCCAGTGTCGTTTTTGAGGTTTCGCCGGCGGCTAGGAGGTGTTTTTTGTAGGAGGCAGTTAGTTTGGGTTGGCGGAGGGTTTGGACACAGAGTGTAAGGAGCGGGTGCAGTTTTGTGGTAACTGCGCCGAAGTGGGGCATGAGTTCAAGAGGTGTTGGCGAGCAGTTTCTAGTTTCGTTGTCTGTGCGAGATCAAGCGACAGTGCCCAGTGCCCCACGATGCAGCGGTTGAAGGTAGTCATCCCCAGGAACATCAACTATGGATTATAGGCCATTAGATGATGTTTTGAGAAGCTGGAAAATCAAATGCGCGCAGATTAATTTAGGCAAGGGTAAAGGGGCCACCAATAATATCGTCAAAATAATTTAAAAAAATGAAATCGACATCGGGTTCATACAGAAACCGCGCCTGTATAGCCACAAAATAACAGGTTTTAGGAGGGGGGTTACTGTTTTAAACGCGAATAGCGAACAATCGGGCAGCGGAATAATAATAAATAATGGAACGTGTGCGGGAATTCTATTAAATAATCTAACAACCGAATTTCTGCCGAAATTAAAAACGGATTAAATACGTTTTACGTTTACCTTCCGCCGGTTGACTCCCGGCGGGAGAATCCTCAAACTGAAGACTTAATAAATCAAATTGAAGAACTTCTGCGTAAAATTAGTAAAAATAAAAGACTAATTATCGCGGGAGACTTTAATGCTAAGTCGCCATTTTGGGGTAGCCTTATCGAAGACGATAGGGACTCGCAGGTTGCCGATCTTTTGACGGAATGGGATCTTACTGTGATAAACACTAATGATTTACCTACGTTTGAGAGGCATAGGGGCAGCAGTTTTATTGATATTACTGCAGCCTCACACGAGATGTTAGAAATCATTTGTGATTGGAAATTAAGGTCGGACGAGAAAACGCTCTCTGACCATAAATTAATAACATGGGACGTTGAAACCAAAACAAGCGCAAACGAGCAGCTAACTATATTTCCGCGGTTCTGTAATAAAAAAGCAAATTGGGGGCGGTTTAAACAAAAATTTGGCGAAAGTATCCCTGCGCTGGAAAATGAACAATTTAACTGCCGAGAGGCAGACGAAATAGAAACACTCGCGGAAAATTTAAACGACGCAGTGGTAGACGCGTTGTCGTACTCTATGCCGCGAAGGAAAACATTTAAAGACAGCGTACCTTGGTGGACTCGGAAACTAACCACCAAGCGGGCAGAAACGCGCAACCTAAAGCGCCGCTATCAACGCACCTCGGGAGATATAAGAAAACAACGGAAAGTAGAATATAATCAAAGTTACCGCGAATATAAGATATTAATACAAAAAATACGAACAAATAAATTCAAAGAATTCTGCACGCCAAACTCACAGAAAGAACTTTGGGGAACCACATACCGTGTAATAGGAAGTAAACAACAGAAAACCGCGTTTGGTAACATAAGAAAGACAAATGGCGGATATACGGAAGGTTTTAAAACAACGGCAGAATATTTATTAGAGAAATTCATCCCTTCGGAAAATCCCGAGAAGGATGAGGGGTCGCATGATTTAGTACGTCAGGAAGCTACAGAGGCGCAAGGAACAGGTGTCGATCAGGCAATGCTAGTTCACGAGGTCGTCATGGCTCTTAGGAGAATGAACCCTAAGAATGCACCGGGACATGACGGAATCACTTCAGACGCAGCTCTGTAGGCGTGCCTGTAAGCCCCGCGTGTCTTTCCCGGGTTGTTTAATTTTTGTCTAGAGAGGGGCGTCTTTAGGCGTTGCTGGAAAGTCCAGAACGTGAAATTCATACTTAAACCTAAAAAGGTGGATGCGTCAGGCTCGGGCAGCTATCGTCCAATTAGCTTGCTATCGGTGCTGGAGAAAGCTTTAGATCGCGTTATGACTACCCGAGTTGAGCACTTAGTACGTGACAGCGGCGGCTTTAATAACCATCAGTTCGGTTTTATGGAGGAGAAGTCGACTATCGACGCATTAGAGTTCGTTGTCGGGGAAATTAAGCAGGCGAGAAATACAAAAAAGTATTGTGTCGTTGTTGCTTTTGATATTTCAGGAGCATTTGATGCTGCCTGGTGGCCATTGATTGTTTGCAAGTTGGAAAATAGGCGTTGTCCGCAAAACTTGATTTCTTTGGTCAAGAGTTACTTCTCGAGACGATTGGCACAAGTTGAAATTCTAGGTGGAGTTTTGTCGCGCGAGGTGGAAAAGGGATACCCGCAAGTGTCATGCTCTGGTTCAAATTTTTGGAAATTGTTGTATGAAAGCATCCTTAGGGTCAAGTTGCCCACAGGATGCTTAATCGTGGGGTTTGCGGATGATACGCTTTTAATTGTCAGATCGCGATTGTTGATGGATATGCGCACAAAACCGAATGAGGCGCTTAATAAACTACACAAATGGTCGCAGGCGGTAAAATTAAAATTTAACGCGGCGAAGCCAGAGGCGCTTTATTTCGGAAAGAAACCGGGACAGCGACCACCTAGGATAGAGCTGGGAGGGGAGAAAATACCGTCTAAAGAAGCAATTACATACCTCGGCGTAAAGATTTACGATAAGTTAAATTGGAAAGCTCACGTGCAGTACGTTAAAAGCAAAGGCAGCGAAATATCAAACAAAATGATGGCGGCTGCGAAAATAAACTGGGGTTTCAGGGGCGAATCGCTGAGGACGATTTATGCCGGCGCAATTGAGCCAGCAATGCTGTACGCAGCTTCTGTATGGACGGAAAGATGTAAAGTCCGGGAGATGCGTCAGTTGACGAGCGTACAACGCATAACCGCAGTGAAAGCGGCCAGGGCGTACAGGACCACTTCCACGGAGGCGGTCCTGTTGATCAGTAGGACTCTCCCTATCGAATATGTCGTTAGGGAGATTAGAGATAGGAGATTGATAAACATAGGGAAAGAGCGCGAAATTATCGAAGTTCTTAATCTTGGTAATAAAGAAATTGCAAGAAAAATCGTTGTATCGGAGTTGGGGCACCCGGCCGATATTAGGGGAATTGAGTTTGTCAAAGTCGATGGGGACGCGACGGGTATCAGAATTTACACGGACGGTTCACGCATGGAATTCAGAATTTTAGTTGTCTCAAGTTTTTATAAATATTTCTCATATACAAGTAAAATAATAATAAAATTTCAATAAAGGCTTGAAGATAATCTCTAGCAATTGCTAAGTCGGTTATTTTCAAAAAATTGCATAAATTAGTTGTAACAATAGTCAATATACATATATAAATCATAAACTAGCAAATATCAAATATCTTTGTTAATAATAAAATAAATTTCAATTGGTTTAGGAAAATGAACTTACACTAGTTGCTTTGTTGCTTTCATTGATTTCTTTCTTTGTTTCTGTTTTTCTTTTGTTGAATTCGAACTATTCTTGTTTCTCCTTCAACTGCTGGACTTGAACGATGCGTGTTTCGCCTCCAACTTTTGTTTTGTTCTGCCAAATTTGGAATTGAAATTCCCGGACCACCAGTTTCTGGAAGTTGGATTCGCTAGTGCCCTTTTGACATCCGTTACAACTGCGCCAGTTAAGGTTCGTGGCTTCGAGCGGTCCTTTTTAAAAAGACTTCTTTGAACTTTAACACATTTATTTAAGTTTTATACAGAAGTTAAATATTGAATTTAGACAATCTTGAATTATTACTCTAAGTCCAAAATTATTACTTAATTGTACAAGTGAGCTATCTACGAACTGCAATGCAAAAGCTGAACGTTTGATGAACTGACCGCAAGTGGAGCTCCCGGTCCTTTTATAATCTCCCTACCCCTCACAATTCTGTGGGAATCTGCGGACCCAATGTCCGCTTACACTTGATTCTATTCATAATACATAGTTGCTATCTTAAAAGCTATTCATAATTACAATGTTGCAGGCTTACTTCTGCGTAATCTCGGTACGTAACTTCCTACGACCGTCTGTGACCTGACATCTGCAGTGTCACTTATCCTTGTGCTACTTTGTAGCGCTTCCGTTCTTATGAACGTTTATAAACTGAAATATAAATTGTAATATATTGTCTTTTAATTACATTGTTGCATTTTCCTAATATTTCGTAATATTTCCTAATAACTTTTTTAGGTATTAGTTTTATATTGATACAATAAATGGGGGATCACATAACTCGCGTCGAAAACCTGATTACATCCTCTAATTAAAATAGACTAAAGCAATAAAGTGTTTTACTACGCGAGCAAGCACAGTGGACCGAATTCTTGCGTCAACACGTTTGCAAATATCAGAGAAACCGAAATGCTACATTAAATTTATAAACACAGATGGAGTCCTACATGATAACGAATAAATATTATATTAATGGAATAGAAATTTACGCTTTTAATACCGTAAGGGATATTTGTAAATTAATAATTATAAAAAGGCGTAAATTAACTGGGAACGAAATCATATTCGTTACAAAATCACTCAAAAACCCAAAATGCCAAATTTCGCTGAAAAATTTTTACTTTGATTTCATTGAAAAAATTATTCTCTTTAAGAATTTAGTTGAGAAAAATTCTATTTAAAATATTGTTCGTTAAATTATTGTTATTTTGTTGTTTATTAATGCGGAATAAAATTTGCAAATTGTTTTCTTGTTTCATGGCACTCTCATTATTATTATTATTATTATTGTCTTTATTTAAACCACAAGTAATTCACAACAATGATAATAATATGTAAACAAAATACAAAATAGGATTGTGGTAAGAATGGGCGAAGTTCAGAGTTGAGCTAAAGTTGCAAGCAACTGAGCTCATTCTGCTTTTCCACTTAACCCTATCTACTAAATAGGTTTAAATTAAATTACATATGGCTGAATTGAACTTAATAAAATACAATGCAAGTGACAATCATCACGGATTTACATAACACAACTATATAGACGAATGGAATCAACTGTATGGAATCATAGTTTATTTTTTGTGTGGAGCAGCTGAAATTTTAACAAATTAATATCTCTTGACTGCATAAAAATTTTGAAAATTAAAAATCAAAATTTGTCCGAAAAATTTGGTATTTAGGAAGTTTGAGCGAGTTGTAACAACTTTTCTTAATACCTTTTTGTTCTATCTTAATCGCTACTTTTTATTTTATTCATAGTTGGTCAGATTTTGACTTTAGAAAACCCAAATTCACTCATAAAGATGCCCTGTCGTGGTCTACACAACTAATAAAAATTTTGCATTGATTACTTTAAAATTAAAAAAGCTATTTGGGTGTCCTCGTGAAAAGTGAAACACCATTTTTTTGGGTAGCGTCAATTATACGACGTAGGTAATGTAAAATGGATTTCCGTTTTTTTTTCAAATTACTATTATAAACTAAGTATACTGTTTTTGAGTCAATAGACCAGACGTAATATTGTGTCAAACTTATCATAGATAATCTGTAGATACTATAACTTTACTTCGCTATAATCAATTTATATTTTGTGATTTATGTAATATGACTTGTTATCCGCCTTCCAAAGAGATTGTAGTTAAAATCAATTGTGATTTTTTTTCGAACATTAACTAAGGAACGTCCCAGACGCAGTAAATAGAAATATTTAAAAAATTGTAAATAAAGTAATATTTTATTAAGGTTTTTGTAATCAATAGACTAGATAAAGAACTTAATAATCGATTAAGTGTTGCCAAAAGTGACCTAACTTTGAAGAGCCTTGCAGACCTGATAAATTCACTTATCTATGATACATATATGTTTTGGTTTGCCAAATTTTTAATTAAAGTTACTTAACCTAAGATTGTTTTTAATGAAATCTTGGCAAAAATAACATCATTTTATAGCAATATATCATCGCCGAGGTAAAACCTATTTTACTTTTGAAGAGCTTTACGTTATAGGTTTATTTGTTTAATACATAAAGAACTATCATATTTGATTTTGGGATCCTACATCAGCAAAATATGCAGGAAGTACGGGAAGTATGGGAAGCAACAAGAAAGTATAGGAAGTATCGGGAAGTACGGGAAGTAACAAGGAAGTATGGGAAGTATAGAGGAAGTACGTAGGAAGTATGGGAAGTATCACGGAAGTATGGGAAGTATCAAGGAAGTACGGGAAGTATCAAGGAAGTACACAATACTTCCTAGGAAGTACAGGAAGTATATACTTTTTGGGAAGTATTGTACAACATTTGGGTCAGCGGTTTTCCCCTCAGAAAAAGGTAAGTAAGTCTAATCAAAATACACCAACCATTTAGACCTTTTAAACTGTTTAGTATAATACCCTTGACCGTAAGAATTCTATTACCTTACTGACAACATATTATTTAAAGCTTTCTACTAGCATAATAATACAATTCGTTTATAAAATATATTAATACATTCAAGCAAAGGGCTCACGTACTTTACCCAGCGACACCCATTCAAAAATCATGTATTTGAATAAAATGCAACATGCGCGTTTAGCGAAAGTGAAAAGTTGTTTACGAATATCGTTGACTACCAATTCGTTATCATACTCTACATTTAATCCCAAGTTCTATAACAGATTTATTCTCAAGTAAAGAGTGAAGAAGAAAATTGTTAAGCTGTTTAAAGGATAAAGTTATGTCACTAGTAATTTTCGGGCCCTTGCGGGTTATCCCCCCTGCACTACCAAGTTTATCGTGATAAATGATACACTCGTAAGTACCAGTTTTATTCAGTTCGTATGTTGTAATAAAATGTGTTATATGGAAAAGCATTTTAGTAAAACGCGCCGTTTGAAGGTGTAAATCCCCGTAACGGAATATTTAAGAAAATCCTTTCAAGATCATTAAACACTATTCACTTCTATATAAAGTTTAGTCATTAATAAAAGTTTTACACTTAGAGCTGGTTCATTTTGAACGTCATTCTCTCTGCCACCTTATTGAAGAAATTAGAGCGCACAGCTGCTTTTGCTGCCATATTTTAGCTTTGAAGTCTACGAGCCCGTTCAGACTCTACAACGTTCTTAATAAAGGCGCAATATTTTATTTCTCTTTCAATTGTTATGTGGCTTTAAAGCTCATGATGAAAAATCCTAAAGGTTACGCTTTAACAGAATGGCTTGATATTTATCAATAATCTTTCGTTTACAAAGTAATTTAGAGAAACGCAACTTAATACACAATAATGTTAAGCAATGGCTTACGCAGTTGCTGATATTCCCATTCGAACTAAACAATAACCAAACAAAGATACAAGCAACGGTATCGTTAAGTTCTTTGTTGAATGACATGCACTATACTGATGTTTTGAGAACTTAAACATGACAACGCTGACATGATAAACCAGCCCGGAAAGGCATCTGTTTAAATAGTCTGCTTTATTGTAATGTAAAAATTTCATATTTTTAAGAATCACAATCCTACATCAACAAAGTGAAACATCTACACTTTAGTCAAATATTTTACTTTGATGCAGTCATTATATAGATTTAACATTCGTCGCTTGACATCAAAAATCAATTAGAAATAGGCATTTTCAATCACAGAATGGATTTTGGGTCCACATTCTCGACTCGTTTTACTACTGCCGCTCGTCCTGCAGCGGCAGTTTTACGAATCAATCAATTACCTACAACAGACGCCAAATATTTAGACCATACAGCTATTTGCAGCAACCTAACCTAAACAAACGCTCAGTAAGCTTACTGGCGCATGAATTATTCACATTGCCAAGTGCCGACCAGAAATGAGTGAAAGAACGGAGCGGTGCCACGGCAAATATTCGCAATCGGCAAAATTATTAAGCAGCGTTTCTAAATAGTTTTCCACTGAATCAATAACACTGGTTTTCAGCCGGATGATAATTACCAGGTCGAATAATCTTTGCTCATCCGAACATCTAAGCAGTAGTTTCCTATAATACGTATAACTAATGTTAAGAACCACTAGGTTGCCCTTACCCCAAACGTTCCATTTGAAGGTATTCTAACATTCCTTTAGAATTATTAAAATCAAACCTTTTAATTTCTTTCTTAAAAGCGCATGGTGACACTTTCAATTTTTTATGTGACCTCTGCAAATTAATATCTACGGATAAAGTTATCCCATCACAATTTTGTAAAGATCTATAAATTAAACTAACTGATAGTAATCATTCATATGTTTGCGCTATTGATCTTGTAGGTGAGATTGGAACATTCCGAAACTTTTTTAACTGCTGAAAAATAACCGTTCAAGAATTTTCCTTTTTTACGAAATTCTTCACATATCAAAATAAATTTTTGTTGACTCCCTACATAAATTATTCAAGTTTAAAATATGTTCAAAAATACTAAATAGAAAATAATGCCTTAATATGATCAATGTTCAAATATAATAAATAGTAAATAATGTTTTATGCAAGATAGTTCTGACCCGTAGTTTTCCTTGAGCGTCTTTCAGCTGCATGCCATGGATCAGTATATTGCTTTTAGTTGAGTTGCAAGTTCTACCCCGTTGAATGTGATCTATCTTAACCTTTCATAATGTCGTAATGTCCTTAGATTTATTCTTACATTTATCTTTCGAATTTTCTTAGAATTTCTTTAGATTTATTTTTAAAATCGTTCTTAGAGTTTCCTTACTTAGAGTTTCCTTACTTAGAGCCGTTTTCTAGCAAACAGCCAAGCGTTGTCTCATATATTTTCACTATAATTAATTCAAAATATTTTGTAACATCACTTTTCACAAAATTTTCATTGTTTAATTCGAATATTTACTTGACGCGTAAATTCTTAAGTATCAGTGATGCAGTTTGTACGTGGTTTAAAGTTAGACTCTTATTACTATTTACATGTATTGGGTAACCATTATGACCCAATATACCCCTAAATAACCCCTCATCATAGCAATATATATGAAGAAATTCCAAACATCACTTCAAAAAAATTGAAAGATATGGGGGTGAAAATCGGTCATTCGCACACAAGCGACAAAAAGGTCCAATGCGGCCCTGGTTTTGTAACATTTTGTTTTATTTAAATTATTCTTCTGCAGATGACATCATCTTTGTTTAGTATTTTCTCCTTATACCGACCACTAAATATACAGTGTTCGTTAATGACCTGTTATTATTTCAGGATATGTTTCCTCGGATTATCTTAAAACGAAAAGTTCATATAAACTTACATCTGCAGCTGTTTAGATCTTTTGCAAGAGGTTGTTGAAATATTTTTAAAGCGTTATTTGTAATATTGCCGAAAATAATTTATATATTATTTTCAATTTTAGATAACAACAATTTTGGATAACAATATTATTCTATCGCTCCACCTGTGGTGTTCCTGTAAATTTGTTGTCCAATATTTTCTACAAAACAATAAATGACAAGCAGCAGATATTTTTCTATGTGAATATTTCTTCCGATTATTCTGATCAATTTTGCATAAACCAGTCTGTTACATTTTTCGCTTCAAACGCACTTCTCTTGATTAAAACGGTTAAATTAAAATTGGTCAGTAAGTAATACAGACGAATAATTTTTGCCTTAGACATTCTTATATCATGCACAAGCAAGAAAACACATCGTATATTAATAGAGATCGAGCAGTTTGTATTTTATGTTCTCAAATTATCAAACTCGCATAGTGTATTGCTACTATTTTCAAATATATTCAGACGTAATTATAGATTGCTTCGTAAAAAGTTGTTACGGTATTCCGTGCAGACAAGAAAGAAAACAGTAAAGTAAGTAAAGAAAATCGCCTACACTGAATACTCCAAAAACAGAGGAGACGAGTAGAATAGTAATCCAAAATAATTGAATTTCGGGCTAGCACAAAAGCGTTGTAGAGTGGGATAGATGATACAGAAAGAAAAATTGAAAATCTCAGTAAAAGTTATATTACAAACATACATTCTCAAAAAGGAATATTTACAAAAGTCAAAACACACATTTACACAATCGTTTTGTTATAACGTGATGTAAACAAAGCGTTAATTTGCATATAATACAGTACAAACCTAAGCATTTTAAAATATCAAGAATAAAATCTTATGATCTAAATAATAGGTATACAAGAATACTTACATAATGTTTACAACCTTAAATATATACAAGAAATAATACAGTCATTGCTACCTGCTTTGGGAGGTACACTTCGTATGAATCAGAACGTAACCTTAAACCTAACTAACGTATCCTTAGCTTAAATGAACCAAGGATTAACTAATTTGGTAAGCAAGTTGTTAACGTTAACAATAATGTACAAAAAAAAAGATAAGCAGTAAAAAGTGCTCTAACACAAGCAATGGTTTAACTAATTGTGGCTTTGAGAATAATTACATAATCGCGCGTGCATTGTGAACGTGAATTCGGTAACGTACAATCTGCAATTTAATGAATAATTATTAGTACTAGATTACAGAATCATCACACGAAGCGACTATCTTTCAAAACAGCAACACAAGTAACGAAACAGAACAAAAAGCTGTACCTTAAGCTGTCTGGCACTCCGGTACCATCTTCAAGAATTCGGAAGTGCGGGCTGCACTCGTCTACGGCTGGGGTACTGGATCAACCAACATAACTATAATAGAACACTATATACGATGCATTATAAAATCGCGACTCAACAACGTTTCTTTGCGCTCAACGGACGTTGTATAGAATTAAAATCGAAAAGAAAAGTGACGAGAGCATTTCAAAACCTCAGCTTGTATTTGTACGAATTGAGAACAGCGGGGGAAGGTAACATAAAACCAGTCCCAGCGATAGAATGTTAAATATTCTGCGAATGCAAATAAAAATATATTTTAAACAGCTGCGAGTTATTCCTAGAATGCAAGCAATAAGAAAAGCAAACACCTCACTAATACGTAAATCAGTTTCACTGAATTTCGTTGTTCGCATGGAAATGCATCGTATATTTTAAACGTCCGCGCAAATATGCAAACTTACATATATCCAAAGAAAGCGCAACGTATAACTAGTTGCCTAAAATTTATAGAAACGATGACGAATTATTATAACCCACTACAATACTTAGAATTAATTAATGAAGGGACGGTTTTATTGCTCATAAAGCTTAAGCGAATTAACACGTGCAGGTACACCTAAGTAGTACCATTAGAAGCGTTTATTTTACGATACCTATTTCAACGAATAACTATTGGAAACAATACGCAGCTGTTAGAATGTTTCAAAAAATTTATAAGACGAGCTTCTAGCCTTTTTAAAGTTTAAAAATAAGAAATCTTTCATAGAATTTATAAACGCGGTTTAAAATATATTCCACGTATTTCTACACCCAGAAAAATTTTTATAGGAGATTTTAGATATTTATTTTAATTGGAATATAATAAAAGAGCGGGCTGTCACTTGGATTAAAATTTTTAAGAAACGTTTATTAAGATAGTTGGAAATTAATGCAAAACTCAATCGCTTTAAGAAATTTAACGTAACAAAGTTATTAATCATTATTATACCGAAGCGATGCGGTATTAAACTTTGAAATTTTTGATGATGGTTAATTTTTAAACTTTGTGCAAAGCGTCATCTAAATGGCATTCTGATACTTTAACGCATTTTCTTCGAAAATCTACCTTAGCGCCAATAAATAACACAATATATTTAACCAAACTATGGCATTCTGGAATTTTTATTTAAGTGTCTACTTTTCAATTTATTCGCGTTTATCTGAGATACGTACTATTTTTCGTTTTTGTGATTATTACTACAAATGGGGCGGGAGTGCAAAACCTTCCACTATAAATCTTTGCTCTAGTTCGTTGCAGGATTGCTTTTCTACCATTATTTATAAAACTGATAAATCTGACTTGCTACATAAAAAACATGATATTTTGATACGGGAGATTTAAATTATTAGACGTAATAAATCTTTTTTTGTAAGCAACGCAATGATAAAAAAGATTTTGGAAAAATTTTATTTAGATAGTTTACTGCGGAGTGTCTAATCTAATATATTTATAACTATTTTTCTTTTATTATTAAAACGTTTAACTCTAAACTGATTGAGGCATAATTTTGGCACAAACACAATACCAAAAATAATAAGAAATAAAAATAACGATAAATCTATTTCTCTTATCTTGTGTAAAGCACCGCTAAATGATTAAGAAAATTATTCTTGTCCCTATGCAAGATTCTAAGTTATTGTCTAGGTATGCGTCTTCTAATACTGTCGTTTTTTACAAATTATCAGATTTACCAGCAGCGGCGGTATTATACACCCTACATTTCACTTTGCAATGGTCCACCCGAAAAAACTATATTGGCCAGGAAGTGAGTTTTTTACCAGGAAATTTTGATTTATTCCGAACTCTTGCATTTCAATCAAGGTAGGGATCTTTAACGTGCGTGACTAGACTTACACACGGAACCTAAATTTTACCTCTCATTCGAACCAGGGCATATTTTGGTGAAAAATGTTTGCCTAACATTCTTTTATTGTTCCGTGTCGAGAATCAAACCCGAAACTTTGGTATCAACAGTCATGCGGAATCTGCCTGGTCTACGAAGCCGCTGGTAGTATACACTTGCAGAAACCAGCAATGCGGGATGACGAGGTGCGTTTGACAGCTCCATTTGAAATATTTATAAGTTTATCTACATAGCGAAATATAGGGGCAATTGTTAATTTTCCAGAGACAGGTTATTTGCAGTTTTAAAATGGTGTTAGTGCATTGCACCGCAAATGAAATTGCTGGTGCCAGTGTAGGTAAAATACGGCACCGTTTATCATTGCAAAATCAGATGTCCTGTAAAACCCTTTTCTAGTAAAGCCTTGTACCTGTCTTCTATCTGTTTTTTCTTTCGGTTTAGAAAAGTTAAACACTTCTGATAGCATCCACAAACTACAAGTATTGAATTCGCTATATCCAAACAAAACATACAAGTTGCAAGAATTAGTAGAAGACTGGAAGCAGTACAAGAAAAGCAATCGTTAACTAGATGTTCGCTTTATTTTCAGTGTACTGCATTAGTTTGTTGAATACAAATCGCTTTGTTAGAATTATTTATTAAATATTAAAATTAATTTCAATTACTAATTTATATTAATGGTGGAGAATATATTGTAGTGTACCGATACCGATGGTGTTAAACACAATTCGATTTCGTAAGTTAATTTTTTCTGTGTGTTTGCTTGGTTCAATTTCTTTCGTGAGATTCTCGAAACTTTATAAACTATTATAATATTCTTTTCAAAATATATTGAAATTGTATTCAAAGTAGGTTTACTAAATAGTAACACTTTTATTAGAACACCAGTTGTTTCTAGAATCAATTATGCCACACAATAAAAAAGTAAGTAGCTGCAAGTATCGTAAAAGAAAGAAAGAATTGAAGTAGAAAATCTCAAAATTGCAAACACCAACCGGTTCTTTTCTGAAAAAGAAAGATATAAGTGAATCTTCAAATTCAGCAACAACTTCTACAGCCATTGAATCCAAATCTGATTCTTTAAATATTTCCAGCCCTGCTGACATACCATCATCTGAAGCGTCTGTTGAAATACCTGCCACTGCAATTGCGTCAAAAGATAACATTGAAATCTTAATCTCATCTATAGTACCTTCCGCATTGTAAAAAAATATAAAATTATTATTTTGTAATATTTTCTTTTTTTATTCTTTAGAAGCTTTACCCTCGTGACTATCAGCTAAAAATTAAACCTCCAAATTTCCTAACCCCTTACCCTGATATCACAAGGTCGAGAATTTCTTCTTTTTAATGTAAGCCCAAGGTAATGTTGGATGGAGAATGGCTTGAGACAAAGAAAAACTCTTAAGATATAAACGGCTAGTCGAGTGTTAGCTCTGGGTAGATCATGAGCTTGGGTCATGGGTGGATAAGAGACCAAAAATATTTTTAATGAGCGCCACCGTATTTTTCAATACAATAACCAACAAAATTTAACTGTGCTTGTATAAGGGGAATGCGGAAACCTTATCTTAACACCACTAACATAGCCATAAAACCTGAATTTCACTCTTTAGGACACACTTACCACGACCTCAAACACCAGATGTCATACAGATGTCTCAGCTTTACCTGTGAACAAACAAAAGCACAACATGGACACCATTTGTGTCCTCAAAAATATTTGCCAAAAATAAAATAATAGAATTTAGGCTTCTAAAATGTACCGAGGGAATCTGTTTTCATTACACACACTTTCCATTCCGGGAGGACTTGCAATTTTTGAATGTTAAATAATAAAACGTCTTTCAAAACACAAAATAGATTCTATTTGAATAATTTTCTGAATATATATGTATAACTGCAATATTTAAGTTTGTATCTTTATATAAAATTTTCTCATAATAGTTTTCTAGAACAGAAATAGACTAATGAAGTTTTACATTCAAAATTAAGAAGATCTCTGAATGGATCTTTTCTATAAAATTTAATTAGATTGACGTAGAATTTCTAAGTTATTCATAATACATAAATTTCTTTTAATCAGCGAAGTACTTCCTTGATCTTCACAACAGAATTTAATTATCAAAGTGCAGACTTTGTAAAATGTAATTATTCTAATTTATTTGTATTCTACAATAAATACGCGAATTTCGTATGTCGATGGAAGTGCCAGTTCATGACCTCAAAATCTTTAAACATATTTTAAATTAAATCAAGACAGCATATGGCGTCTAGATAGGAAAACTGAATCTATATTTTTTTTATATCTGACATAGGTTGTCATTCACAACTTTATAAAATATACTATTTGCGTACATGTGCAAACATTTTGACAAGCAAGCGACATATTATTTAATTCACTGATTTCTTAAAAACTATTTTCTTTTTACGTTACTCAAATATTTAATGTTAGATAATTTATAGTAATTTACTGTATTTTCAAAGTTATTAAATGCTAAAGAACACTCACGTGCATCGAAACTGAACTAAAAATACTGGACCTTGACATCAGCTGTCGGAAATTTCTATCTGCATTAAATTTGCTTGGAATACAACGACTACATCACGAAACCAACAATAATATGCTTGTTTGATATTATTCATCGGTAGGGTTGAAATATAAGGAACACATGTAAAATCGGCTTTTACGTTACTGCATGTTATATTAAATAGGACGAAACCATAAATTCTTGCTTTAAAATATTGCCTTCAGAAATTGTTTTAATTTATTATCGGAGATATTATTCAAGAAATGTCCTTAAGATATTGCACTAAGATGAAAAATATTAGTATAATCTATTGAATTAATATATACCAACTGTCTAAATGATGTCCAAAGGGGCTTCCATCTTAATCAATTAATCTTCTTTCTAACTTTGTTAGAAGCCACGTGCTTACACACGGCCATCTCGACTTCACATCTCCTGAAAAGCAGCCTGCCCGTTCGAACGCTGATAATGAAGTGCCGACTGACAACTTGACAGAGCTTGGTAACGAACTTTAGAGTATAAACGTAAAAGAATCTATGCGTTATTATGAATATTATACATTAATTTCTATTGGATGGTAATTTACAAATTAAATATTTTAAATTATAGCTGTTTTATTTTTATTTTATTGAACTAAATGTAACTAGAAAAAAAATACGTTACACAGCCTCTTTTCAAGAGAAAAAATTTGAGGTATAGAAGAATTTTTTACAACAAAACTTTAATGACTGAAGAATCAAAATTACTCATATTAACCGTATAAACATCTAACTACTCAATACAAGACAGCACAATCTTTAACTATAACTAACGACAAGTTCAACCAAAGAAAATAAGAATCATTCACTAATTGATATGGGGGGATCTTAATGCATGGGAATGAGTGATCAGTAACTACGCGTACTACACGCCTCTAAAGGGACAAATTCGAGAAGTCATAATCGGTATTTACATTTAATCAGTTAAGAACATGTAGGGGAATCTAACACTCAGTAGATGCATGTCATCAAAAGTTTCAAACGCAATAACCATATCAAAGTCAAAAATTTCACCAAAAGCAAAAAAAATATTTTACTATAAATCAGAACTAGAATAAACAAACTCGATAGTATGACAAAATTACTACTAAACAAGAATCTGTACAACGAATACTCTTCTCAACTTTACTATACTTGTCCTAAATATTTATGTACATATATTTCCAAATGCTAATTATATTTACACTAATTGATGAATTTAATAGGTACCAAAGAATGTTTGTTACTAAGTCCATTTACGAAACAAATCTCTAATACTCGAGAAGCAGACAAAGTATTAACAACACCTATCCATCAACAAGATACTTTTAATCTTTGAGTGAACACCTCATAATATTTTCTGTAGGACTACTATCCTACAGACACAACTATCTTACTCAAAAATTCTATAACTTCAGTGATTGAACACTAAAGAACTCCAAAATCACTAATAGACTATAATTTGAGCCAACTGGGAGACATCCACCAGCAACTCACCAAAAACTCCTCATGAACTATCTTAGCTCACTTAAACTCTCACTTAGAATAAGAACATCAAGCCTAGTCTCAAACTACTAAACCAAAACTCAAGCATTCCTCTAATGCTTACTATACTATCACATCTTAACTATACTACTACATGCTTACTACTTTACTAAACAGTCTCTACATTCTCAAACATATACTTCATCACTAAATACGTATTTCTCCACTGAATGTATACTCATCAATAGATACGTACTTCTTCACTAACTGCCTACTCATCACTATATACATGCAACATCTCTAAGCACATGCTGCACTCTTAAACACCTCAATAAACGCATCATCATTCAAAAACCACCTAACATCATCAAACATCCTTAAACACATCATTATCAAGATCAATAAACACATCCTTGTCGTCACCAAAAATATCATTTAACACATGCAATATCTAAATCAACAAACATATCAAGCTCTACTACTACTAAAACCAAGAATTACTTTACGCAAATCAAAAAAATTTTAACTAACTTTAATCTTGTTCTACTTAAGAATTCAAAACATGGACCAAAACAAATTACGACTAACATCAACTATAATTGGAAAATACTTAAGGAGCAGAAACATTTCGAACATCTTCATCTTCATCATCACCTATCGCAGAATATTCCATACTAAACATTTTCTTTGACTTAAATTTGAAGATACGGATAAATTGGAGGGAAGAAATTTAAATACAAAATTATTTTCTACTTTACTTTATGGTAACTATAAATAAATGTTCTGGTACACTCTTACTCTACTCATAATCAAACTGTCGATACAAACTAAGGTGCTTCACAACGCATAAATTTGCTAGAATGACAAGCTCCTCCATGAGCCTCACCTAGACTTATAAACAAAATTGCTAGAATGACAAACTCTTCTATGAGTCTCACCTAAACTGATAAACTAAATAAGCAAAAAAGAATTACATCATAACTGACTTCAAATAATCTCAAGTGACGATGCCAAAACTGCTAAAGCGACAAACTTACCACGATTCTCGTATAGACTGTCATAACGCTGAGCGACCAACCCTTCCTGAGTTTCGTCTAGAATAGAGTAAAATAAAACCTATATTAGTTAAACGTCGTTTAAAGTAATCTGGTTGTGATTAGGTACACAAATTTTTAAAACAAGTATTAAAACTTACTGCAGTTATCCTAGAATTAACGTTGTGTGTAATTTGAAATAAAATCGCACACCACAGCGTTTTTCTTTTGTTGCAAGGAAGGTCTAGTCTATTACACTTTAGAAAAAAATTACAAATTTGTATCGTTTTCTGAAAAAATTGCAATGAAAATTTTATATATCAGCTATCTAATTATTCTAATAAATAAAAAAAACAGTATGTAAGGAAAACTAATGATGCTCTCAGCAAAAATAATGATAATGATTAACATTGCATTCTTTGAGCCTTGGTTTCTGCTTTACAAAATCTTCATAGAATATCCAGCTATCCACATTTTTGATTCAGTATTACGCTACAATCTCGTTCAGTTTCCAATTGCATTAAAAGAAATAAATAAAATTGAGAAGCTCAACAATCTCGCAATTAACATATATATTGCATAGAAAATACTAAAATACTCCCATTTTGTTTAAGTGAAAATTTAGAAAAAAAATAGAACCGAATAATCTGATGATCTAGCAGTCACAGTCTATTTATTATTTTTTTACATGTTCAGGCACCAAAGGTAAGTCACTGTAAATTTCATGTAAAGATACTGGGTAGTGTAAATCGCATTCAAAAAAATAAATATATCCTACATCAGAATCATCGACAATATTAAGTAACATCTAAACGTAATATTTCTGGACTGGTGCCATCTAAAAAAATTCAAATTTTCCATATGGAAAATATTCAGACCTTGCAGCCCCATATGAATTATTAATATCAAAATACATTAAATATTTAGAATTAATATTCTGTCTTTTAATGCAATTGGAATTGTAGCGTAATACTGAATCAAAATGTGGATAGCTATAAAGTCCGGAACGGGAACAAACGTTAAACACCCTTTTTCAAGCAGAACATGATTGTCTATATTTACCTTCGAGTGTAACACTTCACTGTTAACTTTAAAATATCACTACTAACTTCGATCACTAGCTAAATTACTTTATAATTAATATCTGTAGAGATTTATTGACTATTTATACATAAATATGTTCTGATGTAACCAAAAACAACTGTAAAAGATAAATAAGCAAGTTTTAGAATAATGCAAAATTGCAATCAAAATAATTGCATAGCGAATTGCTTTTGGAAGCAGTTGTTAAAATCATCTTTATTTACTTTTTGATTCATGACCTAAGGTAAATAGCTATAAAATTAGACATTTGCAATTTTTTTCAGAATATAAAGCAAATTCAAAATCTTGCATGATAACTATAAAAAAATTCATATTTGCAATTTTTTTTCAGACAATGAACCAAATTCGTTATGTTGCTGAGAGCACCATTATTTTTGCTTACATACTGTTTTTTTTCTATTCATTTCAGTATTGAAACAGAACTGACACCTTAAAAAAAATTACAAATTTGCATCAATTTCTGAAAAAATTACAAATGAAAATTTTATATATTCAGCTATCTAATTATTCTAATGAATAAAAAACAGTATGTAAGCAAAAAATAATTATGCTCTCGCCAAAAAAAAAATACCGATGACAATGAACATTGCATTCTTTGAGCCTTGGTTACGGCTTTACAAAATCTTCATAGAATATCTAGCTATCAAGATTTTTTTTTATTCAGTATTACACTACAATCCCCTTCGTTTTCAATTGTATTAAAGAAATAAAAAAATTGAGAAGCTCAACAATCTCGCAATTAACTTATATTGCATAGAAAATATTAAAAAACATACTCCCATTTTCTGTTTAAGTGAAAATTTAGGGGAAAAATGGAACCTATTAATCTGATGTTGCGCAGTTACAACGTTTTGCATTAGATAGGTTTCCATCCATTTCTTCTCTTCTAGACCTTTCACACATACTTCGTTACCGGGTCGGATAATTTGCTTTATATAAAGCGCTATATATGATGACACCATTCCAGCCGTTGAAGATTCATCCCAAGAAAGACTATAAATATTCCTTGTCACCCAGTCGTTATATTCTATACGATCTTGGCTCAAATAACTAGACTGCATTGGCAGTTTAAAAATTTAATGCCAAACATCACCTAACAACAAGTCCAAAACCGCAATTTCTTTGCACACTGTAACGTAAATATATTCTATAGCACTATGGTCGTAAGAACCGCTTCAGCATAAATATATTCTGTGGTATTTAATCCTTGTATTTGATGTTATAAAATCTTAAAGAAACAATTCTATATGAAAACAGGAAGTCGTGTTCACTTAAAGAACTTAAATGTTTTGTACGGAGATATTTGGTATTTTTATAATTATCAGGAAACGTATTTATATGGGGTTTAGTAGGTTGTGTTGTCTATCTTACAGGCGGATATTTCCTCTACATTCATTACAATCAGTATAGCGCATGTGCGTACCGGTCACGGGATACGACACGCTGATGAGGTGTCTCTAAAAGGGGTCAGCCATTGTTCATATAGATGTAGTCGGGTTGGCATTCTTTTTCTTGTTAAAGAACAACATGAATCTCCAGGCCTTACCCAAGTGGGGCCTTCGCATCGGTTTAAGTTGGTTATGGTAGAAGGAGGCGAGTTTGCTTTGGGACGCGGAACGAAGCGCCAGGCTCCTGCGAAACCGGCAAAGCATTAAAACACGCCATTCCTTGATATGTCGTGTTAAGATTTGTTAATGGTAAGCTCCCTTCAAACTAAATAAATTATAAAATATTTTTTTATTCCCTTTAGAGTATGACATTACGGTATAATTAAAATGTAGGACTAGAAGGTAGATGTTGTAATTGAATCCAAGATTGGAGGGCTGTTCGTATATCGGAGCAACTACAGTTGTGGATTAATGTTTGGTAATAACAGATTAAAGAAAAGATTTTGGAGCATGTGTGCCGGCGATCAATAATCAGATTTGAAAGCAACAAAACCTACAGGTATCAAAATCTTTTTTTGTTCTATTTGTGAGGATTCGTGAATGCTCGAATAAATAAATTTTGAAGATCGTTTGGTCAAGTTAGATTTTGTATGTTTAGGATGGCTTGAGAAACAGTTATGTTGTACAGAAATAGTTTTGTAAAATTTGCATAAATTCATTTGCTAATAGTATGATATTTCAGTCCACCTATTTACTTTTAAAATATTTATTTACTCATATTAAAATTTTTATAAGCCTCTAATACCAGATTTAAATGAAAAGTTGTTTGCTTAAGTTAAACACATGTGATTCGTTTTTAGTAGAAATAATGTTTGTGAAGCATATGTAAACCAGAACTCAGATCTGAAAGCTTGGTGCTAAAACTTGTTTTGATACATGATTATTAATTTAAGGATCTGTTATGTCAAAGACAGATGTATTGAAACTTAATTTTATTTGTACAATTTATTATCACATTTAAAGAACGTTCAACAAAGAGAAACCATATTAAATTTCATTTTTAGACTCAAGTTTTTTATTCCATGCATAATTAGATTTACTAAATTCTTAAAGTATATGAGTTTGTTGATCTATGAAATTATACGAGGCTGAAGTAATTTAAAAGGGCCCCTATTTGCTACAACTGGTTTGTTCTAGGTATTTATTCCTGATTTAAAAAGCTTTGGTGTGGTAATCCCAATATTATCCACCTATAATTATCAGCAGGTATTTTTATTGGAAAGCACAAACTGTGTTTTTCTAGTAAAGAATTTGTTGTGTATTTTGTTCCAGGTTCACCGAGATCGGAGAGGTCGTAAGTATGTTCCAGAGATTTCCAGATACATCAGTTTAGTAAGTCGTAAGTTTTAATTGCATTTATATCCCGTGAGTTTCTGTATCTTCTCATAGGAGTATTGAATCTTTAGTGTAACCGTTCATACAGATACAGTGGCGCTCAACCCATTTTCCTTTTGTTAGTTTATCGTAGAGTTTAGACCATCACCACACCCTTTTCTCATTGCTCACCCTTGGGGTAATTCCCAGACTTAGCCGCGAATAATTAAAGCTTCACTCTATCCATCAAAGAGAAGAGAAAATAATGCTTCAACACAAACTCGTTTTTCTCGTATTTAAATCCCTGAATATCAATTATATACATGTTTGTATATGTAGGTATGTAAATATGCAGTAAACTTCGACTAATTAAATTAATATTAGGAGCAATCTTTTTATATAGCAGATTACCACCATCTGCATACTTTGATAACCTACTTTTCAATCTATCACAAGAGTGAACACACATTTTGAATTGAAACCGGCCTATGTGTGTATTTGCAGAGTGGTCGGACTTTGAATTCAAACCGGCCTTAGCATATTTTGCATCTGACTTACTTTATAACTTCTCGCTAGAATTCAAAACAGCTCCACATTTTTTTCTGCACGCATCTATATTTTAACAATGTATCATACGTGTGGACACGTTTTGAAGTCAAACCAGCTTATGTGTATTTGCAGCCTCTAAACAAAAGTAAAAACATAAATCAGAATCCACTATAATTAAATACAGCATTCTTTATACAATTGACTTAGATGTGATATTATGAATCTGACCTACTTTATAACTTCTCGCTAAGAAACCGAATTCAAAACAGCTCCACATTTTTTCTGCACGCACCTACATTTTTTCAACGTAGTATACGTGTGTGTGATATTTTGAATCTGACCTACTTTATAACTTCTCGCTAAGCGGGAATGAAAAATTGATGCAATCAGGCTGTGAGTCTTTGACAAATCAGTATATATATTTCTTGCAGATAACTGTGTTTGCGATTTAATAACTACGACTTGTTATTTTTTAAAAGCGAGAATGAAAAATTAATGCAATTAATCTGTCTGCCTTTGGCCATTTTTCAACGTAGCATACGTGTGGACACGTTTGGAAGTCAAACCGGCCTATGTGTATTTGCAGCCTCTAAACAAAAGTAAAAACATAAATCAAAATCCAATTTAATTAAATACAGCATTCTTTATACAATTGACTTAGATGTGATATTATGAATCTGACCTACTTTATAACTTCTCGCTAGAGAACCGAATTCAAAACAGCTCCACATTTTTCGCATGCACCTACATTTTTCAATGTAGCATACGTGTGGACACGTTTGTGTATTTGCAGCCTCTAAACAAAAGTAAAAAACATAAACAGAATCCACTTTAATTAAATACAATTGATTTAGATGCGATATTTTGCATCTGACCTACTTAATAACGTCTCGCTAGAGAACTGAATTTAGTACAGCTCCACATTTTTGCAAGCACCTACATATTTTCAACGTAGCATACGCGTGGACACGTTTTAAAGTTAAACCGGCCTATGTGTATTTGCAGCCTCTAAACAATGTAAAAAACATAAATCAGAATCCACTTTAATTAAACACAATTGACTTGAATGCGACATTTTGCATCTGACCTACTTTATATCTTCTCGCTAGAAAACCGAATTCAGAACGACTCCTTTTCTTGAGATACATTTTTCGTGCATCACGTTGTTTTGATCAACAGTATGTTCATTGAAGTAATGTGTTGATTAAAACGTCCACACGTATTTTACATTGAAAGTAATTAAGCCGGTCTGCTTCAAAACGTGTCACACGTATTTACATTGAAAGTATATAAGGCCGGTCTGCTTCAAAACGGTGCACGCGTATGTTATATTAAAACTTTCAATGGAAAAACATACGCGTGCACCGTTTTGAAGTCAGACCGGCCTTACATACCTACTGTCAAGGTTGTTTATGGAAATGCGCATCAAACCAAACGAGGCACTAGAGAAGCCGCTAGAATGGTCACAGAAAGTTAAATTAAAATTTGACACTTCGAAGTCGGAGGCTCTTTATTTTGGTACGAAGCCAGGACAACGCCCCCCCCCCCCTGGTTAGAATTTGGCGGAGAAAAGATTCCGTTTAGGGAAGCTATCACTTACCTCGGAGTCAAAATCGACAATAAATTAAATTGGAAAGCGCATGTGCAGTACATTAGGGCCAAGGGAAGTGAAATATCCAGTAGGATGATGACAGCTTTTCCAAAATCAATTGGGGATTTAGAAAAGAGTTTTTGAAGAAGGTTTATACTGGAGGAATCGAGCCGGCAATGTTGTATGCAGTATCGGTTTGGGCGGAAGGTTGTAAGGTTAGGGAAGGTAGATAGCTGGCAAGCGTCCAGAGGATCACGGCGGTAAAGGGGGCACGGGCATACAGGACCACCTCTACGGAGGCGGTGCTGGCTACTAGTAGGATACTTTCGATCGAGTTCGTTATAAAGGAAATTAGAGATCGCAGAATTATCAATACGAGGGGTGGACAGAATATGATTGAAAGCTTTGGCTTAGGTGATAGAGAAGTTGAGAGGAAGATTGTTATTTCAAAATTAGGACATCCGGCGGATATTAAGGGGATTCAGTTTGTTGAAGGGAACGAAGGTGCTAGACGCGTTAGAATCTATACGGATGGCTCAAGGAAGGATGACGGGCAGGCAGGCGCAGCGTTTGTTGTGTACAAGGAGGAAAAGGAAGTGTTTCATTTCCAAACTAAACTCGCGGACTGGAGCACCATCTTTCAATGCGAAATGGTGGCTCTAAGAGAAGCTATAGAGTATGTCGTTGACCACTCCGGCGCGAGTGGGTACTCGATCATCAGCCATAGTAAATCCGCTTTAGTAGCCCTGTCAAATATGCTCGACCGATCTTCAAGAGAAAGTCTGGAGGATAGCGCGCATAGCGTTAGGTTTTCGGGATTTGAAGTTCTTTTGGGTCAGGTCTCACCAGAGAAACAGGGGGAACGATAAAGCTAACGAGTTAGCTAAGAAGACAGCCACAGGGAATTTCGCTCGTCATATTCGTTAATACCTAAGTAGCTAATCAAGAAAAAGCTGCGAGAAAAATCGATTAGTCAGTGGGAGGAGAGGTGGACTAACGCCACCACAAGTAGATTGACGTAAAGGTTTATTCCAAGTATAAGAGCTAAGGACAGAATCGAGGTTATATTCGATCGCAGAATAGTGCAGTTCGTTACAGGTCATGGGGCGTTGAAGGCATACTTGAGAAGGTTCGATCTTGGAAATAATGATGGTTGCGAGTGCGACGTAGGATCGGAGAGTGCTGTACACTTACTTTTCGATTGCTCTATCAAAGCTTTTAATAGGGAGTTAGCTGACAGAAAGTTGGCTAACGAATGCCTAAGATGGCCTAGGTTTAAGAAGTCGGGAAGCAGAATACGTTCTGGGTCGCGCTTAAGGAATTTGCAGTTAGGGTAGTTAGGTTTGAAGCAGATAATATGGCTTAGAGAAATAGCAGATTAGGTGATGACAAACTTGGCACGAAAATTGGCTTGATTTGAACTTTAGTGCAACGAATGTTTAAAAATAAAAAAATAAAATAAAAAAAATAAAAAAAAATAAAAAACCCCAAAAGTCTAATATACACGACAAACTCTCTACACTACTATAACAGTCACTATCCCACCTTCTACGCGCGGAAAATCGGGAATAAACAATAACAAATAAATAATAACAAATAAATCAAAAACTAATAAAATTACATCGATAAAGTAAACAAAGAGAATAAAATAAAGTAAAACCTCAAATCCCCCCCTACTTAAAAGTGATAGTGATTGTGATCCCCCCCCCCCCGAACTGTAATGAATACCTACCAGAACTTTATCAGTGCATATCCATCTCCCCCTAGCGGTAAGTTACGAATGCCTGTAATAAGCAGACGACTAGATCTTCGGATGCTGAAAAATTTGTATACAAGGTAAGAGCAACATTATAACGGCTGTATTGACATAAGCATTGATTTGTATTAATAAGCAGATTTTGAATAATTTTCTAAGCACGTACTTGTTTGTAATGGCGCTAGTCGATATAATGCTCATGCGAGTGCACCGAAAATTTATTTGGGTGATGCTTTTGCTAATTTATGCACTATAACATGCTTATGCTTTTAGGTGTTTATTTATTTATATATATACTTATATTTATTTTATATTTATATTTATTTTTATATTTATACTTTTGCCTGCATTTTATTGTTTTGTGGTTCGATTTAATTCATTTGACGCTCTGCCGCCTATTTTTTTTTTTGGTCGCAATATCTATAAGAAAAAAGAATGTAATTATAATATGTCAAGTTAGGGAACGATAGTGAACGTTAGGAAACATTCTAGGCTAAAAAGTTACATTAAAATATCTAAACTTGGAAGGGCGAATTTGTAAATTTATAGAACAGGCAATATATATCCATTCACTATTAATACATTTAGCAATTGCTTAGAAATTTGAATCCATTTTAAAAATTAGCTAGCTAGATTTGAATAGTTTTAAGACGACTCTTCAGGTCGCACCGGTAAGTAGAGCTGGCGACTGCTATCCGGTATCACGGATCCCTCCACTTTTAAATTTGCTTGTGTCTTGTTGATCGAGCACACTCCAAAATCAACGCTATGGATACCATTATCTAAACCTTATTTTTAGCTTCAGTTTGTTAGTCTTTATTTAGAATAGATTAATTTTGAAGTTAGATTACATTTAAAGCACGTTTAATTTCGCGTTTAAGCCTAATGTAGTACCTTCGGGTAGAGCATTGGGGACGTAGGCGCAAGTACAGCGGCCCTTATTCAAATTATAATGTCAATAATAATTGCGACGCTCTTTAACATTACTAGAGCAAACGTTGTATCCACTGTTGATTCTAGATTAAATGTTTTGCAACAAGTTGATGTAATTAATTCAGTGGCGGTGCTAACAACTTATCGACCCTCCCATAAAGTACTTAAAGGCCCTGTTCAAATGTATATCCATGATGTTTTTAGAGTGGTGACCTGGTGCAGTGAAGTAGTTGGCCGTCAAAATGAATGCCAAATCATTAAATAGCTCGAAGTAATTTATATTACGTAAAAAACGACGAGACTATTTTCGTTTCAAATTCAGCTGCTGGTTGCATGCTAACCAGAACAATTAACGCGCTCAGCAAATAGTTCGGCTGCCGTTGCATTTTAGTACAATGGCATCTGCAAATTACCAGAGTCCAAGTTTGAAACTATTCTCCTGAGCAACAAAAAGTATGCTATATTTGACACCGTTGGCGAATACAATATATTTTCAAGTAAGCATTTCATAATCTATTTGATGTTACTTTTAAAAATGATCAGACAATCGGAACGAGATGTTTATCTTGCGGAGCACAATTTTTTCTATGTTAAGTTTTTATAGAAATAAACTTTTTAACAGTGTTCTTTAATTCCTGCCAGCAAGGTAAGCTTCCAATGAAAAAGATTAATAATTTCTGTATAATATCAAAAAATTGACTTATTTTAGAAATATATGCAACTGAATCATTCAAAACTAGGTTTTGATTATGCGCCAGAACTCAGAATATTGGCTACTTATTATGGATGCACCATCATATCTTTAATCCTTACACTTTTTCACATCCACGCTATGTCCCGCTAACACTTCTAAAACTTTACACTGCCTTTATTTGTTTGGTCACACATGAAAAATCTCAGAAACGATTCATTTAATTTATTTTGAATTCTATTGTAGTAAGACAATCTTCTGATATATTTCCCTATCTGACTACAGCACTTATTTGACCTCTTTTTAAGTTGCCTTGCGTGGCATCATCAACGATGGAGAAAAAAGGTGCTGAACGAATTTCCACTTCTAAAAACTTTAGCACAGGATCACTCAAAAGAGTAATAATATTATTTTGAATTTCATGATATAAGTATTTTACTCATAACTTTTCGTTTGTAATATGAACCTTAAAAAAATCACTACGTAGTAAGGGGTCTACTATGTTCTAGAAATTAACAGATTTATGCGCAATTTCAGTTAATCCATCTATGACTCCGTAAGGGCGGGAAATATATATCCATTGTTCAGAGAAAATCAACAATTTTGCTAAATATATTTCACATTTTCTCCACTCATCTGGATTTTTTACAAGTATCGTAAGTCGACTAAGATTTAGGAAGGGCACTATTACTTTCATGTTCTGCAGCTTACTTACTAAGGCCCTTCTGTCATTAATAGTACCATAACGGCAACTTTGACCTTTGACTCATTCACTAAAAAGTCAATTTGATTCACAGTAAATACCATTAAGATTCGACTACTGACACAACCAGAACCAATCGACATCTGCCCCATTATGGGTTTAAACGTAAGTTAGGTGCATGGAGTAACCATTCAGATGGTCAAGAACGCCGGAATGCCGGCATAAGGATGTAACGATTTTGATTTATTAGATCAATTGTTTTATTCTTTAGACGAATGAAGTAATCCAAATCCTATAATAAACACTGCCTTGAAATATTTTTGCTTTATATTGTAATTTTAACAATCTATATCTACTGTTAGAAGAATCACAAGATGATGCATTCATCACGTTAGCACTTTCCGCTACATCGAGTAATATGTGAATAAAGTACTGTTCATAACATTAGCAAAATAATTCTAAAAATGTAAGTTTATATAAAATTTGAGAGAAATTTTATATTCAATTTCTAGGAATTCTAATCCCACAAAATTGTACTGATGATGGACGGAAGCTGTACAACTTTCAAAAAACTATTTATAAACTTATTTATTTTTATTTTTAAACTACCGCAATTTTAAGAACCATAAACGGGTCCCTTAACTAAAATGTTATCCTTGACCTAGTGACACAAGTTGGTATGTCTATATGACCCAATCAAAAATGACCTGCCTAATTAGTCCATTTGCCTAAAATAACCCACTGGCCCAAATTGGCCCACTAATACAACAGGGCCCCTTGCTTCAAATCGTACGATAAATTTTTGTTTATTAGGAAAAATTTATTAATATCATAGATTTCTTGTCTTAATGAATTTGGATTAAAATGAATTCGATATTATAGTTGTTTTAAAAAACATCTTTGGTCATACCAATACCAACACGTGCTATGTACCATTGCAACAAGTATACACATGAATAATTTCAAGTACCGAAGGCGATCATTGTACATTAGTGAATTGTTTAACCAAACCATGCAAATTAAATGGTCATAAAATTCGATTGCTAAAAGTTATTAGCTTTACTCCTTCTGAAAAAACGAAAAAAGAGCTACATACTTACTGATTGATTACACTACGTCTATATCAAGTAAACATAAAAATACATATCGCATACTAATACATCTTCTATTCTGATATATACGTGATGCCGCATTGATTGAATAAAAATACACAAACCTTAGGAAACTAATTTTTTAAAAATTCTTATACAACAACTTTGCTTCCACTGCGTCTGATCTTAACTTTGCCCGATCTATACGGTGTAACAAATACGATTTTCTGTTTTTTTAAAAATACACTTTGTTCCATACATCTATTCAATAAATATTAAATTGCAATAGAAATGATATATTACGAATTCATACATAGGGTCTCATCTACATATAAATAGCCATAGTAAAATTCTAGAACTCTTCTATTTGTATGTATCGTGATACAATATCCCCTTTCCTACGCGTAGATAGGATAAGCAACGTAGCCTCGTGGTTAAGCTCTATTTTTGATATCAGCATGTAATCCGAATACAAGTGTTAACGTGGGCCTGCAGGTTTTTTGATAAAACATGCCGTCCCAGAGGGAAGTAAGGTGGAGTCAACGGATACCATGGTTTCATTTTTCGTTGTAGCATCGACCTCATATAGTCATAAATATATTTCTACGTGCAAGTCTTAAAGTTTTAAAGTCTTAAAGTTCTAAAGTCTTAAAGTTTTATAGTTTTGGGGTTTTGAAGGTTGCAAGTTATCCAGTATGAAGTTATGAAGTTTGTTTTACAGTTTCAACGTTTTAAGTATTAAAGTAATAAGAATTATGAATTATATTAAACAACTGTTAACCGTATGGAAATTGGTTGAGCTTTAGATGCAGTTTCAATTGTTGCTAGGCAAGAAAGTGAAAATTTCCGCATATGATTGGTTATAATTGAGGTCAAGCTCGGACACCTGCGTCAGCTGCGCGCAACCACATTTGTAAGTACGTAGATGTTTAATAAAACTTCGGCCGCCCAGCAGATATTTAGCGGTGAGTCATCCTCCATTTTATAACTGTATTCATTTCTAGGAACAATCATTTACGATGTACAAATAATTTTAGAAGAATCTAAATATGTTTATTTAAAGTTGATACTCGAAATTTTTGTGAAAGTTTTATGGTCATTTAAATTGACACGCTTAAAATTTAGTTCAAAATTTAATATTTGAATAATGCATAAATGTCCTTATTATTTTCAAGGTATTTCTATAAGATAATTTTGAAGTTACAAGGTTATATTAAAATGTTTGCATAACTAAACATGTGATACGCTAAGAATTGTTTGCCAAATTATAGTGTATAATATATTTTGACAGTACACCTGAAGTACAGCTTAATACCGACAATAAGTATTTTTTGACCTTTGATTCCATTAAATATATCTGTTGAAAATATAGTTCTATAATCTACAGAAATAATTCTTGAACATTTAACTTGATTCTTGTAAACTGAACAGGATCCTATTCAAGTATCATGATTTAATTGTAACATTATAATAAAAATCATATATTTTTTTATAAAGAATTAATGTAATTTATTCAACTAAAAATGTGCCATGAATATTCAGAGATTAATGTTAAATCGTAATAAAGAAACTATTTTTAAGGTCTCCGTACAGATAACTTTAACAAACAATGTATATATATTTTTTTTAAATTAATAGAAAGAATAATAAGTTGTTATAAAGCTTTCTTTCTTTGAAGTCAGCAGTAATTGTCCTATAGAAGCAAACAATCACAAATATGAAATTTTGGTATTGAAGAATGATATTATTGGTGTTGAATTTAAAAGTTTTTTTTTAAGCATAATTTTGACTAGTTGATCTATTTATAATCTATTTTTTTGGGTGATAAAGTGACTAGGCTCTAAAGTAGCTCTAGTTTAAAAATGTTTAGATGTGGTTAAATTTTCAGATAGTACAGGATCGTCGCTCCCATTCCAGATAGCAGAGTCAAAAGTAAGTATTTTTTGTATGTTGCTCGTCTTAGGTTTTTTTGTCTCCGAAGATTTCCGTATCTGATCTTCGGATAGATTGTTATTACAACATTCATTAAGATACGGTGGCGTCCAATAAAATTTCTTTGTTTATCGTATACCATCCTACGACCCTAGCTCATGGCTCTGCTCTAAGTTAAAGAAGTTTAGCTGGCTGGAAGATCTCTTTAGAGGGACCTTTTTCTCTCAAAGCCATTTAACATCCTTTTTACCCTGGGCTTAAACGTCAAACAGGAACCCCTCGTGATCTATCGAGGCTTTGCCGCCTATATGGTAGAGTAGACATACTATTATCTTTTGAGCAATTTAGTATGTAACATCAATGACGCCCGAAACGTGGGGCGATTTATAAAAAAAAAAACATTTTTGGCGATACCTACGTGGCTAGATTTTAAAATTTGTTTTGATGATTCAAACATCTCTAGCAACACTAACGTCAAGCCTCGATTTGGTTATTTCAATTATTGACACTGCAACAAAATTTTAGTAGTTGGCGAGCAAGATTATTTAGCGGAACGAGAGTGCTGTTTGTACTTTTGACTATAGTGTTAGAAATTCAGAGGTTGAAAAGTTTTTTTAAATTTTTAAAATGGTAGATAATTTACAGATTGCTTATTTACATAAAGAAGAGTTGGAGTATGAGTTAAACATTGAAGGTATAGAAAGTAGTAGGTCCATAGTCGAAAAAAAGAAAATTCTAGGTAGACTTTTGGCTAAGGAAGTAAAAGAACCTGGTCGTTTAATCAATCTACTTGGGTATACAGTAACATTTTTAGAGGAACGTAAAGCGATTGATTCTTTACTAGAGGCAATAAAGAACATTTTGTTAGAATTTGAAGATAATGCTACAGATTCTATTTTTAAAAGGGTACATCGGTTTGAGCTGTCGCCATATCATTTGAGAATTGCTCTTGTGCATAGGCACGTTTTTGTTTTGATATCAAATTATTGATTTATATCGGCATTGCAACGCAATTTGGTCTAGGCTAGACTTCTCGTCATGGTTGGTCGCTCAGCAGAATGTTAGTCTAGACAAGACTCATGAAGAGTTGGTCGCTCAGCATTACGTAAGTCTAGACGAGACTCGAGGTGAGTTAGTCGCTCTAGTAATTTTTGCATCATATTTTTTTGGGTTGATGTAATTTTTGGTTGTTAGTCTAGGTGAGACTCGTAGAGGGTTTGTCATTCTAGCAAATTTAGGCGTTGTGAAGCATTTTAGTTGTTTCGACAGTTCGGTTAATAGTAGGGTGAGAGTGTACCTGAACACTGATTTTTTTTCTGTTAGTTATCGTTGTGATTATTTTTTATTGATGAATCGTTTACTACACGGAAGCCGGTAAATGGCACTTCAAAGATTTAGAACCATATTCTGCTTTAGATTTAGATAATGACGTTCGAGAAAGGTAAATTTTGACATCGATTTCTGTTTGCCAAAGAAAACTTTTGTAGTATGAAATGTGTCGAGCGTTTCGGTGATAATTTTGTTTAGGTAACAGTCATGCTTTCGTGTTTGTACATATTATTTTTTTTGTAGAGACTATATTAGTATTAAATATGTATAAGTTTAGTATCATAAAAATTTTTTTGAAAGACTTGCGCGTAGATAATGTTAAAAGGTTGATGTTAATGTTTAGTAGGTTGGTATTCTTTGGAATACTTGCACGTAAATTATGTCGACGTAGATAATGTCGATAGAGCTAATGTTGATCGTATTGAGTACGTTGATTATATTAGTAGGTCGATTCTATTAGTAAGTTTGATATTTATTATGACGACTATAGCGAAGATATTGACAAAGTTTAGGGTGTTGTTTTTGAATGTTGCTCAAGAAGTTGAGTATAGAGGTTATATTAGCATCAATGATGTTAACTATATTTGAGATTTTGGGGTATAAGTAAGCGAGAGTCGCTTGCATGGTGTAGAGATTTTTTGTGAAGTTGGTCAAAGTTGAGGATTATATTTTGGATAAAAGATGTTTTGACCACAATATTGATATAAAGTATTTGTTTTTTTAACAAGTCGAATAGTTTTGGTGTGTCCACTGTAGTGCGGACATATAATGGTAAAGTTAAATTTTATGAACTCCGTTAAGAGTTAATGAAGTATAGTATTGAGATAGGATAGTTTAGGTAGGAGTATGCGTTTTAGAGTTGAAAGTATAAGGAGGTAGTTCTATCGAATTTTTTTGTGAATGGTAGGAGGTAGCACTCAAGTACTTTCTTTTTTCTGTTTAAGTTTATGCTGTCGAGTTATAAAAGACAATTTTTTGGGAAAGTTTATGTGGGTAAGATTGTCAAAATTTTTTGATGAATGATCATGATCCCCGACTTGAAACCTTTTTGTTCTTAGGACTTTACGAAGTCTAGTTTGAATAGCAATTGTCCGTGTGTGAAAATTCATTACTTAAAGTTAGATTAGGACATAAAGTATCTTATGTACAGTATGTATAGGTCTATAAGTCTCTCTTTTTTCGTTAGTTCATTTTTTTTGGTTAGTGAGTAGTAGTATGGTTGTACTTATGCAAATACTTATTGTTATTACTATTTCATTGAGTGACTTTTGAGTGTCAGACCTTCCCGATTGAGCCCTATCTATTTTGTCTTTCCGGATATGTCTCCTTTTTGGACGTGTTGTACGCGTTAGTTACTATTACACTCATTCGCTCATAATATTTCTTGTTTTTTTTTATCTTCCCATATTACTGGTCAAGTAGGTTAAAAAATTTTTTTTAGTTGATCTTATGTCAATGTTTAGGATTAAGTTAGTTGATATTTGTTTATCGTCAATTAGTTAGTTAGTTATATTGAGATTATTATTGTGACGATTATAAAAAAAATCTTTGATCTATCTTTAGGTTTTGTCTATCTAAGATTTTTTTCTTTTTGGAGAGAGGCTGTGTAACAAATACGATTTTCTGTTTTTTTTTAAAATACACCTTGTTCCATACATCTATTCAATAAATATTAAATTGCAATAGAAATAATATATTACGAATTCATACATAGGGTCCCATCTACATATAAATAGCCAAAGTAAAATTCTAGAACTCTTCTATTTGTATGTATCTTGATACAATATCCCCCTTCCTGCGCGTAGATAGAATAAGCAACGTAGCCTCGTGGTCAAGCTCCGTTTTTGATATCAGCATGTAATCCGAATACAAGTGTTAACGTGGGCCTGCAGGTTTTTTGATAAAACATGCCGTCCCAGAGAGAAGTAAGGTGGAATTAACGGATACCATGGATTCATTCATTCATCGACCTAATATAGTCATAAATACATTTCTACGTGCAAGTCTTAAAGTTTTAAAGTCTTAAAGCTCTAAAGTCTTAAAGTTTTATCATTTTGGGGTTTTGAAGATTGCAAGTTATCCAGTGTAAAGTTATGAAGTTTGTTTTACAGTTTCAACGTTTTAAGTATTAAAGTAATAAGAATTATGAATTATATTAAACAACTGTTAATCGTATGGAAATTGGTTGAGCTTTAGATGCAGTTTCAATTGTTGCTAGGCAAGAGAGTGGAAATTTCCGCATATGATTGGTTATGAATGAGGTCAAGCTCGGACATCTGCGTCAGCTGCGCGCAACCACATTTGTAAGTACGTAGATGTTTAAAAAAACTTCGGCCGCCCAGCAGATATTTAGCGGTGAGTCATCCTCCATTTTATAACTGTATTCATTTCAAGGAACAATCATTTACGATGTACAAATAATTTTAGAAGAATCTAAATATGTTTATTTAAAATTGATACTCGAAATTTTTGTGAAAGTTTTGTGGTCATTTAAATTGACACACTTAAAATTTAGTATTTGAATAATGCATAAATTGCTTATTATTTTCAAGGTATTCCTATAAGATAATTTTGAAGTTACAAAGTTATATTAAATTGTTGCATAACTAAACATGTGATACGATAAGAATTGTTTGCCAAATTATAGTGTATAATATAGTTTGACAGTACACCTGAAGTACAGCTTAATACCGACAATAAGTATTTTTTGACCTTTGATTCCATTAATTATATCTGTTAAAAAGATAATTCTATAATCTACAGAAATAATTTTTGAATATTTAACTTGATTCTTGTAAACTGAACAGGATCCTATACAAGTATCATGATTTAATTGTAACATTAAAATGAAAATCATATAATTCTTATAAAGAATTAATGTAATTTATTCAACTAAAAATGTCCCATAAATATTCAGAGATTAATGTTAAATCGTAATAAAGAAACTATTTTGAAGGTCTCCGTACAGATAACTTTATACAAACAATGCATATATATATTTTTTAAATTAATAAAAAAAAATAATAAGTTGTTATAAAGCTTTCTTTCTTTGAAGTCAGCAGTAATTGTCCTATTGAAGCAAACAATCACAAATATGAAATTTTTGTATTGAAGAATGATATTATTGGTGTTGAATTTAAAAGTTTTTTTTTTAAGCATAATTTTGACTAGTTGATCTATTTATAATCTATTTTCATTGGTGATAAAGTGACTAGGCTTTAAAGTAGCTCTAGTTTGAAAATGTTTAGATGTGGTTAAATTTTCAGATAGTACAAGATCGTCGTTCCCATTACAGATAGCAGAGTCAAAAGTATTTTTTATATGTTGCTCGTCATAGGTTTTTTTGTCTCCGAAGATTTCCGTATCTGATCTTCGGATAGATTTTTATTATAACATTCATTAATATACGGTGGCGTCCAATAAAATTTCTTTGTTTATCGTATACCATCCTACGACCCTAGCTCATAGCTCTGCCCTAAGTTAAAGAAGCTTAGCTGGCTGGAAGATCTCTTTAGAGGGACCTTTTTCTCTGAAAGCCATTTAACATCCTTTTTACCCTGGGCTTAAACGTTAAACAGGAACCCCTCGTAATCTATCGAAGCTCTGCCGCCTATATGGTAGTGTAGACATACTATTTACCTTTTGAGGAATTTAGTATGTAACAACGGCGAACTCTTCCAGCACTAGAAAAATGTTTTTCTGATTCCACGAAGGAAGCTAAATTTATTAGAATTGTTTTTATAGTCTTACTCAAAAATGGATGTACCTCTATTAAAATTAGAACCACACCATTGTAATGGGTCAAATCGTATCTTTTCCGTATTAGCACTAATAAAAGTATCTTTTTTGTATGTCCTACAGTGAGATAAATTAATTATTATAGTTTTTATGTCCTGGCTTCGTGGAAAAAGTTTTTAATTACCTAGCGTGCTTTTCTCCATAACTGTCCCTTTATGCTAGTTGAAATCTGTTTATACTGCGAGGACTCATTTCCTTTACTGTATAATTTGAGCAAGGGCCGCTATACCTGCGGCCAAGTCTCCAATGTTAAACCCGAAGTTACTACATTGGGTTTAAACGTGAGCAATAACCTGCATCATATAAATTTGACTTCAAATAACTTAACTCTTCTAGGTGGCTGAATGGTTTTAGTAGCTTGTTACATTTATGCGTAATATGACGAATTGCCGTAAAAAATCAAATATGCCCATTGACAGTTTTAAAAAGTTAATTGAATATAAAAAATCACTAAAAATTGGTTCCGCAGTTTACACAGTCTTCGAGCGTATTATTAATTAAAAGAAGCAGCATTGGCAGATTCTTCTTTAACGAATAATTCTTTACTACAGTATTTGATCAGACAAAATTTCATGTTAAGAAGTGCAAATAATAAACTTTTTCATAGTAACAACAGGAACTTTCTACAGCTTATTGAAGCAGTTAATAATTTTGGTTCCACTATAAGTGATCACAATCAAATGATACAATTGAAAGTCAGAATGAAATATTTTGTTTAAATGAAAATATCAGACAAAGAATTATTTCAGTTTTGCTCAGAGCAAAATATTGACAATAATAGACTGAGCCCTTGATGCTTATAACCAAGAACAATAATTATTGTAGCGCAATTTGTTCATTTTAATAACAAAACTCCAAGACTTGAAATTTAAATCTTGTCGCTATTTCAAACACATCGGATGTGGGTTTAGCGATATTTTTAACCGATTGCTTCAACAAAATTTTAGCAGAATAATAACGTCTATGCTATGAGGGGACAAAGAAATAATAACGAAGATAACATGAAAGGCAATAATAACGGAGTACATATAAAGATGCCTAATATTAATTCTCGATAGTTTTTTTGCTTCTGCACACACCTTAAATTTAGTTGCTAATGACACCACAAAAATTTCCATGAAACATTAACTTCTAACAGTCACAAGAGTGGGCTAGAAAGAAAAGGACGAGAGTCAGTCAAGAACAGCTTGTCTAAATTACTACAATAGAAAAAGGAATGGAGTAAAGAGGAACTCGCGCTAGCATAGTCAAAGATTAAGGGATCAATCAAAACCAAATCGATGAACCAACAACCCGACAGTAAAGTATAGAAATACAAAAAATAATAATGAAACAAACAATAGCTAAGATATAAATGACGTACAAATAAAAAAATATTGCATTTATTCACATACACATATCTACAATGGCCATACCTAATCTATTTACTAACTACTACAGTACAGGTGACGAGCTCGTCTCACACAAACCAGTTTAACATAAGAAAGGAAAAAAGTATTTATAATAGCACCAACATTAAATATCTACACAACTACTGTATCAGAGGGATATCGAGTGTTAAACATTCTTATATATCAACAGTGTTCAAAGCATACCACCATATAATTATACCAATAATCCAATTATAGCGTAAACTACCAAAGCAATCCTTTGATACAAATTCATACTCTTCTACTCTTTATATAATACAAATAAATAAACCGTAACAAAAACAGTCGTTTTATAAAGATTGGTATTGTTCTAATATATACCTCAACCATGTTGTTTACTTTGTGATAACCGACACAACGATAACTTGCCAAATATCTTAAAACGACATGTGAAATTTTCAGGCAAAACACAGATGAATATAGTTTTGAAAATCATTCGACAACTGGAACCCATAACTCGGACTTACGCATGGGTTACGAGTATACCCAAAATACGAAATTAGGGAACCGGGTGCGGGAGCACGAGCCACACAGAAAACTGAAGAAAATCTTCATTACAAAAAAGTTTTCTTAACTGCTCGTTCGAAATTTTGATACTCGTTATAAACGAATACGACAACCAAACAGGACAACCTGTAGTCAAAAATGAAACCGTTCAATCTGCAACACACAAATTGATTTTTTTAAAATGATCACGAAAAATCAATTTCCAATAACAATCCAAAACGCCTTGATAACTGGACCGAAATTGTTTTTATTTCACGCCAAAATCATGAATGCAAGAGAAACGATATCGTTTGTAGATCTCATTGTACCAAGTATATACAACCTCGCATTCGCAATACAAAAACTAGGTGTTCAACGAACGTATAATGAAATTCGTCTTATATCAGGATGTTTGGAAAACCCATTGAAATGAAATGCACGCATAATTTGATATGACACGCCGCTTTATCTAATTACGATTTAAAGGAAATCAAATATCTATAATAAATATTGAATGTTAAAGGTGTTACAGGCGAGTCGTCTAATATATTAATATTACCACAGATTTTCAATTTTTTTTCTTCAAATAACAGCTCCTTTAACACAGCAAAACAAAATTTACATTATTCGAGGGATACACCCTTGAAGTTCTACCTCTTTGATCGGTCGTCACGACACAAATTATAGGAATCCGTGATTGAAACCTACAATGCACTTGTAAGTGTAATTAAAAAAAGTATATGGCACGCTGCGTTTTTTTGTGCGAAAAGTCTATATTTAGATATTGAATTTGCTTTTCTTTCCAACTTAACTTCTTTCCTTTTTGAAACTTAGTCCTTATATAGCATTTCTTCCTTCACGTCATACATACTAACTGCGGTCAATGTGTGCATACTATGTAATTTATTTAATCTATACTGACTGAAATGCTGTTTTCATATAAGTTACATAAAGATCGCGTAATTTGTATTGTTTTTGCAATTTTTCTAAATGTCTAGCCACGTCTCAGATATGGTGCCGCATTTTAATGACTTTTGCGTTTCTTGCATAATAATTTGTTTTCTCAGTATATAATCTGTGGTTCCGTTTATTGGGTGACGCTCATCATTTTACTGTAATTATAATTTTTAGTCTCATATATTTAGCATACTTGTATTACAACATCACGACGTATTTATTAATGAATAATACGTTGAATATTTTATGCGGTTTATGTCGTTCTAATTGTCGCGACGTTTATTTTACTTAATGACTAATATGCTATCTTGGTATTGCATTTAGTGTCCCGATTTATTCTAAGAAAATTTATTTTATTTCTTTGATTATACTAACTGTCTACTTAAAACTACATTTTATTAATAACAAAAAAAAACATAATGTTTGATTAATATTAATTATCCGTTTTGTCTATTATATAGGGTGCGTTAATATTTAGTGTGTCCATGCAAATTTAATATTTACATTTCTTATCTGATCTATAGCACAAGTAATACGAACGCGATGCAATACACAACTAAACTAGCAATGAAATAAGGTTAATGTAGATAAAAATTAAAATGCGATTATTATGTGTTTTCGAAACAAATTATGTATGATATCTTAATTCCAACGCCTTCTAATATCGATACAGTTTATATTCTAATTATTACAAGTTGGTGTATGATGTAAAATTTAATATGTCGCTATTAATCCTAAGCGGTCTCGAATTATTAAGAAAAGAAACAAAACCAAACCTTGGTGATAACATGAAATTTCTAAGCTTTGATTGATTAAACTAAATATTAAATAACAAACTCCAGGGTCTCGTTTCTTACAATGTTTTGGTCATTGAGGAAAATCTAATTGATTACTTGTCATTTTCACGACGTAGCTAATAGGCATATTTGAGTTTGCATCAAGGAAATAAATATTTTTGTTTAGTTCTTTACATTTTTCGAAGCCCTTATAACACTTGTACATAGTGAATGGCATGCACAATTTATTATCGCTTGTTGATTTATAACAGCTACAATATTACATTTGCAGTCCGTCGTTATTAGTGTGTCCAAAACATTACATTTACTTCTAATAAAACATAATTTATAGCATACAAAGCATTTTCTGCAGTTTTCTCTTGACGATAGGATTTTTTAAGTGCTCATACATTGGCGTAAATTCACATGACCACCTTTCAATTTTTTGATCAATGGAATTTCATATTTACGTTTTTCCACTCTCCAGTCGCTGCTATGGCGATGTACTTTATCGTGAATCATAAAAGATAATCACTAGAAATTCTAAGTCTGAATTTCTATTTATCCAAAAATAGTATCTTGTTAAATTTTATTAAGATGTAGTTGCTAAGTTTAAAATCAAATTGACAACTTATTTCGCAGCCAAAAATGTGAAATTTTACAAATATATTGTACATGTCATTTTGGCTAAAGCAGATTGCCATGTTTCTGCTAAGAAGAAAGGCTTTCGGTTTTACTTTGGCTATTTCTCTCCTATCTAAACTTATTCTACGCAACATTCTGAAATTGCTTAAATATAAATAAATTTAAGTTCTGAGAATTAACTTATATTCTGTCCTGCGCGTCACCTCATGACACTTTTTACGCAAGCGCTATTTTTATTTAATTTACGAAAGGATATATTCCGCCTACGGGTTAGGCAACACAAATGACTTGTTCGTTTCGTAGTCCTTTTTAAATACGTTTTCAAAGTATTTATTACTATTAAATGTTCCCTAGTGATGAATCTAAAGCTAATTAAATGATAATAACGTCCTGTTCTACTGTGAAATGTTTTCTTCTGATATTATTATATTGAATAAAAGGGCCAGAAATCACAGAGCTGTAACGAAAAGAAACGATCACCGAAGCCAGTGCCACAGAATATATTTTCGTTACAACGCTTATCAATACTTGCTCAAGATTTTCATTCTTTCTTCGGATATCCCATGAAAGATCGACAAACTTCGTGTTCCGTGCTGTAGGTGGTCATCAATTTTGTTGCGCATACAATCATCTATCGGGCTCTTTACTGTAGAAACGCCATTTATTATACGAGTTTTAAATTCAATAATCTCGGATTCTAGACTGGCAACAATATCACTACCAGTAATGCTGCTTGCATTTTGTAGTTTCATTCAAGTTAGGAATTTGTGTATCAAATCTTTTTTGTAGTGTTTTATTTGAATTGCTTAGATTTATGGTATATAAAAACAACAAACACAAATAACCAATTTATAATAACTGATACCAAATGCGGATTACGATAACTAACAGCTTGTTGTTGATAAGTCTCATAAATGAATATAAATTATTAATGCTTTCTGCCAATTTTTGTAAATTTTTAACACTTTTATCGTTGAAAATCTGCAGCTAATTGTTCGCTCGATAATGACTTTGTCATTGACCATCTGACTGAAATTAAATACACTACATACCGCTAATTTCAAAAAACAATTGCGCAGGTTTAAATATGGTGTTTACTGGATCATGCCCTCCAACTTATTCACAGATTGTTCCCGCATACTACGTGTTCTTACTTTTCAAAACACGTATTAATGCATAAATGTACAAATTGAATTAGAAACCGGATCTGATAGAATCCGTAACATCGCTAACTTTACAGCATTAGCGTTATAATATGTAGTACTTCCAAGCTCTTTCAAAGCAAAAGTATGCTGGTATTATGGTAGACAATACATATTGCTGTATCTATGTCGTTTTGATAAAATTTATTTAGAATATCTTTTAACGTGACCCAGAAAGAATGAAAGCGTTTATAATCAGTTGGCCCAGAAAACAATTTTTAGTTAAGTCGGCATAAACGAGTAACGGAATCTTTTCAATCCCATTTCCATATGCAAATAACTTTTCAGTTGCTTGATCTTAGATAAACATTCTGAGTAGTGCTGTGCTTCGTTTCCCATCTCGATAATATCGTTTGGGATTTAGAATAATTAATTTGCATTTCGAAACCCGTTCCGTAACCTTGCGACAAGATCACGTGTGCACCATTTGTGACGCTAATTTCTATAGATTTAATATCTTTAGTTATAAATTTTATATTATTCAACGATAACCCATATTTTGTTAATGGCCGCCTAGATGGGACATTCTCCGGGGAGAAGTTATAGATATAGAGACTGTAGGAATGAGAAGTAAGACTCAGGCAGAGATTACTCATTTGCTGTAAATCTGCAAATTAAGGTGGTTAAAACGAACGAGAGAAACTAGGATCATGAACGCCACTATATCCGTAAAAGAAAGTAATATTATCACATTTGAGATGTATGCGAAAACACCCAAAATCCTTCAATAACTGATATCTTGACTTAGTTGCTTAATTAATTCTGAACAGAGACACCATTTGAATGACTACACTAATTGGTTGAGAAATGTTGAATTTTATATAAATCCCCTCGATGTTTTTGCCGAGCTTGTCGCTATCTTCCACCTCCAAATACTATTGGAGTGCTATCACCGTGCATCTAGTTACATATTCAGTGAAAAGGCAAATGAATATATTTAACGTAGATTGGAAATAATTAAGTACCATCCAGATCAGTTGGTTGAAGACGTAGAGTGGATGCCCGTTCATATATAAGAGTTCTGACGCGTCACCACTTCGGCCCACCTACATCAATACAAATATATTAGTTATTAATCGCACAAGGCAAGTTGACGGATACTAAGGTATTATAATTAATAAGAAGAAATAAAAACTTTGACTTTTATGCAAACCCCAAATAATCATTTAAAATCGAGCAAGTAATTGAAAAATACCGGTTTGAATCCTGTCTGGAGTCTTTTATTTTGCATCTTTCAATTACTAACTTGACTTGAATGATAAATTTTAGACTTTGTATAATAGGATAAAACATTACTTCGTTTTATTAAATAATATTTATATATAATATATAATATATTGATGTGATAAGAGATCACGGGAGGTCATTGAAACCAAAATTCTATAAATAAAAACCTTCCAATAAGAAGAAAACCGGAAAAATTAAAATTTCCAAATATTTAATGGTTCCACCCAGTATAAAAATAAGTATATTGCTTGTATAAAGCCATAAAATTTATTCGCGTTATTAAAAAGCATAATTTTCGTGTGTAATATTCATTATTATTAAGGCTACCATAAAACGCACTTTAAAAATACGTACATTCTATTTTGAAAACGTTATACGCTGCATAACTGAGAAATAGATTGCATTTACAATCATTTAGAATGCAAAGCCATTGCGAGGTTTAATTATTTTTTCGTGTGCGTATAATATCAAAAATAATATTTTAAGAGTTTAGAATAGAGACTAAATTCTAAAACCTTTGCGGTTAATAGAAACGAATACATCAATGTTTACCAAGAAATGTTTTTAAAACTCATTGAGTAGCCAATTATGAATAAAACGCTTCAGTTTAAGGAACCCGCGAAAGTTAAATTACAATAAAATTCAACCTAGATAAATAAGAATTGTTTTATTGCATTTCAATGAGATAGAATTGGACGCGACCATTAACCTCGTTTATTATACAAAGATATACGGCATGTTTTACCATAAAACATAAATTACAACAACTCACAATAATTGGGGCGTTAAAGTGTGAAAACGGTATAAATTCTTGTTAATATTACATCACACAGGTGACTAATTTTCTAGGTGGATACGGAAAATCTGAAAAATGACGCAGAGAGATAATTTTCATACTTAAACGGTAACTTGATTAAAAAGGTTCATTCGCGGTTTGATTTTTTTTAGAGCCAACAATATATAACGTTGAATATAGATCGACCATACGAGTTGCAATGAAATATATGCTTTAAATAAGTTTACGACATGAAAGTTATACGTTTGAGTAGTTTCAAACATAGAAATTATCAAATGCAATTATTTGATGAAGCATCATTGGTTTTCTAAAAATACTATTAAGTTTTAACATTTTTTGATGTAAGACCTACTCTAAAGCTAATTCATTAAAAATATAATATGCGCTTTTGACGGAGATTTAAGGTAGAAATTGGAAATTTTGATACCGTTAATTAGGTTGGTAATGAGGTTTTAATAAGCGCTATATAACCTTAAGTATTGCAAGTATAAAATTTAAGATTTTTTGTTTGTAACTGATAAGAATATTGTAATATGGGTAATTTAGATTTAGAAGGAGTTCTCGTGTTTATTATTTGTGAAGCGTGTAGTTTGCATCAAATTTTGAGGTCAAAGTTCCGAACATTTTGACCTTTAATAACTTATCTGCGAAAAGTTTTTGGCCAAACATCTTAGCATGCGTGATAATAAAAGATTGGCAAATTATTCAGCTATTAATTAAAGGGGATTTTGTAATTTATAACAAGGATTAGGTAAGAATTATTAAGTAACTTGTAGGAATTATTTTCTGAAGGAACTTAAGCTGTAAATTGTACTATAAATTCTTTTGTATAAAAGAAAAGTGTTTTTGAATGTACAGATGCTTCTTGAGATTGCTGTGTTTCATTTCATTTTGTAAATTCCACAATATAATTTCCGTTGAGTTCGCCAAGTAAAGTCAGAAAGAAAAAATGGTAAGATAGAAATTGCAAATTTTTGACTAAACCACTCTATATTACCCTATGAATCTAAGCATCCCCTCTTATTACCCAAGAATACGCTTTTGATCACTATTATTTGTGATGATTGTCACAAGGCATCTTTTAATTCTGGCGTTTTAACTACGCAAGCGCTTATCCAACGCCATTATTAGATTAATTCTCTACGATTCGTTTTACGCAAGCAGATTTTTAATTGCTTCAAGTGCTACAGATTAAAATGTAAACTATCGCCTCTTTTGATGTCCGATTTGCTCTCCGCTCGAGTTCATATAACTCGCGCCTTTACTGAAGTCGACACTGACTTCGCAGGCTCTTTTCTTTTGAAAACTTCCAAAAGAAGAAACACCCCAATTACAAAAACTTTCTTATGTGTTATTATATGCATGTTCACCAAAAACCACTAACGCATTTATGGCTTGTTTTGCCAGATTTGCATCTCGTGGGGGTACCCCGGCTACTTTATTTTCTGACTGCAGAACCGACTTTGTTGATGCAACTCGCGAATTAAAGGACGCTAAAACATGGCTTTTGCAAAATAAAGACAAACTTTATACCAACTTTGCCTTTCTACAAGTTGTTTGGAAATTCAATCCCCCCAAAGTCTTAATTTTGGTGGTACTTGAGAGTCCTGTGTCAAATCCTCCAAAAGTTTATTACATGGCCTTGTTGAGAATCGACCCCTCACTTTTCAAGAATTGAGCACACTTTTTATTAGAATTGAAGCGGTTCTGTTTTGTGTTCTTTCCTCGGACCCTAATGAGAGTACAGACTTTCTGTCCTTAGGGTATTTTTTAATCGGCGCTCCCATTCTAAGTTTTCCTGAAATGTTCATCACCGAAAATATGTCTTTTCGTAATCATTGGCAACTGCTCCGGCACATTTTGTCCTGAACCAACAAATATTTGCGTTCCCAATTTCCTCGTCTAAAATGGAACACTTCTATACTAAATTTACAACCCGGACAAGTAGTACTTTTATCCGGATCTTTGACTTTCCCTCTTTCTTGGCGAGTAGAACGTCTTTCCCGGACCTGACGGCGTTGTACGTGTTGCCTCCGTTCGAACTGCCGGCAATATATTTGTACGTCAGGTCAATGAACTACTTCCTCTCCCCATGCTTGAATAATATAACAACATAATTTTAATTATTTTTTGAATATACTCTTTGTTTCTCTTGTTTTTTGATTTCTTTTTAATTTTGATTTGATTTGATTTATTTTATTTAAATAAAATTACTCCTTTCCTATCCCGCATTCTCTCTCACTCCCGTACACCAGCGGGTAATCTGTAGTGCCCGTTTGTAGGAAATCCCAAACTACTTCATTCTCCTTCCCTTAAAATATAACATTTTAGGTGGGCGGTTATGTTCGCACCATCTTGTGTCCGATATACTCGCACACCGGTAATGTTAAGGACAAAAGTGATAATCCAAGTGTGTGTGTTCAATTGACTCTCGAAGCGTGCGGTTCGTCTCTTCCGAAGTTGAAGTAATTTAGTGCACACCACCTAATTTGGTAAGTTCACAATTAATTCTACCGACATTATTTCTCATATTTATTGTGCATTTGTAATATTTATTAAATTTCTTGTTTTCTACGCCAAAACACTTATTATTTGGTAAAAGGTCATGAAGAACACGTTGGGTTGCGTCATTGTCGTTAACAAAGGGATTCCATTCTCTTGGTTCATGTGCGCGCTCATTCCAGACAATACCACATGATAATACATTTTCATCTTTAGGGATAACCGCGGATTCAGGTTTATTATAATGTAGTTTACTCGGTGCTTTACAATATTTTTTTCTATAACTCCGAATTTTACTATCGTTTAGTTGATTCCAATCTTTTGACCTTTGTGCGTTCTCGTCCAAAACAATGCCGCATTCTCATTTTGTGTTAACTACTGATTCAGGTATATTACGGCGTTTTATCGGTACTCTACGATACTTTCTTCTACGATCTTGAATTTCCCTAGCATTTAATTTCTTCTAGTTAACGAGTTCACTATCTATAGCGCCATGATAACTACCTAATTCTGACAAAGGTACTGCAGTAGTACTCAACAAATCAATATCATACACATCACAGTTCCTTTTCCACTTATCCCCTAAATTCAGTATACCCTGTTTTACGTTTCCACCACTATTTAACACATTAGATAGTTGAGTAATTTTAAAGATATTAAGAATTTTGAACTTTTTACCAGACGGTAAAATGACAACTGCCATAATTGTTGTTGGCACACAACTGTTTAATCTGTTCTATCACATTATTGTATATCACTTCACTAGGTTGCTAGGTTCTTTGTTATTGGTTGATTTAAAATAAAACAAAATAAAGCAAAAAATTAAAAGTAAAGTAATGTAAATTCAACTTAATTTTATATAATACAAATAAAATATAGGATACAAACGGAATATTAAAGCGAAAATAAAAAAATCTGCTCTACTGCGAATTTTATTCTAATTTATGCATTGGCATATCTTCGTTTTGCAATGTCGTATTAATTAACTTTATACTTAACTTTATATGCTTTAACCAAATCTCCTATGTTGAAATTCTGTTTTAAAATATTCATTGACATTTTAAGTTTTATTATAGTTTCATCACTCAGTTGTGTTATTTGGTTTAAATCCATTGTATCCAATTTCAGACAAAAGAAAAATTATAAGCAAAAAATTATTATACTAGATTTAAAACAAGCGCTATTACTCAAACAGAAAATTCACTAAATTAAAAATTAACTGTACAAGGTCGTGCTACATTTAACAAGAAAAAGCAACTACTGTGTCCAAAGACAACAAACATAGAAACAAGTAAGAGACTGCTTAAAACATAAATGTGGAACACAGCACTATATGGCTGTGAAACTTGAACTGTAGGAAAAGTGGACAGGAAAAAAGATAGAAGCCTTTGAAATCTGGTGCTACAGAAGTATGACGAAGATATCATGGACAGGTAAAGTTAAGAACAGAGAGGTAAGTAAAGAAAGAAATATGTGGAAAACAGTATAAATAGGGGAGGTAGGATGATAGAACACATACTAAGGCATGAGGGAATAGTGCGAAATATATTGGAAGTAGAAATAAAAAAAAGAAAGGTAAAGGTAGACCTAGGTTGGACTATTCTACATAGATAGTTGAAGATGTAGGCTGTGAGAATTTCAGGGAAATGTGTAGACTTGCTCAGAATAGAAATCAATGGAGGTACGCGTCCAACCAGTTCCAAGAGGGAATACCTAATGACGAAAAAAATAATTGTACTTAAACCTGATAATTATTATAAGCAACTATAGGTATTGTTTTTGCAATATTCTCAACTAATGTCAATTGTGCAAAAGCATTTACTGGAAAACTATTCATTCGGCAAATGTCTGAAGGTTGGGAGATCTTAGCAGCCACAGGCTGCTTAACCCTCTTCACATACTACTGAATCTCGGTAAAATAGAACATGTAATTAGAATACAACAGAAAAGGAACCAAGCTGTATCTAAGCTGTGGAAATTTTACGGAACTGTGTGGAAGACTTAAAATTCCAATAATGATAAGTTTGATATTTGTTCTTAATTATATCACTGTGCTGTAAATCAATATTCCATTTGAAGTTCTGGGCTATGGTTTCAATGTCAGTATCAAAAGAATTTTGAAAGTAGGTCGGTTGGTCAACTGGTCCCAAAATCAATGGGACTATGGACCAAAAGTAAGTCGGTAGGTCAAACTGGTTCCAAAGTCAATGCGACTATGGACCCAAAGTAGGTCAGTAGGTTAAACTGGTTCCAAAGTCAATGTCACTATAGACCCAACGAAAGTCGATCGACTAAAAACCAAGTGATTATGGACCTAAAGTAGGTCATTCAACTAAAAGAGTGTAATACTTTGGTCCCAAAGTCAACGCGGCTATGGACCCAATGTAGGTCAATCGACTAAAAGCAACGTGACTAAGGACCCAAAGTAGGTGATCCAACTGAGAGTGTGATACTTTGATCCCAAAGTCTATGCGACTATGTACCCAATGTAGGTGAGTGGTCGATTAATAACTACGTTAATTTAGAGCCAAAGTACGTCAGTCGACTTGAAACTGCATGCTGACGTCTGCAGAAAAAATAAATAAACGTAGTGAGCAAGAAATTTAATGCTGTCTGCCAAAAAACGATTGAACCCAGTCAGCACAAATGGAACTCCCAACCATGAAAGCAATTATAATTGATCAACGCAATCTAAGATTAGCTGGTTACTGGTTTCCCATAGATTTTAAACACATTAATTTAATGTAACGTTGTTTGACAGAAAAATAAATATTGCATGCGTCTGTACTTCAGTTATAAATTATTCTTATCAATTTCTTATACACTTTTGCAATAGACTTGTTATTCTCATTATTATGCCATATTTAAAAAATTTTAAAAGTGCTGTACATTAGGAAATGCCAAATTAATGTTGTAAATTGCAAAACCGAAATTTTTTTATATTTAATTATGGGCGCAAACTATAAAAATTATATATATAAACAACCCGTTCGTAAGCCATATTGCAGCATCTTGACAATAAAAAAATTCCTTACGATGCGTGACTCATTGGTGTTAAATGTATTGAACTCGGTTGTTATCACAAACAAAATACAAACTGCTTTCAATGTAAACGCAATTACCTACCTTATATGTTAATTTGAATTTTTATTATTTTTGTTGGTAATTAAATGTAGTCAGTATGTTTATACTCAAATGTCCTAGACATTGAAATTGTTATAAACAACGAAAAAGCTACGAAATTGCACGGTTGCAAAGATTTTTCCATAGGCGTATGCATGTCATTAACTTTTGTGAAAGCTGTGCTAACATAAACAATGTCACACTAGATTGTTTCCGTTCGAACCGAGTATGGAGCTCTCGACATTCAATTGTAAATATAGAATTTTCCGAATAATGTGTAAACAAACGAGAGAGAAGAACACAATGTATTTTCTTTATTGAAATTTATAATAGTTGTAATTAGAATATAAAAATATGTTATGTGCTTTATAATAAACATGCTATAAATCCCCTACGTTGTTCACATCTTCATTTTCCAAATGCCCAAGCATCCCAAATTTAAAGAACAACTCTAACTCGCTCAAAACTTTTTTCCTTCAGCGCGAAACTTTTCCGCTGCCTTCCTAGCTCCCTCCAAACTTTTTTTTCTTTTAGAACTAAACTTTTCCGCTGCTTTTTTATTACTCTACGCCGGATTTTTGATTTACGCAAGTTAAAGTTCGGGCCTTTGGAGCTGGTTTTTTAAAAAGCTTTGAAACTTTAACACATTTTTTATTTACTAAGTTAAACAGAAATTACATTGGAATTTGGAATAACTGGTTCTTAATAACATTAATAAAAATAATTTAATTGTACAGGTGAGTAGCTCAAACAACGAAGTATGGAGTTTGGAGACTGACTGCCGGGCATTGAGCTCCCGGGCCTTTTATAATAACCTGCCCCTCACACGGCTGTGAGAACTTGCAGATCTCATGTCTGCGTTTCTCTTTAATTGTACACTTTATTACAATGTAACGACTTAATTCTAAGTAATTGCGGTCTGTTGACCGCCTGTGACCTGCCACCTGCAGTATCACTGCCCTCACGGATGCACAGCTGCATTCCGTTCTCATGAACTGTCGATAACCTCTCTGGGTTATCCTTGTGTTACAATGTTGCATTGAACTTATACTTTTACTTAATAATTTCTAATAATTCATATTAGATTCAATACATCAATATATATAGGTAATTGGGGGATACATAACTCCTCCCACCGTAAATGAAAAATTAAGGGTTTTCTTAATTTTTAAATACATAAAATACATTATTTAAATTCATTTAAAATTCATTGTTTCTAAGGGTATACTTATTGTTTCCTTTTTTCTCTTTGTTTCCTTATATCTAGAACTGTTTCCTTCATTCTTATATCTAAGGTACATTTTGTATAATACATACATGATTACAAAAATTATTAAAATGATTAATACAATTGTCCAAACACTTATATTATTATAATGTAACTTTGGCGTTTTGATTTCACTTAATTGTTCTTTATAACTTTCCACTAATTTCACGGCGTGGTTGAGGTCGTCTAAGTCTAGATGCTCTAGTTTCATAGGTTTCTTTATTATTTCTTCGTCTTCTTGTTGTATTTTGAACTGTAGTTCCGGTAGGTTTGCAAGTTTCTTTGTTGCTATGGGATCTTGATAAACACTGATTACTTCATCTTTCAATTTCACATAACAATCTTCTTTGAGGGTAATTAGTTTGCTTCCAATTAATGCTTGGTTATTTTCATCTTGGTTGCAGTGGATGGTTGCTATTACTTCTGTTGGGAAAGTGGCTATCCATTTGTTATCTGTAACTTTTTGAATTTTCATATTAGTTATTTGCACTTGTTTGGTTTCACAGTTTTCGTAGTGATTTGAGAATTTTAATAGTTGTACTTCACAAGGGCTGTCTTCTTGAATGGTTGTTGTCGTCATCGATTGACATAAATATTGGTTTGGTGTTACTTCAGTACATTTTTCGTTTGTATAACCATATCTCAGTTCATTTAGGGATAGGAATTTGGTTTTGGGTATGATTACTTGGTATGTGCTAGTAACCTTTGTTGGAAAAGCAAATAAATGATAATATTGATAATTGTTACTTTCTACTATCTAGATTTCTATTAAAATATTATTTCGTTTTTCTTAATGTTGCTAAAATTTGTTGCGTTAAAGTAAGGGTTGATATTATTTGAGTAAATATTGTAATTTTGTATACTGCCTAGTTTATTGGTAGTATACCGGGGTTGTTTTTATATGTTATACTATTGGGTTGTCCGTTCTACCTGGGTGGAGGTTGATGGTAAGGGTGATGACTGTCCATCTGAAATTACAGGGTGTCTTAGGTTTTTCAAATGAATGTATTTCGTTATTTTACCGTTGTCTACTACTGCTATATTTTTATCTGATATTTTCTTAATTTTGAATGGTCCTAAATTTCTGGGTGCTGTTTTATGTCGCTTGCTTTGAAAGTTTTTCTCGTATACGGTTTGTCCTATTGAAAATTTATTTGAGTCGGTATTTTTGTTTCGGGTTGTGGTGATACGTTCTTTATCGTTTTCTAATTTATCTTTACTTTTCATAAGTTATTTTTAATTTTTGTTTGTGGTCTTTTGCATATTGTTGATATACTTCCTTGTTGTAGTGTATGTCATAGGGATTTCGTGAATCTGAATGTCCTAATGTTAATTCTAAGGGTGTAAAATTTGTTGATGAGTGAATTGTGTTATTATAGGCGATTAGTGCGTATGACATTAAATTGGTTATATGTTCCTTTTTATAATTTATTCTTAATAATCGAATTTGTTCTAACAGGGTTAAATGTAATCGTTCAATTAGTCCGTTTGATTCAGGGTGGTTTTCCGTTATGAAATGAATTTTTATTTTGTGAAGTTCTAAAGTGTTTTGTATTGTCTCATTTTAAATTCGCTACCATTGTCTAAAGTTATTGATTCGGGTGTTCCGTAAAATGTGAAATATTGTAAAAATCCTTGGGTCACGTCGATGCTATTTTGGATGTGATTGGTATTGCTTGGCCTATTTTGTGAATGCGTCTATAATTGTTAGATAGTTTTGCGCTTCTACTACTAGAGTATCGGCATGTAGTTTTGAAATGGTTTGTCGGGTGTTTTGGTTAACATTAAGGGTATCTTTGGGGTTTCCTATCGTATTTCGCTTTGTCACATAATTCGCATTGGTTAATGAAATCTGTGGTCAAGTCCTTCATGTCTTTAAAATAATAACGTCTTATGAGTTGTTTTATTGTTTCGTTAATTCCACGATGGTTGGTTTTTTCTTCGTGTTGATTTCTAATTACATCGTTTATTTCGTCAGGGTCGTCTAGTGTTATTAATTTTCTAGTACATCTGATGAGTTCAGGTCCAGAGTTATTAAATAGTTTAATGTATAATTCTGAAAATCTTTGGTATAAATGTTCGGTGTTGAAATAAAAATAAAATCGTTTTTTCTCGGGGGTGTATTCTTTTAAAATTGTAATTATTTGTTCCTCGTTATCATCTTTAGTTATTTGAATTTGATATATCTTTTTGTTATCTACTTTTGTATATTTTACTGGATTGGGGTTATTTAAAACTTCTGTTATTATAAATTGGTTAGATTTCATATCGATTGCTTCGTTTAAAATTTTAATCGCGTTTTTTGGTTCTTCGTTTTGTGTCGAATGTATTGTGTCGATCTCGTCTGGATTTTCCCTTATTTCTGCTTCGTCTACGTTTCCTATAATGGATTCCGTTTCTAATGCATCGAGTTGGATTCGGCTTAAAGCGTCTGCGTTGTTGTTATAAATTCCCTTTTTATATATAATTTCGTAATCATACTCTTCGAGTCTGATTCTCCATCTTTGTAATTTTGAATTTGGTTCTTTCAGTTTGCATAACCATACTAGTGGTCTATGATCGGTATATATGTAAAATTTTCTTCCGTATAAGTAAGGTCTAAAATATTTTGTTGCCCAAATTATGGCTAATAATTCTTTTTCTATAGTGCTATATTTTTGTTCGGTTTCATTTAGGGTTCTGGATGCGCAGCTGATAGGTTTATCGCTACCTACTTTTCCTTGGCTCAATACTGCGCCTAATGCTACATTCGATGCGTCTGTCGTCAGTATAAATGGTTTTGTAAAGTCTGGGTATTCTAATACAGGGTGATTTGTTAATATGTTTTTAATTTTGTCTACGGCTTTAATAAATTCCGGGGTGTGTTCAATTTTGTTTCCCTTTTTTAAACAGTTTGTCAGGGGTTTGGTTATATGAGCGTAACCTTTAATGAATTTGCGGTAGTAACCACTAAGTCCTAGAAATCCTTTAATTTCTTTGGTTGTTTTTGTTAATGTGTAATTTAGAACTGCATTTGTTTTGTCTGGATTTGGCATTACTCCTTGGGGTGTTATTACATGTCCTAGAAATGATACTTCTTTTTGTAAAAATTCACTTTTGTCTAATTGTACTTTAAAATGTGCTTGTCTAAGTCTTTCGAATACTTCTTTCAATCTTTCTATGTGTTCTACCAATGATGTAGAATAAACTATGATGTCGTCAAGGTATACAAGGCATTTCTCATTGTGTATTCCTCGTAGTATATTGTCCATGACTCTCTGGAAAGTAGCGGGTGCGTTCTTTAGTCCAAATGGCATTCGTTTGTACTCGTAATGTCCTCTAGGTGTGCTGAAGGCTGTTTTGATATGTCTTTTCTTCCATCTCTACCTGATGGTATCCTGATGCTAGGTCTAATGTTGTAAAATATTGGCATTTGCCTAATTTATCTAAAATTTCGGTAATATTTGGTAGTGGATATTTGTCATCTACCGTTTTTCATTTAACTTTCTATAATCTATTACCATTCTGTACTTTCTCTTTCCGGTTGCGTCTAATTTCTTAGGTACTATTAACACGGGCTGCTCCATGGTGAATTGGAGTGCTGGATTATGTCTTGGTCTAATAAATCTGCTACTTGTCTGTCAGCTTCTTCTTGGCTTGCATGAGGTAGTCTATATGCTTTTGTAAAGATTGGTTTATTGTCTGTCAACTCGATATTATGCTTTACTGTGTTGGTGAATGTTAATGGTATTCCTTCACAATGGAATATGTCTCGGTATTCGAAACATAAGTTTTTAATTGCTCTTTCTTCTTCTTGATTGATATCGGTATTAAAGTGGATGTTAGTTAAATTTTCTCTTAACATTTCGTCATGTTCTATTGGGTTGTAGTTATTTTCTAAATTCTCGTCTATTTCCATTTCGTTAAAATTTAGTTCTTCTACGTTAATTGGGTCTGTCAATGATAATTCTACGGGATAGTCGTTTGAATTTAATATTGTTGTGGTTGCAAAGTTATCTTTTATTTGTACTAAGGCAGTTGGGGTTTCTACTCCTTGTTGAAATGTCATATGATTTATTATTCCTAAATTTTGTTAGATTTTACTGGGATTTTATTTTTCTTTCCGTTCGGGGTTCTATAGTGTATTTTTGTTCAACTTGTGTTTTTGAAATTTAATTGGGATTTTTCCGTATTTTGTCCTTAATAAGCGATTTTAATGTCAATGTTGGCTCCTAATTTTCTTAGAAGGTCCATTCCGATTAATCCGTCATATTTGTCGTTAAATTCGAATACACAAAATTTATGTTTCATTTTAGCATTAAATGTTCTCGGTAAGGGTATATTTGCTACGAATTGGTGTAGTGTTGTTTGATGGGCTGTTTTGATTTTAAATGGTTCTCTTTCTACATAATCTAAATAATGTTTTGTACGGTTCTGGGGCTAATTAATGTTTTAGATGATCCGGTGTCGATTAATAGTTTGAATTTGGCGTGGGTATTTCTATGTATGGTAATACTAAGTGATTTATGTTATTTAAGTTTATTAAGTTTGGTTGTCTATGAACGGGTCCATTTGAAAATTTGAGTTCGAGTTTTCTTCATCATACTCCTCGTAAGTTTCGTATTGTTCGTCACGTTCGTAAGTTTCTGCATGGTTTGTTTCATTGTTCGTAGGTGTCTCAATGTCATTATTCTGGTCAGTGTCGAATTTTTCTATTTCTTGATGAAATAATTCTTCCGATGTAAAATTACGTTTCTGATGAGGGTTTGGTCGGATATGTGTTATTTTTGTGTTTTGTCTGGTGTTACCAGATGAGGTGTCCATTGGTGTTGGTTTGTAATAATTGTTAGGGTTGTTATGAGTATTAGTCATTGGTGTATTTCTATTAGGGTTTGCGTTGAATGCTGCTCTTGGTTGGTTTAGGTTTTGATTAAATCTCGGTTGGAATGCGGGTTTCGTAAAAGTTGGGTTGAATGTTGGTCTTGAAAAATTTTTAAATTTATTATTAAAATTGGTATTGTTAAAACTTGGGTTGTTACTTCGCGGTTGATTTGTTTGTGGGTTAAAGGGTGTGAATTTTTGTTGAGGGATTGTTTGTCTTGTAGCTTGTATAGTTTATGTTGGTGAATAACTTTTATTCGCGTTGGGATTGTATAGTCTGTTGCGGTAATACATTACATTTTCTTCTTCTATTACTAGGCTCATAACTTCTTCTAGATTTTGGGGTCGTTGGAATCTGATTTTATCCGATAGTCGTTCTGGTAAAGCGTTTATGTATGTGTCTAGTGCCATTTCGTCATACATTTTGTTTTAAATGTCTAACGTTTTGATCGGGTTCTTCGATTTTTAATTTTGTTAAAATTAAACTTCTCACGTCTTGGCATTTCATTCCGAATTGGTAAGGGATTGATTGTGTTCCATTCTAAGGTTTATTAGGTCTCGTACCAGGCATTTTATATTACGTTGGTCTCCAAAATATGCAATTAGTAGCTGTTTAAACTGGTCCCATTCCGATAAGTCGTCCCTACTGGCGATTAATGTTAGTGCCCTTCCGGCTAGTTTACTTATTACTAAGCGTATAAGCAATGAATTTCTTGCGTCATCTCCGGGTTTGTAAAGGTTTTAGGAACATTTCACATGCTCCAATGAAATTCGAGAGATGGGCCTGCGTGCCATCAAACGTCTGAATTGTCTCTAAATAGAGACGTAAGTCTGTGTTACTCATGTTGGTTAGGGTTGTTTTCGATTTTGGAAAATTTTAAAAATAAATTTTTTTTTTTGAATTAAGTTTTATTTCGTTATTTGTATGGTTACTTTTGCTTCGGATTTATTAATTTTCCGTTTGGGTTGTGAAATTTCAATTTTGTAAAATTGGGGTTGATTTTCTATTTGTAACGTTAATTATGCTTTGGATGTATTAGTTTTTCTTTTGGATGAAATAATTTCGAATTTTGTAAAATTGGGGATGATTTTCCTTTTATGACGTTATTTTGCTTTGGTTTTTTAAATTTTCTTTTTTAGATTGGATAACTTAGAGTTTTGTAAAAATTGATGTTGATTTAGCTATTTGAAACGTTAACTTCGGTTTTGATTTGTTAATTTTTCAATTAGATTAGGTACATAAAGATTTGGTAAAGGTTGATGTTTATTTCGTTATTTTTCGGCGTTATTTTTTAGTTAGGAGTGGTTAATTTTCAGTTTGGATTGGGTGGATAAAATTTGGTAAGAATTTGAGATTAATTTCGTACTTCTAGTATTAGATTTATTAATTTTAAGTTTATATTGCGTCGATTTTATTATCCCGTGTATGATGCAAATTGCTTTAGTACTGAAAGTTCCTGAAAGCTATTTCTTTAGTACTGTGCAAGGATTCTGAAAGCGATTTTCTCTGAGTTTTAATTGTATAATAGATGCGAGCTTTGTTTTCTTAGGTGGTTTTAAGTTACCGTATTTTTAGTTAATGCAGAATGTTCTTGCGATTTATGCAGTATTATAGAGGTCAATGGTTTAATTAAACGTTCTGTACTGCTTGTTCGAATTAGCTTTGAAATTGAATTGCGTTCTGTGTTTTTATTTTGCCGGTTTATAAACGTGGGTTTGAATCGCGCTTCTTATTTTGGTGTTAGTGAATGTGCGCCCGTTATTTTTGGATTATTTTGAGTTCGTTCTATTAATTATGGTAAGGATTTCTTTTTAAATTCAATTCTTATTTGTTTTAAGAAAATCTCTTTGTAAATAATCAAGTCTCTTTTTTAAAATTCAAGTTTCATTTGCTTTTTAAAGAAAAAATATTTCTTTAACATTCAAGTTTCATAAAATGTTTTATAGTCTCGTTTTGAAAATAATTCACTTTGAACTATTTTCAAAAATATTCATAATAATAAAATACATAAAACAATGATAAATAAAATAATACTAGCATATATCAATTATAATTTGGTTAAAAGAAAAAATTATGGAAATGAACTTACATTAGTTTCATCTGTTTCTTTGGTGGGTTCGATCGATTCTGTATCTTGTCCACCTTGGTTTGTTTTGTTGGCCTTAGACGATTCTTGTTCCTTGTCCAACTTGGTTTGTTGCTGGATTTAGACGATTTATGTTCTTCCTCCAACTTGGTTTGGGTTCTGCCAAAATTTCGAATAAAAATTCTTGGTCACCAATCTTCCGATTTTTGGATTTTCAGTGCCCTTTTGACATCCGTTACGACTGCGCCAGTTAAAGTTCGGGCCTTTGGAGCTGGTTTTTTAAAAAGCTTTGAAACTTTAACACATTTTTTATTTACTAAGTTAAACAGAAATTACATTGGAATTTGGAATAACTGGTTCTTAATAACATTAATAAAAATAATTTAATTGTACAGGTGAGTAGCTCAAACAACGAAGTATGGAGTTTGGAGACTGACTGCCGGGCATTGAGCTCCCGGGCCTTTTATAATAACCTGCCCCTCACACGGCTGTGAGAACTTGCAGATCTCATGTCTGCGTTTCTCTTTAATTGTACACTTTATTACAATGTAACGACTTAATTCTAAGTAATTGCGGTCTGTTGACCGCCTGTGACCTGCCACCTGCAGTATCACTGCCCTCACGGATGCACAGCTGCATTCCGTTCTCATGAACTGTCGATAACCTCTCTGGGTTATCCTTGTGTTACAATGTTGCATTGAACTTATACTTTTACTTAATAATTTCAAATAATTCATATTAGATTCAATACATCAATATATATAGGTAATTGGGGGATACATAACTCGCATACCATGTGAATAAATTCTTTGACACCGTCTTCTATTTCTTCCGGCTGCGTTTCGTTTTCGTAGGTGTCATTATCATCTTCTACTTCCCCGGTCTCATCATCGTCCACCTCACGCATCCTTTTCAGCATTAAAATTTTTTTTCCTGATCTATAAATATAACAAGATTTAGCGCATAAAAAACTCTGAACGGTAAAATATTACCTTATCGGTTCTGTGAGGACTGTCATCTTTGCCTTTGACGCCTCAGAGACCGTGGAACTAGTCGCGACCGTTTCTGGTGGTTTTTCTTCTTTTTGTTTACTAAAAAATGCAGATGAAAATTAGATCGAGTAAATGCATTAAGAGAATTAAATCTATATTAAGCCAACGAATACATATTGTATTGGTGTCATCAGGTCGTGCGTTGCAAATGGCGGATCTGCTCACGGGGTCAACGATTTTTCTAGCACTTTATTTGGGTTGACTATAAACTGCTCAATAATTTTAATTCGACCACTATCAGTATTATTATTCTTTTCTGACAAAGGCAATTTTGAAAAAGTTTTCATTTTTGATTTGTATACAGAACACAATTATAACTTGACAAAAAAAGATTGAACGATTACCACACATCTTGAATATATAAAGTTATTAAACAACAAGAACGGCAAAAAGTTCAACCCATGTCAGCAAGAATTTTAATGCTAATGTATTGTCTAGATAACAATTGTAGAAATAAGAAATCTACAGAAAATTTAATAAACCCAGTCATGAAAAAATTTAAGGCTGACGGAGACCTGAGAGCTTGGTTATGCCGTTTCGTGGTAAAGTGAAGAACTTATAGTTATCGGGTGTAGAATTATTGGATCACGCACAATAGGGACTTCTATGTTAAATAGTTAATGTTTAAATATTGCCTCACTCAAATAATTTTAGAGGAAAAGTGTAAATATGTTTCTTGTAGAGGATCAAATACCGAATCCAACCTTACTTTTCGTACAAGGGTTACAATTAACGAAATTAAGACTAGTATTTTAACAAAAAATAGGTTAATACTTGTAATTGTTGAAACACTGGTAATGTATAAAAATAAGTAATGATATGGTTGTATTCAGTATTTTTTTTCTCCACAAGCAAAATATTTACACTTTTTCCCTAAAATAATTTGGAGAGCCAATATTTGAACATTAAGAATTTAACATGGAAATCCTTATGGTGCGTGATCCAATTCTACACCCTGTATAGGAACAGTTTAGGCGGCTTAACTCAATTTTGCGCCAAATGTCAGTTACGCCCCTTCATTAAATGACCCTCGATATGTACTCGCTTTGAATTTACATTAGGCGTTCTCTAGCAATAGGTAGATAGGTATAGAACCGAAAAAATCGGAATGTGCATTGCATGTATTGTAACGAATATATATTCTATAGCACCATGTTTGCAAGATTCCTGTAGTGTTGAAAATTTTTTTGGAGCGTCCTGATAAAAAGAATATTGGTTAGAAGTGCGAAGTATTTTTTTTGTAGAAGCAGTAGCTAGCTAGTGTTGCTACTTTGTTGTTGGATATTTTTATCGTCGAGAAGAAAAATATTTTTAGATGATTGCTGATATCCATATAGTTGATGTGGGTCATTCGATTTCGTTTAGTATTAGTGAGACTAAATCAAAGAAAAGTAATTTTTTTGTAAATACAACATTTTTTTTGTGATTCCTGTGCTGGATTCTTTTTTGATCAGCAGTAGTGAAAACATTTTTGTAAAGATATCGATATGTATATACTTTGGAATGAGTTTTTCGATTTTGTGTTAATAATGTTAAAATTACTGGTAAGGAAGAAAATTTGTTTGTTGCTTTACGGTGGTTTGCGTCGAGGTTTTATTTGAGTTTTAGTTTAAGTTCCGCGAACTTAGTAGGTTTGTTCTTTGTTAGGTTGCAACTCGTGAGTATTTGACCTCAATATTTTGACTTTTACCAATTATGTCTTTTTACCGATTATGTCCTACTTATTTTGATTCCTAACGGATGTGTGGTACGCAGAGTTACCTACTCACTCGCTTGTTTGCTCCCTTATTTACTATTTGTAAGGTCACTAGTACATATTTTCTTTGGAGATCAAGTTTCAAGTTTATTTTAGTTTGATTGGGTTTATTATAATGGTATTTTTGGTACCTATCTTTTGTTTAAGTAGTAGTTTTGTCTTTGTCTATAAAAAAAAAAACTTCTCGTTTAAGTATTTACTAACATATAGTTAATCTCAAAGTTTTTTTCTTTATTGTTCGGGGGCTGTGTAACGAATATATATTCTATAGCACCATGTTTGCAAGAATCGCTTCAGTATAATTTTATTCTGTGGTACTTAATTCTCGTATTTGATGCTATAATATCTAAGAGAAACAATTCTATATTGAAACAGGAAATCATGTTCGCTTAAATAACTTAAATGCTTTGCACAGAAATATTTATTAATATTATACATTCAAAGAACGTATTTATATGGGGTTTAGTCGTTTGTGTGTCTAACTTGCAGGCGGATTTTTCCCCTTCATTCGTTAGAATTAGAATAGCGCGTGCGTGTACTGGTCACGAGGTAATGCGCCACGCAAATAAGGTGTCGTACTAGAACGGAACGAGGTCGGCCATTGCTTTGGTAAATGTAGTCGAGTTGGCATTGTTTTCTTTAAAAGTATGAATCTTCAGGCCTTGCAGAAGTGGGGCCCCTCCGGATCGGCGTGGGATGGTAATAATAGGGGGGCGAGTCGCCTTTGGACACAGAGTGAAGCTCCAGGCTCCTGTGACACCGGCAAGGCACTGGAACACGCCGCCTCTTGAATTGTTGTGTTGGAATTTGTTAACGGTAAGATCGCTTTAACCAAATAACTTATAAAATATTTTTATTCCTTAAGCGTATGACGGAGTAGAATGAAGAATTAATATGACGGAGTAGAATGAAGAATTAATATGACGGAGTAGAATGTAGGAAAAGTATTTTTAAATGTTGCAATAACATTATGATATGGTAGAACGGTGATATATTTGAATCAAAGATTGGAAAGCTATTCATTTATCAGGGCAACTACAGCTGTTTTTTTAATGTTTTGTTACGACAAGTTGATGAGCAGATTTTAGAGGATGTACATCGCCGTTTGAGAACTAGAGATGAAGACATCAACACCTACAGGTATCAAACCTTCTTTTTTGTTTTGTTTGTGAAAATTCGTGAATGCTCACATAATTAGTTTTCAAGGATCGTTTGGTCAAGTTAAATTTTGTGTATATAAAACAGCGTGGGAGAAAGTAGTCACGAAATGCTATAGTAATAGTTTTATAAAATTTGCAGAAATTCACTTGTTAAAAATATGAGACTTCAAAGTCCATATCTTGCTTCTTGGAAAATTTATTTGTAGATGTTAAATTTTAATAAGTTCATAATACCTGAATTAAATTAAAAGTTGTTTGTCCAAGTTAACTATATGTGATTCAAATTTTTTTAGAGATAATTTATGAGAAACATATGTGAGCCAATGATCAGATCTGAACACTTGGTGTCAAAACTTGTTTTAAAATATTATTAACTTAAGGTCCTGTTATGTCAAAGACAGATGTATAGAAAACCAATTTTATTAGTTCATTTTTGTAAACATATTTAAAAAAAAATCAAGAAAGAGAAACTATATTAAATTTCATTTTTAGACTCAAGTTTTTTATTCCATGCATAATAAATTTAACTAAATTTTTAAAAAAAATAAGTTTGTTGAATAATGAAATTATACGAATGCTGAAGTAAATTATAAAGCACAGATATGCTACAACTGGTTTGTTCTAGGTATTCATTTTTGATTTAAATAACTTTGGTGTGGTAATCTTAATATTATCCACCTGTAATTATTAGTCTGTTTTTTTATTGGAAAGCATAAACTGTGTCTTTCTAATAGAGAATTTGTTGTGTATTTTTTTCTTCCAGGATCATCGAGATCGGAGAGGTCGTAAGTATGTTCCAGAGGTTTCCAGATACATTAGTTCAGTAAGTTGTAAGTTTCTTATTGTGTGTACATCCCGTGAGTTTCTGTATCTTCTCATAGGAGTAATGAATCTTTAGTGTTATCGTTCATACAGATACAGTGGCGCTCAACCCATTTTCTTTTTGTTAATTTATTGCAGAGTTTAGACCATCCCCACACCCTTTCTCATTGCTCACCCTTGGGGTAATTCCCAGACTTAGCCGCGAATAACTAAAGCTTCACTTTATCCAGCAACAAGGGAGCCCAAGTGAAAATATTGTTTTAGTATATGACTGATTGCATCAATCTTTTTCATTTTCGCTTTTAAGAAAATAATAAGTCGTTGCATGAAAAAAATAGAATGCCGTTTCCGCTTGTGACTAGGTACACAAATTTTTTAAACCAGTATTAAAAACATTACTGTGGTTATCTAGAATTAACGTTACTTATAATTAAAAATAAGGTTATTATTAATAATTTCTTTGGGTAGGTACCGAGCTGGTTCACTTTTACGCAAAATTTGATTATAAACTATAAAAAATTAAAAAGCCGTGTATATTTAAAGTACTTGACTACGAAATCACACCACAAGCGTTTCCTATTCAAACGAAGCTCTATTGAACTTCCATTGAATTGGATTTTGTGCTTGCAATTGCATTTCCCTAGACACCTAATTAACTACGTTACGTATTGTCTTTATAGAATGTTTTTGTTTCTTTTTCTACTACGTTAAAATCTTGGTTTTTTAATTTTTTGGTAAAGAATATTCAAATGTAGAAGCCGACTACTATTTTAACAAAAATAGGTTATGACTTATTATTGTTGAAACACTGGTAATGTTTTAATTACAAATTTAGACGTATTTTAAGTATAGTTTGCGTTTAGATAATGCATACTAATGCCGAAAATGTAATTTCTCTTTCTTAAAACTACTTTAAATACGTTTAAATTTGTGATCGAAACATTATTATTGTTTCAATAATTTCAAGCTACAACCTAATTTTCGCCGTTTTTGCTAAAATAATAATTTTAGTTTCCTTAATTTAACTTTTGTAGAAAAATAAGTGATGATATGGTTGTATTCAGTATTTTTTTCTCTACGAGAAACATATTTACACTTTTTTCCTAAAATAATTTGGGAAGCCAATATTTGAATATTAAAAATTTAACATGGAAGTCCTTATGGTGCGTGATCCAATTCTACACCCTGTATAGGAACAGTTTAGGCAGCTTAACTCGATTTTGCGCTAAATGTCAGTTACGCCCTTTTGTCATATGACCCTCGATATGTACGCGCTTTGAATTTACATTAGGCGTTCTCTAGTAATAGGTAGATAGGTCTAGATCCGAAAAAAGTCCGGATGTGCATTGCATGTATATGACTGATTGCATCAATTTTTTTCATTCTCGCTTTTAAGAAAGTCGTTGCATGAAAAAAAATAGAATGCCGTTTCTACTTGTGATTAGGTACACAAATTTTCAAAACCAGTATTAAAACCATTACTGTGGTTATCTAGAGTAAACGTTACTTATAACTAAAAATAAAGTTATTATCAATAATTTCTTTGAGTAGGTACCGGTCTGGTTCACTTTTACGCAAAATTTGATTATAAACTATAAAAAATTAAAAACTCTGGATCAGTAGTAAACCCAGTCATCAAGAAATTGAATGCTGACGTTTGCAGAAAAATAAATAAACCTAATCAGCAAGAAATTTAATGCTGACATCTGCAGAATAACAAATGAACCCACTCGGCAAGAAATTTAATGCTGATGTCTATAAAAAATGAATAAACCCAGGCATCAAGAAATTGAATGCTGACGTCCGCAGAAAAAATAAATAAAAGTCAGCAAGAAATTTAATGCTGTCTGCATAAAAACGATTGAACCCAGTCAGCACGAATGGGACTCTCAACCCTGAAAGCAATTGAAATTGATCAACGCAATCTAAGATTAGCTGGTAACTTGTTTCTCATAGATTTTAAATACATTAATAAATATTGCATGAGTTTGTACCTCAGTTATAAATTAGTATACCCTGTTTAGAATTTTTTCAAAGTGCTATTCATTAAGAAATGCCAAATCAATGTGGTCAATTGCAAAACCGCATTTTTTTTATATTTAATTAGAGGCGCAAAATATAAAAATTATATATATAAACAATTCGTTCGTAAGCCATATTGCAGCATCTTGACAATGAACTTGGTTGTTATCAAAAATAAAATACAAACTGCTGTTGATGTAAACGCAATTACCTACCTGTATACGTTAATTTGAATTTTTATTATTTTTGTAGGGAATTAAATGTAGTCAGTATGCTTATATTCAACATCGATTTAATTGATGCATTGTAGATTTTATTCGCTTAGGTGTTTTTTTTTGACAACGCAGAAAAAAGTTTCAATTCACTGCGGTCGACTACAGTTACTAAATTATCTATATTACAGCAATTTAAAATTTACCCATAATCTAAAACTTATTCAATATTAATGTATTAGTTATTAAATCGCAAACTCAGTTATCTGCAAGAAATATAAACTAAAAAATTTATGAGATGCTCCTACTTTAAAACTATTGAAGAAATAGATCTATTAAAATATATGCTATGAGTTATTTAATATTCCTTATAGATGCTCTCATTTTTTGTGGCGGTTCAAAACAGCTGAAAATAAGAATGCGCCTGGATCTGATTGCTTAGCGGTAGCGTCGGTTTCTACACTTTCCATAAAGACAGTACGTAACGTAACTAACTAGGTATTTAAGGCAATGCAATTGCAAGCATAAAATACAATTCGACGGAAGTTCACTAGACCTTCGTTGAACAAGAAACGACCACTCAATATATACGCACAATAGTATTTCACGTGACTATCAATTGTAAGTAAAAGTGTTTTGTGTAAAGATGTGTCAATGTTATCCGTCGCTACCTTATATTTTATAAATTACAATAAAGAAAAATACATTGTGTTTTTCTTTCGTTTATTTTTATTTCACATTACTCGCGATTTAATAACTACGACTTGTTATTCTTTAAAAGCAAAAATGAGAAATTTATGCAATCAGTCTGTCTGTCTGTCTTTGGCAAATTTCGAGATATCTGTGCAATTTATTAAATGTTGGGAAACCAGTAACCAACTAATCTTAGATTGTGTTGATCAATTATAATTGCTTTCAGGGTTGAGAGTTCCATTCGTGCTGACTGGGTTCAATCGTTTTTCTGCAGACAGCATTAAACTTGTTGCTGACTACGTTTATTTATTTTTTGTGCGGACGTCAGCATGCAATTTCAAGTCGACTTACCTACTTTGGCTCTAAATTAACGTAGTTATTAGTCGACCGCTGACCTGCATTGGGTTCATAGTCGCATAGACCTTGGGACCAAAGTATTACACTCTCAGTTGGATAACCTACTTTAGGTTCTTAGTCACGTTGCTTTTAGTCGATTGACCTACATTGAGTCCATAATCGCATTGACTTTGAGACCAAAGTATTACACTCTTTTAGTTGAATGACCTACTTTAGGTCCATAAACAAGTTGTTTTTAGACGATTGACCTATATTGGATCCATAGTCACATTGATTTTGGGACCAGTTGACCTACCGACCTACTTTGGGTCTATAAGCGTATAGTATTGCTACTACGCACAAACACTTTTTAATGAGTTACTCACTACTTTATTTTAAACAGACAGTTTCGATTCCTTGGCTTTCCTAAGTGGACTTACTCCGGGTCTCTTCGGTACTTTTCCTATGCCCAAGGTCCCAGGTTCAAATTCCGACACGGTCCGCTTGAAAAATGTTAGGCGAGGATTTTATACAAAAATACGTCTTCGTTCGGATGAGAGGTAAAATGAAGGTCCCGTGTGTGAGTGTTGTCACGCACGTTAAAGATTCCTACCTTGCTTACAACAGCAAGGGTTCGCCAAATTCAAAATTTTCCAGGAAAAGAAAACTCGCTTCCTGGCCAATGTAGTACCTTCGGGTGGAGCATAGGAAGAATCAAATGTAGGGGTCTCGCCGGTAGCCTTTTTATACTCTAATTACTGCCATCACGAAGTGAGTGGAATAACTTTCTCGAAATAACGAGACTATTCGAAAGTACTACTAGCGCTATCTGTTAGAGATAAAGGTTACTACCAGTACCTATTTCCGCGTGTGATTAGTAGGTGTCGTTAAGTGTCGCGGTCGTAACAATAAACCACACTTAGTACACAATAGTAATTGATCTAGTGAATTTAGCAAGCCTATTATCACACAGAGCGCGTACTCGGCGACTAGTTTAAAAATTATAGATAATGGCAGGAAAAAGAATACAGCATGGCTCTTAGGCAGGAAGTTTAGAGACCCGTATACTAAACAAATAAGAATAAAATCGTGCTAAGCCATAAACAAACGTTACGAATGAATATTCACAATATTCATGACTAAACATTATAGATCTGGGTAATCGAACCAAATAAAATGTTAGCAATGTTTTGAAACCGCCGTAAAATAATAAACCTTATTATTTTCAAATAATAGATTGTATCATTGTGCTAAAATCAATGTAATGGTTATACCTGAAAGTATAACTGTCACGATCTGATACAATAAATTCAGATTAAACTAATTAAGGAAATAAATATTAGTTTCACAAATAATAAAATATTGATTATAACTATGACCTAATTGAATCAATAGATATCAACAAATGAAAAAATAACGGATTCTTTGCATTTGTCCATTAGACATCAGCATAACTCATGGAGAGCAAAAGTTCCGGAAGGTATAAAAAAATAAAGTTATTAAACGTGAACTCGCTGAATATCAATACTAGCTTCAGAGATTTTTATTAGGAACTAAATGTTCCCGTAAAGCCTTTTACATAAGACAAAGATTGTAATAGAGTTCGATGAAGAGATTTCGTTATAAAACAATAAAAGTAATTATTTTATTTTTACTGTTGAAGTAGGTGGTTGATATTTGTTGGGTCGACGCCTGCACCATGGTATAGAATGTAATATTTCTAAATTTGAAAGTAACATAATAAGCTCAGCTATCTATTATAAATATTTTAGAAGGCAATCATTTCATCCTTGGCATATATCAAGCGTGGGAAACAAAAGTAGTTCACTAGGCTTTCGGGTCAGTCGTACCCCACCCGCACCTTATGTGACTGTGTGCCATGCAGAGGTGTTTTCTAGGAGAGAAAAGGTCGTTATATAAGTCAACTTGTGGATGAAAATAAGTTAATCTATTTTTGAGAAAGTACTAAACACAGATACCCTTTAAACACAAAATTATATTTTCTAGCTAGAATAGTCGGTACAGTCAATAGCTTCATTGAAACACAGATCCGAATGCATTTAAGTTTGTTACAATATGCAATAAATTCACTCAGAGAACTTTAAATGTGTGATAACCGAAACTATTCCTGTCATTTAGTAAAGAATTTTAAAGCGTTTTTATTGCATGTTGCCAAACAACAAAACATAGTTTTTATAAAATCTTAAAATGGTGGTGGGATGAAGCTCATGCAAAATTCGCTAACAGGGAGACCAATTATCAGCTGAAACCACCTTTCCAGAAGCTATTGTAGTTTGAAATTTTTTGTGTTTAGATTATTTTATAGTGTACCCGAAGTTAGCGTGGGAAGTAGAAATTAATAAAATAAAATAATCACATAGACTTTGATCGCCGGCACGCTCATCAATTACGCCAGCCCGACGGGTGATTACGATTAGACATATATCCAAATCTAAATTATGTAGGCATCCTTGCTTTCTGCAATTACGACATATAGCCGTGAATTTGAGCATCACTTTGGGTCTATACCTGACATAAGTTAAAAACTTGATACCGTCAAATATATTGACAAAAATGCTAAACGTTGTTGAGATTTAGGTTGATGTATGTATGCGTGCATGATTTACATTTGCATATCTTTTCGATTGTATTCATCCGTCCGGATGGCGTAATTGGTTTGCGCATCGCCAATTAACTTCGAAGGTTACATGTTCAACTCCTGTCTGAGACCTAATATTATCCATCCTTTAATTGTTAGCTCGATTTAAAATAACCATTTAGGCTTTGCATAAAAGTATTAGTTATGGTTTTATTTTATTTATATCCTATTTATATAATTTATTTCTTTTTATATATTTATATATAAATATATATATATATATATATATATATATATATATATATACAGGGTGTCCACATCCTCCGTGAAAGCTCTATAACTTTTATGTTATTCAAGATATTAACTTCCGGTGTTTTTTTTTAAACGATAGCCACGGCTAGGCTGCACAATTTAAAAATATTTATACCTATATACATGGTGTGCCAATATGGTTTCCCACCTAAAGTTATATTTTTTTAAATGAAACACCCTAGCTTTGATACCATATTTTATAAGCTCTTTTGATGCTGATCAAAATCATACAGAGGTACTATAGGTCTACAATGGAGGGTTTGCTTTTTATGAGTCATTTTATGTCAAAATCATGTCAACTTTGAAAAATTGCAGAAGTTTTAGTATTAAACTTGGGAAGTTAATTCTTTCACGACATAATTTTCCACATCCTGTTGTAGTATTATCCATAGCGCGATGTGCTTGTTTTTACTTTTTATTGTACAAGGTGAAGCAAAACGCAAAATAAACAAAAAAGTCAATTTTTTTTAAATGGCACACACCATCTTGAATTTTGCCATTGAATAGCGTTTTTGTGGAGCTTTCTATTGATATATAATTTTTTATATGTTACATGAGAAAAAAATTATGAAAAATGGAGAAAACATGTTTTTTATGCAGTTTTGAGACTAGAGAAAGCTAAGTAGGCTACTAGCATCAAATCTGAAATCTTGTCAATATTAATTATCTTAAAAATTTGCCGTTCAATTTGTTGATGTCACAATGAATTTCACACGTCATGAATTAATTAATATGATATACTGTATTGGAGAAGCTGATCGAAACCCTTTATTGGCAAGTCGAATCTATTATCAAAAATATCCAAACTTGAGAACGCCACGAACTGTAACCTTTGAAAAGCTGTGAGACTGATTTGAAGCTACTGGAAACGTTGCATATTCTAAGTGTGAAATAATAGCAAAATAAATTGACAACGAATCCGAATTAGAAGTTTGTTGATGATAGAAGAAAATCCGAATTTGAGCACGAGAAAAGTCGCTCTAGTAACTGATATTTCAAACAGCAGCGTAAACAATATAATATTGAAACATCGATTCCACCTTTATCACATTGAACTTCATCAAGAACTATATGGAGATGATTTTAAGAATCGCATACAATTTTCAAGTAGAATGAGTGACGTGTTTGCCGAAAATTATTACATTTCGAACATTTTGTTCACTGACGAGACATTGTTCAAAAGCAACGGATCAGTCAATAGGCATAATATGCATTACTATGCAACCGAAAATCCACATTGGTTAAGAACTGTTGATCATTAACATCAATGGTCCCTTAATGCATGGGAAGGTATTATTGCTAACCAAGCTATGTCAGATTTGATGCTAGTAGCTTACCTAGTTTTCTCTAGTCTCAAAACTGCATAAAAAAACATGTTTTCTCAATTTTTCAGAATTTTTTCTCATGTAACCTATAAAAAACTATATGTCAATAGAAAGCTCCATAAAAACGCTATTCAATGGCAAAATCCAATATGGCGGGTGCCATTTAAAAAAATTGACTTTCTGTTTATTTTGCGTTTTGCTTCACCTTGTACAATAAAAAGGAAAAACAAGCACATCGGCTATGGATAATAATATAACAGGATGTGAAAAATTATGGCGTGAAGGAATCAACTTCCCAAGTTCAATACGAAAACTTCTGTTATTTTTCAAAGTTGACATGATTTTGACATAAAAGGACTCATAAAAAGCAAACCGTCCATTGTAAACCTATAATACTTCTGTATTATTTGGATCAGCAACAAAAGAGCTTTTAGAATATGGTATCAAATCTAGAGTGTTTTATTTAAAAAACATAACTTTAGGTTGGAAACCATATTGACACACCCTGTATATAGGTGAAAATATTTTTAAATTGTGCAGCCTAGCCGTGGCTATCGTTTAAAAAAACCGGAAGTTGATATCTTCAATAACATAAAAGTTATAGAGCTTTCACGGAGGAGGTGAACACTGTATATATACAGGGTCAGTTTTTAGTGTGGCAACGGTCGATAACTCCGTTATTATAAAAGGTATGTAAACCAAATTTGGAGGCATATTAGGCATGCCTAAAGTGCACATTCTAAAAATATTTGGAAGCATACAGGGTGTTTCATAATTACAGGGCATATTAAACTTATATTTTTTTAAATAGAACACCCAATATATTATTACATTTTTGGAAAGCCCATAAAAAGAGCTTTAATTTGATATCAAATTGTATTTGTCTATTCCTTTTAGTTTTTGAGATATTCAACTGTTTTTAGAAAAAGGACCCCGATTAGATACATTGCCACTGCACTACTACACAACTTATGTCAATTTTCAAGATGTAGAAAATTTTACCATATACCATAGTATATTTGTAAATATCACTTTTTTGAAATTTCTTCCCAGTATACAGGGTGTGTCAGGTTTCGCAAAATGCAATTTTAAATTTTTTTTTTAAATGGCATCCTACCAATTTTATTGCTACGATCGATAGTTCATTAAGTGTTCTTTCATTTTTGTTAAGCATTCCCTATACCTAAGTCCATTAGTTTCTGAGATATTTTTAATTTTCTTCAAATTTTATGAATGTTTTTAATTTACATAACTAAAAATAGCTTACTATTGAAAAGTATTATAAAACAATTAATACATTTTGATTAACAATCAACTACACTTATCCAATAACAATTTTCACTAAAAATATAACAACCTACAATAATACGCTATCAACAGAATTCTGCCAGATTAACAATATGCATTTTATAGAAAATGTTCAAACAGGATATCAGGCAGGCTTTGAAAAAAATAACAATTACAATCAAAATGTCATTTAGGTTTATTAATTGTAGTGTGTTGTCATTTAACACGTTATCAGTTCTGTTTTAAATGTAATCTTTGAAGGAGTTTTATAAATGAATTTTACAGTGTAAGAACAAATAAATATGATTTGGATATTGGGAGCAAGTTTAAAAAATTTCCTACTTGCATCAAGAATATACCAAGAGAGATATCCTGTTAAATGACAACACACTGCAATTAATAAACCTAAATGACACTTGACATGTAATAGTTATTATTTTCAAAGTCTGCCTGATTTCCTGCTTGAACATTTTCTATAAAATGCATATTGTTGATCTGGCAGAATTCTGTTGATAGCGTATTATTGTAGGTTGTTATATCTTTAGTGAAAATTGTTATTGGATAAGTGTAGTTGATTGTTAATCAAAATGTATTAATTGTTTTATAATATTTTTCAATAGTAAGCTATTTTTAGTTATGTAAATTAAAAACATTCATAAAATTTGAAGAAAATCAAAAATATCTCAGAAACTAATGGACTTAGGTATAGGGAATGCTTAACAAAAATGAAAGAACACTTAATGAACTATCGATCGTAGCAATAAAATTGGTAGGGTGCCATTTAAAAAAAATATTTAAAATTGCATTTTGCGAAACCTGACACACCCTGTATACTGGGAAGAAATTTCAAAAAAGTGATATTTACAAATATACTATGGTATATGTTAAAATTTTCTACATCTTGAAAATTGACATAAGTTGTGTAGTAGTGCAGTGGCAATGTATCTAATCGGGGTCCTTTTCTAAAACAGTTGAATATCTCAAAACTAAAAGGAATAGACAAATACAATTTGATATCAAATTAAAGCTCTTTTTATGGGCTTTCCAAAAATGTAATAATATATTGGGTGTTCTATTTAAAAAAATATAAGTTTAATATGCCCTGGAATTATGAAACACCCTGTATGCTTCCAAATATTTTTAAAATGTGCACTTTAGGCATGCCTAATATACCTCCAAATTTGGTTTACGTAGCTTTTATATTAACGGAGTTATCGACCGTTGCCACACTAAAAACTCACCCTGTATATATATATATATATCAATAAGAAGTGCAGTAACGGGTTTATAGGTCTACGTTCATAAAGGTAAAATTAAAAACTCTTTGTTCTTTACCAAGCTATCGATTTAATTTTAAATCTTCCTCAGGGTGCTACAAAATTATAAACATCCATGTCAACATTCAAATAAAATACATTAACTTACAAAAACTGGAGTGTAAAATAGTAACTACATTGAAACATACTAGGTTAACATTCTTAGCACTAAATAAACAAACTAACAGATTAAAATTGTAACTTCACATGGTAATATGTTTGACCAGGTATGCAAACCTAATTAAGTGACAGGTGTTGGTAGAACCTGATTTCAATACTTACAGAAATTATTGCATAAAATTCAACTTAGTGTCTCTTTCTTTCTGTTGATATTACTTAGTTTTAAAATATAAGAATAAATCACACTTAGATTGTTAGTATCAGATTTGAAGTTCAAAACGTTGTTGTTATTATTAATGTGCACCATTTCAAGAAAAGGTCTACCTTTGTAATTAACTTCCCTATCTAAAATTTTTACTTTATTAAAATCCGGCAAATGATTTGATTTTTTACATGGCAAGATAAAGCGCACGAATCTTTTTGATTTTACAATCACTCCTATGCTGAACAATCCTGGAACGTAACCACTGTGAAGATTGTCCAATGTAGATCTTATCACAATTACTGCATGGAATAGAGTATATGACGTTAGAACTACTCAGCATAGGAGTCTCATCTTTAATGGCAGAAAATAATTGATTTATAGTAACAGGGTTGTATTTTGAAATTATGATGGAGTCATTCCGTAGGACGTTAAGTAATTTTAATGTTAAATTTTAATCATCGGTAGTTTCTTAAAACCAATTTCTGTTACAGGTGTCAAATCAGTTTTTGTTTTTATTATTATAGTTGTTCCCGAAAATAAGTTTCTTAGTCAGATTTTTGGAAAGCCATTGTTTATCGCAATTTCTGTTAACAAGTTAAAATTTTAAGACGTAAAGAAGGATGTGAAATTTTAAGAATTCTATTTTAAACCTAAAATGGTATTCACCTTTTGACTGAGGCTGTGGTTAGAAAAAAGTTTATGTATCTATCTGAACTTGTCGTTTTCTGTACCAATCTAACATAATTATGTTGTCTGTATTCTAATTAATTTCATGTCCAAAAGGATTGTACATTCATGCTCTCTTGCCAGAGTAAACTGTATGTGTTTGTTAAAGCTGTTAAAGATTTTAAAACCTCATTTATTTGATTTTCAGGTACAGCACAAATCACATCATCCACATACTTTTTATAAAAGCTGGAGGCGTGGGTAATTGTGGAATAACCTCGTCAAATAGATAATCCATTATTATTGTGGCAACTATGGGACTGAGTGGTGAACCCATAAGTGCTCCGAATATTTGTAAATAAAATTTCTTGTCAAAAGTGAAATAAGTGTGATTAAAAATAAAACTTAGGGTTTCAGTAAACAATTCTAAAGAAAATTCACAATGGTCTCGTATAATTTCCCACTTGTCTGTAATTATTTTTAATGCCAATTTTAAAGGGATGTTGGTAAACAAGGAAATGACATCTAGTGATATTAAAACGAAACCATCAGGAATATGATAATTTTGAAATCCCGTTGCAAAAGTAAACGAATCTGTAGTATTATAATTATTTTTATTACTAAACGATTTAGTAAGAATATCCGCAACAAAAGCAGATAGTTTATACGTAGGTGAATTAATCGAAGAGACAATCGGTCTTAGGGGAACTTCGCTCTTATGAATTTTAGGCAATCCATATAGCTTGGGAGTCGTTGCGTTGGTAATACATAGTTTCTTTTTGGTGTCTAGATTAATGCAATTATGTTTATATAACCTATTGATTAACTCATTATTTTTCTTCTGTGTAGTAAAAGTAGGATCTGTTTTTAACAGTTTATAAACCGTAGTGTCGTTGACAAGTGCTGTGCCTTTTTTGACGTAATCCGTTTTATACATTGTTACAGTAACCGAACCTTTGTCCGAATTTGTTATTAGGATATCCGGATGATTTATTAAAAATTGCTTCGTTTTATTAAACAGCTGTGTTAGTGTTGATTGTTTTTGATTACTTCTTAGATAATTGGTAATTATGTTTGTAACACGAGCACGTTGTAGTTCTCTGTCTTCTTGTGAGAAAACTGCCAAAATTGATTCTATGTCTACTAGTAACTTGTTAATGTTTAAATTCTGAGGGGTAGTCGATAAGCCGAATTTAGGACCTAAAGACAGAAAATTCGCAATCTCTTCTGGAATGACTTCATTAGTTAAATTGTGTAACCATTTGCTGTTATCTTTAAACATTTTACTTTTTATTATCTTACATTTTAAAGCATGAAACTTTTTTATATTTCTGTCTCTTACTAGAGTAAACCTCCTCTTGAAAGATGTATTAGTTCTATTGGAAAATTCTGTAAAAATTATTTCTGATAGTGTATTGGCTAACGCATTTTTTACAGTATTAATTGATTTCTTAATTTGTTCTATTTCGGCAATAGTGATTTTAATTTCAAAGCCTAGCACTACGTTTCTTATTTTATCATTAAAATTGCTAATCTTCCTTTGCAGATTTTATCAGTCGTTTCCATAAGATTTACTAAATTATTCGTGTTCTGCGTAATGTGATTCGGAAAAGATTGAATTTTCTACATTTTAACAGGAAGTATCTTCTGTTGACTTTAGAAGCTAGTTTGGTATTTAGTGATGCCCATAATTTTAGCTGTTTGGTTGTATCAGCTCCATAAATCGTTGTTATTTCTTGATAGAAACCCATCTGTTGATATTATTATGTGTAACGACCTTTAATTATTATCAATAAGAAGTGCAGTAACGGGTTTATAGGTCTACGTTCATAAAGGTAAAATTAAAACTCTTTGTTCTTTACCAAGCTTTCGATTTAATTTTAAATCTTCCTCAGGGTGCTACAAAATTATAAACATCCATGTCAACATTCAAATAAAATACATTAACTTACAAAAACTGGAGTGTAAAATAGTAACTACATTGAAACATACTAGGTTAACATTCTTAGCACTAAATAAACAAACTAACAGATTAAAATTGTAACTTCACATGGTAATATGTTTGACCAGGTATGCAAACCTAATTAAGTGACAGGTGTTGGTAGAACCTGATTTCAATACTTACAGAAATTATTGCATAAAATTCAACTTAGTGTCTCTTTCTTTCTGTTGATATTACTTAGTTTTAAAATATAAGAATAAATCACACTTAGATTGTTAGTATCAGATTTGAAGTTCAAAACGTTGTTGTTATTATTAATGTGCACCATTTCAAGAAAAAGTCTACCTTTGTAATTAACTTCCCTATCTAAAATTTTTAATTTATTAAAATCCGGCAAATGATTTGATTTTTTTACATGGCAAGATAAAGCGCACGAATCTTTTTTGATTTTACAGTCACTCCTATGCTGAACAATCCTGGAACGTAACCACTGTGAAGATTGTCCAATGTAGATCTTATCACAATTACTGCATGGAATAGAGTATATATATATATATATATAAAATGCTGTGGAACCACCAAAATTCGGGTCCGTTGACTTTCTTCTGATAATCGCCTTTTTACTCTTTCCGCCTCGGCTGCTCACCTAGTTAAAACTTTTATCCTCATTCATAAAAAAAAACAAACACATTCCTACCACAAACATCAACGTTAACTTTATTTACATCAATATTCATAATACATTAAAATTTCAAAATTAAATTTCAGCATAAATATCAGTATCATAAAATTTCAAGTTTAAATTTGTCATCATTTTAATATGCATCCAGAATTAAAGTCCTGGTAGGATGCATACTAATTAAGTTACAATATGTGCAGACCTAAGTCTGAATAAAAGGGAGCATCTCCCACCCCTTGACGTTAATTAAACAGGTTAGTCTAATTGAGCTCAAAGACAGACCCAAATTTTCATCATAATCAAGAACATAAACTGCTAAATACTCCTTTCTACTTAAACAAGAAAATTTCACCTTAAAATTAAAAATTTTTGTTTATACAAATTCACTACTGTTCTTTTTTTTATCAAACAAATTATAAAGATATTTAACACACACCAAAACATCAAAGCTCGAACAAAATTGTATAATTTACCTGAAGGTTACTGCACTAGTGGCTTCAAAGTACATCGACCTTTCTAATTTCACCATTCCAACTGGGTTATGTGTTTACGTCCTCAGATTCTGACCGCTTTTAAAGTTTTTCTACACCACCATTCATCTAAAATAGTTTCAGGGCTTTTCAGGAACTCATCTATGTATATCTAAATCTTGTTTTGTGGATCCAATCACGTTTACGAATAACATTTGAGTACTCACTCCCGAAAAATAGCAAAGCAATTGATAATTCGTTCACGCTATACAAAGCTGCATACTTAAATGTATTTATTTATCGCTACTAATTTAGATAATTGGTACAGTAATACCCGCAAATATAACTAGACTTTATTACCTTATCTATTTTTTCTAAGTGCACTAAAGCATAATAACTTGTATCGTAGCACGTATTCTGCTTGAAGTATGGTATAACAGCCAAAAATAAAGAGCAAACTGTTTTAAAGTATTGAATAAATATCGAAAGTCTAAGAGAGCGAAACTCCTATCAACACGGGTTTATATAATAGCGCGCTTGCACGTCGGATTTGTCCCGCAACTGCCAGTTTTCAAAATTTCGCATTCTATGTTCCCTTTTCGACAGTCCGGCACAGCAATTCTACTAAATTTTTGCACTCATGCCAGTTAAATCTAAGAAATTTTCACACGACACGCAACGCGTCTGCAAACAACTAATTAATTTTATACAGAAATCGTTGTTTTCACCTCTCATATCTGCATCTTATTTTCACCAATCGTAAACCTCGTGACGTTGCTCAAATCCCGCCTTTTATTATCTCTATCTCTGTTTTATCTGTTTTATCCGTCTCTTTCTACCCTGACCTGAATGGTACAAATCGATATTCTTTACTATCGGTTATTTGAAATCCACGCGGACTCGCGACGTGACTTACTTGAGTTAAATAACCCCTTATCTAGCCTTTCCCGTTAATATAAGCTACGGTTTATCCGACCGTTTCCAATATACGTAGAATCTGCATGTTTATCTAATCAAATTTATTAAGACTTTGATATTTAAAAATACGCAGGTGTTCAATCGTAATACTTCCACGATTTGGATATTCTACGTATTTTATCCTTCTTGATAGATTTGTATGCTAGCAACGCGTCTCATATTTGGTATTATTGGGTTTTTAAAAGCTTTTATGCATATTATGTATTACTAATGGTTCAATTAACTCCAATTAAAATAATAATGAATGGCATTGACTTCTACCCTTTAATTTTTAGCGAATACTAATTAAATATTAATTATTATTTGTACACTTTGTTTAATGCCCCTTACTTAAAATTTGAATTAATTGATATAAATTTCGCACGTAAATTCTATTTGTTTCTGACTTGGAACAATTAAATTAAATACACGTTGAGCATTTTAATTCTGCTTCTTTTTATAGAAAGCGTCTAGTGAATAATTTAAATCCCTTATTTCTAATGAAACGATTAAATTTTTATGCTCCACGGTTTTAATAACGTATTATCTAATAAAATTCTATACAAACCTTACATTCTAATTGAATGATTTAAATCTTCACACTAGGCATTTTAATTAAGTGTACTTTTTCCCAAAGCTTACTTATACACGGTGATTAAAATTATTTGATGTAATTAATTAATTTTTTACCCTGGTCTAAATATGAGTATTTTCCCCCTATTTGAATACATATAATCCCACTTATTTGAATTCAAATACGAAACATCAAGACTGCTAAAAAAATTACAAAAAAAAATTGTTTATCTCACTCTACCCTTATCTTTCTAACTTACCTAACTTATATCCTAAAAATATTTACACCTATCCTATATCCCTATCCTATTCCTAACTCTCACCTAATCTTATAAACTGAAATTATCCTTAACTTCATCCTACTTATCCATCTAATCCTATATACATCCTATATACCTATCCTATTCCTAACCTTTAACTATTCTTCACTATACTCACTTCCCCCTACCTAATCCTATGTACCTACCCTATTCTTATTCTATTCCTAACTCTCCACTAATCTTATAAGAAATATCTACACTTAATCTATCTTATTTTCTTCCTACATTTAATTTTCCTTCTCATCCTATATACCTATTTCTAACTATCTCCCATATTTATCTTATATTTAGCTTTATTTTCTATAAACACTTACTTCTACTCTTCTATATACACCTATTTCTATCCCTATATTTTGTTCATTTAATCTTCATTTCTTATTTAAATCTGACCCTTTTCTTGATCCTCCAAGTCTTTCTTCTCACCATCCTAATACTCTTCATCCCTATTTCTCCTCCTTCTATATTTATACTTATCATCCCTATTATCTCACATACAATAAACTTATCATCCCTATTATCCTGACTCTTAAATATTGCTTCTTCTTTAGTCCCTACACTTGTCTGTTTCTCATTTATTATTGTTTCCTTTTCTGCCGACAAACCAAACGATACCACCTTACAATTATAGATTTTTCCCTCTAAGGAAAATCCTGTGTATCTTCTAGAATCCTTGTGTAATGGAATCAGCCAGAATGAATTCCTTAAACCTAATTTACTAAAAACAAACTTGCCACTTAACCTTGTCAAAGGTTTATTTAATTCTGCCTTCACCTGCTCTCGATATGCTGCTCTTGCTTCTACCTCCACTAATTCTGCATGTTTTTGTAATAAAGTTTGAACATCTACTATCCTATCCTCTGGACATCTTATTGTGTTGATCTGTTTACCTTCATCATCCTCTACCTCTGCTACATTAATACTCAACCCCGTGTCATCCTCTGTGACTTCATAACTGCCCTTCCATGGCACTACCCTATCCTTAATCCTTACTATCTTCCTTTCCATATCTATCAAAACCTCTAACTGCATCATACAGTCAACACCTAAAATGCTCTGAAATTTCAGTCCAGGTACAATTACAAACTCCTGTTCACAGCTTAAACCTCCTATATTTATCCTAAGCACCACAACACTATTTACTACAGCAAACTTCTTTTTATTTGGAGCTACTAAATGGCTACGCTTTATAGGCATAATTCTATCACAAACCTTATCCCTAATTTTGCTGACGAATTCCTCCGATATTAAAATCGCCTCTGCCCCCGTATCAAGTAATACTTCTACATTATTCTCAAAAATTCCTATATTAATAATTGGCAAACATAATTTTTCTACAGTTTCTGGCTGTACTTCCTCCTCAATTTTGAAAAATTCACGTGGATGTTCAGACACATTTACACTGAAATCTAGTGGTCTGTCGCGTTCTAAAAATCCTGTCTCGTCCTGTTTTCTGTGCTTGGTCCTGGTTGTCCTTCTACAACCTGTGCGTACGTCCTCCTCGTATTCATATCCGTATCCCTGTCTCTATTTGGCGTGCTCGTCACAGTCCTGTTTACTTCCGGTAAACTGTTCTGTCTCGTGTAACTAGGTCTTGGCGTCGGTCCCCTAGTCGCACTATTGGTTCTGTATTCCTGTCCTCGTCGTTCCCAATTCGGTCAAAAATTTCTGCTATAGTCAGGCCGTCTCGGAAAATTCTGTGTCCTGTTGTCAAACCTAACCGTGTTAATGTTTCGTTCACGTATCTCTCTTGTCCGTCCTACACATACATCGTCATATCTCTGTAAATATTCTAAAAATGTCTCCCGTTCTGTGATGTTTTGTAAGGCCACGTGTTGTCTGATTTCCAGTTCAAAATGTCGTGATAGGTACTTGATTATTTGTCTGTCCGTCAATGGTGGATTAAGTTGTTTGGCCACACTGTATTTGCGGATGGCATATTGCTTCCTAGAACCTGCAAACTCTCCCTTAAATTTTCCTGTAATAAAGTCGTCCCTAATCTGATCCTGTTTGTGATCACTCCAGTAATGTTGTAAAAATTTGTTTTCAAAGTCCTGATATGTGTCTATGTCCTGTCCTACTAAATTGTACTATGCTTCCGCATTGTCTTCCAATAAAGCCTTTATCGTATTGAGTTTAGTCTGTTCGTCAAATAAGTTTCCCACTAGATTTCTTACGCTATTAATAAAAATTTGTGGATTTACCCTGTTATCGCGATAAAATTTCATATGTTGGTCTAACGATACGCCACCTGTATAAAATCTGGGACCATCCCTCGTTAAACTTGACATGTTGTATTTGATACTACTAACTTCGCGTTCTACCCTGCCTAACTGATCCCTACATGAGTCCGTTACTTCAGTCATTTTTATATTTATTTCTTCTTCACAAAAAATGCGTACTTCGGACATTAAATGTCCCATTTCCTGTCGAAGACCTGTAATGTTTTTCTCATTTCTATCAACCCTACTTTCTACTTTCCCCATTTTCACAGTAAGACTATTTTTAAATTCTGTAAATTCTCTCGTCGATTTTTCTATTTTATCCCCTAATTCCTGATTTAATTGGTGAAATTTCTTATTCGATTCTTCCCTAGCTCTATTAGATTCATCGCTTAGCTGTTCTAATTTTCGGTTGGACTCCTCCCTCGCTAATCGCATTTCCTCTAACATTCTCATCATTAACTCATTTCCTTGATCCCTGAATCCGTCCTCGACTGATCTCTACTGCCTCCAGCTTCTTCCATTTTCGAATTTTTTTCACACAATGCACTATCGTCACTTCCAATTTCTACTCCTTGACTTCTTAACCACTCCTTTCTCTGCATACGTTCTAATCACTCACACACACTCTAAAATACTCTTAAATTTATACACAAACAGAAACTCTCTCTCTCAGATCGCCGGTTTCCTGGAATAAAATCACAAAAATTTTATTTGGAACTCGAGCCTCACTTTTGGGTCGCCATAATTGTGCTGTGAAACCTACAAAAAAGCCTCACCAGAGTAAAAAAAAATATTCGAGCCTCTTGAATTGGGCACCAAGATTTGCTGTAATTCTCGCCCTGTTGAATCTTTTCTGATAGTCGCCTTTCCGCCTCGGCTGCTCACCTAGTTAAAACTTTCATCCTCATTCATAAAAAAAAACACATTCCTACCACAAACATTAACGTTAATTCTATTTACATCATTATTCATAATACATTAAAATTTCAAAATTAAATTTCAGCATAAATATCAGTATCATAAAATTTCAAGTTTAAATTTGTCATCATTTTAATATGCATCCAGAATTAAAGTCCTGGTAGGATGCATACTAATTAAGTTACAATATGTGCAGACCTAAGTCTGAATAAAAGGGAGCATCTCCCACCCCTTGACGCTAATTAAACAGGTTACTCTAATTGAGCTCAAAGACAGACCCAAATTTTCATCATAATCAAGAACATAAACTGCTAAATACTCCTTTCTACTTAAACAAGAAAATTTCACCTTAAAATTAAAAATTTTTGTTTATACAAATTCACTACTGTTCATTTTTTTTTATCAAACAAATTATAAAGATATTTAACACTCACCAAAACATCAAAGCTCGAACAAAATTGTATAATTTACCTGAAGGTTACTGCACTAGTGGCTTCAAAGTACATCGACCTTTCTAATTTCACCATTCCAACTGGGTTATGTGTTTACGTCCTCAGATTCTGACCGCTTTTAAAATTTTTCTACACCACCATTCATCTAAAATAGTTTCAGTGCTTTTCAGGAACTTATCTATGTATATCTAAATCTTGTTTTGTGGATCCAATCACGTTTACTAATAACATTTGATTACTCACTCCCGAAAAATAGCAAAGCAATTGATAATTCGTTCACGCTATACAAAGCTGCATACTTAAATGTATTTATTTATCGCTACTGATTTAGATAATTGGTACAATAATAACCGCAAATATAACTAGACTTTATTACCTTATCTATCTTTTCTAAGTGCACTAAAGCATAATAACTTGTATCGTAGCACGTATTCTGCTTGAAGTATGGTATATCAGCCAAAAATAAAGAGCAAACTGTTTTAAAGTATTGAATAAAAATCGAAAATCTAAGAGAGCGAAACTCCTATCAACACGGGTTTATATAATAGCGCGCTTGCACGTCGGATTTGTCCCGCAACGGCCAGTTTTCAGAATTTCGCATTCTATGTTCCCTTTTCGACAGTCCGGCACAGCGATTCTACTAAATTTTTACACTCATGCCAGTTAAATCTAAGAAATTTTCACACGACACGCAACGCGTCTGCAAACAACTAATTAATTTTTTTACAGAAATCGTTGTTTCCACCTCTCATATCTGCATCTTATTTTCACCAATCGTAAACCTCGTGACGTTGCTCAAATCCCGCCTTTTATTATCTCTATCTCTGTTTTATCTGTTTTATCCGTCTCTTTCTACCCTGACCTGAGTGGTACAAATCGATATTCTTTACTATCGGTTATTTGAAATCCACGTGGACTCGCGACGTGACTTACTTGAGTTAAATAACCCCTTATCTAGCCTTTCCCGTTAATATAAGCTACGGTTTATCCGACCGTTTCCAATATACGTAGAATCTGCATGTTTATCTATTCAAATTTATTAGAACTTTGATATTTAAAAATACACAGGTGTTCAATCGTAATACTTCTACGATTTGGATATTTTATGTATTTTAACCTTCTTGATAGATTTGTATGCTAGCAACGCGTCTCATATTTGGTATTATTGCGTTTTTAAAAGCTTTTATGAATATTATGTATTACTAATGGTTCAATTAACTCTAATTAAAATAATAATGAATGGCATTGACTTCTACCCTTTAATTTTTAGCGAATACTAATTAAATATTAATTATTATTTGTACACTTTGTTTAATACCAGTTACTTAAAAATTGAATTAATTGATATAAATTTCGCACGTAATTTCTATTTGTTTCTGACTTGGAACAATTAAATTAAATACACGTTGAGCATTTTAATTCTGCTTCTTTTTATAGAAAGCGTCTAGTGAATAATTTAAATCCCTTATTTTTAATGAAACGATTAAATTTTTATGCTCCACGGTTTTAATAACGTATTATCTAATAAAATTCTATACAAACCCTACATTCTAATTGAATGATTTAAATCTTCACACTAGGCATTTTAATTAAGCGTACTTTTTCTCAAAGCTTCCTTATACACGGTGATTAAAATTATTTGATGTAATTAATTAATTTTTTACCCTGGTCTAAATATGAGTAATATATATAAATATTATAAGTAGTTTTTTACACAAGGTAAGTTGATAAATACTAACGTATTGCAATTAATAAGATGAAATAATAACCTAGACTTTTTAAGTAAAGCCAAAATGATCATTTCAAATTAAGCTAGTAATTGAAAGAAGGAAAATATAAGGCCTTGGACAGGATTTATAGCCGTGATTTTGAGCGTTGCTTCCTGTCTATATCATAAGTCAAAAACTTGACAATTTCTGATATGATTGACAAAAATGCTAAACGTAATTGAAATTTAGGTTTATATATGGTACTGTACACGATTTAGATTTGTAAATTTCCCAATTATAGCTATCGGCCTCGGTAGCGTAATTGGTAAACGCACAGTTCCGGCAAAACTGAGATGCAGGTTCAAATCCTGTCCAAGGCCTTATATTTTCCTTCTTTCAATTACTAGCTCGATTTGAAATGATCATTTGGGCTTTACTTAAAAAGTCTAGGTTATTATATATATATATATATATATATATATATATATATATATATATATATTGTTACGTGTACTTTTTCTCATAATTCCATTTATTATTAATTATTCATTATCTTATCACAAAATATTAGATTAGAAACCACTTATAGGAAGTCTCACACATAAGCTACCAATAAGTACAACCTCATCAGTATTAGAAAGCAACCACGCACAGGAGTCAAACGCTAATCAGTTTCAAGAATAGATTTAACGAGAACAACGGTTCTCACATGGGCGTGTTTTATACAGGAAGCACAACCTAATAACTAGGGCCGACGAGTCCTTATCAATCACTTTTCAACAAACACTTTTTACTTTGACTTTCGACTTTTAACATGTACTTCGTATCAATAGACCTTCAAGAGTGACAATGAGTTTGGTCAACAAAAAAGTCTTCGGCGCGTTACTGTAGTTGGTTGGTCGCCTCAGACTGAAAAGAATAATGTAAGTTTTATTTGTAAACATAAATAATTATTACGCTGGGTTACAATAATAATTATGCTTTGACTAATTAGCTTTAAACGTTAGGAAACAAAATGATTTTAACTAATTATAATTTAAACCTGTGAAACAATGAATCCATGCTTGGCTTTATTAAACGCTTAAATAAGAATTTTAATTTCATCATCATCATTAGGTCTTCAGTCCTAGAACTGGTTAGACGCGTACCATCATTGTTCCCTATTCTGAACTAACCTACAGATTTCCCTGAAATATGCACAGTTTGCATCTATAACTGTCTGATCTAGGTCTACATCTACCTCTTTTTTCCTATCTCTGCTTGTAATATATCACATACTATTCCCCAAAAATGCCTTAGAACGTATTCCGCCCTACAATATCTCTTTTTCCCCAGATATCCTTGTTCCCATACTATTTCTGTAACTTATTTGTTATTATCTTTGTCTGTCCATGCTATCGTCCTCATACATCTGGAGCATTTCAAAAGACTGCTACCGTTTTTGTGTCTGCATTTCAGCCAACATTTTTTAACATGTTTCTATTTATACAATTGAGAGGATGGTTATTAAAGATTTGTGCGATTGCATTATTGAAAGGCTTAAGTAGTCGTTTTTTTTATATTTATTTTGAGGGGGAAAATTTATTATGATTTAAGTTACCTCTTTGGTAGATTTTAACATGGTTTTGAGGCGACTCTATGGCGGGTTTACACTTGTCAGATACCACTGTTGTTCTATGAAGATTGTATATGGATCTGAGGCGACCCTATGGCGGGTTTACACTTGTCAGATACCACTGTTGTTCTATGAAGATTGTATATGGATCTGAGGCGACCCTATGGCGGGTTTACACTTGTCAGATACCAATACTGTTCAACGGAGATTGTATATGGTTTTGAGGTAACCTTATTGTGGATTTATACTTGTCAGATACCAATGCTGTTTTACAAGGATTGTTAGTATGCTTATTTTTATGTAATTAGTTATTTTATGTATAAATAGAAATCATGTATGTAGGCTGTATTTCATGTTAATATTGCAAGGAAAACCCAGGAAAAACTTGCAATGCTACCTAGATATTGTGGGTAGTTGATTTTCATTTGTTATTTCTTTTAGTAATGGAATCCATTGTTTACTGAAAGTCACGGATTCGTTTGCAACGCAGTTATTTTTATGTAGGGTTATATAGGCAGCTTCTTTGATTTTGCGTTTTTGGTGGTTTTCTTCTTTTTCTTCTTTTCTTCTTTTCAGGGAGTGTGTGTATTCAGCTCGTTCCCTTTCTATTGTTTTCTAATTTTATACCCTATTTTACCGAGATTCAGTGAAGGAGGTTAAGCAACCTGTGGCTACCAAGATCCCTCAACACTTAGACATTTGCCGAAATAATGGTTTTCTAGTAAATCCTTTCACACACTTAACATTATTCGAGAATATTGCCCAACCAATTCTTGTAGTTACTTATAATAATCATCATGTTTACGCACAGTTATCTTTTCGTCATTAGTTTATCCATCTTGGGATTGGTTAGATGCGTACCTCCATTGATTTCTATTCTGGGCTAGCCTACACATCTCCCTGAAACCTCTACAGCCTACATCTTTTACTATCTGTGTGCAGTAGTCTAATCTAGGTCTGCCTCTTCTTCTCTTTTTTCCTATCTCTGCTTCTAAAATATTCCGCACTATTCCCTCATGCCGTAGTATGTGGCCTATCATCCTATCTCTCCTGTTTTTTACCGTTTTCCACATATTTCTTTCTTCCCCTACCATTTTTAGTACCTCTTCGTTCTTAACTTTGTCTGTCCATGATATCTTCGTCATACGCCTGTAACACCACATTTCAAAGGCTTCTACCTTTTTCTTGTCCGCTTCTCCTACTGTCCAGGCTTCACAGCCGTACAGTGTTGTGCTCCACACATATGTTTTAAGCAATCTTTTCCTTGTTTCTATGTTTGTGGTCTTTGAGCACAATAGTTGCTTTTTCTTGTTAAATGTAGCACGACTTTGTGCTAATCTTTGTTTTATATCTTTTGTGCTTTTCCCATCTTGCGTTATTTGGCTTCCTAGGTAGCAGAAATCCTTAACCTCTTGTAAGTTCGTGTTAAATACTTGTATTCTTGTTTTTGATTTATTTTCCCCACCTTTGCAAACTAGAACTTTAGTTTTAGTTTTGTTAATTTTCATACCGTATCTCTCTGTTAGAACCGTTTCCATTTCATTAAGAGCTGCTTCTAACTCTTCTTTGCTAGATGCTAATATCGCTATATCATCTGCAAATCTAAGCATATCAATTTTTTGTCCCTGCATAGTAATTCCAAATGTCTTTCTGCATTTGACAGTATTCATTGCCTCTTCTATGTACAAGTTAAAAATCAATGGGGATAGGGCACATCCCTGTCTCACCCCTTTCCTAATGTTTACTTCTCTACGTTCCTGCTCTAATTCTATTACTGCTGTTTGCTCTTTGTATAAGCTATGTACTATTCGTTTATCCCTATAACTCATTCCAATCTTTTTGAGTATTTCAAACATTTTTTTCCAATTTACATTGTCGAATGCTTTTTCCAGATCTACAAACCCTATATACATGCTTTCCCTTTTTCTATTGTTTTCTCCATTATCACTCTCAGAGCTAAAATAGCCTCTCGTGTTCCCCTGTTTCGCCTAAACCCAAATTGGTCTTCTCCTAGTATTTCTTCAGCTCGTTTTTCCATTCGTCTTTGCACAATTCTAGTTAATATTTTGACACGTGTGCTGTCAAACTTATTGTTCTAAAATTTTCACATCTATCCGCGCCTTTCTTTTTGGTATAGTTACTATGATGCTACGTTTGAAATCTTTGGGTATCTCGCCTGTCTCATATATATAGCTTACAAGTTGGAAGAGACGTTCTGTTACTGCTTGTCCAGCGGCTTTTAGAGTTTCTGCTTGTACCTTATCTGTACCCGGCGCCTTACCATTTTCAGATTCTTTAATGCTAATTCAAACTCGTCTCGAAGTATAGGATATCCCAAGTCATCATTTTCAATGTCTGATTCCTGTTCTAATGCAGTTAGTTCCTCTCCTGCATATAAATTCCTATATATTCTTGCCATCTACTCACTTTCTCTACGTTTTCTATAATGACGTTTCCTTGTGCGTCCCTTATATTTTTGCTATACGGTTTTATATCCTAAAATTCATTCTAATTAATTTGTATGCTTCGTCTGTCTTTCCTATTTCCATCTTAGTTTGTACTTCTTTGCACTTTTCATCAATCCATTGTTCTTTAGCTTTCCTGCATTTTCGAATAATTTCCCATTTTATGGCTTTGTATCTCTGTTTTCCTGTTTCGTCTGATTTATTTTTGTATTTTCGTCTTTCTTCTATTAAACTCACGATATGCTTTGTTATCCATGGTTTCTTATTTTCTTTTTGTGTATACCCCAAAATATCTCTGGCCGTCATGTCTAGGCTGGATTTAATGTTATTCCATTCTGTTTCTACTTCCTTATTATCAGATATTTTCCCGATATCATTCAGTAATTCATTTGACTTTTTTTCGAATCTTACTTGAATATCTTTGTCTTTTAGTTTCTCTAAGTCCAAGTGCCTTTTTCCGTTCCTCTTTTTCAGATTTTTAAATTTAAGTGCGGCTTTTATAATTACGATGTTGTGTTCAGTATCTATATCTGCTTCTGGGTAGCTTCTGCAGTCTTTTACTTGATTCCTAAACCGTTGTCTAACAAGAATGTAATCTATTTGATATCGTCTTATATCTCCTGGCATCTTCCACGTATATCGTCTTCTAGCATGATGTTGAAATAATGTGTTTGTGATGATTAAATTGTTCTTGTCGCAAAATTCTACCAGCCTATTTCCCCTGTCGTTTCTCGTGCCTAAACCAAATAAACCTACTACCGCTCCTTCCCTACCCTCACCTACCACAGCATTAAAATCCCCCGTAATTATTAAATTTTCATGTCCTTTTACGTATCTTAATATGTCTTCGATATCTTTGTAGATGGCTTCTACCTCTTCGTCACTGTAGCTAGAGGTGGGCATGTATACTTGTATTATTACTGTGTTTACCGGTTTAGATTCTAATCTAACCATGAGTACTCTTTCGTTCTTTTGTAAGTAATTTTCCACACAGTGTCCTATCTTTTTCCGCATAACTATCCCCACACCCAAATTTCCGTCCTCTGCTCCTGTATGAATTACCCTGAAGTCTCCACTCCAAAAATCCCCGCCTCTGGCCACCGAACTTCGCTGATCCCTACTATGACTAGTGATAACCTATTCATTTCGATTTTAGGTTCTCTAGCTTACCTACTTGCTTCATACTTCTAACATTCCACGCTCCGACTCGCAGAATGTTCCCACTATATTTCTTACACCATTAATAAAAATTTGTGGATTTACCCTGTTATCGCCATAAAATTTCATATGTTGGTCCAATCATACGCCACCTGTATAAAATCTGGGACCATCCCCCGTTAAACTTGACATGTTGTATTTGATACTACTAACCTCGCGTTCTACCCTGCCTAACTGATCCCTACATGAGTCCGTTACTTCAGTCATTTTTATATTTATCTCTTCTTCACAAAAAATACGTACTTCGGACCTTAAATGTCCCATTTTCTGTCGAAGACCTGTAATGTTTTTTTTATTTCTATCAACCCTACTTTCTACTTCCCCCATTTTCACAGTAAGACTATTTTTAAATTCTGTAAATTCTCTCGTCGATTTTTCTATTTTATCCCCTAATTCCTGAATTAGTTGGTCAAATTTCTTATTCGATTCTTCCCTAGCTCTATTAGATTCATCGCTTAGCTGTTCTAATTTTCTATTGGATTCCTCCCTAGCTAATCGCATTTCCTCTAACATTCTCATCATTAGCTCATTTCCTGTTTCTCCTGACTCCGTCTTAGACTGATCCCTACTACCTCCTGCTTCTTCCTCCATTTCTGCTTCTGTCGTCTTAAATAAAGCACTATCACTGCTTCCTATTTCCACCCCTTGACTTCGAAGCCACTCTTTTCTCTGCATACGTCACACTTTTCACCCCCACACACGCCTACACACTTCTTTCACACACCTTCAAAAAATATTCACACTCAGCTCTTAATTTCAGGGTCGTCAGTTTCCTGAAACAGTTACACACTATCTGAAATTCGAGCCCTCACGTTCGGGTCGCCAAGATTTTGTGACACCCACAAAAAAAAACTCACCAGAGTAAAAAAAAACACTCGAGCCCCAACGTTGGGCCGTCCAGATTGCTGTGATTCGCTTCGGATAATCGCATCTTTACTCTCTCCGCCTCGGCTGCTCACCTAGTTAAAACTTTCATCCTCGTTCATAAAAAAAAAACATTCCTACCACAAACATCAACGTTAACTCTATTTACATCAATAATCATAATACATTAAAATTTCAAAATTAAATTTCAGCATAAATTTCAGCATCATAAATATTTCAAGTTAAAATTTGTCATCATTTTAATTTGCATCCAGAATTAGAGTCCTTGTAGGATGTATACTAATTAAATTAACAATATGTGCAGACCTAAGTTTGAATAAAAGGGAGCATCTCCCACCCTTTTGCGTTAATTTAACAGGTTAGTCTAATTGAGCTCAAAGACAGACCCAAATTTTCATCATAATCAAAACATAAACTGCTAAATACTCCTTTCTACTTAAACAAGAAAATTTTACCTTAAAATTAAAAATTTGTTGTTTATACAAATTTACTACTGTCCATTTTTATCAAACAAATTATAAAGATATTCAACACACACCAAAACATCAAAGATCGAACAACAAAGCATAAGTTACCTGAAGGTTACTGCACTCGTGGCTCCAATGTACATCGTCCTTGCTAATCCCACCATTCCAGCTGGTTTATGTTTACGTCCTCGGATTTCTAGCTGCTTTTCAAATTTTTCTATACCACCATTCGTCTAAATTGTTTCAGGGCTTCTCAGGAACTCATCTATGTATATCTAAATCTTGTTTTGTGGATCCAATCACGTTTACGAATAACATTTGATTATTAACACCCCGAAAAATAGCACTGAAACTCATAACACTTTCACGCTATTCCCAAAACTGCCTACTTTTATTTATTTATTAATCGTTACTAATTTGGATAATTGGTACAGTAATACTCGCAAATATAACTAGACTTTATTACCTTGTATCTTCTCCAAGTGCACTAATAACTTTTATTGTAGCAGGTAATCACCACGTATTCTACTTAAAGTATCGAATAATCAAAAAAAATAACGAGCAAAACTGTTTAAAGTATTGAATAAAATCAAAAATCTAAGAGAGCGAAACTCATATTAGCACGGGTTTATATAATGGCCCGGTTGCAAATCGAATTTGTACCGCAACGGACAATTTTTAGAATTTCGCATTCTATTTTCCCTTTCGACGGTCCGGCACAGCGATTCTACTAAAATTTGCACACGTCCAAGTTGAAAATCTAAAAATTTTCCACACGGCTCGCAACACGTCCTAGAAGAACTAATTAATTTTACACACCAACTGATATGCTTTCCCCTCTCATGTTTGCATCTAATTTCAACCAATCGTAGCCCTAGTGAAGCTTCACAAATGACGTCTTTATTATCAGTGTCTCTGCTTTACGCGTTTTATCCATCTCTTTCTACACTGGTCTGTGTGGTACAAATCAATATTCCAGTCTATCTGCTATTTAAATCCACGTGGATTCCTACTTGAGTAAAATAACCCTTCAACTAGCCTTTCCTGCTAAAACATCCGACCGTTTCCAATATACGTAGAAGCTGCATGTTTATCTATTCAAATTTATTAGAACTTTGACATTTAAAAGTTTGCAGTGTGTGCTCCTAATGAACGTTTTAAATATAATTTTCCGAGCTTTATTTCATGGCATTTTAACCAACCTTAGATTTTCACAGGCTTTTATGCTTATTACATATTACTAATGGTTCAATTAACTCCAATTAAAATAATAATGAATGGCATTGGCTTCTACCCTTTACTTTTTACCGAATACTAACTAAATATTAATTATTATTTGTACACTTTGTTTAATACCCGATACTTAAAAATTGAATTAATTAATACAAATTTCGCACGTAATTTCTATTTGTTTCTTTATACAGGGGGATTAAAATTATTTGATGTCGTTAATTAATTTTCTACCCTGGTCTAAATTTGAGTATTTTCCCCTATTTGAATACATATAATCCCACTTATTTGAATTCAAATACGAAACATCTAGACTACAAAAAAAATTTACAAAGAAATTGTCTATCTCACTCTACACTTATCTTTCTAACTTACCTAACTTATATCCAATCCTAAAAATATTTACACCTACCTTATATCCCTATCCTATTCCTAACTCTCACCTAATTTTATAAGCTGAAATTATCCCTAACTTCATTCTACTTCTCCATCTAATCCTATATACATCCTATATACCTATCCTATTCCTAACTTTTAACTAATCTTCACTATACTCACTTCCACCTACCTAATCCTATATACCTATCTTATTCTTATCCTATTCCTAACTCTCCACTAATCTTATAAGAAATATCTACACTTAACCTATCTTATTTTCTTCCTACATTTAATTTTCATTCTCATCCTATATACCTATTTCTAACTATATCCCCTATTTATGCTATACTTAGATTTATTTTCTATAAACACTTACTTCTACTCTTCTATATACACCTATTCCTATCCCTATACTTTCTTCATTTAATCTTCATTTCTTATTTAAATCTAACTCTTTTCTTGATCCTCCAAGTCTTTCTTCTTACCATCCTAATACTCTTCATTCCTATTTCTCCTCCTTCTATATCTATGCTTATCATCCCTGTTATCTCACATAAAATAAACTCATCCCTATTATCCTGACTCTTAAATATTGCTTCTTCTTTAGTCCCTACACTTGTCTGTGTCTCATTTATTATTATTTCCTTTCCTGCGAACAAACCATACGGTACTACCTTAAAATTATCGATTTTTCCCTCTACGGAAAATCCTGTGTACCTTTTAGAATCCTTGTGTAATGGAATCAGCCAGAATGAATTCCTTAAATCTAATTTACTAAAAACAAACTTGCCACTTAACCTCGTCAAAAATGTGTCCATGGATGGTGGACAATGGAATTGCGGTTTGGTCCGTTGATTAATTTTTCGTGCATCTAAACATAAACGAATACTATCATCCTTTTTTCTTAACTACCACCAACAGATTTATGAAATGAGTGTTTGAGACCTCTATTATGCCATCTTATAACATTCTATTTAATTCTGCCTTCACCTGCTCCCGATATGCTGCTGGAATAGGATAAACCTTGGCGTTGAACGATTCTGAATTATCCACTTCCAACACGTGCTCATAGCCTAACGCTGTGCTTGCTTCTACCCCCACTGATTCTGCATGTTTTTGTAACAAAGCTTAAACCTCTACTATCCTATCCTCTTGACATCTTATTGTGTTGATCTGTTTAACTCCATCATCCTCTACTTCTACTACATTAATACTCAACTCCGTGTCATCCTCTGTGACTTCATAACTGCCCTTCCATGGCACTACCCTATCCTTAATCCTTACTACCTTCCTTTCCATATCTATCAAAACCCCTAACTGCATCATACAGTCAACACCTAAATGCTCTGAAACTTTAGTCCAGGTACAATTACAAAGTCCTGTTCACAGCTTAAACCTCCTATATTTATCCTACGCACCACAACGCTATTTACTACAGCAAACTTCTTTTTATTTGGAGCTACTAAATGGCTACGCTTTATAGGCATAATTTTATCACAAACCTTATCCCTAATTTTGCTGACGAATTCCTCCGATATTAAACTCGCCTCTGCCCCTGTATCAAATAATACTTCTACATTATTCTCAAAAATTCCTATGTTAATAATTGGCAAACATAATTTTTCTACAGTTTCTGGCTCTACTTCCTCCTCAACTTTGAAAAATTCACGTGAATGTTCATATACATTTACACAGAAATCTAGTGGTCTGTCGCGTTCTAAAAATCCTGTCTCGTCCTGTTTTCCGTGCTTGGTCCTGGTTGTCCTTCTACAACCTGTGCTTACGTCCTCTTCGTATTATTATCCGTGTCCCTGTCTCTATTCGGCGTGATCGTCACAGTCCTGTTTACTTCCGGTAAACTATTCTGTCTCGTGTAACTAGGTCTTGGCGTTGGTCCCCTAGTCGCACTATTGCTTCTGTATTCCTGTCCTCGTCGTTCCCAATTCGGTCGAAAATTCCTATTATAGTCAGGCCGTCTCGGAAAATTTTGTGTCCTGTTGTCAAACCTAACCGTGTTAATGTTTCGTTCTCGTATCTCTCTTGTCCGTCCTACACATACATCGTCATATCTCTGTAAGTATTCCAAAAATATCTCCCGTTCTGTGATGTTTTGTAAGGCCACGTGTTGTCTGATTTCGAGTTCAAAATGTCGTGATAAGTACTTGATTATTTGTCTGTCCGTCAATGGTGGATTAAGTTGTTTGGCCACACTGTATTTTCGGATGGCATATTGTTCCCTAGAACCTGCAAACTCTCCCTTAAATTTTCCTGTAATCAAGTCGTCCCTAATCTGATCCTGTTTGTGATCACTCCAGTAATGTTGTAGAAATTTGTTTTCAAAGTCCTGATATGTGTCTATGTCCTGTCCTACTAAATTATACCATGCTTCCGCATTGTCTTTCAATAAAGCCTTTATCGTATTGAGTTTAGTCTGTTCGTCAAATAAATTTCCCACTATATTTCTTACACTATTAATAAAAATTTGCGGATTTACCCTGCTATCGCCATAAAATTTCATATGTTGGTTCAATGATACGCCACCTGTATAAAATCTGGGACCATCCCCCGTTAAACTTGACATGTCGTATTTGATACTACTAACTTCGCGTTCTACCCTGCCTAACTGATCCCTACATGAGTCCGTTACTTCAGTCATTTTTATATTTATCTCTTCTTCACAAAAAATACGTACTTCGGACCTTAAATATCCCATTTCGTGTCGAAGACCTGTAATGTTTTTCTCATTTCTATCAACCCTACTTTCTACTTTCCCCATTTTCACAGTAAGACTATTTTTAAATTCAGTAAATTCTCTCGTCGATTTTTCTATTTTATCCCCTAATTCCTGATTTAATTTGTCAAATTTCTTATTCGATTCTTCCCTAGCTCTATTAGATTCATCGCTTAGCTGTTCTAATTTTCTATTGGATTCCTCCCTAGCTAATCGCATTTCCTCTAACATTCTCGTCATTAGCTCATTTCCTGTTTCTCCTGACTCCGTCTTAGACTGATCCCTACTACCTCCTGCTTCTTCCTCCATTTCTGCTTCTGTCGTCTTAAATAAAGCACCATCACTGCTTCCTATTTCCACCCCTTGACTTCGAAGCCACTCTTTTCTCTGCATACGTCACACTTTTCACCCCCACACACGCCTACACCCTTCTTTCACACACCTTCAAAAAATATTCACACTCAGCTCTTAATTTCAGGGTCGTCAGTTTCTTGAAACAGTTACACACTGTCTGAAATTCGAGCCCTCACCTTGGAGTCGCCAAGATTCTGTGACACCTACAAAAAAACTCACCAGAGAAAAAACACTCGAGCCCCAATGTTGGGCCGTCCAGATTGCTGTGATTCTCTTCGGATAATCGCCTCTTTACTCTCTCCGCCTCGGCTGCTCACCTAGTTAAAACTTTCATCCTCATTCATAAAAAAAAAAAACACATTCCTACCACAAACATCAACGTTAACTCTATTTACATCAATATTCATAATACATTAAAATTTCAAAATTAAATTTCAGAATAAATTTCAGCATCATAAATATTTCAAGTTAAAATTTGTCATCATTTTAATTTGCATCCAGAATTACAGTCCTTGTAGGATGCATACTAATTAAATTAACAATATGTGCAGACCTAAGTCTGAATAAAAGGGAGCATCTCCCACCCTTTTACGTTAACTTAACAGGTTAGTCTAATTGAGCTCAAAGGCAGACCCCAAATTTTCCTCATAATCAAAACATAAACTGCTAAATACTCCTTTCTACTTAAACAAGAAAATTTTACCTTAAAATTAAAAATTTGTTGTTTATACAAATTTACTACTGTCCATTTTTATCAAACAAATTATAAAGATATTCAACACACACCAAAACATCAAAGATCGAACAACAAAGCATAAGTTACCTGAAGGTTACTGCACTCGTGGCTGCAATGTACATCGTCCTTGCTAATCCCACCATTCCAGCTGGTTTATGTTTACGTCCTCGGATTTCTAGCTGCTTTTAAAATTTTTCTACACCACCATTCGTCTAAATTGTTTCAGGGCTTCTCAGGAACTCATCTATGTATATCTAAATCTTGTTTTGTGGATCCAATCACGTTTACGAATAACATTTGATTATTAACACACCCGAAATATAGCACTGAAATTCATAATTCTTTTACGCTATTCCCAAAACTGCCTACTTTTATTTATTTATTTATCGTTACTAATTTGGATAATTGGTATAGTAATACTCGCAAATATAACTAGACTTTATTACCTTGTATCTTCTCTAAGTGCACTAATAACTTTTATTGTAGCAGGTAATCACCACGTATTCTACTTAAAGTATCGAATAATCAAAAAAAATAACGAGCAAAACTGTTTAAAGTATTGAATAAAATCAAAAATCTAAGAAAGCGAAACTCATATATGCACAGGTTTATATAATGGCCCGCTTGCAAGTCGAATTTGTACCGCAACGGACAATTTTTAGAATTTCGCATTCAATTTGCTTTTTCGACGGTCCGGCACAGCGATTCTACTAAAATTTGCACACGTCCAAGTTGAAAATCTAAGAATTTTCCACACGGCTCGCAACACGTTCGAGAAGAACTAATTAATTTTACACACCAACTGATATGCTTTCCCCTCTCATGTTTGCATCTTATTTCAACCAATCGTAGCCCTAGTGAAGCTTTACAAATCACGTCTTTATTATCAGTGTCTCTGCTTTACGCGTTTTATCCATCCCTTTCTACCCTGGTCTGAGTGGTACAAATCAATATTCCAGTCTATCTGCTATTTAAATCCACGTGGATTCCTACTTGAGTAAAATAACCCTTAACTAGCCTTTCCTGCTAAAACATCCGACCGTTTCCAATATCCGTAGAAGCTGCATGTTTATCTATTCAAATTTATTAGAACTTTGACATTTAAAAGTTTGCAGGTGTGTGCTCCTAATGAACGTCTTAAAAATAATTCTCCGAGCTTTATTTTATGGTATTTTAACCAACCTTGGATTTTCACAGGCTTTTATGCTTATTACATATTACTAATGGTTCAATTAACTCCAATTAAAATAATAATGAATGGCATTGACTTCTACCCTTTAATTTTTACCGAATACCAATTAAATTTTAATTATTATTTTTACACTTTGTTTAATACCCGTTACTTAAAAATTGAATTAATTAATACAAATTTTGCACGTAATTTCTATTTGTTTCTTTATACAGGGTGATTAAAATTATTTGATGTCGTTAATTAATTTTCTACCCTGGTCTAAATTTGAGTATATATATATATATATATATATATATAAATATGTATATATATATATATACATAATATATTGTAAGTAAGGTGTCATTGGGGTTATATAAAAGCACAAGTGAACTCATAGGTTATTTTTTTTTTAGCTTAAGTAGTGTATAGTAATGTAGGATCAATGTAATTTAGCCAAGGATAATGTATCATAATATTTGTATAAACATAGAACAGAATAAATAATAATTGGAGAAAATTATTCTAACGTATTTGAATTTGTAGTAAAGTAGTTATATGAAAATCTAAAAGTGCAGAGCAGGTTTTAAATTAATATTTCTGTTCTCTAACGTAAAATCCGATACGTTTATACAAAACAACGAAGGGAGATAATATTTCTCGGTAAGCTTGGCAACTTTAAATGGTTAGTGTAAAAGAACAACCGTTGGGATTAATGTGGACGCAGTTTTGTGGTTAAAATATTGATTTCGATCGTGAAGGTAGCATAGTAAAGAGCCACAAAAAGACCAAGACAGAATAAAAGTGTATTGAGTGCAAGAGGAATGCGTATACATAATACATAATTCAGGAGGCAGTATAGTTGGGAGACCTAAATAAAATCGATAATTTAAAGGATATTTAAAAGCAAACAAGAGTCTGTTAAAAAGTGAGAAAATAGAGCCAAGCAAGGTGATTGGTGTGGATTGTACAAGAAGGGCAGAGATCCAGCTGGTGGAAGCATATGTGTGAGATAAAGCTATAGATACAAGGGAGTTGAGAGATGTTTGTTGAAGTTGGAGGCGTGGACAAACGAAAATGTAGAGACTAAATTAGAACGGCGGATTGACAGTTTGAAGCGATTTACCGAGTATTGTTATGTTCGTTATAAAAATTCACAAGAATCCAAGGTTCGTTAGAGGTTTTTCGCTGAAAGAACGAGCGGTTAGAATAGATTTTCAAGAATTAAAAGAACGGGTGTACAAGCGTACGGGCCAATTTAAAACAGGGGAAAGGCGAATTTTACTTATACAATCACTGACAGAGAGGGGTCGCGCTCTTTTACTTTCGTTCTGATTTAATCCATTATTGGTGATAATAGTTACTATCAAGTGAACTACTGCAATTTAATAAAAATTTATGTAGAAGCTAATAAAGCATCTTTGTAGTAAAACGTTAAAGTGGTACGTAAGTACAAGGCTTGTTAAGTTAGGTATTGGAATGCACGAAAATTAAAGTTTGAAAGTGTTTGAATGATACAAGAAAGCGATGTTTGAATAATAAAAGTTAAGTTTGGAGATTGGAATTTTTGGAGTCGAAATTGTAAATAGCGGTATGCATGGCGGATATGGTAATTGGATCAGGGAGTTAGACGGCAGCACCTTCTAGGAGCTAGATGGTGGCGCACACTTAGAAGATAAAAACCAGGTAGGCGATAGAATAGAACATTGAGTGGTGAATATTTTTATGGTGTTTGCGATTATTTGGATTTGAGTTTGATGTGTTTTATTATTATTTAATATTTTATAAACAGACATTTATGGAACTTTAAAGAAAATTGATCTTTGAAAATAATTAATGAATTTACAGATAACCAAATGTTGTAAAGAGGTATAGAGGGCTTATTGATATTTGGTAGTGCTGGAAATTTATATGCACAGTTGGAGAGTTTTATTATAAGCTCATGCTAAGACCAAAAGGGTAACGTAAGGTATGAGGTATGCCCTCTTACTTTAAGCAAAAATACATGTGTTTAAAAGGTTATCAACTTGCATGATTATTATTGTAAAATTAGTGAGCTTTATGGACCTACCTATAGGAATGGTGTTTTAAAATGTACTATGGATCTAATTTAAATAGAGTGTGATACATTTGGTCAATTGAGTTATTTTTGAGTGTGTGATTGGTGTGAATGTCTATTTAGGTTTTAGCATGAGGATATTGAGAGGAAGTTTTTGGATGTATCAGGTAGGTGTCCATATTAATTTAGTAAATTAGGTAAGAGGAATTATTAGGAGCAGCCGAAGAATTATTAGGAGCAGCTGAAAGCAAGATTCACAGTATTTATGCAGCACAACAGTGGGGCATGATTCCAGAGACATTTTAGCGAGTTAACCTCGCAGTATTATGGCTTCCCAACGCTGGTGCACGTTTTTGAGAGCTAACTTCACAGTACTATATATATATATATATATATATATATATATATCTTTATGTGATAAAGAGGTCACGAGAGTTATTAGAACTCAAATTCCACAAATAAAACCTAACCAAATAGAAAAAAACCGGAAAGAATTGAAATTTCCAAAGATTCATGGTTCCACCCTGTATAAAAATATAAGCGTATTGTAAACACAAAGCCATTAAAATGCAAAGGAAAACACACTTCCTTTGTATGTAAATAATCATTATAAGAGACAAATACAAAGCCGGTTAATTATTTTTTCGTATATGAAACAAACCTCATCCCATGCACTTTTAAAGCACCAGATGGTTTTCCGTATGTGCAAATAATTTTAAGATATAAAATAAAAAGCCGTTTAAATTTATCCGCGTTCAAAGCAAACAATATTTTCCTGGATAGATAACATTAAACTTTATTGTATAAGTTTTAAATAAATCAACCATAACAAAGCAAGTACGATTAATTCCTCCGTGTATTACTGAAAGCGAGTTTTCATTTTTAAGATTTAAGTATAATTAATTTTCTGCGCATAAAGATGCATTAGAACACATTTTATTCTCCGTGCATAAAATATTTATCTTGCGTGTTAAATATTTAGCGTAAGAACCTTATCAATCTTATTGCATTTAGCTAATTAAAGCTTTAATTAGTTAGATAAATTGTCTTCAGTATAACATTAATACACATTAATAGTTTTAAATAAAGAGTTTTTCTAAAAGTTTCGTAATTTACAAAAAAAGTACGTCAATTAATAAAATATGACATTAGAACTTACACGCCATATTCAAAGAACGCAGCACGATTAAAAAACCCATAAAATCGATAAGAAATAATTTATACCTTTTGGGTTACTATAAGATAGAATGCGACACAACGTTAACTCCGTGCGAAACATAATTCATAGTTTGGCACTAATTAGACTATAAAGCGCGCCATGTTTGTTAAAAATGATATCACTCAGTTAAGAAATTCTTCCAATTGAATCTGGAATAATATGGAGAAAGGTGACGTATTTAAAATTTTAATATAAAATCAGGAACTCGATTAGAACGGTTCATTCATTAATTCGCGTTTTTCCAAGAACATGTAAGAATTAAGATTTAGTATTCGGCGATTCATTCATAAGGTCAAGATTCATTTTAAGACGTCGAACATGATACTTTGTGAAAAGTAGTTTATTAAGTATGCGACATGTATACAGTATTTAATATTTAAGATATAACTTGGAATAAAGGAATAATTCTGAAAACGTAGCTCTGCATAAATATGGAACTTAATTATTTTAAAAATATTACGAAAAATGAACAATCTTCGACATAGATAGTCCGGATGCAAAATGATACGCTGAGTTAATTAATTGAAGAATAGACTATGACTTTGAAAGTTAAGGTTCTATATGGATATCTTAAATTATAAACTGGAAAACTTGGAATTTAATGTCAATTTAAGAAATTGAAATGGAAGGTATTTAATACCGTTTACGAGTTGGATATTTCGCAAGTGTTCATCTAAGATTTCTTTGTTTGTTACTGATATCTGAGTATATTGTTATTTGAATTTAGGTAGAATAAGTTCTTAATCCTATAGTAAAGGATAGCACTGGTTCTGGCGCGACACCTTCTTATAGAATCCTCATGTAAAGCATCATGACGCTTTATTACGAGCGTTTGGCATGGTACGCCTCACAACGCCTTTTTATGGACTTCTTATATCGGATCCTCCTTATGGGGGGGCTTCTCTTGATAATAGTTTTTTTCGACTAACCATTTTGTGTTACGATTTTTTAAATCGGAACATCACTTACTGAATTGAAATATAACCCTTTACCAAACCATACTGTTCACATTTAATATACTTCTAAACAGCAGTTCTCAGTCTTTTGAGATAAGTATATCGTCTTTATTATGTTAAAATTTTCTCAGCTACCTGAATCGGAAAGAATTTTTTAAATCGGATCTGACTTCCTAGCCACTGCCGCCATTTTAATAATTTTTACCAAAAATTACTTTCAGTGATATTTTTTTTATAACCCGTCGTATAAGATGTCAATTAATATTAGAATTTTTCCAGCTACTTAATTCTTTTGAAATTTTTCAAATCGGAACATCCTTTATTGAATAAAAATAACCATTTAAAATCATAGTGTACATATTTAATATACTTCTAAACAGCAATTCTCTGGTTTATAAGATAAATATATCACGTGACCTATCAAACTATGCTAAAATTTTCCCGGCCACCCGAATCTGATAGAATTTTTTTAATCGGATCGGGTCTCTAGCCACCAGTGCGATTTTTAGAATTTTCACCAGAAAGTACTTTTAGCGATATTTTTTATATAACTCCGTCGTGTAAGATATCAATTAATAGCGTTTTTTCTTCAACTTTTCAAATTTTTTGAAACTTTTTATATCGGACCATCCCTCTAGCCACCACCACTATTTCCAGAATTTATCAAAATCATTATTTGCACATCTCGTATTATTGTTTAATGCACAGATTCCATTTTAATTTAAAGATTAATATAAGAGTGCAACCACCATAAACTAAGAATAAAAAGTAACATAATTTAATATGTTTATTTATAATCTTTTCTGGTGTTGACGTTACAAATAAGTAAAACAAACTTTATGAATAAATATTATAATTTTATTAAAATATATACATGTATTGATAACATCTATAAACCGTTGTGATAACAAGGGTCTGAGAATCTGGGTTATCCAAATCTCTAAACATTTACGTAAGCGATCGCCTCAAAGTCGCATCTTCTAAGCACTGAACGTGGTGACATTTAATAATTTCGAACACTTTCAAGTAAATATTTATGGTTCCGGGTTGGGACCGTGTCATTTTATAAAGTAAGTTCTACGTTTCGCCCCCATCTCAAAACCAGTCTTAAAAACGGCTATCGCAACTCAGATATCGGTTGAGTAATAAGCCGGCATCTGCATCCAACACGAACCCCCAAGTCACGCTGTAATTCAAACACACGATCTTAGCAATCCTTCCATATATACACAGAGTAACAGACTGAATTGGCAAAATTCTACGTGAACACAACATCAAAACAATTTATAAGCCCACAAATAAAATTTCACAAATATTACCGACTCCAAAAGATCCAGAAAACAGTCTTAAAGCCCCATGCGTGTATAGTATACCTTGCAGCTGTGGTTTAGTGTACATAGGAGAAACGGGACGGTCAGTACAGACTAGATTAAACGAGCATAAGCGATGCTTAAGAACAAGTCAGTACAATCGTTCAGCAGTGGTCAAACACCAACATGAAACAGGCCATACCATTAACTTTGACAAAACGAAACCAATTGCCAGAATTCCATTTTTCTACAATAGAAAAATGAGAAAATCCATAAAATTCATTAAAAATTCTAACAATGTAAACACAGACAATGGCTTCTACCTTTCTCTCATTTAGAAAACGTGCCTATGTTTACAAAAGCAGAACCGTAACGTTTACTGATCCGTTATACACTCCTCTCTATTCATGATCACTCAAGCATTAACTTCTCGTCCTATATAAACTATCACTTTCGTTTCTTTCACCAGTTAGTTTGCCACAAGACACCTTTTGGCTTAAATAAGTAACTCTTCATACTTTTTACACTTTAATATTTTATCATACTTATTTTTATTATTATTATTTTGTATTTCATTTTCCTCTTTGTCCTGTTGAAACCCCTTTCAAAGTGGGCAAAACGTCGATTTTAGTTTATAAAATGACACGATCCCAACCCGGACCCATAAATATTTATAATGACTCCGGCCGTGAAAGCCTCCGACAATATCACTGTCAAGTAATTTAAACTGCTGCAATCATTCCATAAAGAAGTACACACGCGGCTCTCTCCCTCTAATAACGTTTGAACTCTTTCCTCATCTGTCGTATTTCCACTTACATTTTTTATAACACCTACACATTTTTCGTAAAATTCTGGAAAGTTTTTACACCTCAACTCTTCCATTTTATAACACATTAATTCTCGGAGATTTAATAGCTTGAAGCAGTCGTACTCAGGTAGCACAATAACATTTCGGTCTTTCGTGATTTCCATATTATATGTAGTTTCTTCTTAAATTTTATTCGCCACCCATACACTTTTATTAGATGTTTCGGTAATCAGTTTCAATTTGATTTCACGATCCAGTTGTAATTCTAGAACAACCCCACCAGATGAACCATTTAATCTTACGTGTGCTGCTTCTTGGGTAAATTGTATAATTTTAAATTCTAATTGAAAATTGCAAAACTCTCTCCATTCAAAGTAGTCCATTTTTATAGCATAATTTTGACACATTTCCCTTATTGCAAATAATTTGTATGACTGACCGCAGTCCACCGTATAAGTCAAAACCAACCTCCACGTTATGGCGCTGAAAATTTGATGTAAAATCACCTAATGCATAGGTGGTCTTACCTACTAGTTTGTTGAAACCTAATGGTACTCTTACATCACTTGCAACGTCAACACCAGAAAAATCCATCTATAACTTTTAGTTTTAATCAACTCGACAATATTTTGACAACTAGTGCTCTAGGACTTGATTCCTCGTCTTTTATACTAGCGATTAAGCGCGCGCATTTCCTAATTGTGTTAATTGGTGTTATATGCAAGTCTTGACAGGAAAAATGATGCACATAATTGTGTTGTCGTGGGATTTACCTGTTTGTATTTAAGTATTATTTTCTTTCTATCTTATAGATTAACTTACGTCTTACTTTTAAATATAAAAAAAACTTTAGGGTAAGAGCCCAGGCAAACATTTTACAAATGTCATCTTGAATAATGTAGGAGGAACTTGAGAAATATCAAATTTTGTAGAATTCTTATTTATGAATATCTAAATGCCTAATCTGTTTTCCCTTCACTTATCCTTTTTGCATTTTCTACCAGCCTTGTATACATTTATCGGTAGTATAACCTATCATACTATATTAAAATTTTCCAGCTAGCAGAATCTGAAAGAATTTTTTTAATCCGACCGGTCGTCTTGCTACTAACACCATTTTCAAATTTTTTGTCAAAAGGTGCTCTTAGCGGTATTTTTAATATAAACCAACCGTGTAAGATATCAATTAATATTATAATTTTCCCAGCAATCAGAATCTGAAAAAAATTTTAAGTCAGGAGCGGCTCCCTTGCCTCTACCGCCATTTTCCGATTTTGTGCCGAAAGGTGTCATCCTCTACTTCCTATTATAATTTTATTTTAAAAGTGGATATTAACCCGAAAATTTTGAAGTCAGAGTTCGAAACATTTTGACCTATAGTAAATTATCTGAAGTATCATTAGCCAATTATACGGGGTACTTAAAGACAGGTAAATTATCCACAAGAGAAGAAATTTGAGTTCTGCAAATTTTAACAAAGATTAGGTAAGGAATATTTTAATAATTAATAAGTAGGTACCTGTTAGGAATAATTTTATGCTTAAAAATTATGCTGTAAATTGTTCTAGATTCTTTTGTATGAAAGATAACTATTTCTGAATGTATAGATGCTTTTTGTTGCTGTGTTCTATTCTATTTTGTAAATTTCATAGTAAAAATTTCTGTTGAGCTGGCCAGGTAAAGAAAAGTTAAAGAGGAACGTAAGGTAATAATTTTAAATGGACAAATTTGCTGTACCGTAACACAGCACTCTTTTACGTCAACTCCAAAGAAAAGATATATATATAATGCTATGATAAGGGGGTTATTTAGGGGTGTATTGAATCGCAAGGGTCGCGTAGTAAATGTACATAGCAATAGGAATTAGAAAACTTCATTTTATTTAGCAGAAAAATAAATAATTCGCATATTATGCAAAGAGCAAACATTTAACGCCCTGTACAAGGACCGCCATTAACTTTAATCAATGCCAGTAAGCATATCTTTCAATAATAGAACACATATTCAGCAGAAAGATAATTATACATGCAATTAAACTACTTCAAGAAACGTTCAATAAGTTTATAAAATAGATACGCATGGAATAAGATAAAACCTAGAAAATCATCACGCAATTACGCATGCAATAAAGAAAGAATAATAAAGCGCTTTGATAAGAAACGTACTTTTCAAAATAAGTTTGATACAAGACATAAACTGAAACATGTGGATTTACATTACTCATGTTACATCAGTTATTTATTTAATTCCCCAAAAGCTTTATCTACGCAAACAACAGCCATAAGCTAAATTAAAGACCAAGGTAAATTAAAATTTCCAGTAATAATAACAAAACAAGCGGTCAAAGATCGTGAAACAATAGAAATACGAGCATAATACGTAATCACAGAAATAACTTCATCAGAAATAAAGCTTGAAAACTCCTAGGAATACCCAAAACAATCATGGTTGGTTACAAGACTTTGTACAACGGTTACAATAAACCAATCAAAATTTAGATAGCACAAACTATATAACGCCCAGAGTTTGATACGGAGGTCCAGTTTCAATTTGAACCACGTAGAACCTCAATCACTGTTACTCGAAAATTTACGTGTCGAAATAAATTTCAAATTAAATTATTAAAACTTGTGAAAAGTGGTGTTATATAATATTTAATGACAAATTATATTAAAGATATATGAAAAAGCTTTCGCCGTTTGCTGAAAACGTGAGTAGAAATTTGTTAATTAATTTAAAATAAATATTTATAATAATGTAGGGCTCTAAGGTGTATCTAAGGTGTATCTAAGTTGTATCTAAGTAGAGAGATCTAAGTGTGGTATTCAAAAACATAAGTTGTATCTAAATTGGGACATCTAAGTTGAGAAATCCAAGTAGAGCACGAGGTGAATTTTGGAAACAAAAGATTAACAATACTAAATTATTGATTCAAACCTGCGTAAAGGAGCACAAAGCAGAGCATTGTTTTTCGATTGAAGATAATAAAAGGGTGTTGATCCACAACACGCAATAGCAGTCCAAAGGGGAAATTGATATGATAACGCCGCACGCCGATGTAATAAACGTCCAGTTTCCTGCTGTCTGCCACCGCTCTGTGTTTTTCTAATATTCTCTCTAAATAACCTAAAATTTTAATATGCCTTGACTAGCTCAGTCTAATCCACACAGAGTGTACGATGTTACGCTAACAAAAATTTTTTACCTCCCCCCCTTTTAATCTAACACTTGCCTACTTAAATGAGACAAACGAAATTAACCAAAATTTGTATAATGACAAAAAAAAATAAATACACTTTACAGCTTGATAATATGATTCACTATTTGACAAAATAAACCCCTGAATCAAAGTAATAATGATAAAAATTTCTTATTCCCCAAAATTATAGCTCCCTTTAGTAAGTTTAACGCCAGCAAAAATGACACTGTATACTATTAGAAATGACTTTGAACTTTCAATGAATTTTCTCTTTTACGTAAATATTTACGCATAAAAAAATTTTTAATAACCCTTTACATAAATATTCTGGTATAAGAAAAAAATGTAAATGTTTGATAAAAAAGAAAATAATGCTATATGCTATTAGAGAATGTTCTTACCTGTAGTTTTCTTTGTGTGTCTTTTTGTTCTCCCTATTCTTGGATCTGCTGCTGCGTGCTGTTGACCAGTACCTCTGGATTGTTCTTCAGTTGAGTGCACTTGTTGATTTTATAGCACCGCTAGACCAAACAATCATTTAATACTTAGAACAATCCTGCGTTTAGTGCTCCGATGCGTAGATGCAAACCCATGCTATTAAGCAAATTTACATCAATGTAAATCTAAACTCGGATTTATTTGAAAATTTAGATTTATGTACCAATCTATATTTTTGTACCAATTTAGATGCGTTAGTATAGATTTTAGTCTAAATTATAAATATTAAAATTATGTTTAACCAATAAGCTTTCACTTACGTTTTTCAGTTAACGACAAAACTTCTCTCGTATATTTCCACTATTATTTTAATTTCAAAACTTTTCTATCACGGCTTCCACGAAATATAATTATTTAATTTTTCTATGTTCACTTTACATAATTTTCTAACGTCAACTGCTATAAAGCGTGCTCTGGTAGAAAGAGGACTAATTGTTTATCAAATTTGTGTGGTACTTAAAACACCGCCTCCATCGGACACATTGGTTATTTGCGTCCTTCGGTCAAAGTTTAAGGCGTGCTATGAGTTATTGTCCATACCTTGGGCTTTTTTCGGTGTGAATTTGATAATAGCTTGTTGAAATAATGTTGTCGATCATGTAGCATTCAAGTTATATATAGTGGATTCCTTATAGCCCGTGTACTTTCACCCATCATGTTTTGTTTTGTTGTAGGAAGTATTAATTTGACCTCTCACGTAGACAAACTTATGGCTTTCATTTTTGTCATGCTTATCTTTTGGGTTTTAAATTTACTCTATGTTAAAAATCATGTATGCAAAATTTCTATAATGACGTGAATTGAAATGCGTTTATTTACATCCTGGGTTTCTGAACATGTTCTTTTTTAAAGATGTGTTTACTGCGAGGGTGCTTTGTTATTTCCTTGCACAATTGCGTGTTGATTTTAGTAGAATTCGTGTCATGATTTTCTAGCTTTCGATGCTCTTGAAGCATATTTATTTAGAATTTATGAATGCTTTGCTGGTTTAAAATGAATTTGATTGCGTACAGAGTTATTTATCTTACTGAATATGGTTGTATTATTGAAGGATAAGCTTCCCTGCATTAGTTAAAGTTAACTGTGATCCTTTTACAGTGTGTTAGATGTTTGCTTTTTGCAGAATTTGCGAATTACCTACTTTTTATGATAAAATTGTTTAGTTTTCTAGCTTTTAGTAATATTTACATGTAGTGTGTGACCCCTTCAGACCCTATATACTTTTTAATAACCCTATTATCATAGCAACAATAAGATGAAATAATAACTTAGACTTTTATACAGAGCCCAAATGATTATTTCAAATCGAGCAACGCTCATTTTTGAGCGTTGATTCTTGTCTATAACTGACATAAGTCAATAACTGAACTATGTCAGATATGATTGACAAAAATGCTAAACGTAATTGAAAGTTAGGTTTATGTATAGTTGTGTACACGATTTAAAGTTGTAAATTTTGCGATTGTCGTCATTGGTCTCGGTGGCGTAATTGGTAAACGCATACTCCCGGAAAAACTAAGATACATGTTCAAGTCCTGTCCAAGACCTTATAGTTTCTTTCTTTCAATTACTAGCTCGATTTGAAATGATCATTTGGGCTTTATATAAAAGTCTAAGTTATTATTTCATCTTATTAACTGCAGTACGTTAGTATTTATCAACTTATTTTGTGTAAAAAACTACCTAAATTAAATATATATATATATATATATATATATATATATTGCCATGATAATAGGGTTATTTAGGGGAATACAGGGTCACAAGGGTTATACACTCCATGTAAACGACACTAAAATCTGGAAAATTAAACATTTTTATCATAAAGAGTACGCAACTTGCCAATTATACAAACAGCAAATATCAAGCACACTGTATAAAATTCGCAACCTACTTTAATCAATGAAAGGAAGCTAATTTTTCAAGAATACAATCACATTTAGTAAGATAAATAACTTTGTACGCAATCTAATGCATTTTTAGAATAGCAATGTATTTATATACTTAAAATAAATACGCATCAGGAAAATTGAAAGTCAAATAAACATGAAACAATTTTTTTAAGCTCGAAGCATTAATGCTCACGATAAACAGATCTTTCAAAGCAAACATATTTTATAAACGCAGGAAGTTTATAAACGCATATTAATTACGTCATTATAAAATTTGCCTACGTTATTTTTAATATAAAATCAAAACATAAACCCGACAGATTACAAAAACGAAAATAAGGAACAATACGTTTGATTACGTTTGATTTCAAATGATAAATGCCTAAACAAACAAGAGGACGTGATTTGAGAAGGTACAAAGTTTCATGATCAACAAAGTCCACAATACAAAATTAGATGTCTACGTGATTTGCAAAAGCATTGCAACGAGATTTAGGATGATAACTTCATGAAAATCCGAAGGCTTGTAAGATAAGACAAGTGTAACGCTTCAATCAACAAGATACATTTGGTAAACCAATTATAACAGGTGAGTGGGCGTATCTTTTAAATAGCGCACGGGCCGATAAAAAGTCAGTCTTTATACAACCATGGCACGCTCTATACTTGTCTGAAACAAGATAACACGCGAAGTTAAACCATCAAATTAAATAATAATATTCAAATGAAAGTTGGTGATAGAAAATTTTAAAAACTAGTGCAAGTGCAAATATACAACAGAAATTCACCGATGACATTTAAAACGTAGGTCTAAAATTCTAATTAAACGTAATCTTTAATATTTTATTAACTTAGCGCACTAAGTAATACACCAATTATTGGACTAATTATTGAACTAAGGGTTGAACTAAGTATTAAACTGAAAATCGAACTAAGGATTGAACTAAATTTAACTAAGTAAATGATTAAGTGTTAAACTGGGCGTTTAACCAAGCTGTAATACGCGATGAAATAAACAACCACCAAACAAAATCAACAAGTAAATCTAACTGAAAACAATCCAAGGGTACTGGTCAATAGCACACAGCGGCAGTTCTAAGAATTGGGTTGCATGCAAAGACGCGCAGGAGTTCAACAAGAAAAATCGAAAAGTCGGAGATAAATTTTATTAATAGCATTAGGCATTAATTTCTTTTTGAACATTTAAACTTTTTCATGTACTGAGATACTTATGTAAAGGGTCATCAACAACTTTGGTTGATACGTAGAAATTACGTAAAAGGAAAAGCAGGTCATTGAACCTTTAACGTACTTCCAATAGTATACAGAGTTGTTTTTGATGGCTTTAAACTGATTTAAGGAAGTCATACTTTGGGGACATACTGATTTATTCTGTTACTTTGATTCAGGGGTTTTTCTTAAATAGTAACTGATATTATAAAGATTGTCAAAGATTGTTCAATTCTCGTAGTGTTTTACAAAATAATTTTGTTTATATTTCTGCAGAGTTACGTTCTAAAAACTAATTCTTTACTCAAATTCATTGTTCGACGTCTTGAAATGAATGGGCCCGTTCTTATTCTGATTCGATTTATATACAAAAATTACTTCTATATGTCATTTCCCAGTTCCTTCCGTATCCACCCAAAAATTAGTCATCGCTGATATAAGTGTTAACACCGATTTTGCATTTTAATAACCTAACTAATGTCAAACTATAGCGGTTTGTCATGATTTATGAGTATCCCAAAGCATCGTCTACCCATTCCTAGCGCAAAGCTAAATTTTGCGGTCTTCTTTTTTCACATTGTAATGTATAGGACAATTAAACTGGCTTATGTTGTCTTGGTTTGATTTTATGGCATTTTAATTATTTTTTGATCCGTTGTAGCGGGGCGTTTATTTCTTTACGGGAAATAATTGATTTTTACAACATTTCCTAGTAACATGACGTATTCTTTGTTAATAAAAAAATTGTGGAAGTTTTTAACGAGAATAAATATTAAAATCTATACACGAAAGACTAATCAGTACCTTTAATAAGGGCTTCGTTACTTTATTTTGTGTTAACGCGAGTAAAATGAATGGCTTGTGTTTATAGCTCAGAATGAGAACTCGTTATCAGTAATCATTTATAAACGGAAAGTTTTATCGCAATTGCTTTTTTAATGATTGATGTGTATTCTAATAAGGTACAGATTTCAGTGTTTTAAACGCTTTTCTAAGGTATCTTTCAACAATTAATTTGCACAAGGTATCTTATTCGGTTGAAAAGAATTTATTTGAAAATGGGGTTTTAAGTCTTTATTTGTTTTACGGTCTCTGCAATGAAAGCAATACGTACACGGCTAAAAAATAGGGTTTTATTATGTTTTGTAATGACTCTTACATTTATACAGGGTAGCAACACTATATATTAGAAAATTTTAACTTTTCACGTTTTCTTTGTAAAATAACATACAAAGTAAACTTTCGTTCACTATGCTTGAACTACTCATCTTCGGACAAAATTATATGTCACCATTCAGCTAGAAGAGCATTAGCTTCTATCGACTAAGATCACCAGTAACATTAGGTGTAGTGCTTTCTTAGAAAGTCTGCTAATGTTATAGTGGGAAATAGGTTATTTGTTATTTCCACCGTAGTCGCTATAGACTAGTTAATATTATTAAATTTCGTCTGTCTATGCTATCTTCATTAAAATATCGGAGATTTTAAGAAATTTCTAATAGCTGCTTATATTTGAATACAAAGAGCGTGTGGGAAATGTTTTGCATATATTAATACACTAGAATTTCTTAAAATTCTAGATTATTGTTAGTTGTTTTGCCAAAGAGTAATGCGCCTACCTGACGAGCTGCAAACACAACGAAACCGGTCATTGGCTTTTCGTTTAGTAAAATAACCAACAAATTTAATTTTCGTGCACTGTTTGAACTACTCACCTCTAGACAAAATTATACGTCACCATTAAGCTATAAGCGCATTAGCTTCTGTCGTTCGGAATCTCAAGTAATATTAGGCGTAGTACTTTCTTGAAAAGTTCGTTAATGTTTATGTGGGTAATAGATCATTTGTTATTTCCACCTTAGTTGTCATAGACTAGTTAATATTTTAAATTTTGTCTTCGCCGAAATATTGGAAGTTTGAAAAAATTTGATTAAACTTTCATTCACTATGCTTCAACTACTCATCTTCAGACAAAATTATGTCACAAAAGTCAGAGTGTGTCTCATTGATGATTTGCTGTACTAAAGCATAAAATGTCCATTTATTTAATTAATAAAAAGCGCATTTTTGTATTCACCAGCATTATAAAGATTAGCGGTTTTATAATTTGTAGTTGAAAATTTGCATTGCGCCACCGTTAAACCAGATGGCGTCTTTGTTTCGGCAATATATACATATACATATTCATATACATCTACATATATATATATATATATATATATATATATATATATATAATATCGTGTAATTAAAAGGGTTAATATAATACATAAGGACATAAAGGAACTCATAGGGTTGAGAGCGATTGGATACAGTAAAACAAATTTATTTAGTTAAAAGATTTTCAACAATTATTTTCTATCTTAAATAGTGGATAATAGGGAAAAATCGATTTAGTTTAACGCGTGATTAATGTAGGAATAATTTATCTTAAATAGATTTAGTTAGGGACTATGTATTATAGTATGTATGTAAATAAAGAGAATAAGAATTAATAATTTGGGGAAACATCGTAGCATATTGGATTGATAGTGAAGTACTATGAAACAGTTTTAAAAGCGTTGAGCATGTTAAAAATAACGATTTCTAGGTTTCAAACCTAAAACCAACACGTTTCAAATAACAAGGGGAGAGATATATTTCTTAGTAGAGTTGCAACAAACAAACTTGATAGCTTCTTGGAAAGAACAGCCGTTGAAATTAAAGCAGCCAAAGACGTAAACAAAACCACACATAATTGGTGTAAACACAGTATACGTTAGTAAAAATATTGATTTTTAATCTTAGATATAGAATCAGAAGGAGCAATGAAAAGACCAAGATTGAATAAAAGGCTATGAGTACAAGAGAGAAACATAAAGTATATCTAGAAGAAGGGAATCAAATATCGATAATTTCAGGGATAGTTGTAAGCAAGCACGCGTCGATCAAAAAGGTGAGAAATGGAGCCAAGGGAGATGATTGGTGAAAATTAAACGGGAAGGGCTTTAAATTCAGGTGGTAGAAGCAAATGTGTGCGATAATGCGATATGTACAAGGAAGTTAAAGGATTGCTTAAAGTTGAAGGCGTGTATCAAGCGAGTAGTAGAGGCTAATCCGGAGAATTTGAAACGACAGTTGACGGTTTTGATGGATTACCACGTACTGTTGCGTTGTGTTATTAAAAATTACGAGAAGTCGACGGTTGTTCGTGATTTTCGGGGAAAATAAAGCGTCGGTTAAACAAGTATACATGCTATTTTGTAAACAGGGGGGGACAGTTTCCATTATATAATCAGTAACAGAGAGTCGTCTCTCTCTCTTTTATTCCATCTGTGATACAGTTAATTTACTTCCAAGTGAATTAGTGCAGTTTAATTAAATAAAGTTTATGATAAAGCGTAACTATTAAATAGTGAAGTTGAGATGTAAGTACAAAGATTATTTGTTTGGATGCACGAGAAGTAGTGGAATTTGAAAATTGTTTGGATGAAGATAAAAGCGATGTTTGGGTAGCAGAATTTATTTGCAATAAAAAGAGCGAAATTTGGAGATTGGATATTTTGATTGGAATTTATAAAAGAAGAGTTCTTGCAGTAGAGGCATGTATGGTACACTTGGGGATTCAACCATGGAATTAATGAATAGACGGATGACCAACCAGACGGCAATATCTAAAAGGGGCTAGTTGGTGGACCGCAGTACGAAAACAACTACCAGGCAGGAGATAGAATAAGACATTTCATGGTGAATATTTTCATAGTGTTTGTGGTGTTTTGATGTGTTTTATTATTATTATTTGATTTGATTTTTATTTGAACAGACATTCATGGGACTGTTAAAACCAAATTGGTTTTTGAACATTATTCATTTTTGAACATTATTTGGTCGTGCAGGAAATTTATATGCACATCTATAAAGTTTTAAGATGAGCTCATGCTAAGACGAAGGGTAACGTAAGATATGAGGATTGCCCTATTACTTTAATAAAAAGTTATGTGTTGAAAGGGTTATCAATATGCATTATGATTGTTATAAAATTTAGTGAACACACGAATGTATATAAAGCGATGGTTTTTTAAATTCGAAAACAAAAAAATGTAATTTGGATTTCAGATAAATAAAGTGTGATATTTTGGCTAATTGAGTTATTTTTGAATGCAGGATTGATGTGGATTTCTATTTAGGTTTCTATGGTGACAATGAGAGGAAGTTTTGTTAGATGTAACAAGTAGGTGTGTGTAATATATAGGAAGAATCGAATTAAGAAGACGATTCAGGAGCAGCCGAGGCAAGATTTGAGCGTAATTACACGGCATTTTTTTTGGCACTTAATTTGTGGGAGCACTGATTCCAGCTTAAACATCACAGTAATTATAGCAGCCCGATTCATGGGGCATGATTTCAGGTTAACCTCACAGTATATATATATATATATATATATATATATATATATATTGCAGTGGATTTCCCTAAAGACCAATCGAGCCTTAGTGTCGTTGGACCGTCATAAAAATTTTCAGAAAATTTAATTTAAAAAAATTCCTCTGGAATGCCGCCTTATTTCAGCACACCCCGGCTAGTTGTAAAATCTGCTTCTTCTTGCATACCTAACATCTTAAGTTCATTCTTTCTCACAAATACAGTTAAATGAAATTACCACTCAATGCAACAAGACGCAACCTTTTTATTTACACATATTAAAAAGTTTCCATTAGCAAGAAAATATTTACACATTTGTATATACAGTTTCATAAAATGTTACCATCTCAATCCATAAACCTCTTAAAATTTCATGATTACTATTTATTTCAACAATTTTATTTTAGACGAGTGGATGGGCCCGTCGTGCAACCCTAAATTGATTTTTATTCTGGTCTTATGGTGATCTCAGTATAACCCAGTTACTCTAAATGCTTTTAAAAATCGCATTTTTGTTTAAAACAAACTTAAAGACCCGTTTACTCCTTACAACAAAATTTTTGTCATTTACTAACATTTTTAAATAATAAATATCAATTGTCCTTTACATATACCCCTTTAAATGAGCTTTTATGGTAATAAATACACTCCCAATAAGTCAAAACACTCAAGCACAAAATACCAGCACAAATGTTCAAGCAAAAGCAAGAAATTAATTTCTTTACTTGGAGTAATCTTCTTCCATCGTTACCTCTGAAGATGTGTTCCAAAACCCCCGTCGTTGTGTCCATACACTTCGTTGTTATACAAAGATTCAACTCATTTTCACTGGCTATCCAAATCACTGCAACCGCTGTCAGTGTTTCTACCCCGAAAATTGTCTCGACCTAGCTTAATCTTCTGTAATCACTAAACTTTACGCATACTTGTTTCAAGTTTGCAAACTTGCTTACCTTAGTACCATCCTTTTATTAGATCGTTGCGTGTAGTAACACCACCATCTATAAGCCAGCACCCACTCGTGCAAATCACACTTTTAATAAATTATCAATGTACGTTACTAACACCGGTTTACATACTTTTAAATTAGGATTTTGTATTATAGGTCAACGAATAAGCGACGTACGAGAATCTGTAATAAGTAAGAGCAAGTAAGAGTTTTAATACCTCTCCTAGTGTATTTATATAATTTTGTACACCCGTCACAGACACTATTTTTATCGAAAAGCTTATTTTTCATAATTGATTCTACAAATTTTGTCCGTAACGAACTTCTACGTCCAAAAATTCCCAGTCTACTGTGCTTTCACATTGAAATCTGTTCAACAACATCTAACCGTTGCGAGCTTCTTGAAACTTCTAGCCTTCAACCAATTAGATTGCTTTCCCCCGTTTTTAACGTCCAACTCCTAGCTACCTTTTCTCGTTTAACCCATATTTACTGTCTTTTTTAGAATCCCACTCAAGCAACAGAAAATCGATATTGTGGTTCACCTCCAAATCTACCGCGTACTTTAGACGAGTATTTTAACCAACGTTTTATTATACGTGTTCTCTGTCTGTTTTACATTATGGATATTCCATTTCACTTTGCTTTCAAAGCATCTGTTATTTTAGTAGCTCTCGCATCGACCGTTACATACAATTCTACAGAATTCTGTGCCAACGTTTATTTAAGTTCTTTGAACTTAACATTTTAACTATCAGGTGTTTTTATGAAGCAAACTGTCCGTTTAAAATTATAATTCCGAGTTTTAGCATTTTTTAGGATTCGTGTAACAAACGTTTAGTTCAGTTAAATGGAAATATGCGTTTAAATTATTGATTTTCTATACCCAAAAGCTCCGTTTCTTATCCGATGCGCTTGATTTAAAATATTAAAACTAATTATGCGTACCCTTGGGTTTCATGTACTTTAAAGCTTTTCTACACGTTATGCAATTTTAACATTCTAATTTAGAAATACAAAATATGTTAGTATTCGTCCATTTTCAATATCTAAACTGATTAATTTGGCGCGTAAATAACTTGTTCCTATTTCCTATATACACAGTCGTTAAAAATTTATTATCTAGACCTATCCTTCTTAACCTATAATTTCCACGACAATATATATATATATATATATATATATATATTGTCGTGTATCCCTTATTCCTGTAACTATTCTATTAAATGAGGTATGTGGGGGGTAGTGAGGTTCCCGCTTGGCCACGGGAGGTGGTACACGACGCGCAGACTAAGGAGTACTGCGGGATCGATATAGAGTTACTTGCTAATACATAGAAACACCACTCCACAAATACATATCTTTAATAAGTATATATAATATAGCATATCAATGAGGTTAAGAACATAAAGTAATTTCTAGGTTATTCTGTGTAAAACTAAACAGACTTACATTTATATATGGTGCAGAGACTTACGACGTGTCACTATTTACTGGATTAACAACTGACTAATAACCGAACCTTTACTGAGACTTTTCCAGCATCCACCGAGTTATATAGATTTCTCGAAGGATATTGGAATGAGCACAGTTCTGATCTGGGACGTACTATCAAAGACTTGGTAAACCGCTAGTATTGATCGTGGTCTCTGTAACATAGATAATCTAATTCACGGATGTTAAACTAGATCAACTTTAACGTAAAAGGAAACCATATTGAAACTAGGTTGTGATAAATCCTAAGAATATTAGGACATGAATACAATGTAATTCAAGATTAACTTTTTAGTTCAAATGTATACAAAGTAGTACACTTTATGATTTTTGTTCACAACAATATATATATATATATATATATATATATATATATTGTAGGGCAATTGGTATACCCGTGACCAAAATAATCCCATTATAACGTAAACCAAGCGTTTGTAGATAAAAAATGATAAACGTGACATAAATTACTGTTGATATAAATTATTGTCGTGATAATATAAATTAATAATTAATACTTGAATAGTTAATTGTATTGTTTGGATAGTAATTTAGAAGATACCATCGCGGTGTTAAGAAAATAATATTTTTAGTAAATTGCATTGTAACTACGGGTTGTTGAAATGGCTTAATTTGAAAATAAAAAACTGTTGTTATGGCAAATGGAGTTTTATTACAATTCTTATATATATATATATATATATATAATATATATAGATATATATATATATATATATATATATATATATATATATATATATATAATATATATAAAATATATATATATATATATATATATTATATATATATATATATATATATTATGACCTACATCCCAAGAAATTTACATACAAATTGAAATTTTAAAGGTCAAGAAACATTTTACATATATTTATATATATATATATATATATATATATATATATATATTACTCATATTTAGACCAGGGTAGAAAATTAAATAATCACATCAAATAATTTTAATCACTGTGTAGAAGCTTTGGGAAAAGGTACACGTTATTTAAAAAACCGTGAAGCATAAAAATTCATTCGTTTTATTAAAATTAAGAGATTTAAATTATTTATAAGACGCTTTATATAAAAGGAAGCAGTATTAGAAAACTTTACGGGTAATTTAATTATCCCTAGTAAAGAAACAAATAACAATTACGTGCAAAATTTATATTAATTAACTCTATTTTAAGTAACTGGTATTAAACAAAACGTACAGATAATAATTGTAATTGAAGTTAATTGAACCGTTAGTAATATATAATATCTATAAAAACTTGAAAAACCCAATAAAATACCATGAAATCAAGCTTTGAGAATTAATAGTATGTTTAAACACCTTGCGTATTTTTAAAAAGCTCATTCTGCGTAAATGTTGCAGATAATTAATAGTTACAAAGAATCTTGGAGAAACCGTGGCTTAATATTCACGAGAAGGTGCGATACGGGGTTATTTAACCCAGATAGTCCACATGGACTGAAATAATCGATAATAAAGAATATCAATTTGCATCAATAAGAACAGGTTAGATAGAGACAGATAATATGCACAAGACCGAGACACATATAGTAAAAGACGTGATTTAAGCAACGTCACGAGGGTCACAATTGGTTGAAAATAGGATGCAAATATCAGAGGTAGAAACAACGATTTCTGTATAAAATTTAATTAGTTATTCTCGGACATGTTTGCGTGCCGTGTTGAATTTTCTGAGATTTAACTGGGGCGAGTACAAAATTCGTAAAAACCGATGCGCGGGCTACGGACTGGGAACAGAGCATGCGAAATTCTAGAAACTGGCCATTTTGAGGACTCGACCGACAGACGGGCTAACTGCTATATATACCGAGGTGAATATAAACAAGCTCTCTTACATCCGCGACTTGATTCAAAATGTTAAACAGTGCATTTTAGTTTGATAAAATAATTTAAAGTTTGCTCGTATATTTTGGTGATTCAAAATAGTTTGTTCTTTACGTGTTAACATGAATATACTTTAGTGCACTTAGATACAAGGTAATAAAATTTAGTATCACTGTACCAATTAGTAAAATTTACAACGACAAATGTATACACAAAAGTAGGCAGTTTTGGCGTATATTGGTGAAAGAAGTATGAATTTCTTTGCTATTTTGCGGGGGTGTGAATAATTAAATGGTTCATAAACGTGTCTGGATCCACAAAACAAGGGTCAGATATACACAGATGAGTTCCGGAAAAGCCCTGAGACAAATTTAAATAAATGGTGATGGAGAAAATTTTAAAAGCGTTGAGAATCAGAAGCTGTAAATATAATCCAGTTGGAATGGTGTGATTAACAAAAGGGACGATGTACATTGAAGCTACGAGTGCAGTAAACTTCAGGTAATTTATACTATCTTGTTTGAACTTTTATATTTTTGTGTGTGTTGAATAACTTTATAATTGATTTACTTTAAATGGACATTAGTGAAATTGTACTAACCATAAAATTTTAATTTTATGGTGAAATTTGCTTGTTTAAGTAGAAAGGGGTATTTAGTATTGAAGTTCGGGATTATGATGAAAATTTGGGTATGTCTTTGAGCTCAATTAGACGAACCTGGTTAATTAACGTAAAGGGGTGGTAGATGCTCCCTTTGTACTCAGACTCCGGTCTGCATATATTGTTACATTAATTAGTAGGCATCCAACAAAGACTTTAATTCAGGATGCACATTTAAATGATAATAAATGTAATCTTGAAAATTTCTGATACTGAAATTTATGCCAAAATTTAATTTTGAAATTTTAATGTATTGTGAATATTGATGTAAATAGAGTTAACGTTCGTGTTTGTGGTAGGAATGTGTTTGTTTTTTTTTTATGAATGAGGATGAAAGTTATCTAGGGGAGCAGCCGAGGCGATTAACAGAAGAAAGTCAACGGACCAGGTAATTTAATAACTTTGTAGGTTTCACATCATTCTTTGGCATCCAATTCGTAGGGGCTCGATTCTTAAAGCGGAGTACCCGGAGTTTGGTGGTTTCACAGCAATATATATATATACAGTATGATCAAAATAATAACAAAAGGAATGCTTTTTTATTATGCATTTTAGAGAAAGAATTTGTTGGGCAAGATAGTCCTGCTTTATCTTAAATTAATAACAGTATGTATATTTTCAACAAATTTTAAATCGTTGCTGAAATTTTTCTGCTCCTCTGTTTAGTCGTTCGTACATTTTTTTGAATTCTAATATTTTTGAATTCTGAACGTAAACGAATATGTATGCATTATAGCAGAATTTAAAAATTCGGATTTGGGATTTGAATTCAAAATGAAAAAATAAACAAAAAAATTGTGTTACGAAAACTTTGTGCCTGTAAGATGAAAAATTTATGAGGGTTTAAAATTTCTCCTGGCAATGCTAGCGTACCCATTTTTAACTGGTAACACTTTTATAAAAATTCATAAATCGCGTTACCCGTTTTGTCAGTTTAGTTTTTGTTTTGTAATTTAGTTTTCTAGGGTCGTTGGTAATAGAAGTTACATTACTTAAATACCGTTAACCCTCATAATAATAGGTAACAAAGGGGAACTTTTTATTATGCAGTTTAGAGAAAAAAGTTTTTAGGCAAAAAAGTCCTGCTTTATCTTAAATTAAAAACAGCATGTATATTTTCAAGGTACTTTAGCTAGTTACTGAAATTTTTCTGTCCGTCTGTTAAGTCGTTCGTACTTTTTCGAATATTAATATTTTGATTTTAGAATCTTAAAGAAACTCGGTGGGATAAATAACATTTAATAAGCACACATAAATCCAAACATCTCTTTGGGATAAAGAAGTGATTTTAAAGTTTTAAATTGTAATTGTCTTACGTTTGCTGTTGAAGTATTTAAAACTTTTCTTAAATAAATCGAATTTTCTAATTGTAACAGCAATTTACTAATATATGAAAAATAATGCTTCTACAGATTTCTCAGCTGCCTGGATACAGTTTTCAGTTTTTTTACGCATTTCCTGGATAGCGTTTTTTATCATTTGTGGTGGCATATTCTTACATTCATAAAGTATTCGTTCTATCAACTCGTTTCTTGAACATGGTCAGCTCACATATACTTTTTGTTTTAAGTAACCCCACAAGAAGTAGTCTAGTGGGGTTATGTCTGGTGATCTGGCTGCCCATTTAATTAGGTATTGCTAAATCATTATCTGAACAACGGCCAATTCATTTGTTTGGGAAATAATTGTTAAGCCATTCTCTTACTGTAAATGAAAAATATACAGGTGCTCCATTCACAGCTGTAGAACTATTTTGTGCCTTTTTGTTAGGGGCAGATCATCCAGCACTTATTCAAATTTATTTTTGAAAAAGTGTAAAACGTCGCACTATTAACAATTTTTTCAAACGAAAAAGGGCCAATTAGGAGATTCTTTATTAGGCCACACCAAACATTGACTTTTTCTGAATATTGATTGCGACACTCAATTATCCAATGAGGGTTCTCTCTATTCCAATGCCTGGAATTTGGAAACAAACAATCCCGTTAGTGGTAGTTGTAGCTTCATCTGTATACATAATTTGATTCCAAAAATATTTTTTTTTGCAGTTTCTCAATAAACCATCCACTAAACTCCAAAAAAAATCCCAATTCCTTTCTAGTATAGATTGTAACGAATACAATTACCTGCTTCATAAATATACTTTTTGTTCTAAATATCGATTTAACAAATATCCATTATAGAGAGCTCACAATGATATTTAAACATAATCAATCTTAGATTTATTCATCTGTATATAATTATTCAAAAATTTGCTCATCATAATAAAATCACTAAAGTCCAAAATATCAATTCTTTCTAGTATAGTATTAGAACGAATACCCATTACCTGCTTCATAAATAAAGATTGGTAAAAGTTACAAATACCATTATTAGTAAAATATAAAGTAATTTAAAATGTAGAGTAAAACATGCTCCAAAAGTAAAGTACGATAAGTATTAAGTTTTTATCGATAGTGTAAAGTAAATCATGCCTAGCCAAGTAAAGTGTAAGTATAAAAGTGAAAGTAAGTGAAAAGTGAAAAGTAAATTAGTGAGAAGGTGTGAGGTGAGGTGAATGAGTGAGAGTGAAGGTGAGGTGGGTGGTGAGGTGAGGTGAGTGAGGTGAGGTGAGGTGAGGGTGAGGTGGAGGGGTGAGTGTGAAGGGTAGGAGGTGAGGGTGATGATAGGTGAGGTGGGTGGGTGAGGTGGGTGAGTGAGGTGAGGTGAAGGGGTGAGGGTGGGGTGAGGTGAGGTGAGGTGAGGTGATGAGTGGGGTGAGTGAGGTGAAGGTGAGAAAGGTGGGTGAGGTGAGTGAGGTGAGGTGGGGTGAGGTGAGGTGAGTGAGGGTGAGAGTGAGGTGAGTGGGGTGGGGGTGAGGTGGGGTGAGGTGAGGTGGGGTGGGGTGGTGAGTGAGGGGTGGGGTGAGGTGAGGTGAGGGGTGGGTGAAATATGAGGTGAGGGGTGAGGGGTGAGGGTGGGGTGAGGTGAGGTGAGGGTGGTGAGGTGAGGTGAGGGTGATGAGGGGTGAGGGTAGTGAGGTGGGTGAGGTGAGGAATAGAGGTGAGGTGAAAGTGAGGGGTGAGGAAATGAGGTGAGGTGGGGTGAAATTGAGGTGAGGTGAGGTGAAGGTGATGAGGTGAGGTGAGGTGAGGGTGAGTAAGGTGAGAAGGGTGAAAAGGTGAGGTGAGTGAAAGTGAGGTGAGGGTGAGGGTGAAGAGTGAATGAGGGTGAGGTAAAGTGGAGAAGAGGTGGTGAGGTGAGGGTGAGGTGAGTAAGGTGAGAGAATGAGAAAGGGGGGTGGGAGGTGAAGGAGTGAAGAGTGAGTGGGTGAAGGTGAGTGAAAGTGAAAAGGTGAAGTGGTGAAAGTAGTGAGTAGGAAAGTGAAAGAGGAGAGAGAAGTAAAAGTAAGAAGTGAGAAAGTAAAAGTGAAAAGTGAGAAAGTGAAGTAAAAGTAAGTAAGTAGAAAGTAGTAAAGTAAATAGTAGAAAGTAAAAGTAAAAGTAAAAGTAAAAGTAAAGTAAAAGTAAAAGTAAAAGTAAAAGTAAAAGTAAAGTAAAAGTAAAAGTAAAAGTAAAAGTAAAAGTAAAAGTAAAAAGTAATGTCGAAACCAAATTTCAAGTCCAATTTTGAAACGCAAATTTTATAGTATTGGAACGCAAATTTTATGTAAGCACGTAATGTATCAAATTGTGGAGCGATAAATCTTTCGTATATAATTATTATGGAACACAGAAGCAAAATTGGTTGTTAGTTGTATTGAAAGTACAAAGTCTCAAATGTAGCTATGCAGGATGGTGGAAGTTTCTGCAGATGTTGCTTCGTATAGAAGTCACGTGCCAGCCGCGCGCACCTGCTTTTGTAAGTACTTAAGATGGTTGACGAACTCGGATGCTTAGCAGATTGTTTGTGGTGAGTAATCTCTAATTTTAGATCAATTTTCATTTTATGAAACTATTACTGAAAATGTACAAATAATGTTTGTAAATTCTATATGTTTATTTAAATTGGTACACGTGATTTTTGTAAATTCTATATTTGTATTTAAATTGGTACACGAAATTTTTGTAAAATTTATATGGTCATTTAAATTAGACACGTACTATTTTGTTCAGAATTTAATAGTTGGATATTTTATAAATGTTTTTATAAACACTAAGAAATTTTGGAATTTACAAGGTTATACTAAAATGTATTCGTAACTAAACACGTGACACGTTGATATTTGTTTGTCACATAAAATATAATTTTTTTGGCAGTACATTTGAAGTACAGTCTGATTCAAACAATAAGTGTTTTTGACCTTTGATTCCATCAATTAAATCAATTAAAATGTAGTTCTGTAATCTACGGAAAGTTACAGCATTTAATCAATTAATTATAAACCCGAAAAGGATCCTATTCAGGTATCATACATAAATTGTAGAATAATAATGAAAACACTATATTTCTTATAAAGAACTATAATAAATTTTCACTTATAAAATTCATATAAATAATCAAAGATTAAGATACGGTGGCGTCCATTAAAAATTCTTTTATTATCGTATACCATCCTACGACCCTAGCTCATAGCTCTGCTCTAAGTTGAAGAAGCTTAGCTGGCTGAAAGATTTTTTTAGAGGGTCCTTTTTTACTCAAAGCCATTTACCATCCTCTCTACCCTGGACTTAAACCTTAAACAGGAACCCCAAATAATTAATCGAGGCTCTGCCGCCTATAAGGTAGAGTAAACATACACTATATAAATCTATATAGAAAAATTGTGTAACAAGATGTATAAATTTCGGTTTGTACGGTTTATACTTGTGTTTTTCAAAACATTTTTAACAGTGCCGTAACAAAAACCTAAATTCCGACCAATTTGACTTATTGAAATTTTTGGCTTTTCTTCAACAGCTAATAAAACTTCTAATTCGGTTTCGTTATGATTAAGATGATTCACTATACGTTCCTTTGTAAAAAAATTTGGTGAGCATCGTTTAAACCTACGTGGTACCTCTGCTACGATTTTATGACTAATAGTTTTTGTTAGGATAATTAAAACTAAATTCATTTGCTGCTTCTCTAATGTTCTGTAATTATTCCCAACGATTAAAACAATTTCAACTTTTCCTTGGTTGGTTAACGTCATTTAAGTAATGTAACTTCTATTACAGTGACACTAGAAAACTAAATTACTAAACAAAAACTATACTGACAAAACGGGTAGTGTGATTTATGAATTTTATTAACAGTGTTTTCAGTTAAAAATGGGCACGCTTGCATTGCCAGGAGAAACTTTAAACTTCCATAACTTTTTTATCTTAACAGGCACAAAGTTTTCGTAAAACAATATTTTGTTTATTTTTTCATGTTAAATTCAAATCTGAAATCATAATTTTTAAATTCTGCTGTAATTCATACATATTCGTTAAAATTCAGAAACCAAAATACTAGAATTCGCAAAGATGTGCAAACGACTGAACAGATGGACAGAAAAATTTCAGTAACGAATTAAAAATTTTTAAAAATATAAATGCTGTTATTAATTTAAGATAAAGCAGGACTTTTTTTGTCCAACAACCTTTTCCTCTAAAATGCATAATAAAAAAGTTTTCTCTTTGTTACCTATTATTTTGATCACCCTGTATATATATAACTATATAAAACAGTGTATACGATGTATAAATAAACACCAACTTGACGAAGAATCGAAAGAGAGTTTTTAATTATACAAAACAAGCTAATACTTGTATAGCCATAAATGAAAAATTTTGTTTGTTTCATAAAAGGAATAAACATTCATCGACTAGTTTCGATCTCTCTGGATCTCATCAGGATGAAGGGTTATAAACCACTTCATCCTGATGACATCCAGAGAGATCGAAACTCGTCGATGAATGTTTATTCCCTTTATGAAACAAACAAATATTTTCATTTATGGCTATGCAAATATTAGCTTGCTTTGTGGGTGTTTATTTATACATAGTATATATTGTTTTATTTATTAAATTTGCTAAAAGCAATTATTTTAATAACATTTATAAATATATATATATATATATATATATATGTGTGTGTGTGTGTGTGTGTGTGTGTGTGTGTGTGTGTGGTGTGTGTGTGTTGGTGTGTGTGCGTGCGTGCGTGCGTGCGTGCGTGCGTGCGTGCGTGCGTGCGTGCGTGCGTGCGTGCGTGCGTGCGTGCGTGCGTGCGTGTGTGTGGTGTGTGTGTGTGCGTGCGTGCGTGCGTGCGTGCGTGCGTGCGTGCGAACGTGCGTGCGTGCGTGCGTGCGTATGTGTGTGTGTGTGCGCGCGCGTGTGTGTAAAACCTTATATTTTATATTATATTTATATTTTTATATTTCTAAATAGATATCCCAGCTACGCTCGGTACTGCCATTTCTTTCAGCGCCGTTTTTAAAAACAGAATCTTAAAGCGGTACCCAAAACAAAATGCATTTTTAGATGTAAGTTAGAGAAACTACGACGACGTAAGTAAATAGATAATTGTTAAAGAGATGCAGGTTGAGCGCGGAGAGAACTATTAATTAAGCTAGGAAGCTACTTTTAATAATAGGTACTTAATTAGCGGGTTTCCTTTTGAGTTCAAATGGCTTTCCTGCTGCTTTATTAACTAAATATTATGAATAACGGGTTCTGCATTAGTTATTTTCCACTTCTAACAGTGTTGTTAATAAAATAATAAAAAGCTTTTAAAGCCCGATTTAATATCAATCCCATAATGCAACATAATTGACTTTTCCTGGCTCTATTTTACTTACCTGCTTAACACAATTCTCTTGTGTCCGTTTTCAATGGCGGCTTTTCAGATTATCGTTATATTCTCTCTGGTATTTCTTTAATTTAGAACCCGAAAATTACATTGAATTAATTTTCAAGTATTTCAGCTGAATGCCAGAAAGTGCCTACTCAATACGCCAACCTTGTTATTAAGTAATTTTAAAGATGTGCTACATTATACGTGGATAATATTAATTTCATAAAAGTTTTGTATAAGGTTATAAATTACACTTTACAGAAAATCGTCCTTGTACATGATATTAGATTTAGAATCTAATTTTGTAGGGTATTCAGTCATCCGTATAAAGGAACGCTTCCTTTTGATAGAATTTGCTTCGTATATTTTTGGTACAGAGTTTCTTGTTTAGTAACTAACCAAATTAAGAAAAAAATAGGATATTATAACATTAATCTTACGGTAAAAGCTATTGTTGTATACTCATTACTACGCTACTTTCGCATCACATTATAAAACAGTTACAAATTTATGTTTTATATCAGTGTATGTGTTCTATTTAACACCAATTAACCTTAATCATGGGATTTGATTGTGTAGTCTAAAGAGCTTCCTTCTCGTTTGTATACAGTACAAAACTTCTTGCTTATAATTAATTATTAAATTAAAGCACAGTTACCAATTTATTTAATTTGATAATTAATTATTGAATCCTGAAATCATACATGTGATTTTCCAATGCTCCACCCGAAGGTACTACATTGGCCAGGAGGCGAGTTTTTTGTTGCCTGGAAATTTAGAATTTTGCCGAACTGTTGCCGTTCCAGGTAAGGCAGGGATCTTTAACGTGCGTGATAACACTCACACACGGGACCTCCATTTAACCTCTCATCCGAACGAGGGCGTAATTTATGTGAAAAACGCTTACCTGCCATTTTTCAAGCAGTCGGACGTGTCAGGATTCGAACTCAGGACCTTGGGATCCGTAGTCTTACGCTTGCTACATTGATCCACGGCGACGCCGAATCCTGATATCCCTGATCTCGCTTCATTTTCCATCTGGCGTAAACGTAAACGTCGTAAACTCCGTTCTTAGTTCGCGCGTTTCAAATTCATATGCTGACTGCCTTACTTTAATATTTGATTCTCGGATTTTGTATTCGTTACTATATACTTTTTTTGTTTTGTTTGTTTTTCTTTTCGTTTTACTCTCATACTCGCACTCTTCCCTCCACTGTTCGGTCCGCCACGCGCAAAGTTAGTCGCCAACTTTTGAAAAAAAAAAATTACTTTCTATAGCTCATTCGTTTGCACATTGTTTACATATGTATGCACATCCAGTATTTTTGTTTGCATACTTTTCGTTTAACAATTATTCAAGAAACAATTTTAGCTAACATCACACTGCCTCCTTCCCGACTTTCAGAAAATTTATTTTAAACCGGCGGAATTAACACATCATCGTTTGCACATGTATGCACATCCATTATTTTTGTTTGCACACTTTTTGTTTAGAAGTTATTAAAGAAACCATTGTAGGGGATCAACTTCACACTAGCCCCCCGACTTTCAGCAAATTCATTTTAAACCGACGAAATTGATAGATTTTCGTTTGCACATGAATGCACATCTATTATTTTCGCTTGCAGACTTCCAGTTTAAAAGTTAATTATCATTCAGCTTTATACTCCTCGCTAAACGATAGCTACTGTTGAAAATGTGAAAAAATTGATACAATAAGCCCAATTGATACTTTTTCATTTGCTACAAAACACATCAACTTTTTGTTTGCACACCACTGTAAGTAAACAAAATTTTTTAGTGTAATAAGGGGGGCTAACTTCACACATTTCAAATATCGTATTTTTGTGCAATTCCAGCATGTGATGACGGGAATCAAAGTATCTTCGTTTGCACATCATGAATCAAGTCGCTTTTTCGTTTGCGTACCTTTAGTTTAAAACTTATTTAACGTTTACTTTCGTAGCACCCGCTATGCGATAGCTACCGTTCAAAATGTGCAAAAATGAATTACAACGAGCCTAATTAATGCCTTTTCGTTTGCACATTATGAAACACATCAACTTTTTGCTTGCACACCACTGTAAGTCAAAAAGTTTTTTAATTTAATCAGGTGGGTGTAGGGGGCTAACTTCACTATGTCAAATATCGCATTAATGCTAAATTCTAACATGTGATGATGTAAATCAGGAGATCTTCGTTTAGGCATTGCTAGTTCGGTGGGAGTGCGGTTAGCATTTGATTCTATCGATGTGCTTAATTATTATGCGTCCAGTTGTCTCTCACTTGTGAGTGTGTATGTAAAAAACTTTAATAATAGATTTAACAAAATATGCAATAACGTTTCACTGACATTGAATTCGAATGATATATTTACACATACAAAAAATAAAAATTTGTGTAATATTACAAAATAAAATCATATGTAATGATGAATAAAAGGATATTTTTATTTAAAATATATGAAGTTATATTAAAAGTATACATGAAACGTAAAAAGTTTATAAGAAAGGTATATAGTATAAATGAATATATCAATTTTATAAAAAAAAAATTTAAGAATGCTCTGTTACTTTTATGTAAGCTAGAACACTTGGTTTAACTAAGAATCATGATGCTGTTGAAACGTGCAGTAGTGTACGTTTATATTTAAGATCGTCATATTCTTCCCAGACCTCTGTTTCGCTGTGGCAGTAAGCGATATAATGACCTGCGTACTGCTCTTCGTTACCATTGTAAGAAACAACTCCTAATAACTTGTATCTGATATTTTTTATTTGTACATTTTTAGGTATTTCAGATAACGGAATGTTTTTCGGTTTATCTGAAAATTCCATCACTGATAACAGTGTGCTGTGGTATACATGTTCGACGTCACATAATAAATGTGCGTTGGGAATGATTTCATGAGATATTTTAGTTCCGCAACTTTTGCACGGGATTTTTTTATTTGAGAAGAAAACAGCGATAGATTTTTGTAATCCACTTTGCAAACAATATTGAAGAATGTGCTTGAGTTTATTTCTGCTATAGGAATGTTACTAGTTTCCTCGTGTTGACAATCGATACATTTACTTTTCTGTTTAGCACTGGGTGATTCAACTAACAACTTAGCAATTTATGTGGAGATATTGAAAGTGTAATTGATAACATTGTCTTCGTTATCGAACAATGGTAATAAAGAAATTCTGTCAAAATAAATGGCGTTGCGAATACCATTGACAGCATACTTGCCACATTTTGGAAGAACACTAAATTTTTGTATTCCTTATTCAATATATGCTTATAGTTAACAAAATCCGCGTACGCTGTCGTAAATAATTCTGTTATTGCGTCAAATGCACATGTTGGAGTCATCTAAATTTTTCTTATGCCGACTTTCATCGACCTAAGCAAAAAAACCATTTTGAAGGCAAATTCTTTTTTTTACATAGAGGACGATTGTGAATGAAAGTTATGTCCGGACACGATGTTAGGTATTTTCCTCTGTTCTTTATATAGTAAGAGATTTTTCTAGAATATTATTTAGTGCTTCTTTTGGAGGATTCAAACCATGCCAATTTTGCTCTGCATCCAAATCTGGCTGTTTTGACTCGAATGAATACGCACTAGATATCATATCAATATCGGGAGCATAAATGTCGTTTTGATATTCTGTTCTTTAGGAGATTGGTTTTTTGGCAGCGTGATTATCGAGAAACGCCCGTTCAATTTTGCAGATACTTTCAATCGAGCGTATGTGTTTAATAACAAATTTATCCGCTCGACGGGGCTTGTCTTCACCGCCAAGGGTAATATTTTTAATATCATTAAAATACGCTTCTGACATAGCTGACGACGCAGCAGAATGTTTTGATTTATTAATAGGTACCATTACATTAGTCCATAAAACATAATATGTTGCGAATCGCAAAAGTGGTGTAACAAATTTTGAGCAATAATATGCATTAAGATACTGACCCGATCGTGCTTTTCGGGCCAAAATTTCGGCGTTAGCATGTAACTCGTCAAAATAAGATAAACTATTATCTTTCAAGGCTACATCTATTTCATTTAGTAAATGGTAGTCAGTATATTCTTCATTATCTTTTTCAATATAATTGTTCTCATCGTCAATTGCAAAGTTAGGATAATTTCTAGAAGATATTCTTGTTTATTTGCACATTCGGTGGTTTTATCATCGCACTCATCAAGAGCTACTACTAATAGCGAAAGCAATTTTTTTTTTCAATAGTACTCAAAAACCCCACGCAACCTAAATAAAAATCTTTTATTCGCGGAGCCTTCCCACGAAAACATTCCCATTTGGCTATCATTTTTATTATATGCGCAATATCCAAACGCATGAAACATATAGGTATAATAGTCTTTAAGTTTTTCTCGGAATTTAGGCATTTTAAGCATAATTTTATATAATGCTCTAAAGTGCAATTATTAAACGCACGTGCGATAGCATTTAATAGAGCAAAGGAAAAATCGGTTATTACCTCGCGTGGCACACAAATACCACACTTTAGTGGAATTTTTATGCGCAATTCACTTCCAAACACAATTCGCTGACGCGAATGCGGTATTCTCAATCATGATACTACGCGTGGTGCGGGAACTCATTGAACAGCACATAAAAAAGATGATTCGAGAGCAGTCTATCATGATAGCATTTGTAATTTACGACTACCTAGGGAACTTCTGAAGTACTTATCCTCGTCTGGACCGTGCACTCTCCATTACAATTATGCACAATTTCAACCGCTTACTGCCGTCACGTGTGGGCACTTTGTGTTAAAGTTTTTATTGCGAACGTGTTCTCCATTAAGTTACTAACAATGCTTTATATTATTTCAATTTTATCGTATTTTAACTGTTTTGTGTAAATGTGTTTAATTAAACACCATATTTTGTTAGTTTATCGTTAACTGCTCAACATGTACGTATTCACTTTAACTGGGACCGAATCAACGCTCACCGCAATCATTAACTCACGAATTGTTCTCGACAACTATCATGAGTATGTTATTGGATATACAAACTCTGACACGTACTTTTCAATTCCCTAAGTAACGGCAGCGAACAATAAATTTTGTATTGACGACATCCTGCTTACGTTACCAGAAGGAACCTATGAAGTGTCAGATATTAATAATTTTGTACGACGTAACCTGAACGATCTACCTTAACGCACTACATCTTAATGTTATTTCATAGATGTTCGAACCAATAATAACAGTTTACATACAGAAATCAAAGCAATAGGTATAGTGGATTTTACACAGCTAAATTCATTTGCTTCATTGCTGGGTTTTGAGAAACGTTAGTTGCCGGCTCTCACTACTGCTATATCGGACCATCCGGCACAAATCTTTTCAATCAATTCTATTTGCATAGAATGTAATCCAGTGGTAGGATTGTACCGCATTAGCAAACCTGTACATATTTAGCATCAAATCTTTCCTGCAGTTGCCGCAGGCTACAAGATTATTGAAAATTCCGTGAACGTCACCTATATGCCACTTAATACACAAATCATCGACCGCATCGTTGTTAAAATAGTCGACCGAAACGGTGATCTCATCGCTTTTCGTCGAGAAACCATCACGATCAGACTTTACCTAAAGCGTCATTAAGCGATGATTCCGCGCTACAAGCATAAGCCACAGAAACATATTCATGGACGCATTGTCAACAGTTTTACCAGTTGTATGCCACCAGTGCCCCGATTTTCATCGGAAAACGTTAAATTCCTGCAAACGTTAGAACTCTAAGTGTTACGTCGCTAAAATGGATAGGAATGTACTAAATGTTACGCAACGTGCTATATTTGATACGACCATCGTCAATAGCGACAAACATGTATGAGAAAAACGACATACGGATCCCAATAGAGAACGAAGATGTTTAAACATTACCATGGGATAGCGCAATTTATATTGAACGTACAATAAATAGGTCAGATGTTTCAACTACAGCCGATTTTGTCAACAATGGAGTTTTATTTTTATTTGATGAAATTCGTTATGAATTTGGTGGAAAAGTTATTGACCGCGTTCGTAATCCAGGTATAAGTACAATTATAAAAAATTTCCTATACTTCGATTACAGTGAAAGCCGCCGCTTTAAAAACGCCGGTTGGTCCTCCATCGATAAATCCGATCTTGTTTATGCTAATGGTCATTTCAACGTATGCATTCCTTTGCGTATGGTTTTAGGGTTTGCCAAAAACTACCAAAAATTTTTTTTGAATATCAAACAGGAGTTTATTCTTATTAGGAGTAGCACCGACGACGCAGCTGTATCAAATTCTGATAACAAGGAGTCAATCAAAATTTCCAATACACATATATCGTGGCGATTCCATACATAATCGTTGCAGACGCAAAGCGCTTAAAAATACTTAAACATTGTAACGTTTTACATATAGGCAATCACAAAGTCGCTATATGTTAGGCGGAAAGCCGCGATCAAGGCGTAAGAATGTAGTCGACGTGAAAATCGGTTCGCGCAGCCATGCGCGTGAGGTTCAAGGCGCCTGCCCGATGTACTTGCATTCATTCTTGTACCGGAATGTAGTCAGATAAGATGCAATACTTAAACATGGTAGGAAAGTTTCCCTACCAAGATGAATCGAAACAAATTCCATTCTTGGGAAAGGTATGTTGCCTGGTCTGTGACGAGAGCAGTTGATTGTTGAAGACAATCAGCGAAGTGGACAAGGGATATAAAACGCAAGCAGTTTCACCTATAATAAATGCATAATGGATTTCAGGAATTGATTTGCCTAATTTTGTGATATATGAAAGTCGGTCAACCTTTGGAGATGGCATCCCATCCGTTGTTAGTGTAGCGGCATTGGCACGTGTCCGCAATCCGCAGGTGTAAGTTTGTGTAAACACCTTTCCTATCGGTGAGTACACTTTTATTTGTTGTAACAAACATCGACCCAAACAAGTAAATTCATTGTGTAACGTTGTCGACTTAGAGGATAAATAATTTCCTAAATGATTTAGAATTCCAATACATTTCCGATAATTAAATATATTAAAGTTTTTTGTTAAACGATTTAAAATTTATAGCATATTTTCTAATACTAAGATATAAAAGCTTTCTTATTAAAATAAATTATGCTTCACTGAGTACATACAAGATAATTTGCTTAACGATTTAAAATATTTTTAGTGTTTTCGAATATAGAATTAGAAAGCTTTCCAATTAAAATAAATTTACTTTATTTAGATTATGTCAGATGATCTGGCTAGATTTTTTGTTATTACTTGTTAATTTTAAATAGTCGTTTAGGGTACAACTTAGTTTAACATCTGCCAGATAAACATCTGGAGTTACATGTTTACTCAAACAAGTCAAACGTGTGTTCTGCAAACAAGTTGTATGATAAGCTAACCTTTGACTTTTATTGAAAAGCCACTCAGATGTTATAAAGATTCAAGCTTGATCTATAACAAACCTTGTGAGCCGAGAACAAAAATCTTTGCTTTAAACAATCGCTTAATGTAATGAGATATTATTTTTTATGATGGGCTTCACCCACTAACAACTGCTAATTTGTCGATTTAACATTGATAAGACCTTTCCACTTCAAGCTTTTATATTTATGATTCTGTGTTTATTCATTTTTTTTGTATATACAAGAACATCAAATAATTTTATTACATATCTGCAAACTACTGTAATAGTTTTATTTCTGTAAATTCTAGTTACAATGTTTAAGTGTAAAAAAAACACAGTTATGTTGTTGAATATCTATCTTCAGGCATAAGTTAATTCCCTTAAGGTATATCTGCGTCTTTCCTTAAGAAGATTATTTTTTGTTTATGTATTTGACTTAGTGGCGCCCTAAATTGTACAAAGACAGGTTGATTAATAGGAAAGACCCCCATCTCATGCCTCTGCGGGGATAGACCCCGAAACTAGTCCGCGAACATATATAATTCTTTTTGGCAACACAGTTTGGCTCTTTGTCATCCTAATTAAAGTCACCCTCTGCGATATATAGGCCAAAAAGTAAATCCTTTATTACAACATATTCAACGCAATATCGCTATGGACATAAGCATTTGCAGTTGTGAACTACACGAATACCCAGAATTACATACAACATACACGCATACGTGGGCTGTGAAGACGGCATTTAAAGTGGAAAACCGTGTTTTGTTATCGTCTGCTTTCAAACCGACACATCGCATAAAAAGGGGCGTGGTCAATTTGACCACTGTAAGTTAACCAATATGAAACTATATCTGGGTTCTTCCATGTATCCTTACGATAACCTCAATGTAGATTTTGAAGCCAACAGGTTTTCCATATTATATAAAATGTATGCACACTTTCAGCAATCATACTATGGAGGTGCTAGCGAAACCATATTAACATTACAAGAATTTTTAGCTCAAGCTCCATTGGTGGTTATCGATTGGTCGCATCAAAACGAAACAGTAAAAGTTGGGGGCCGTTGGCGTACGATTAGATTTTCAAATGAGAGAAGCTCTTAAGCACACACCACATCATACGTGTCAATTGATTTAATATAATGCCAAGAAGGTGCAACCAAAGATTGAATGCGAGATATACGATTTCCCACAAAAGTTTTCCGCGAATGAAATAATGAACGAATCTACAATAATGTTACTGTAGTCTGACCAAGCAAAAATACTACTAAATTATAAACGAGTTATGTATGTTCGTTGAACAAAATCCAATTAAACTGTCAAAAGTACCGCTGCGCAGTCCCAGGCGAGGAATTGAAATGCGCTGCAATAGCGCAACTCTCAATTTAGCACAAACCAAAAAGTTTTAATGTTTCAAAATTGGTCTGACATCCGTAAATAGACCACTGATGCATACCCCCACTTGGAGGCATCACAATAGCTATGAAGTTGCAAATCTACGTAATTGTTACATAAAATCCAACGTGGAATTGTCAATCGTGACATCCGATACTTGTTTTAAGTAATCTAACCGTTTTGATGTGACATCCAGAGGAAGACGTTCATCCCAACCAATTTCAAGAATCCAAAGATGTAAAGATGTTGTATAAGACGTTTTGCAAAAAAAAAGAAGCAAGAGAGTTAATAAACTCAAAAGATCAAAAATCTTTGCTATTTCTGAAATCTTTTTTTTTGTACATTCCTTGTCCAAGAGATTTACTCCATAAATGAAAGCATCCATCAAAGGTTGCCATTGTAATCCCAAAACTATCTAAGAAATGACTGTTGTGTCATTAAACGAAAATGTTCCTTAACAACATAAAGAATCTGGTAAGTTTTCTAAAACCACCAGAAAGTTGCTATTCCACTTTCTCAAGACAAGTCTACCAAAATTACACATTTTATCCAATTCAAAAATTAATCGCTTTGCTTTTTCCACAGAACCACAACCTATCACCAAATCATCAACATATGTGTCATAAGCCAAAACATTTGTTGCAAAGGGGTAATGCGCAGATTCGGTGTTTGCAAGTTTTTGTATAACTTGCAAGACCAAGTATGGTGCTGATTTGAGATCGTATGTCACAGTGTTCAAATGATAATGCATAATAGGTTGAGTAGGATCACACCTGCACAAAATTTTTTGAAAATTACGATGTGCTGGTGTCACCAAAATTTGACGATACATTTGCTTAATATCTGAAGTAAGCACAACAGTATGAGGACAAAAATGTAAAAGCAATACCAAATGTTCTTTTGCATAGGAGGACCAGCTAATAAATGATCATTCAAAGCACCACCAACAGGTACCAATGCTGAAGCATCAAACACAACGCGCAACCTTGTAGTTGAGCTATCGGGTTTTAATACAGTTTGATGAAGAATGTAATATCCACCAGATGAATCAGAAGTTATTGAAATTTTAGTCATGTGACCACGGTTTAAATATAAAGTGTTTATATTCCAAAAACGTTTGAGGATCGGTTTGTTACCGACCTTTCAATGCTAAAAATCTTTTGAAAGCAAACCCTAAATAATCCACAACTATTGGTTCAGAACCTAAGAATGGCAAAGATACTATAAATCTATCAGTATTGTCTTTTGTGTAAGTATTTACGAAACATTGTTCACAAGCATCTTCTGTCGGAGATAACTTGTTACTTTCTGGAATGCTTTCCAGCTGCCAAAACTTTTTAAGACTAACATCCAACGGGTTCATGATTGCACACAATGATGTGTATGAGGTAACAGTTGATTCAACTTTACCCGTCAAAATCCAACCAAAAGTAGTTTTAATTGCAACAGGTTCGTTCAATGTACCTGTGCGAATTTCACTTAACAAACAATGTGCTAATGGCGTAGACAACTGGACTGGATCTTGTAACCTATATAACTACACATAAAACTTTGTTGTTTCGTCTTTTACTTTTGTAAATAAATTGTTGTCAGACTTTTCATAATTATAGGCTATCATAAGATTGCGTTGTAACATTTTTTTGGGTAAAGGAGTTAATTTTTGAACATAGGGCATCCTTTTGTAAGTAACCTGTATAGATTTGTCTCTAGGGTCAGGATGTAAGATGTTAGTAAAAATCGTTTTTATAATAATTGTCTTGGATAGCCATTGTGAAGTAGAGGAATTTCCAAATCTTTGAGGTTTTTTTGCTTAGAAAACGTGGTTCGCTGATTGTCTCAATTCTATATTTTAGTATTATCACTGTATTTATTTCATGGTTGTAGGAATGATTCGAGTGGAAATTGATATATCTATCTGAATTGGTTGGTTTCTTATAATAATCTAAAAGTAAGATGCTGTTATCAGATCGAATTAACAATGTTATCTTACTCTAATTCACGTTTTACTGCAAAATATAGGTGTTAGTTAAATTCATTAAAACAGTCCTCTGTAAGATCTATGCTATTATTAGGAACAGAGCAGATGTTCTATCCTCTCAGTTGGGGCAAGGTCTCAAAAGGCGTTTTCAATAAATACTAAAAAAAAATGTTACGTCTGAGTTTATACATTGTATGTCTGGAGTATTCCTTGTGTTTGCAACTATGTCTATTAAAACTGTCATATCGTATGGAATTTATTTAATTAACATTTCTAAAAGCTCATATTTGAAATGCATGCTGTAATGCAATAAACAACATCAAGATTAAAGAAAGGTTTATTTAAATATAAATCAAGCTAAACGACTACGCATCTTGAGAGCTTCTTACGTTCTTACATTCTCTTACGTTCTACTGTGTCTCTGAACAACAAGTTACAGTAACCCCTTACTTACTCCCTCTACTACCCTTAGGTCCATCGACGCACGCAGAAGGCCTGTAATATTTTACACATCCTCCGGCGCGGCGATACAACTTAGCTTATCACTTCTTATTTCTAAAGGATACAATAATTGTATTGGGCGCCTAATTACGGTGCCATTCGCAATCTTAACGTAACAGGCACGCACTTTGCCATCACGGCCGTTTATAACGTCGTTCACCAACCCTAATTTCCACAATAACCGTCGTTTATCATTTCCATGTATTAATACGACATCCCCTTGCTTAATCGCACACTCACGCACATTCACGTTATGATGAGCTCCTCTCAATAATTGTAAATATTCTGCGCTCCATCTTTTCCAAAAGTAGTCGATAACGTTTGTTCTCTGCTTCCATAGCCTACGAATTTCATCTCCATTAATAACACGGTCAACAAAAGGAATAGTAGCCAAAGCGGGTCCCAATAAAAAATGCGAAGGGGTTAATGGCATTAAATCCATAGGTTCACTACCTAGGTATGTGAGCGGGCGGGCGTTTATTGTTGCTTCAACCTCGGTAATGAGTGTATTTAGTTGATCTAAATTTAGTAAAGAACGTCCTATCGTAGCTCTAAGGGCGTCTTTTACACTTTTTACAAGTCGCTCGTAAAATCCTCCGTGCCAAGCCGCTCGCTCTATTATAAATTTCCACTTAATTTGGTGACTGTTTACAAACTCGATCAATTCTGTACTCTCCATCACTTCGTTTAAAGTCGATATTTCACGTGATATTCTTTTAAATGTTTTAGCGTTATCAGAGTAAATGACCTTAGGAATCCCTCTACGGGCAAAGAACCGTTTACAAGCACTGATTGTAGACGCAACATCCATTTTCAAAACAATCTCTAGATGAAGTGCTCGTATAACCGCACAGGTACATAAAAGCACATAACATGATTTTGAGTGATAACCCTCTTTAAAATACAATGGTCCGGCGAAGTCTAAACCTGTCACTTCAAAGGGCTTTGTTTGCTGTATTCGATCTCTAGGTAACGGCGCAAAAGGATGCGACCCTGACTTTCCACGAAGTCGTTTACAGATGACACATCTTGCTAAAACGGACTTTATTAATTGCCGTCCTCGTACAATCCAAAATCGTTTACGGAATTCGTAAAGTGTCGCATTAACACCACTATGATGAAGAGTTTTATGAAACTTCATTATTAGTAGTTTACTTAAATGTGCTTTTTTCGGTAGAATAATGGGATGCTTGAGGTCGAAATCTTCTCTTAAATTATGAAGTCGTCCACCCAAACGCAGCAATTCATGTTTATCTAAGAAAGGGGTTAAAGTTGAAATACTCGATTTCCGTTCAATGCAATTACCCTCTGGTAGGCTGTTAATCTCCGAATAATAAACCTCCCGCTGAGCTATTTCGACCCTTTCAAATTCGTTTACGGTTAAGCTCTTTATTTCTTTACTATTTCTGGTTCTTAAATTTCCTATAAATCGTAAAACATATGCCGTTATCCGCACTAAACGATCAAAATCACTGTATCTGGAAGAATCTATAAATTGATTGCTACCTTTTATATTGTCGTTAATTAGTAAAGACATTTTTGATACTATATCTATCGTTGACGTAGCTGTCTCTATTGTATTATCTGGCCACGTTTGTTCACTTTCTAGCAACCACTTAGCACCGTGTAACCAAGTTTCGAAATTTATTAAAGTACTTGCACTTATTCCGTGGGTTAATAAGTCCGCAGGGTTCTCGCGACACGGACAATTTCTCCATGTTATATCTTTCGATAAGGTCTGAATTTCTTTAACACGGTTAGTCACATATGGTTTCCATTTTGACGCATCGCCTTTAATCCAATGTAACGCGATTAGAGAATCTGTCCAACACACTACCTTATCTATTTTAATTAACACATTAGTTTTTTTCAGCATCACCGCGGGAAATTAACTCGGCATAATTATTATCCAACATTCCTTTGATAGCAGCGTTATATTCACATATTTTGTTAATATTGGTCAATTTAAACTTTAGCCTCTGAGCACGAACTTGCGCGCTAATTAAATTATCAATGACTGCATCCTCACTCTTCCACGATAACGCTACTAAATATCGATTATCACATTTATGAACGTTATTTTTCAAAAAATTATCGAAAAATTTCTTATCGTCGTCTGCTTCTTTGGTTACACCTATTGTTTCTAAATTCCACATACTTTCGATCTCAGCTTCTGTTTTTATAACTGTCGCATGTAACACTGTCTGCAGATTTACTCCTACGGTTGTAGCATCAACTGGTATGGGGCCATGCAAAGCATAACCAAATTTCGTGTCCACCGCTACTAAACCTTTGTTTAGACGAATATTGTTTCCTGTCACTACTGTCCAGTAACTGTCTGCCCCAATAAGGATACTAATTCCATCAACAATTAACGCTCGATCTATATTAAAAGGGATATTGTCAGCAAGCTGCAAGTTTTGATACTCTACCACGCTTTCTTTAGGTATATGTAAATCATCCATGCAAATTTCTGGAACTTCCACAGCCTCAATCGTTAAAATTTCCTCTGTATATTGTCCCTTCAAAGTAATTAAAACGCGGTTGTAAAGCTTAATGGGAATCGATGCACTATCTCCAAACGCGGCAATACGAACCCTATGTTGTCCAACTACAGGTAAATTTAATACCCTTGATAGATTCTCCTTAATACATGAAAGTTGACTACCGTCGTCCATAACTAATCTGATTAACTTCTTTGAATTTTCGCCAAAGGCATAAACACAAGCCGTTTGCAATAGCACATTTTTGTTTACGTTTGTCATCAAACTGGGTGGCGGCTCCGTGGCGTAGTGGTATGTGTGTGACTACTACGCCCAAGGTCCCGGGTTCGAATCCCGACACGGTCCGCTTGAAAATGTTAGGCGAGCATTTTCACAAAAATACACCCTCGTTCGGATGAGAGGTAAATGGAGGTCCCGTGTGAGTGTTGTCACGCACGTTAAAGATCCCTACCTTGCTTGGAACAGCAAGGGTTCGGCAAAATTCCAAATTTTCCAGGTAAAAAAAAAAAACTCGCTTCCTGGCCAATGTAGTACCTTCGGGTGGAGCATTGGAAAATCACATGTAATGTCATCAAACTGGACACCGACGGCGCCAAAGTGTTCATTGAACTCTCGCCTTTCGTTAATTTCATTGCAATACCTGTCGTCTCAGCGTTGTCTCTATCTTTACCTGGCTTAAAGCTTGGGTCGCACATAGTTGTAGCATGCCTACCGCCGCATTCCTTACATTTTAAGAATCTATTTTTACAATATTTAGCACTATGGTTATTTCTCGTACAACAGTAACAATTTCCGGCTGCCTTCAGAATTTCTTTCTTCTTTGTCAAAGGTACATCAGTGTCACACATTTCGGTTTTATGGTCTTTCTTGCAGAAAGCACAGCATTCAAGACGTTTGTTCGGCGTGACTAATAAACTAGACGCAGTTCCTTTGTAATGCGTTGGGAGCATCCTTTCTTTACAACCTGCATCCGGATTTAAAGCTTGTTCTAAGGACTCAATTTCGTTTTTAAGAAACCGTAATAAATCTTTTACCTGGCGATCTGAATCTTCCTCTAACCTTAATGATGAACTTTCTAAATTATTCGCAATAATTTCTAGATGATTGGATGATTTCATTTTCATTTGTCGATAAAATCCTAAACGCAATTCCGTTGGCAACGACTTAATGAGGGTCGACTTTACGATCATGTTGTATTGAGAACTAGATACTTCTAATATTTCAAGAGCACGCATAGCTGAAGTAATTAGATTGTAATTCTTCCTTAAAGTGCTTACGTCATTTTTAGATTTTACAGGTTCGATTTTCATAATGCTATCAATATATTGTTCAATTAGCCGTTCCCCATTTCCAAATTGATCTTTTAATATATTCAAAGCTTCTTCATAGAATGCTCCAGATGGAGGAAATCCCTCAATTGCTTCAGCGGCCCTTCCCGTGACATACATTCGCAGGTAGTTGAATCGATCTCCGTTCGTTAATTGTTGATTGTCGTGGATCATACTTCTGAATTGTTCCCAGAAAGGAAGCCAGCCCTTTGCAGTACCATCATACTTTGCTAACTGTACACGTTGAAGCTTCACTGACGTAAAGGACGGCCTACTTGTTTCGTTACTTACTGGTACCGTATTCGTTATCGAGTCAATCTCTATCTGCGATTTTTCTGGACATTTTAATCTAAATTCCAACTTAGACATCGTAGTTACAGCAACCTCTTCATATTCATACCTTTTCATTAACTCGTCCTCTATATTTTCTTTAAGCAGAGGTTCAATTTGCTTATCAATTTCTTTCAGATTATCACTCGCAAGCTTTAACTTTGACATAGCTGTATAAATGTCTTCAACACTGAAACTACTTTCTAGCATAGAATTTATATTATTAACTGTTTTAGTTAACTGCGTTCTACAAATTGTCCGTTTTACTTGTTCCATCATGAAGCCTCGATTGTATAGCCGTTTGTTAAATATTCGCGTTCCCGTTCCGTTATTTCGAATATTTACGTTAAAGCTCGTTTATATTTATCACCAGATCGTTCCCGGGTTTCGGCACCAAAGTTTGATGTAATGCAATAAACAACATCAAGATTAAAGAAAGGTTTATTTAAATATAAATCAAGCTAAACGACTACACATCTTGAGAGCTTCTTACGTTCTTACATTCTCTTACGTTCTACTGTGTCTCTGAACAACAAGTTACAGTAACCCCTTACTTACTCCCACTACTACCCTTAGGTCCATCGACGCACGCAGAAGGCCTGTAATATTTTACACACATGCATTAATTAATTTATTGTTATTTATATAATAATTCTGAACGCTTTCTTTAAAAAAAATGGCATGGTTCCAATATTAAATTTTATGACTATATAATTAATTCGTCGAAACCATGACGTCATAAAAGTAATTCAAGCAGCCAAATTCCTAATGCTAATGCGTGTAAAATGATATTGAGTGTTGTGTATACCATGGGGCTTACTGTATTGAAATATCTACACTGAATTGAATATAGTGGATTTCTTTGGGTGTGACTTTGAAATCACATAACTGCCCACAGTTATTCGCTATTCTGAATTCAGCTTTATGATTATGCCAAATGTAGATTGTTAATGAGATATGACACTTTTAGCCCTGGAGGGTGCTCCAAATATTACATCAATAGATATACTTGAAATGCCTCTTTGCAAATACTGTTCATTGTAAAATCTGATGATTATCATAAGCAACTACAGGTGTTGGTATTGCAATATTCTTAAGTAATGTTGATTGTGCGAAAGGATTTATTGGAAAACAGTTAATTTGGCAAATGTCTAAGTGTTAAGAATCTTGCTTGCCGTAGATTGCCTAACCCCTTTCACATACCACTAAATATCGGTGAAACAGGGTATATATTTAGAAATTAATAAAAGGGGTACCGAGCTGTATTTAGCCTTTAGGAATTTCAAGGAAATGTGTATGTTAGCTCAGAATAAGAAACAATTGAAGTACGCGTATAACCAGTTCCAGGACTGAAAACCTAATGATGATGATGAGGATACCTCGGAGTTCTAATATTTGTTTCAAGTGACAACACGGAACATGCTGCATCCACCTGTAACTCCTTCCATTTTATTGCAGTTGCTTGAGTGCTAATACACAATGTCGAGAAAACAACTTCCATTTGCCAGTGGTAGGTTTTGTACCGCGCCTCCGTGACGTAATTGGTATGCGTGTGACTACTATGCTCAAGGTCCCGGGTTTGAATCCCGAAACGGTCCGTTTGAAAAATGTTAGGCAAGCATTTTTCACAAAAATACACCCTCGTTCGGATGAGAGGTAAAATGGAGATCCCGCATGTGAATGTTATTACGCACGTTAAAGATCTTTACCTTCCTAGCAAGAACAAGGGTTCAGCAAAATTCAAAACAATTCAGGTAAAAAAAGCTCGCTTCCTGGTCAATGTAGTACCTTCGGATGGAGCATTGGAAAATCACATGTAAGGTAGGTTGTGTACACTAGGTGGCTTCGTAGCGTAGTCGGTATGCGTATGACTACTACGCCCAAGGTCCCTGGTTCGAATCTCGACACGGTCCGCTTGAAAAATGTTAGGCGAGCTTTTCCACAAAAATACACCCTCGTTCGGATGAGAAGTAAAATGGAGATCCCGTGTGTGAGTATTGTCACGCACGTTAAAGATCCCTACCTTGCTTGGAACAGCAAGGGTTCGACAAAATTCAAAATTTTTTAGGTAAAAAAAACGCTTTCTGGTAAATGTAGTACCTTCGGGTGGAGAATTGGAAAATCACATGTAAGGTAGGTTGTGTACTGCGGCTCCGTGGCGTAGTCAGTATGCGTGTGACTGCTACGCCCAAAGTCTCGTGTTCGAATCCCGACACGGTCCGCTTGAAAAATGTTAGACAAACATTTTTCACAAAAATACGCCCTTGTTCGGATGAGAAGTAAAATGGAGGTCCCGTGTGTGGGTGTTGTCACGCACGTTAAAAATCTCTACGTTGCTTGCAATAGCAAGGGTTCGGCAAAATTCAAAATTTTTTAAGTAAATAAACTCGCTTCTTGGTCAGTGTAGTACCTTCGGATGGAGCATTGGAAAATCACATGTAAGGTAGGTTGTGTACACTAGGGGGCTTCGTGGCGTAGTTGGTGTGCGTGTAACAACTACGCCCAAGGTCCCGTGTTCGAATCCTAACACGGTCCGCTTGAAAAACGTTCGACGAGCATTTTTTACAAGAATACACCCTCGTTCAGATGAGAGGTAAAATGGAGGTCCCGTGTGTGAGTGTTGTTACGCACGTTAAAAATCCCTACGTTGCTTGCAATAGCAAGGGTTCGGCAAAATTCAAAATTTTTAGGTAAAAAAACTCGCTTCCTGGCCAATGTAGTACCTTCGGATGGAGCATTGGAAGATCACATGTAAGGTAGGTTGTGTACACTAGGTGGCTCCGTGGCGTAGTTGGTATGAGTGTGACTACTACGCCCAAGGTCCCGGGTTCGAATACCGACACGGCCCGCTTAAAAATTGTTAAGCGAGTATTTTTCACAAAAATACGCCCTCGTTCGGATAAGAGGTAAAATGGAGGTCCCGTGTGTGAGTATTGTCATGCGCGTTAAAGATTTCTGCCTTGCTTGGAACAGCAAGGGTTGGGCAAAATTCCAAATTTTCCAGGTAAAAACTCGCTTCCTGAACAATGTAGTACCTTGAATGGAGCAGTGTAAAATTACACACAACGTAGGTTGTGTACACTAGGTGGCTTCGTGGCGTAGTTGGTGTGCGTGTGACTACTACGCCCAAGGTCCCTGGTTCGAATCCCGACACGATCCGCTTGAAAAATGTTAGGCGAACATTTTTCACAAAAATACACCCTCGTTCGAATGAGAAATAAAATGGAGGTCCCGTGTGTGAGTATTGTCACGCACGTTAAACATCTCTACCTTGCTTGGAACAGCAAGGTTTCGGCAAAATTCAAAATTATGTGGGTAAAATAAAACTCGCTTCCTGGCCAATGTAGTGCCTTCGGGTGGAGAAGTGGAAAATCACATGAAAGGTAGTTTGTGTACTGCGGCTCCGTGGCGTAGTTGGTATGCGTGTGATTGCTACGCCCAAGGTCTCGTGTTCGAATCCCGACACGGTCCGCTTAAAAATGTTAAGCGAGCATTTTTACAAAAATACGCCCTCGTTCGGATAAGAGGTAAAATGGAGGTCCCGTGTGTGAGTATTGTCACGCACGTTAAACATCCCTACCTTGCTTGGAACAGCAAGGTTTCGGCAAAATTCAAAATTATTTGGGTAAAATAAAACTCGCTTCCTGGCCAATGTAGTACCTTCGGGTGGAGAATTGGAAAATCACATGTAAGCTGGTTGTATACTGCGGTTCCGTGGCGTAGTTGGTATGCGTGTGACTACTACGCCCAAGGTCTCGTGTTCAAATCTCGACACGGTCCGCTAGAAAAATATTAGACCAGCATTTTTTACAAAAATACGGCTTCGTTCGGATGAGAGGTAAAATGGAGGTCCCGTGTGTTAGTGTTGTCACGCACGTTAAAGATTCCTACCATGCTTGCAGTAGCAAGGGTTCGGCAAAATTCAAAATTCTTCAGGTAAAAAAACTCGCTTCCTGGCCAATGTAGTATCTTCTGGTGGAGCATTAGAAAATTACATGTAAGGTAGGTTGTGTACAGTACCATGGCTCCACCATAGATTGCATGCAACCTATACATTTGCCATGTGTTCGTTTAGGGGTTAGTTCTGTGTACTTTAATTTCTATATGAATATCCTTCGAAAAGTACGGACGTTCCGACGGATAATAGACGGTAACAACCTAATGATTATCAAGTTAAATTATGAGGAAGGGCATATTTTTGCTCTTAGAAATCCGTAGCAAAGGTTTATTTAAGCCCAACAATCAATGCTTGATGAGAAAACTCTATTTGAAATAAAATCTTGGTTTTTACATATTAAACAAGAACTGCGATTAATATACAAAGTTTTAACGTTACAAACTAACGTGTCTTAATTTAAACTGTACAGGGTGTATATAATTCACATACAACAATATTAATGCTTCTTAATTCATGAATTATGCCCCAAGTATTGTTCTTTAATTAGCTCTACAGTATTCCGAGTTGGGAAAACGTTATGCAGTATAGATTATTTTTGTTCCTACAGTTTTGAATCCAGTATGCAGGTATGAGCATGCTAAAATGCTTTTTCATTTCGCCAAACAGTTTTGATTTGGAATCGTATAGATCATTTTGTTTATATCGTGCACTGAAATTGCATAAAAATTCGGTAATATTACGTAATGCACATTGCCACTGGTGGTTGAAATACCTCTGTTGATGGGATTGAGTACTCAGTAGACGTATAATCAGAAAGCTGCTAGTGATCTCTACGTTGAGTCATGTTAAAGTAAATTTATGAGTTTAAAGTTTTCTGATATCTTAAATCGTACTTCAGAAAAGCGATTACAGACTTTATTAGCATTCTCAACTCCCACACCCAAATAACTGCTGAGTTTTCAAAACCAAATTACGACTTCTTTTATATTTCTAGATTAGCAATCGATCTGTATAGCTGGCACTCGTGAAAAGAACATCTTTACAAGGAAAATGGAAAATGCTTGTCTCATAACTTTTGACATTCTATATTTAAGTGGATGAAGGTCTTTTCAATGCGTGCTTATTCAGTAATTTAATTTTTCGTTTATAAATTTATGGAACGTGGAATTTTCTAGATCGAGAAACTCTCTTCGCTCTAAAAAGACAATATACTTGTATCAAAACGACTATAAAATGATTCATAGAGTACAACACTGCAATTTCCAACCGTACACCAGATAATGATAGTACAATTGCATATAGTGGTTCTTTTGTTTTATAAATGCTGGATTATACAAGTTTACATGAATATTTATAATCAACAATAATATCAAAGCGGACTGTCAATATTAAGGAATAAACTTTACTTACCAATTCATGTAGTTACTTAACTATTGACATACCCAGTTGTTAGGATGGAAATGGAATAGGATCTGGGTGTAAAGCACAATTTTCATTTCACATGAACAAACAAAATACACAGCATATTAATCTTTGTAGTTACTCCATCAATTCAAAATTAAAACTGAACTTGCTTTCTTATCAAAGCATATGTTATATATTTAAATTAAATAAAACAACTGTTAACGCCATCTATTCTTAAATGACCTTAACATTAATGCAAATTAAAGTTTTCTTATTATAAATAAAATAAATTATTTTCTTTAACGGCGTAAACATTCCTCACCGCTCTGAAGAATTCTTCAGAATGATATATTAAATACAAAACAAATTAAATCTTATTTCATTATGTAAAATTAAAAGGAAACAATAAAACCCAAAATTATTATTGTGAAGGCAGTGGGCACAAACGCACTACAGGCCTTTTATAAATACCGGTTGGAGTTTTGACATTAGCCACTCTTACAACTCCCTCCTTCCCAGGAAATACATCATCAATAATGCCTACTGGCCATTGAAGTGATCTTGTGATCTTGTTTAATAATAACTAATGTACCCCTTTCTATCGAAGCTCCTGGGGTATATCATTTTGACGATGTTGCAGTTGAGTCAAATACTCATTGTGTCACCGTCGCCAAAACCCTTGCACTAGATGATCCAACAACCTTTTCCTATCTAAAAGATTATTAGGCGGAGTGGGGACATCTGTAAGAAAATGGGCTGGCGTTATCGGAGTTGGATCAAACGGATCTGTACTAAGCCATGGTAAGAGACTGGAATTTAACAATGCTTCTATTTGTATTAAAGCAATACTTAGTTCTTTATAAGTCAATATTTGTAAACCAACAACCTTATAAAGATGAGTTTTAACTGCTTTAATTTGCGACTCCCATACTCCAGAAAAATTCGGGCTTATGGAGGTTGAATTTCCAATAAATTTTGCGTTGAGACAATTAATTCCTAAGGTATGCTTATACTCTTCGGAGTTTACTAAATTATGCAATTCATCGACCTCATTTTTCGCTCCTATGAAATTTGTACCACAATCTGAGTACATGTTTGTAACAGCTCCTCGCCGAGATAAAAATCGATTAAACGCTGCTAAAAACATAGTCGAATAAAGATTTCAAACTAATTCTAAATGCAACGCTGACGTTACTAAACAAACAAAAAGACACGTATATGCCTTTTCACCTTTCACGCCTCGTTTCCTTCCCAAGGTATCATAAAATGGTCCACCATAATCAACACCACAGTGTAAAAATGGTTTTGCTTCTCGCACTCGCATAGCTGGTAAATCTGCCATCTTTGGAAATAAACACTTCAGATTAACCTTAAAACAATGGTTACATTTTTGTAGTCAATAACGTATAACATTGCGAGCACCAAGTATCCAAAAACTTTGACGTAAAATTGACAAAACCAAAAAAGGTCCTGTATGTAGATTTTGTTGATGACACTGATCAATTAGTAATAAAACAAAGTTATCTTTTCCTGGTAGCAGAAAAGGATGTTGCTGGTCAAACCCTTATTTAGAATTTGTTAATATTTTTCCTACTCTAATTAAACCGTCCTGCAAAAAGGGATTAAGTAAACAAAGATAAGAGGAGCAAAGTTTTCCCCTTTCTAATAACAATATTCTAGAATAAAAATGCTGATATTGAACTATTCTAATCAATACGAGTTCTGCCTTTTCTAATGCAAAGGCCATAATCATACCAAAACCCTTCAGTATTTTCAAGAATCTAAGTATGTATACTGTTGTTCGAGTTAGTCTCTTCCAAGACGAAGAACGAGTCATAAGATCATACTAGCTACTAGTCAAGAGAAGTGAAGAGTTACTTTGTTCACTGTTTGGTTTTTCTGCATTTGATGCACTTGGTTTTCCAGGAAAATACTTTGGTATACTGTGCCATGTAATCTCGCATATGTCCGCTGCAATCAATGTAAGGCCGCAGCGGAACGTCCAACCAATCTGTGAGAATTGCTTTTTCTTGTCTGCGACGCTTTGATGACCTATATAAGGAGGAATTATGTCAGGGTTTTTAATTAAGCTTTTGGCGGAATATACTAATGAAGAAGACCTTTTCTAGTTCGGGTATCAAATTTTAAAATATAGTTCTCCAACTATATAAAAATTTAGCATACACTATGTGAATTGTGACGTTTGCTGATATTATTTTGTATAGTTGGAAAATTATATCTTAAAAATTGATCAAAATTGATTAAAGATGGGTATGTTTTATTTTCGCGAAGGTTTTCGCACCATGTAAATTCTCCGTGATATGTTTGATAAATGTTCTGTTCTATACGAGTTGGTTTTTTTTCTTTTACTTGCCGATTCCTTAAGGATTTGTAAATAAATTCTTTTCTAAAGGTTTCCTTTTTCTTTCTATGTGATCCTTCCCACTATACGACGTTTTTAGCTAGCACGGCATTAATTCTTTGGCTTCCTCTGGTTTTTGTTGCAGTATTTTGTGTGGGCTTACTGTATTTTATCTTTTTCTTGCCCGCTCGAATTACCGTAACATAAAATTCGGTGCCCAACGTGCGCCCAAATTTTATGTTACGGTAATCCGTTTTAAATGATTTGTATTAAAAACAGAGTCCAGTAACAAGATTAAAGTATAATTTGGGCTCTCCACATAAGACGATTGAGTTCTGCATCTAGAGATTACTTCGCGAGATGCTCCGCGCGTACTTGACATTTTAGTGTGAGTAGCCCTGCTGGTATATCCCTATGCTGTAGTTATTACAATAAATCTATGCATATATGAATATGTAATACTTGCCTCGTTTTGTTTCCCCGCGCCATCAAATTGACTCCATTCAAGAATAACACTTTCACAAACTTCTTCCCATAACTTTTACTTTATATTCACGTTGGAATACTCGTTAAGCTCTTTTTATACAAATCTGGTATTTTTCGACCTCTCAATTAGAGTCTCTATTAACGAGTCAGTAATTACATTTTTGAACATTTGTAAAAAAGTACTTAAAATATAAGTACACTAAATGACGCAATTTTGTACTATCTACCGTACTACTGCACGCTACACGGTTGAATAGTCTGCTAGTATGCGCACTCGCATAGTACACCATACAGAATAAGCAGTCAGCCGATAACGAACTTTACGATTAACAGAAAATCGGGAAGCTCTTCACACTATTTATCGAGCGGTTTATCGACCTGATAGTTCCGTGGATCAGCCAGGTTCCCGTATGACTGCTGATTGCAAAGTACCGAAATCAATTTCCAAAACGGATCGCTTGAAAATCGTTAGGCGCTCATTTAAGACAAAAGTACACCCTCGTTCGAATGAGAGATAAAATAAAGGTCCCAAGTGTGAGTGTTGTTACGCACATTAAACATTCCTACCTTGCTTGGAGTAACAAGGGTACGGCAAAATTTAAATTTTCCAGGTTAAAAAAAAATTGCTTCCTAACTAATGTAATACCTTCGGTGGAGAATTGGAAAATCAAATGCAGGGGTCTATCGGCAGACTAGAATCTTTTGGTTGTACGTGCTCGCATATAGCTTTCGTAAAAATAAGCAACCAATTCAACTGTTGGCCGATCAAAAGTTTGTAGTGTGCGGTAGCTCTAAAAATAAAATCTAAACCTATATCTTTTGTAGAATGGTAGATCACTTGTTCCAAAGTTTTCAGAATGAGCTTTCCAATTTTGAGGGTAAAAATTGATTTCAGATAAATAATTCTATAAAAATGAAATCTCCAAAAAAAATCTTCAAAAAGATCATAAACGCGGTTTATCGTTTATCGCTGAAAATAAAAGATTTACCGAAATGAAAAGCCCAAATAAAAGGCGAAACCACTAGAGCCATAGTATATTCATTTCTATTTCTAGTGCAACAAATACATATTTATTCAAATATTAATTTTAAATAAGCTATAAAAGAATTTTTCTGAACTGATTGATAGTATAAGCTTGAATATCGCACAAAATTTTTTAATTTCTTAGCACAACGCAATTGAAACGCCGTTTCTTCCTATATTCGACAAAGTGGTGTCACAAAAAGCCTAATTAAACAGAAAGCTAATTCAATAGAGCATAATCTAAATACCCTTCGCTATTTAATCCTGAACAAAGAATTGCCTGGAAGCTCAAATATATTTTTCCACGAAGGACCAAATTAATAAAAGCCTATTGATACTCCTACCTGAATTATCGCTTATAGCTATTTGCCACATTAGTGACGCACTAGATCATTTTGTTCTGTTCCTAAAACTGATTTTCATCAATATTACATTTTATAACTTTTGTAACTGTAGATGTCGAGTTTCCAGTAATCAAACAGCTTTTATTAGAACCCGTAAGCACTTCCACGCAAATAAAAGCAACATTGGATATCTATGGTTTTAATTTAATGAATGAACTTTTCTGGCAAATGAATACATCGCCATTTTCCTGTTTTGTATAAAAAATAGGTTACGCAAAATGATGTTTAACTGTTGAGCAATACAAGAACAAAGAAAATGCCAAAAACAAAGCTATAAGAATATCGAAAGCACAAACAATAATCTGTAGCTGTTATAATTTGAAAACGTTTTCTACCATTTCGAATCCTACTTTTAGGTACTTAGGGTTAAGAATTAACAAACCAGAAACACGACAAAACGGAGTCGCCTGAATTTTCAAACCGTAGCAGTAAAGGGGCTGTGCCGATTCCAATCTACTTCAAGTACAAAACATTATAAAGGTGAAATACATAATAGACCTTTGCCGTAGCTTTTTTAGATCGAGGATAAATAACATACTAGAAAATTAATTTATCAGATTGAAATGAGACAAGTGTGGATTTACAGCTCAGGGGCTTTCAAAAGATTAGCATTCTTGAAAAAACAAGTGATTGAACGCATTTATACATACATACATATATATATATATATATATATATATATATATATATATATAGGGTGAATTCCGAGGAACACCAGCTAATTTTATTACGAAACTGTGTATTTGTTTAAATTTGTGTTATAACAGGTTTATGTAAGTTTGTAAAAGCTACAATTTAAAAATATTCTTAAACATACAGGGTGTTCCAAAGAAGAATGACAAATAAAAGTTATGTTTTTCTTTTAGAATAAATTGTCTTACGTCGCATTTTTATTGTACGTACGAATCAAACTAAACTTTCATTAAGCTTCCTTATACCTAAATAAAGGGTGTTTTGATTTAATGCTCTTTTTCTAACATTCCAAAGGTTTTGTAAAAATTGCATAACTTTAAAATCACTCTACTTAAGCAAATTCGTTGCTAACCCTTAATATTAGATTATACTTGTCACAGATAAAGCTACATATTAAAAACAAATTCATCACAAGGTGTTCAGAAAATTAAGTACATCTGACAAATATCGCCAGTGACAACATAAGGATGTAAAGGAAATTGTAACAAAATTGCGGTAATATCGTGTTGCAGCTTCGGCCCAACAAACAAGTGATTGTTTAAGGACGATTAAGACAGAGTTTTAGCGGAAGCGTTGAAAACAACTCGTAATTTCGTACTTACGCTTTCGGGTTTCACAACGCAATCATGCGGGATGTAGAAAAGTCCGAATGAGACCTAATTACAAGAGATTGCATATGTTGAGAATCATGATATTCACGCGTGAACGAAACGTTTTGTTCGTAAACACGGGGTTGCTTAAGTAGACGATTTTCTAAAGCAACAAATCGTTGTAAGGCAAGATCACGATTACTTGGAAAAAATGGGTTTTGATCTCTAAACGGCAGTGAGACGACATAGCGTCCTTGTTCATTGCGGCGAAACGTATCGACAAAACGTTTTTCAACAAGAGTTTCTTCAGGTGTGAAAGGTTGAGCGGCGGGGACGGCTTTGACTTCCCAGAATTTAGCGACAATATCTTCCAATGGGGAAGTAGAATCTGTCATACAAAACAAGTTAGTTATTTCAGAAGCGGGCGAGGAAAGTATGTTTTCTATTAAAACATATCCGAAAATAGTATTAATAGCAACAGGATTGCTATCACCCTAGATGCGACCGTATAATAACACTTGGGGGAAAATATCCGCGCCAAGTAAGAAATCAATGGGTCCAGATTGAGCAAAGAACGGATCAGCTAGCTTGAAGTTAGCCAGATGATTAAAATGTTGTAAAGAAATATTAGAAGTAGGTAAATTTTCACAAATTTTGGGAAGTACTACAGCTTGAAAATTAATAATCGGTGAAGAAACACCTATTGGTTTGAGCGAAACGGCGACAGTGCCATACTAAGCAGCAGAGCGCATGGAACCTAAACCACTAAGGGTTAGAGAATGTAGAATAGTACGAAAACCTAAACGTTTCACACTACTTTGCGAAATAAAAGAAGTCATGCGGCCCGAATCGAGTAAACCGCGAAATTGTTGAAAAGAACCAAAGCAGTCTACTTGAACGGTGGAAAGTAAAACAACTGAAGGTTTAGCTAAAGAATTTAATAAAACCACATTCAAAGTTGACGGACCACTACAGCTAAACGAAGTCGATGATTCCTCAGAGGCACGAGGTGCGGAAGGCTTGTAGCGGTCTTGAATAGTGGGAATAGAGCGAGGTGATACCTTAGAGGCGGCGGTATCCGGGCTCAAGCGAGCCTGGTTACTAGCAGCGAAAGCGGGTTAAGACGAAACGCGATCGAAGTGCAATAACGAATGATGACGTTGATTGCATTGGTGGCATAAAAGGTAGACTTACATTTATTTAAAATGTGAGAATTACTAAGGCAATTAATACAAAGATGGTTTTTTGCAAAGTTGTAGCAATCTTGTGACGAAAGTTTAACGAAATCATTACAGCGATAAAGATTGTGATCTTGATTGCAAAGTGGACATTTATTAACACTAGATTTTGTCTGTACTAACATGGAAACGGCGGATCGAGGCTTAGACGGGTTGCTGGAATGAATAACTTTGTTTAAATCAGTTTTATGATTTACCGACAAATCCGACAAGGATTTACACGTATTTTCCAGATAAGCAATTAACTTTTTATAAGATGGGATAGCGGTAGGATCTTGATGCATTTCAAAACTACAAGCAGTGTGTACATCCGAGCGATTTAAAATGATTTGTACAAGAATAAAATCCCATTGCTCTACGGATAAATCAAATTTTTTAAGCGCTTGTAAATTATCCACAAGAGTATCAACTAACGGGGTTATCGGAGTTTAATTTGGGAAATTTATCAATAATGTTCCATAAAGCAGAGGTTATGTGACGAATATTACGATGATTTTCGCGAAGTTTTGAGTATGCAAGAGCGTAATTGGCTTCTGTAAGGTCAAAGTTTTTAATGGTCAGTAGTGCGAAACTTTTTAGTGCTGATTGAAGATACGAAAATTTATCTACATACGACAAAAAGTTACTAAGATGAACTAGACTATCAAAACGATCAATAAAACTTTCAAACAGACAACTTCTCCCATCAAACGTAGGCAGCGACAGCGGGGGTTATGATACTTTTGACTTTAAGTTATCTAACGGCGTGGACACATTAGCTCGATGCGAAGATTGGCTGGTAAACAGCTTGAAATAGAGCGCTTTTATTTGAAAATAGTTGTTGTCAAAGCGTCTACGGATAGCGTCTTCCAACTCAAATTTTTCATCAGCATCACCGGCGGAAGAAATTGCCCCTACTATCCAATTATGATGTGTGAAAAAATTTTCTTTAACGGTTTCCAAACATTCATACTGAGCGCGAAATAAATCTAAAAAAGCGGTTTCAACTGTACATTTTTGAGCAATTTCAAAACATTTCCTCTAGCGAATTGATGGCGATGTTACGTACAAAAACCATTCCGTTTTAACTTTTCTGCCACAGTTACAAATAAAATGAATACAAACGCAGATGAGATAAGAACGAAATCTTGATAATTTATAATAACCTAGCGGCGATTACAAACACGAATTCTTATTGCACGGCAGATAAGAAATGCTCGTGCACAACTCAACGATACACATTATGCTGATTAACTGTCAATGCTTTGACAAGCGGTATAATTAATTATCTGAGTTTGTTGTTTACCCAAAATCCGGCAAGCAGCTTACCAAATGTAAACTGATAATTTGACAAATAACGAATAACTCTTTGGTAAAGAGATGTGGACTGTATAAAATTTAAAAGTGATAGTTAAACAAACAACAAATAATTAATGTTTTTTTATCAAATCAAAGCGTTTACTTTAAAGCACTCACCTTGTTAATTATGCATTCCTGCCGACGAAAAATACTATGTAACAACTATTACTTTTCTTTTTGCAGGTGAAGCGAAGCATATTTATAACGATAGCGGTTCTGTAGCAAAGCGGTTCATCTCATTTGTTCTATGTGGAACGTGTGTGTAAAAGCGATGCGGCCCGTTCAAACAACGAATCGATTCTCTCCTGAGCTTCGTGGATTTCCCAGTCACTACACTGTTTGCACATGCGAAATAACAACGTTTACCACTCACGCACTTGTTGGCGCGTGCTTCAGTAAACCAAGGAAATTTCACTCTAATAAATTTAAATATGCCGCGCCGAATTTAAAATAATTAACAAACTCGATGTATTAATAAAATTGGCAGTAAAATTTACAATATAAACGGAATACAACATCTAATATATTTCGCACTATTCCCTCATTATCATATTTTTCCTATTTTTTACTATTTTCCACATACTTCTTTCTTCCACTACCATTTCTAGTACCTTTTTGTTCTTAACTTTGTCGATCCGTGATATCCTTATGAGTAGATAGAATACCTATGTTCTAGCACACTTCGTGCAAACCAACACAGCAATACATATATATATATATATATATATATATATATATATATGAAGAGAGGGATTTTCTCCCTGATCCCTCCTTGTGGGCTTCCTTGTAGGATTTTTACCCCGATCAAACCCCCACCCTACCTCGATCTAACCCCCACCCTACCTACTATTCAATTTACATGTAAATTCCCGTAAGGAGGAAATGAGGAGAGGGATTTTCTCCCTGCTCCCTGGGTTTGGCACACTTCGTACCTGATCGAACCCCCCCACTCTACCTACTCGAACCCCCCACCCAACTTTCTTGAATCCCCACCCTACCTACTCGAACCCCCACTCTACCTCGATCGAACCCCCCACCCCATCTACTGAACCCCCACCCTACCTAAATGTATTATACAATCTATACACAGTAGTAATAAATTCTTTGTATATACGTCAAACCCCCACCTTCACTCTGACGTCACATCGCATAACTCCGCCTCGTGACTAAATAGTTGTCACTTTTGACACATTCGCCATTTTCAAGTACGTCACAATTTTTACTCACCCACAACTTTTGACAAATTGTATAATTAAATGCAATTTTACAACAGCCGTGTATATAATTATAGTAAATGATGGTATACTTTATTTTCTGTCATACGTCATTTTACCATCTTGTCGACCATATTTATCGTTTAAGGCGTGTTATTCGTCGACAGACCGTGTAGATCGGAAAAAGACAACGCCGCCACCGAGGAGTGAACCGGGGGCTTTCAAGCATGCTATACGGATACGCTAACCGCTGAGCTATCTAGCATAGTCAATGAGTGAATGATGCATATTCTAGTACTAATACATTTTCCTTATATATAGACATTACGCATAAATATTTCCGGACTATTTAACGAGACTAGCAATAAATAATTCTATACAAGGAAATTCTAATACTAAATCAGTTATAACAAGATAAAAAATATTGCTTCTATGCATGTTGATTTTGAAGTTTTCGTTTCTAGAAATGGTTTGTATTTTAAATATAATTATTATTGAATCAACGTCGACCGTTATAATCTGTATTGTTATTAAAGAATGTAATACTAACAACATTGCACACTAAATTTGTGAAATTTTTATTTTGATATCTAGTAATCTTTTGGATTTCGCTCTATATCTTGAAAACGGTTAGAGATATTTAAATTTAGTAAAACAATGTTCTTATTATTTTGCTTGGCGCATCAATTAGTAAAATTTTTATTTTGATATCTAGTGCCTTTTTGAATTTTGCTCTATATCTTAAAAACGGTTAGAGATATTTAAATTTAGTAAAACAATTTTCTTATTATTTTGCTTGGCCCATCAATTAGTGAAATTTTTATTTTGATAACTAGTGCCCTTTTGGATTTCGCTCTATATCTTGAAAACGGGTGTAAATAATTTAAATTTAGCAAAGACAATTTTCTTATTATTTTCACATAGTAATCCATTAGTAAAATTTCATTTTGATATCTAGTGCCCCTTTGGACTTCATCCCGTATCTTGAAAACAGGTGGAAATATTTAAATTTGGTAAAGATAATTATATTCATATTAAGTATGATGACGCAATGATTATAGCAATTGACGCATGTATAATAAATGAGCTTTGGCTGATAGACTACCATAATTTTTAAAAATTTATACTAATATTTTGTTAAGTAGAGAACTAGCTATATGATTATCTATATTTGAATAATCCCAAACTTTTTAAGGGTCTTAGGAAATTTTTGGGGACCGCCCCGTTTTCTCACTTCCGAGGTGGAGGTGTACCACCCCCTAAAATTTCTTGTAAATTTGGAAGGTTGTTGACCCTATAAATTGGTGGACGCTTTATTCAACGCTACACCGCTCTGGACCGCTGACGTGACAGCAATATGATCCATGGAAAAAAGTTAGTGTCTCTAGCAGGAGTCGAACCCGCTACCTCTGAATTACAAGGCCGGTGCTCTAATCATTCAACCACAAATACATAATGTTTTTAAATACTATTCGAGGATTTATATGTTGTAGTCGGTGACGCGCTCTTGCGTATGTTTTAACTGTAATCAATTAAGATCAATATATAATTTGTAATTCTTATTAAATAGGACCAGTAGTGAGCTTAAACACTTTTCGGCCTGTTTAAATTGCTGCGAACACCTTCCTTTTGGAAGACCAAATGTAAATTTTTGATTCCCACCGCTTTGGAAGCATCGAAATTTAGGCCCTATTCCAGTGACCTTGAGTAAAAAATAATATTTCTCCAATAGTTGATAAAATGATGGCATTAAATTAATCTAAAACACACTTGTTATATTCTCCTATACGAAGTAATTGTAAATCAATAATTTTGTTAATATGTTATAAAGATGCATGAATGAATCAGATACTTTAGTTATCACATTACTATTAAATATGGCATTGTCTCGAACTGAGTAATACACAATTCTTGGAAAACGTATTCAGTTTACATCCATATATAGAAATAACTATTTACCCAATAACAATAACAGTTAAATTTTTTTTATAATTACAAATGAATCCGTATATTTATTTATATGAAGTATATATATTGTAAAATATGCGGTATTCACGTTTCTCGATATCATCTCTGTTACATGCAACCCGATACTAAAAAGTCAAATACGAATGTCAACTTTATTTTCTATGACTTGGAAAGGATGTAAGAATAGATTCTAGATAACGGTGATTACCTACATGAACCCAACTTATGTGTATTAGCAAGTAGGTGTTACGTATGTGTAGATGAAAACATTTTATACTTTTTCCAGAATTGTGGATACAGACAAGTGATTTACAAGGAAAATGTTATAATTAACTTCATGAAGTACATTTTAGCAGCAAAACAAAAATTCAAACGAGTTGTGGTAATAGCTCATAATGGACAGGCAGGCATTTGATCATCAGTTCTGTCTAAATTACATAATAACCGAATCATAGCGAAAAAGAGCGTGCACTAACCGGCATGTGAGTAATCCACGAGGTGTTAAAACGAATCGAAATAGTTTACAAGATATTAAAGATTTGGTCTTATCAGGTAGATCAATTTGATAGAGCTAAAAAAAGTTAGCGGTCTTTTTTCGAGAAATGATGAACAAATTTCTAAAAATAAAGCAGCAGGCTTCGGGTTAGTCAGCAAGTTGTTTTTTACAGCTAGAGAAGGATAAATATATTAACGATTTTTTAAACAACGAAAGTATTCGGATAGAGTATGCTGAAATTCTAAACAACCCTGGTTTGCGATCACTAACTAAACTTATACTGAATTCGTTTTGGGGAAAACTAGGTCAAAGAGAAAATCAATCTTAAACAAATATTGTCAGCAATCCAAACGAGTTTTGTGGAATGCTATCAAATCTAAGCATTGTATTTAAATCCTTTGTTTGTTTGCGAATATGGTAGCATTTCAATCAAATCGGTCTGAAGAAGGTCATTTAAACCTTTTACTATCACTTTGCATCTCTTGAAATTTATTCTTGCTGGTTTATGAAGTTCATTTACTATATCCTCTTTCACTTTTGATTGAGCAACTACCATAATACTTTTTTCTAATCAGGATTTATTAAATACAATTAATAAATACTTCTATGTTTGAATGTCGAGGGCTCCACTTGCTTTGAAAGGAACTTTTAATATAAAATCAAGAAACATTGTGGTATTGTTTATGATAGCACCGCTGTCACGAAAGCTGATTACATCCATACGTTTAAGCAAAAATCTTTGTAACTGTGCAATTACATAACTTTTTTCGTTTATAAGAATTTCAATGTCTTGCGGGTAATCTTTAATATTCTCAATGACTGCTTCCTCATAAGGAAATACATAATTATGTTTAATGTTGAAAATAAGGAATGTTTTGTCACCGTCGAGGAATGTGCTAGAGTAAAACGTTGCTACTACCGTGTAATGTATCATTTGTAACTTGTACTCAATCAAGGTTTCAAAACCTTCACTTTTGTTTGCATATTCCTGTTCACTTATATCTATTTATCGGTTATGTAAGTGCGTTCCAAATTTGTCAATTGTCATATCATCTAATCACTTTCGCCTCACGCAATTCTTCAATGATCGAATTTATTTCGTTGCCGTGACCTGTGTGTCCAGCAGTCTGAGATGAAACTAAAAGCCGTAATCTATCAACAAGTTCATTGGAATCATTCCAATATAAATATTCTATAGCGTTATTTGATACTTCCATTCTCATACCGTCTCCAAGACGCTTTCTATAGGGTAATGTTCTAGGACTACGGGGTGTTTGGGGAAGTATGTTTAATGTAGATATTATATTTTTGTACTTATATGAAGTATTACCCTGAATTTGTTCTGTTTCAGAATAATATCTTCTATTAGCATTTGTTCTTTTCACAATATCAAAGTACGACTTTAGATCTTGCGGACTGTACCTGACAGGATATTTTTTATACAGTAGTTCGTATAATCCAGGAGTACCTTTATATTTCAAATCATTTATTAGAACATTTTCATCATACAACGCGAAAATCCGAATTGCCTATCATAAGACCATTTGAATCAGGGTTAAACCTAATACCATATTTATGATCGAATTCGTTCTTAACATCTTTAAACATATTGTAAATATATTCTCGAGGTAGCGGATGTAGCTGTTCGAGATAATGTGTCATACCAGGTGAATCGGCAAAGCTTTGTATATATTCCTGGGCTTCTTGTGCATTTCGATTAACTTCTGCTTCGTATTCATTCTCAACATCATCATCATCATCTTCCTCTATGGCATCATTTTTTATATTCGGTATATGCTGAGCAATAACCGGCAAATCAATATAGTCAACGTTCCTTCCTAGCAATTCAGGTTTAATTTTTTTTACACTGCTATGAGGCAGTTCTTCTTCTTCTTTAAATTTTTCTTTCTTTACCACACTTTCCCCTTCCAGTTTATTAGCAATAGTTTCTAATCGCGATGTTATGGGTAAGATGGATTCCACTTGGACGACTTCATTATTTTTTAACTGGCGCAATTTGTTTTTTACAATGTTTCTTTTCTTAATTAAAATTCTTTTAAGTTTTATCGCCTCCTTGTTCATTGCGTAAAAAGTTTATTGTAATAAAAAAATTCTTTGATACTAACGATATTTGCGTCTCTCAAGGTTTAAATATGTATGAAGTGATCAAAACCTATTCGGTACCTTCCTTGACCTGGATCACCATCCTTGTCTACAACTAAGAAACCGTATTTGTCTTGCCAACAAGCAGCACATATTTCACGGAATTTATCATACTTCATGTCAGTATTGACGTGATCGTCATATATGTGTTTTAAGTTTAAATCATCTTGTTTAAATAAAACTAAAAGATTAGCATTATCACGTAGTAAGTGCTTAGGTATACGGGTATAACTTTGACAAAGATAAAAACTGTCTACTTGTTTATGACGCCCCATACTAAATTATTCCCTAATGTTACCTTTTTTATCGCAAGCTACATCATCAAAAACAAATATAGAATTATTTCGAGCTTCAGATGGTGATATAATATTATCAGAACTGGAAAATGTATAATATTTTATCCCTTTTATTGGTCGCAGTAGATTTTCAAGGTATTGATACTTTGGTTGATAAAGTGATTTAGAATAAACATATACGCTTTCAAACTTTAAACCATTAGGATGTTCTATCAACCCAATCATAACGTTGGTTTTACCGCAATTTGATGGACCAACAACTAGACATCGAATAGATGAAGGCAGAAGAACGCTATGTTTTTTCTTTTTAGCTAAGGATTGCACGCCAATGTCATTATGGTTTATGGTTAAAGGTGTTGATTGTTTCACAACACGCATGTTTGCAAGTACTAAATTCGATTGTAAAAGATAATATATATATATATTATATATATATATATATATATATATATTGCTGTAATCCTCACCAAAATTCGGGAACTACGGTTTTCGAATCGAGCCCCAGCGTTGGGCCGTCATAAAATGCTGTGAAACCTACAATAACCCTCACCAGAGTAAAAAAAATATTCGAACCTTTCAAACTGGGCACCAAGATTTGCTGTGATTCTCGCCCTGTTGAATCTCTTTTGATAATCGCCTCTTTACTCTTTCCGCCTCGGCTGCACACCTAGTTAAAACTTTCATCCTCATTCATAAAAAAAACAAACACATTCCTACCACAAACATCAACGTTAACTCTATTTACATCAATATTCATAATACATTAAAATTTCAAAATTAAAATTCAGCATAAATTTTAATATCATAAAATTTCAAGATTAAATTTGTCATTATTTTAATTTGCATCCAGAATTAAAGTCCTTGTAGGATGCTTACTAATTAATTTAACAATATTTGCAAACCTGAGTCTGAATAAAAGGGAGCATCTCCCACCCCTTTACGTTAATTAAACAGGTTAGTCTAATTGAGCTCAAAGACAGACCCAAATTTTCATCATAATCAAAACATAAACTGCTAAATACTCCTTTCTACTTAAACAAGAAAATTTTACCTTAAAATTCAAAATTTGTTGGTTATACAAATTCACTACTGTCCATCTTTATCAAACAAATTATAAAGATATTCAACACACACCAAAACATCTAAGATTGAACAAGAAAGTTACCTGAAGGTTAATGCACTCGTGGCTCCAATGTACATCGTCCTTTGCTAATCTCACCATTCCAACAGGGTTATGTTTACGTCCTCGAATTTCTGGTCGTCTTTTTAATTTTCTTCATTACCATTCGTCTAAAAAGTTTCAGGGCTTCTCAGAAACGCATCTATGTATCTTTAAATCTTGTTTTGTGGATCCAATCACGTTTACGAATAACACTTGATTACTCACTCCCGAAAAATAGCAAAGAAAATCATAATTCGTTCACGCTATACAAAGCGGCATACTTCAATGTATTTATTTATCGCTACTAATTTAGATAATTGGTACAGTAATACCCGCAAATATAACTAGACTTTATTACCTTATCTATCTTTTCTAAGTGCACTAAAGCATACTAACTTGTATCGTAGCACGTATTCTGCTTGCAGTATCGTATAACATCAAAAAAAAATAAAGAGAGAAAACTGTTTAAAGTATTCAATAAAATCAAAAATCTAAGAGAGCGAAACACCTATTAGCACGGGTTTATATAATAGCCCGCTTGCACGTCGAATTTGTTCCGCAACGGATAATTTTTAGAATTTCGCATTCTCTTTTCCCTTTTCGACAGTTCGGCACAGCGATTCTACTAAAAATTTGCACTCATGCCAGTTAAATCTAAGAAGTTTTCACACGGCTCGCAACGCGTCTGCGAGCAACTAATTAATTTTATATAGAAATATGTTATGTTCCACCTCTCATGTCTGCACCTTATTTTAACCAATCGCAAACCCAGTGACGTTGCTCAAATCACGCCTTCTATTAACCGTGTCCGTGCCTTGCGCATTTTATCCGTCTCTTTCTACCCTGGTCTGAGTGGTACAAATCGATATTCTTTACTATCTGTTATTAAAATCCACGTGGATTCTTATTTGAGTTAAACAACCCCTCATCTAGCCTTCCCGTTAATATAAGCTACGGTTTATCCGACCGTTTGCAATATACGCAGAATTTTCATGTTTATCCAAGCAAATTAAACAGAACGTGACATTTAAAATACGCAGGTGTTCAAATGTAATACCTCTACGATTTGGATATTCCACGTATTTTAACCCTCTTGATAGATTTGTATGCTAGCAACGCGTCTCATATTTGGTATTATTGGGTTTTTAAAAGCTTTTATGCATATTATACCTCAATAATCGTTCAATTAACTCCAATTAAAATAATAATGAATGGCATTGACTTCTACCCTTTAATTTTTAGCGAATACTAATTAAATATTAATTATTATTTGTACACTTTGTTTAATACCCGTTACTTAAAAATTGAATATATATATATATATATATATATATATATAATAAAAAACGGCGAGTATATAAAGAATCATTAATTTACAATATTTTATTTATTTACTGCACAGCTTGAGAGGATAGTTGTCCGCTAATGATTACATATAATAATTCTAAAACTACTGGGAACGGCCTGTTAAATACTGTAATTAACAATTTACCATTAGAAGCGCATATTCCGGGTTACAAATTTTGCGGTTCGGGTACAAAACTAATCGAACGGTTAGCTCGAGGAGACAAGGGAATAAACAAGTTAGACGAAGCTTGTAAGGAGCACGATATTGCATACTCCAAAGAAAAGGATCTATCTAAACGCCATCAAGCAGATTTGAAGTTAGCTCAGTTAGCTGCAGAAAGACTAAATTCTGGTGACTCGTCTTTAGGTGAAAAAGTAGCACCATTTGGAGTAGCTACCGCAATGAAAGCTAAAGTAAAACTTGGTATGGGTGCCTGTGCATCACTGAGAACAAAAAATATCAATAAAATAAGAAAACTGATAAAGAAACGTAAAATAAGAAGTACGCTAGGTATTAAAAGTATTATCAAACAAGCACGTACAGCTTTAAAAAAGGCTAAAGGATCTAATATTATGGATGCAATCAACATAGCAATTAAGGCCGCCAATACAGCAAAACAAAAGAAGCATATTAAATCAGCTCGTATTATATCAATTCCTAAAACAAGAGATTTTCTACCACTAGTACCAATTTTTGCAGGCCTAAGCGCCCTTGGTACTCTTACTGGAGGTGCAGCTGCTTTTGCAAAAGCAGTTTCAGATACTAAAATAGCTAAGGAACAACTAGCGAAAAAACAACGTCATAACAAGACAATGGAGGACATTGCAGTCCGAAACGGCATGTGCATCAAACCTTATAAAAAAGGTTTTGGTTTTTTTTTAGCCCCTGCAAAACCTTAAAGGAACGCAACTTAATTTTACCTAATCGAGCACTAAGCAATGTAGAATTAATAGAGTTTGTTAAGCAATTAGAAGTACCATATTTCCGTGGAGTTTTCATGAGAAACAATCTTCCCAAGAAAGTTAATTTAAAAGAATGTGGTATAATTAATTTAGATGGAATAGAAGGTTTAGGCACGCATGGACCTCTTATAAAAGGTACGGTAGTAGCGCTATTTACTATGACAGCTACGGAAACCTGCGACCGCCAACAGAGTTGATAAGTTATTTGTATAGCGGGGGTAAATGTAAAATTTTTTATAACATTAACCAAGAACAATCGTACGGTACTGTCTTTTGCGGTCATTTATGCTTACAATTTCTAAGTAGTACATAGAACTGCGTACTAAGTTGTCATGTCGTACACTTTTACTCTAACGGGAAACACATCAGTTTTAACAAGCAATTTTAATCCGCCTATAAACTTGGATAATGATTCGGAGTACGTATTAGGATTAACAAATTTTGAGTCTTATAACACAATCCAAACATAGAAAAAGGAATAAATAATAAATTTTATTATGGATCTAACGGAGAATTCATAGAAATACCTAAAGGTGCTTATGAGATTAGAGAAATTAATAAATATCTTCAAAAAGCTTTAGGTAATAAAAGATGGCGTGGTCGTATAGAACAATCACGAAGCGCTAGAAAGACGCCAGTGTATATAGAAATTACAGCTGACAATAATACACTTAAATGTAGTATTAAATGTAGTTTAGATGTGAATTTTACCAAAAAGGATTCAATTGGTTCTCTACTTGGTTTCAATCCGCGAAAGAGCTAGCATTTGTCACGCATCAAGCAGACTACGCGATCAACATTTGTAAAGTGAATGCAGTTTTAATGGATTGTAATATTGCAAGTGGATCCTATTTAAATAGTAAAGCAGCCCATGTAATACACGAATTTTTTCCTTAAGTACCTGCAGGTTTTAAAACTGTCAAGTGCCCACCTACGATTATATTTCTACCAATCAGGTCACGTATAATAAATGAAATAATAGTTAAATTAGTTAGATCAAGATGGAAATTTAGTTAATTTCAGAGGAGAACTGCTAACTGTAAGGTTGCATTTAAAAAAAATCTGCAATAGCCATGGGTATTAAGTATAATGCACGCAACATATCAAGAATTACTATAAATGCTGGAAATTTCAAAGCAATCGACACTCGATTGATTGTTTCAAGACCGCTAACAACACAAAACCGGCAGTTTCTACAATCGTTAGGACTGCATTTATTTAATTAAAAAGTAGGATGAATAGTGAAATACTGAACGTGCGTGAAAAAGTATACTTCGACAATGAATTTGTTAATATTGAAAAACATACTCATCAACCTTATGCTAACACATCTTTAAACAAAAATGATGAAATTCAAATCCCTATACAACAACAGGATGTATACACCTTACCATCAAAGAGCATGCTGTACATAGAAGGCAAATTAATTAGAACAGATGGAACGCCGTCTCAGACAGCAAAGTTTGTAAATAATGGAATTTTGCTGTTTTTTGATGAAATTAAATATGAGATTGGTGGTGTCATTGTAGATCGTGTTCGGAATCCTGGATTAACGTCTTAATGAAGGGATATGTTTCATATAATAGCAATCAAAGTAAACATTTACAAAACGCTGGGTGGTTTCCTATGGATGATTCACAAATAGTTGATGCCAATGGGAATTTTAATGTTGCAATAAACCTTTCAATGGTTCTCGGTTTATGCAAAGATTTAAAAAAAATTATTTTAAACCTCCGTCATGAGTTAGTTTTACTACGTTCTAGTTTTGATACTAATGCTATAATTAATCCTACACCCGATAAAGAAATAAAAGTTGTTTTAAACAAAGTTTTATGGAAAATGCCGCATGTAGCCGTTGATGATACTCAACGAATTAATTTAATAGAATGCGTTGCGCAAAATCAGGATTTGCATATTCTGTTTAGAGGTTGGGAGTTGCATGAATATCAACTTCTACAAGAACGCAACGTCATACATGGAACATTAAAACAACAACACAATTAGAAAAACCAAGATTTGTGATTGTTGGTTTCCAAACCAACCGAAAAAATAGATGCATGAGCAACTACAGTCGTTTTGATCATTGCTATTTAACCAACATGAAACTATATTTAAATTCAGAAATTTTCTCGTACGATACCTTAAATTTGAAGTTCGAGAATAAACAGACTGCGTTGTTATATGAGATGTATGCTCAGTTTTAGCAATCATACTACGTAAAGGAAAATGAATCACTTTTTAATCCTGAAGATTTACGAAGTATTGCACCATTAGTAGTCATAGATTGTTCTAGACAAAACGAAGCGTTAAAATCTGGTACTGTCGATATTAGATTAGAATTTGAAACTAGCAGAAACGTTTTGCCAAATACATCTTGTCATTGCCTTATACTTCATGATAAGATAGTCAAATACAATCCACTCTCAAACAGCATAAGAATATTATAATTACTTTATTATTATTACTGTACCTTTACAAATTATGAAAAAACAATAAATCATTTAGCAATCACAGTCTATTTATTAATATTTTTACATGTTTTTACAATATCTTTTACATGTTTGAATTATTAAGTGATTTAGTAAACAGCCATAAACATTAACAATTTTAAATAAAGTTTTGTTATACATTTCTCAAATAAACTAACTGGTATGTTATTAACAAACTGGATTTTTTTAAACAGAACGATTACTACTACTACTTTTCTCTACAATACATTTATACTAATATAATTCAACTCGGGCAGATTGAAAGGTATCCTATTTTTAGATACATCCAGAAACGAAAAACGGCGTACTTGTGCAGGTATAAACATAACACTGAAGTTTTATAACTAAAAAATGTTATATGTTAATCGAGATAAAATAAATTGCGTTCTTTATTTGAGCCAGTGGTTGAAGCTTTACAAGTCATTTCTGAGTGTATAGTTATACCCCAAGGTATTAAGTATCAGGTATCAGTGGTTGAGGTACTGAGAATTCTTTTATCATCACTTGGATTAAGAACAATTTTGTTTTATTTAATAGTAAAGACATCATGTATGACTGATCTAATTAAACATTGCTGTTTCTGTACAGTCTGTTTATAAAACAAAGCATTCTTATAATCATCAAAAGAAATTTGCTTAATACTTGCTAAGGAAGATCCCTTTGACTTTTTTATTATCCTATCCTGAACTCTGTAAGTGTCCATTTTAGATCTAAACCCTACAAACTCTAGCATGATATCACCATTGTTTTCATCTTTCATAATACCAGGAACCTTTTTATTTGATAATGGAATATGATATTTGTTATGAGGGTCGTAATCGGAAGTATCAAATCTATGAATATCTTGTTTGATATAAGAGTAAATATCTTCAACGCTAAACTCGTATATTAAACTATCCGTATCTGTGTACAGCAGCTTTGCTTTGTTAGCAAATTGCGATTTTATATAACTATAGTGAAATTCATATAAATAGGTTTTTGAAATATCTAGAATAGAGAAAACTACATAAATGGGTTTGTTTAAATAAACATCTAATTTATTCATTTCTATTAAGACTAGATCTTTGTCTAACACAGTGCAACAGTAAAAATTAGGCTTCGCTATGTAACTACGAGCTCCAAACCGTCCTTCCCATTCGGTCACTAATTTCACATCTTTCCTTTTCCGTACGTTTTCCATCATTTTTCCATAAACCGAATTTATCATATTTTTATAAAAGCATATATCGAAACTGTTTTTTGACTGTTGTCTTAATTTTGTATTCAAATCAATGTATTCTTTTAACCAAGGGGCTTGTTTAAACCGAAGAACCTTATAAATCTTTTTCAGTTCTAAACCGTAGCTTAAATACATTTTTAAATTCTTGTAGTGAATAATATAGTTGAGTTTTGGATATAAAGTTGTAAGTAATTTCTTTAAGTTTGATTTATTAGAAGGTAATGGTGGTATCATATGTTCAGGCGCCAAAGGTAAGTCACTGTGAATTTCATGTAAAGATACTGGGTAGTGTAAATCGCATTCAAAAATATATCCTACATCAGAATCATCGGGAATATTAAGTATGTCTAAACGTACTATATCTGGACTGGTGCCATCTAAAAATTCAAATTCTCCATATGGAACATATTCAGACATTGCAGCCCCATATAAATTATTAACATCAAAATACATTAAATATTTAGAATCGAAATTTGGATCATAATCTGCATTCATATATTTGTTTATTTGCTTTAGCATATCTATACAAACATTGAGAAACACCGCCACGAATTTCCCGTTCTAAAAACATTATTTTTTCAATATCAGTAAGCAACTCGAGTTTAACGTTCGTCGTTTTTAACATTGCATCTAGAGCTAAACCAGGAGCCGTAAAGTAGTAAAGTGGATCTAACTTATACGTAAACATACAAGTTTTTCTAAAGTTTTCAAATATATCAGTCAAGAGCAGCACATCTGTTTTTAAATATAGGTCTGAATAGGCCCCTAGTGTTTTTATATTAAATGTTTGCCAAACGTGTTTAGCATGATTGTAGTCTTCATCTGAGATTTCTTCATTGCGCAAACAATTAAAGAATGCTGTTTTACAGGGTAAATCGGTTTCATTGAGCCTATCCCAAGAGTTAATGTAATCATAGGGAAATATGCCTTTACGCGTAAGTAACGGAAACTCATTATCAGTGTTACAATTTTTCCTGGTAATGAATTTTTTATTATCATCTAAGTAGGAAGCTAATTTTTCGATGCTAGATGCCATAAACCTGAATGAATCGATAAATCTAAAACTAACTTTCATACGTTTTACATATTTTGTAAAAGATATGTATTTTTTCTTATTTATTGGTAGAATGCTTAACGAACCTGAAAACTCTAACGAGATTTTTTTAATAATGAAATGCGAATCGTAGCCTGATAAGTTATGAAAAACTACCGGTATCATATAAGAATTATGATAATTGATGTTGCAATCTTGATGAGCCGCTCCTCGAAATTCACCTGTAAAGTGGCAGTGATCGCGAACTCTAATATCATCTACACTAAAAGGTTTATTGCAAATGTGACAGTGAAAGGCAAATTTAAATGCTGCATTTTGTTCTTCTGTTAAAGGATTCATAGGTTTTGGGTTACAGAAAATTTTATTAGTCGTTTCTGGAATCAGTTTCAATTGAGCAACAAACCATTCTATACAATCCTTTCCGCGATACAATTGAAATTTGGAATATTTATTATCATACGAGCATTTCAAATAGTACGCTACACTAAAGAGTATATGCCTTTGGTAACGGACTGTGTTTAATATTACCTCCGACTCATTGCATGATTCTAATATACATTCGAGATCTGCATAAACTACAAATGATACTTTTTCTTGATAGTGGAAATGTTTAAATGTTAGATACTTTTCGGATTCTTCGGGTAATCTTATTGAGCAAGTATTCTGTTTCTCGCAATAATTCGAATGACGCTTAAGTAATGCTACTGTACTAAAATTATTTAAACACCTATAACAAAAAAATTTTTTTTGGGGATGTGAAGACAACTGTTTTGCAAATAATTTTGACATATCCTTAATCCAAGTAAAATGAAAGTGATTCTCATTGGCATTTGTCGGACGAGAATATTGTAAGGAATCATTATTTAAAACTAACAGATTAATAGGTTCAATTTTTTTAAAATTTTCACTTAAACAAAATGGCAGTATTTTAGTATTTTCTATACAATATAGATTAATTGCGAGATTGTTAAGCTTCTCAATTTTTTTTATGTCTTTTAATGCGATTGGAAACTGAATTGAATTGTAGGGTAGTACTGTATCAAAATGTGGATAGCTAGATATTCTCTGACTATTTTGTTTAGCAGGATATAAAGCGGAAACCAAGCTCCAAAGAATGCAATGTTGGTCGTTATTTATTACATTTACCACAGCTTTTTCTTTTTTTATAAAGTCCGAAACCGGTACAAACGTTGAACACCCTCCTTTAAGTGGATTATGATTGTTTATATTTACCTTCAAGTGTAAAACTTTTTGGATTGCCCAACCAGAATCCTTTTCGCTAAATTCTTCTGATCGCTTCGAAATCTTGTCCAATACGTTCTCCTTATACCACCGCTTAAGATTGGTATTTATATCGATGTGACGATTTGCAGTAGGAAACGTTTTCAAATCTATTTCGCCAGTTGTAGGCTTAACAAAGTTAGCGGCAAATATTACATTAACTTTCAACATTAACTTTTTTAAGCAAGCAACAATCTTGCGTTTAAAACTAGCGAACGCCTTGTCTAAGAACACTAGAGGATCTCTATAACTTAAATTGGTAATAAGTTCCGTAATTATTCGACTTCCAAAACATGATTGTACATCATGCCAAATCAAATTTTTTTAAGTATGACCTCTAGAAAGCGTTGCATCAACACCTTTACCTCGATATTCTAAAGAGCGTTTCAAGTGCCTCAATCGTACAAGGTAGCTTTTAAGATGTGCCAAATTAGATTTTAGCCTACTAGGATTTCTTGTCGATTGTCTTCGTATACCTTATTTCTAATAGCAAGCTTCAATATACTATTATTTGCTTTGATAATTATAATGTGTTTCGTTATTACATCGACTGATTTGATTAGATTCACGCATTTTACAGTTAATCTCAAAATAACGCTACTAATCTCGGCCACGGTTTCAGAATTCATGATTCTATACAAATCAATACACTACTTAATATATGTATAGCTCTATTTACTATTTATACAAAAATATCATCTGACGTAAGCAAAACAACTGTAAAAAGAATTAGGATACAACATCATTTTTCATTCAGCTGCGTTTACGACAAAAAATTTCTTGTTTGCAGTATAGTAATAAAAATGTTTTATACGACCTTTGATTTATAATGTGTGTACAGAAAATACACTATCATTACAGCGCTATTTTTTATGGTTACATATGAAATATTTTAATAAAAAACAAAGCAAATTTGAAAAAATGTCTCAGATTAAACCGTCAATGTTGTTTAATAATTTACACGCACTTATGGTTTTTTAAATCCAGTATTAAAAAGCATTCTGCAGTTTTATCATATAGCAGTACATTTAAAGAATTTCTTATGCGACATAAATCGTGTAAACACACAATTACCTATATATGCATATAAATTGTGTCAGCGGTAATCTAAAACTTATTCTATATATATTACTAGTTAAGGACTATTTGCATTGCATTATTTTAAACGAAATTAATCTAAAGAAAAATATAATAATTTACACGCACTCATGGTTTTTTTAAAAACCAAATATTAAAAAAAACATTTTGCAGTACATTGATAGAAGTAAAGAATTTCTTATTCAGCATGATTCGCGTAAACATACACACACACACAAATTACTATATACCTATATATGCATATAAAGTCAATTTTTGTTAATTTTTATGGAAAATAAATTATGCTAGCAGTAATATAAAACGAAATTAATTTAATTTAGGTTTTTTATTATGCGCCTTCATTGCAATTTTTTTTCAGACAATGAATCTAATTCATTATTTCTGCTGAGCAGTACCTTTAAAGAATTTCTTATGCGGCATAAATCGTGTAAACACATAATTACCTATATATAAATATAAATTGTGTCAGCGCTAATCTAAAACTTATTCTATATATATTACTATTTAAGGACCATTTGCATTGCATTATCTTAAGCGAAATTAATCTAAAGAAAAATATAATAATTTACACGCACTCATGGTTTTTTAAAAACCCAGTATTAAAAAAACATTTTGCAGTACGTTGATAGAATTAAAGAATTTCTTATTCAGCATGATTCGCGTAAACACACACACACACACACATACACACACAAATTACTATATACCTATATATATGCATATAAAGTCAATTTTTGTTAATTTTTATGGAAAACAAATTATGCTAGCAGTAATCTAAAACGAAATTAATCTAATTTAGGTTTTTATTATGTGCCTTCATTGCAATTTCTTTTTCAGACAATGAATCTAATTTATTATTTCTGCTGAGGTATAATTATATTCGCTTACATACTGTTTTATTCATTAGAATAGATTACAGAACTGAATTTTTTCAGAAAACGATGCAAATTTTTAATTTTTTCTAACAGGTCAGTTTCTTATTTAATATAAATACTTCACGTAGATTTTACCAACAGTATTCAATCAGATCTTTTGTATAATTATTAGTTACTATTACTAGCAACTTTTAAAAATGAGTAACTAATCATCAATCAAAAATTGTAATAGTACCAACGTAAAAGTTCTAGAGCAATTTATATTACAATTCTGACGAAGACTTGATTAAAGAAGTATTTGGTTTCTTCTTCGCCTCAACTCGACACTGCTGCTATTTTTGATAGTGACGTAATAGATATATCACGGTAAGTGCTTTTTCACATTTATACATGTGTTTCAAAACACTACTAATTTATAAGTTACATTAGATCAAAAAACCATTCTGGAAATTCTGAGGCTATCGTCGGATCGTTGACACTCTGATCTTCTCAGAAACATCAGGTAGTATACAAAAGAAAAGGTAAACCTACAATAATCTTTTATGTTATGCTCACAGATCAGGCAAAAACATGTTGGCTATGAAAAAGTTATGTACAGAATCTAATATGGCTGTTTGCTGTGAAGATGACAAATCCTACGAAGATGACACAGTAGAGTTGCTTAACGCATTTAAAAAGCGTGGGAGAAGCTACTGCGTCGTATAGATTTGGAGCTAGAAATAATAAAGCAAAAAAGAGAGGAACTAACAGCGAGGGAGCAGCAGATACTTCAAGAACGGAGTTAATAAATACTTTTCATTTATAAATAGTTAGATCAAAATATTCAACAATTTGTAAACTAAAAAAGTATTTTATAAAAGTTTCTCTTTTGAAACAAGACTTTCTCTAAACAAGGTAGTAAACTCAAAGTAAAACGCACATAAATCAGAACCCACTTTAATTAAATACATCATTTTTTATACAATCGACTTAGATGTGTTATAATAATTTAAACAGTAAAGAACAAGATGTATATTATTATAATAATAAACTAAATTCTTAGATCAGTGACATATTATTCTGAAAATTCTATTTTGACAGTTAGACCGATCGATCCTTTACTAGTTATGTATACGTGTTTGTTCGAGCCAATACTTTTATTTAATTGTTTCACTCCATGTGCTTGAAGGTATTCAAAATATCTCAATGGCAATATACTCTTGAACTCTTCTGTTTCCACTAATACTCTTTCTCCATATTTTGTCTTGATTGTTTCCACTTTTAAAACTTCAAACCTCTTATTCACTACAAGATCTTTTGAATTTACATAAGGTTTGCGATATGTGGTTTTATTAAGAGTATTAAAATCCATATTGCTTTTCTTTGACTAATTAAATTAATATTAGGAGCAATCTCCTTATATAGCAGGTTACCACCATCTGCATACTTTGCCAACCCACTTTTCAACCTATCACAAGAGTGAACACATTTTGAATTGAAATCGGCCCATGTGTATTTGCAGCCTCTAAACATAAATAAAAACATAAATCAGAATCTACTTTAATTAAACACAATTGACTTGAATGCGATATTTTGCATCTGTCATACTTTATAACTTCTCGCTAGAAAACCAAATTCAAAACATCTACACACATTTTCTCTGCACTTACATTTTTCAACATACGTGTGTTTTGAAGTATGTGTGTTAAATTGAAAGTAATATAAAGCCGATCCTAATTCAAAACGTGCCTACAAGTATTTTACATTTGAAAGTATATAAGAATTCATGTTTTCACATTTTACATTAAAAGTATATAACGCCGATCCTAATTCAAAACGGTGCACGTGTAACTTCTCGCTAGGAAACCGAATTCAAAACAGCTACACACATTTTTCTCTGCACTTACATTTTTCAACATACGTGTGTTTTGAAGTATGTTTCATTGAATGTAATATAAAGCCGATCCTAATTCAAAACGTGCCCACAAGTATTTTACATTGAAAGTATATAAGAATTCATGTTTTCACGACTATTTTACATTGAAATGTTTTCACAACTATTTTACATTGAAATTATATAAGGCCGATCCTAATTCAAAACGGTGCACGTGTATTTTACATATGGAAAATACGTCTGAACACGTTTTGAATTAGGACCGGCCTTACCCCTCTACTGACGATCTTATTTGGTTTTGTAGTGTAACGAATTCTTTGGTGCAACGTTTATATATAGATTTCTTACCTACTTTTTCGGATGATGACGTTTGGGATAAAATTGAAAACCGTCGTCAAGGAAAAGACGAAAGTATAGTTTTGTTTGTTGCGCATATACAGACCTCATTTAATCGAGCTAACAACCAGCCAGCTGAAGTTAGTAAGATTAAAATCATAAGGAAAAATTTAATCCCAGATCTTATCTCAGCTCTTGCTCGGTTAAAAAATTCAGATGTGGCTACTTTGTTGAAATTTTGTAAAACGTTTTAGGAAGTCCCTTTGTTGAAACAAAAACTAGTTTCTACGCCCACTAGTAAACTTAATAAATCATTTAGTAAACTTAAGCAGCGGTCCGATGGTGCACGTCCCATTTCGAGTGAATAGGTTTATACAGTTAAGAGTCGCATTCATAAAAATAATCGTTCCCCCCTCACAGATACAAGTACTGGATAAACGTATCTCTGTGACACTTGTAGTAAATTTGTCTGACCCAGGGAAATGAGATAAGCTAGTTTGTTGGAATTGTTCCCGTGCTAGACATCGATTTATACGATGTGGTTGTCAAAGTGTTAAGTCAGTGTCGTGTCAATCTTGTTCAATAAACGAGGAAAGCGGCAGATGCTTGGTAGTCGACATTCTGCTCGGCTTGTTAAGGCTGCTGTTAAGATGTGGAAACATAAAAATTTTCAATCTTGCAATAACAGTTGAAGCCTAGTAGCAAACAATTCGAATAACAAAAGGAGCTTAAAACGCTAAACTTTATTACCAGTGTGTCGATGAACCTTCGAGGATGTAATTAGGAAGTTCAGGGTTCATTGTTCTTTAGCATCATCATCATTAGGTCTTAATTCCTGGAACTTGTTGGACTCGTACCTCCGTTGATTTCTATTTTGAGCTAACCTACATATTTCCCTGAACTTAGCACAACCTATATCTTTCACAATCTGTATGCAATAGTCTAATCTAGTTCTACCTTGATCACCCGTTTCCTAGTTTTTGCTTCTAATATATTCCGCACTGTTCCCTCATCTCTTAGTATTTTTCCTATTATGCTGTGCCTTATATCCTTTACTTTTTTCCACATATTTCTCTCTTCCCTTATCATTTCTAGAACCACTTTATTCTTAACCTTATCTGTTCATCTAGCACAATATTTCAAAGGTTTCAATCCTTCTACTGTCCGCTTCTCCTACTATTCCACAGCCATACAGTGCTATGCTCCACACATATGCTTTTAGCAATTCCTTTGTTGTTTCTGTTTGTTGTCTACGAACATTGTAGCTGTATTTTCTTGTTAATTGCAGTACGGCCTTGCGCTAATCTTTGTTTTATATTTTTTCCACTTTTCCCATCTTGCGTAATTCGGTTTTCTAAGTGGCAGAAATTCTTAGCCTCTTGTAAGTTCTCATTTCCTATTTGAAATCTGGTTCCTTACTTATTTTTCTACATACTAGTTTTATTAATGTATTAAATAAAACCGAAAGGGCAGTTAATGAAGGGTTTGATATATCTTCCTATTTAAATAATTGTGAGCTTTTATGCATTTTTAATACACATAGAAATTGCTCTTAAATCAAGCAACTCAACCTATATTTAAGTTGAAACTCCGTTAATTGATTTAAATCTTAACCAAAAGGATTTAACTGCTGTATAATTTGCAAAGCAACTACAATTGTTACAGGTATTAAAGAAAACATTTTTACATCAAACATAAAAATTTTAAATTGTGTGACAATGAAAAATTTAATTACTGCTTTTTCAAATACATACTTGAATAATTTTACTTATTTTACTAAAACGCTGCTTTCTCCTGCTAACGTTCAACGTTTATTGTCTAAACTAAAAATATTTAAAAATTACTTAAGATCGGCACTGGAACACACTCGACTAAGTAATATAGCCACCTACCAAAGGAATTATATATTGTAGATTTAATTTAACAATTTGCAGAAACATAGCCTGACATGTTCTATTCACATAAATTATAATTTATTTCTATTTTTAGGTTCATTGTAAATGTTTGTCCAATCTGATGTTCAATACAATTCTGTTTACATATCTTTTTTATGTAAGAATACCTTTAAAATTTATAGTGTTTAATATAAAAATATAGAAATGTCTGTATAGCTTTTTACTAATTATGTACGATTAAGTAATGCATAGTAAAAATTAAAGGCTTCCAACTCAAATTTGTACATGGGCTCCATAAGTACTCAACCTGATTAAACTTTAAGAAGGTGAGAGAACTATTCCTGAAGTAAGAATTTGACTAATTTAAGAAAAATGAATAAGGCAATCTTTTATATAATGTGTTAGTTTTACAGTTAGACCCTTTCTAAATTGGCTTAAAAGAGGGCGTTAAGCGCCATACAGAATTATTAAACAGGTGCAAATAATTCAAAAAGTGCAATCAATTAATCGCAGAGTAAATTCAATTGAAAAATACTACAAGCTAATATTTTAATAAAATAATAATTAATAATTACGAATGAGTAGCTTGAACACCTAACAATGTTAAAGTTATGAAGTTCGAAAACTGACTGGCGATTAGGGCTTCTTACATTTAACATGAAGTCTCTAGTCTTACATTGTTTTGTGGGAAAGTGCAGATCCTGCTTTTTGCTGTTTCTTGATAAATCATACATTATCTTAATTCTAAGTAATTATAAATGAGTCTGCTTGATTGCAGTTCATTGTTTCATAGTCTGTGATATCAAGTTGCGTCTGGCTTACAAAGAAGTCGTTTCTTATTCTTATTTTTGATATGAACTCTGTTGACACTTCTTATTTTACATTTCTTTAATACAATGTATCATGCTATAACTAAGATATAATTATTATATTTAATTTTATATACATATTAACATAGGGAATGTGTAACTTGCGTAACAACCTAAATTTAATTATGTACATAGCCCGAAATTAATGAAGTCTAAACCTAATATTTGTGTTATTCTTAATATATTAACAATCTTCTAAATTTTGGTGATTAATTAATTTCAGAATTTAAAAAATCAACACACTAAAAATGCATTACTTCATTACAATGAACTTTAAAATGAAATATTATGAGCAAAAGTTAGGTAAATAAACTGATATGACGTTGTGTTTTTACACATTTGATTTTACGTTTATATTTCAAAATACTTTGCATAAATGGAATTACGTTCTTGAACCCACGTTTTTAAATAAATTGGTTTTATTTCCTACATAAAAGCAACCAATTTGCGTTTGCTTGTACGTGTTTTATTTTTATAGAACACTCGTTTACTAAAGGAAAAGGCATAACGGGCGAGTCCTGATAATATTTATAAACGCAGGAGGAAGTTATAACAGTTTCAGAAAAAAACGCCGTAAGGTAAAGCTTTATAATTATCAGTGCCCGGTGTAGAGCGCTTTAATAAATTTTTACCCACAAGAGCTCATTAGTATTCTTTCATTGTATTTAATATTTCGATAAGAAAACCAAAGTAAATGAACTATTTTTACACATACCTATTTGCACAGTAAGAAAGCGCATTCTCAGATACTTGATAGAATGAATTGCAGATCAATTTATATTCTGTCATGTGGTGTTTTGTCTTGCTGACGAGATATACTTGAGTAAAGGCAAGTGCCAGAACAGATATAATATTTCTCCAAAAACGACCGAACTTTAATTCCTTTATCCTGACAAAGAAGATATATTGCTTCGCTTTCTAAATAAAAAAAGAAATCTTTATAAAATATTACGCAATCTGACAATTTATTTTTATCTTCAAAATCTATATTTATGTTTGTAAATTCATGTTTATGTGAATGTCTGTTTTAAGAAGTTTAGTGCATTATTAGAAATCTTCTCAGTGTATTTGCACCGTTAAAAAGCCTGTTATTAATTTGTCCTTTTTTATGCTTGAAGGATAATAATTAAATGTCGTTAATTTGTTCGCAACTTCAAAACCATAATTATCTGTAGAGTAAAAATGAGTATAATGCTAATAGACTATCACCACAAAATGACCTGTCAGGTAAGTAAATAAATATTTTAAAAAACATAACCTTATGGTAAAACTGTGCCGCTTCCAAATGAGGTATTTCGCTCTCACAAGTAGAAAGGATACAAATATGCAATTACGTTAGAAGTCAAGCCAACCTCAAAAAACAATGTGCTTTTTATCTTAGAATCAACCGTGTACTTGAAGAACAGAGAGTATATCCTCTATGCGATGCTTTAGGATTTCAAAGGTAACTTATAAAGTTCAACAACAATGTTTTCTTAACTTCGCTATATCATTCATAAGGCAGTCCCCTACGTTTCAATATTCCAGTCGCAATACACTTTCGCAACTTCGTACAAACATATATTTGACTACAAGACGTGTCAGTATTTTCAAGCATAAGAGTGATTTCAAGCTTGGGTAAACTCTGCCGTGGTTGACATCCAGAATACTTTATTTTATGGTAACTCAATGTTAACAGATGCATTAGTGGACTCCTATTGAAGGAATAAATTTCGAGCCGTCTTGGTAATCTACTTTTGTGGATAGTTACATGAATTTGTTTAAGGGGATTTTTAGGAGCCACTTCTAAGATGGTTATCAATAGTCTGTTGTAATATCTAAAATGCAACCATAAAATAATCTGTAGGGATTCTTTATTAAGAATATACCAACTGAAGGAATTCGTTTCGGTTATGAACAAATTTTATCTCAGAATTCTAAATTAACATTTAGAGTTATGTAACTAAACATTTAATCCAATTGCTTCAATAAATTTCAAGGCGATTTTAATTGTGTCAAATCTTTTAACAACCATCGCCAAGTCAATTATAATAATTATCGAAAAATAATTCAGGTTAAGTTACGTGAAAGATTTTTCCCAAATAATCAGTGTCAGAATATTATAAAATTAACGTTGGCACTCTTTTCAGCATTTCTAAAGGAATTTACAATTGCGACTAGACTGCTCACCCCTTTTAATTAAGATTGGTATATCGAAATTAGGCTGCTAACTAGTGTTATTCCAATAACATTAAAAAGTGCTAGCGTTTTATCGGAATGAAAAAAATACAACTGTTTTAGGTAAAGCTGAACACAAAAATGCCAGGCAGTATATAAATGTAAATAATGTAACTCGACGTAGATGGTTGCGTGCTTGAGAGGATACATGAACATTTTCAAAAATACAAGAATTTAGAATTCAATCTTTACAGGAATTAACCATGCATTCTAAAAGGGTGAATTATACTATTATATATATATATATATATATATATATATATATATATATATATATATATATATATATATATATATATACACTATATATATATATATATATATATAATATATTTTAAAGATAATAACCTTCTAGTAATATTAAATGTTTTTAATGGGTTTGAGGTCAGCTGGTAAAAGAAAACTCTTTTATAATGCCTAAATTTTCGGATTTATTTAATCCTTGTTCACAGGCTTCTAAAAATGTTATAAACAACTAGGCTAAATTATACAAATATTAATTGCAACTTACAAGATGAGTTGTTTTAAAAAATTAACATCGAAATTAATTATTAAACATAACTATTTTTAGTTTTTCACTTTCAAATGTAGGAAGGATATATAATTTGTATAAGAAGAAATGTAAAAATAAAAATTATGTCAGATTTTGAAATATTTCAAATTCTCTTTTTTAAGAGGATACCTGATACCTTTATTTAATGTATATGTTATGTTGTATGTCATAGTTGTTTGTTTGTATGTGTGTATGTATGCCCATGCGTTAGGTTGTGTGGTTTGTATGTGTGTATGTATTTATAACGTTGAACATATTAACAAATATTACATTAGGTATGTAGCTATGTTTTAAAATTAAGTAAATATGTGTAAATCGAGCTCAAACCACTAATATCAGTTTTTTATTTATACTATCTTTTGCATTAAAAATGTGATACATTTCAAGAAATAGTCTTTTTTGTTTATCTTTCTCTAATTCTAAAATTTTTGGATTTTTGAAATCTATTCTATGATCTAAATTAGCTGAATGACTCGATAAAGCACATGAATTTGGTTTAACTTTTATGTCACTTCTGTGTTGAATTATACGTTGATTTAAGGATTGACATGTTTGTCCAATATACAGGCCATTACAATCTAAACAATTAATTTGGTACACAATATTTTTTGAAATAGTTCAGGTGTTTTATCTTTTAATTTTGAAAGAGATTGTTAACTGTTAAAATATTTTTCTGTGCATACTTAAAATTATAATTTTAAATACTTTAATTAGTTTATGGGTTAATTCATTGTCTATATTTGATATTGTTTTATATATTTCTAAATTTTGCTGTTGTTACTACTTGTGTTATTTTGTTTATATTACTGTTACTGTTGTTTGTGTTTTATATTCTTCAGAGGTATATAGTAATTTTGTTATTAGAGGTGTGGGATAGTTGTTGTTTTTTAAAATGTTTGAAAGTTTTTTTATATTTTTATTGTAGAATGTAGGATGACATATTCTTTTGATTCGATTTTTTAATCCTAAAATAAAATTAATTTTTGTTTTGAAAGCGTGATATGAATGGTAATTTAAATATCTGTTGGAGTGGTTTTGTTTTTGATACCAATCTAAAATTATTTTATTTTCATCGTTTCGAATTAATAAAGTGTCCATGAAAGGTACCGATTTATTGGATTCTGTTTCTATTGTGAATTGGATATGACTATTATAGCTATTAAAAATATTAAGGGTATTATTATTATTATTATTATTATTATTATTATTATTATTATTATTATTATCACTCTTTACAAATATCCCTAAAGACTTAGTTATTAACAATATCAGTAAATTTTGGAATACAATAGAACCAAATTGTAAATTTTCAAAAACTATTTTTTCACAAATCATTGAATTTCTTTTTGATAACAGTTATTTTTCCTTTAATAATAAATTTTATTTACAAATTATTGGATGTCCAATGGGATCAAATCTTAGTCCCATTATAGCACAAATAGTTATGGATGAATTATTAAATAGTGTTATTCCACAACTTCCGTTTAACCTTCCATTTTTAAAGAAATTTGTTGATGATTTAATAACGGCTATCCCAGAAAATAAAATAGTTGAAACCCTTAATATTTTTAATAGCTATAATAGTCATATCCAATTCACAATAGAAACAGAATCCAATAAATCGGTACCTTTCATGGACACTTTACTAATTTGAAACGATGAAAATAAAATAATTTTAGATTGGTATCAAAAACAAAGCCATTCCAACAGATATTTAAATTACCATTCATATCACCCTTTCAAAACAAAATTAATTTTATTTTAGGATTAAAAATCGAATCAAAAGAATATGTCATCCAACATTCTACAATAAAATATAAAAACTTTCAAACATTTTAAAAACAACAACTATCCCACACCTCTAATAACAAAATTACTATATACCTCTGAAGAATATAAAACACAAACAACAGTAACAGTAATATAAACAAAAATAACACAAGTAGTAACAACAGCAAAATTTAGAAATATATAAAACAATATCAAATATAGACAATGAATTAACCCATAAACTAATTAAAGTATTTAAAAATTATAATTTTAAGTATGCAAAAAAAAAATATTTTAACAGCTAACAATCTCTTTTCAAAATTAAAAGATAAAACACCCGAACTATTTCAAAAAAATATTGTGTACCAAATTAATTGTTTAGATTGTAATGGCCTGTGTATTGGACAAACATGTCAATCCTTAAATCAACGTATAATTCAACACAGAAGTGACATAAAAGTTAAACCAAATTCATGTGCTTTATCGAGTCATTCAGCTAATTTTGATCATAGAATAGATTTCAAAAATCCAAAAATTTTAGAATTAGAGAAAGATAAACAAAAAAGACTATTTCTTGAAATGTATCACATTTTTAATGCAAAAGATAGTATAAATAAAAAAACTGATATTATTGGTGTGAGCTCGATTTACACATATTTACTTAATTTTAAAACATAGCTACATATCTAATGTAATATTTGTTAATATGTTCAACGTTATAAATACATACACACATACAAACCACACAACCTAACGCATGGGCATACACACACACATACAAACAAACAACTATCACATACAACATAACATATACATTAAATAAAGGTATCAGGTATCCTCTTAAAAAAGAGAATTTGAAATATTTCAAAATCTGACATAATTTTTATTTTTACATTTCTTCTTATACAAATTATATATCCTTCCTACATTTGAAAGTGAAAAACTAAAAATAGTTATGTTTAATAATTAATTTCGATGTTAATTTTTTAAAACAACTCATCTTGTAAGTTGCAATTAATATTTGTATAATTTAGCCTAGTTGTTTATAACATTTTTAGAAGCCTGTGAACAAGAATTAAATAAATCCGAAAATTTAGGCATTATAAAAGAGTTTTCTTTTTACCAGCTGACCTCAAACCCATTAAAAACCTTTAATATATACATATATATATATATATATATATATATATATATATGTATATATATATATATACATATATATTACTGTAGTTTTTCCTGGAAAGAAACCTTAAAATCGAGCCCCAATGTTGGGTGCCATAATAATTGTTGTAGTACCTCTGGAATCGGCTCTAAAAATCATGCCCCTCACTTTGGCTGTTACAAAAATGAATGTGGATTCTTTCTGTCTTTATTGCCACTTACCTTTGGAAGTGCCCCTCTTTTGAATTTCTATTTACCCTAGCTGAACTCAAAACCAAACTCCTCGAATCCTTACCTAAATAAAACAATTTATGCTTCTCCAAGCTAATCTTCCAGCTACTCATTCTCTCAACACCTTTATATTAAAAAAAATTGAAAATTCAAAATAAAATCTTTCTACAAAAACATACACCCTTTTATTCATATGACATAAATTATGCTTCATGCATATATATATTGACGTGATAAAGGTGTAACGAAAAATCATTAAAATCCAAATTCTACAAACAAAGCCCATTAAAATATAAAAAAATCCGGAAAAAATGGAAATATCCAAAAATTCATGTTTACACCCTGTATAATACAAATTTGCTTTTTACCAAGCGAAAAAAGCAAGTTCCGTTTGTATAAATACACTCCGTATAATAAGCGTATTGTAAATACATAGCAATTAATGTACAAAAGCGAAAACACAAATTTAAGCCGTGCTTGTAAATAATCACTCAAAGATAAGTACGAGTACAAAGCCATTTATTGTCACTTATTAATTATCATAAAAAATACATTTCCCGTTGGATATGAAACATTCGTTCTATTTATCGTAAGAAGTAGATTAATCTTGCTAAAAACAAATGATTTAATCTTAATTATGTGTATTAAACACATTTTACCGTGAAAACCAATCTTTTTATTACAATTATGATGATGCGCGTCTTTCTTCATGTGCAAAACCTGTCGAAGAAACAATTAAAGGTTAAATTAATTACCCTGTGTATAGCATAAAAACATTTTAAATATAACATGTTCTCGAAATTTCGAGATTAATTGAAAAGAAATACGTCAATTTCGTATGACCTAATTAATAAAGAAACATTTACTTCAAAAATAGACCGGAACATTAAAGAACCCATAAAAATAGATAAGTATTTTTTATTTGCTTTTTGAAATCACTGTACGAGAGACGCGATGCAACCAGTAACTTTATAGGTATTAGAAAGATATGGGCAGCGCACGTCACTAATAAGTGGATCGCGCCAATGAGGTAATGAATTCCCGAAAACTTGCTTTAGATAGACGTGTGTTCTTTGAAATGGAATCACTTAAACACTAGTACATTCTAGAAAAGAGGCACTTTTATTAAAGAAATTCATTCATTAATTCGATTGCAAAAATGTTACTTTGGAAAAGAATTTCGACACTGTGCGGTACTCGTACCTTAATTTAATAATTACAATATAATAGTGAATATAAAAGTCATTTTTAAAAATGCCGTTATTGAATTTGTATTATACAATTAAGATGGAAAATTCTTCGAGACAAAAAAAGTTACTTTAAAAATTTAATTAAATAATTGGAAAGAAGATTTAAGGGAATACGCATGATTTCGTAAACTGTGACTTTAACGTCAATTTAAGATTAAGCCAAGAAGCCGAAGATATTTAATACTGTTAATTACAAATTGGAAAAGCGTTTTGGAATTTTTGCAATAATTACTTTTAGAAAAAATTATTTATAACTAATATTTGAGTATTTGTCATTTAAATTTAAGGTAGAATAGGTATTAACTGTATAATAATCTTTTTGTAAGGGAATTTAACAAGGAAAGTTTGTGCTCAGCGTTCGAAATACACTGACTTTTTTAATAGATTATCTGTCAAGTGTCCTTTTGGCCAAACAAACCTTACAAACGTGGGAATCAAAACCAGGTAGACTATTCATAAGAGAAGAAGATTTAGTTCTGTAAATTTAAACCTAAATAATGTAAGAGGTATTTTAGTAAATAGGTATTGTAAGAAATAACTTGATGTTTGAAAGAACCTATGCTGTAAATGTTCTATATGACTTTGTATGAGAGAAAATACTTTAGACTGTATAAATACTTTATGATATTGCTGTGTTTGATTTCTTTTTAAAAACTCCATCAATTCGTTGAGCTTTATAAAACATGTTTGTTTTGATCTGTTTATTGTGAGCCTTCATGGTTATTAATGCATCGAGTTTAAATAAATTCGTTTACAGTTTATTTGACTTTCGATATCCTGATGCGTATTTATTTAAAGTTTATGAATGCATTGCTATTCTTAAAAATGAATTGGACTGCGTACAAAGTTATTTATTTTACTAAATATGATTAAATTCTTGAAGAATGAGCTTCCGTTCATTGATTAAAGTTGGTTCTGAATTCCTTACAGTGTGTTTGGTATTTGCTTTTTGTATAATTGACGAATTGCGTACTCTTTATGATAAAAATGTTCAATTTTCTAGAATATGGTGTCGTTTACATGGAGTGTACAACCCTTGTGACCTTATATACCCCTATTATCATAGAAATATATATATATATATATATATATATATATATGAATATATAATCTATATATATATATATATATACACATACATATATACAAATTGAGCTACTTTTTTAGTCAATTGGACTAGTCTAGTATTTTTAAATTTTATTATCAATTTCTGTAGTTTACAAATTGGAATATTGTCGTCCAAAGAATGATACGATATTATTTTTGCATCAATTTATTAATATTCTTACGTTTCGGCGAAGGTTGTTGCCTTTATCAAAGATACTACAAAAAAAAAATTTTAAATGTCAATAAGGTAAAATATCATTTTAAAATATCACAGTACTTACTTAAAATCTAATGCCTAATAATCAAAAGAACCCCAAACATGGGGAAGTTGTTAAAACTTTAAAACAGCAGACATGTGAATGACATGTAAATGACATATGAACAGAGCACACCAAGGAAGTTTTTTTTTGTTTTAAACTTAATATTAAAATATTACATCTACTTCATATAAACAGACAGCCAAGACTGAACAATATTCGAAAACCAGTCTGACATAAATTAGGTTCCACATGTACAGTTAGATTAAACAATAATATATGTTTGTAATGAGCCTTGACTTTATACAATTGGAAATAAATATGTTTTCCTGTAAAGATTTGAATAAATAGGATGTGAATTTTGAGTATCTTGTCTAAGGTTAATTGAGTTATCTTCTCTATATATGTAATACGCTTCTAAAGAGATCCGAATCTTATAGTTCATTTCGTAATCTAATATTTTCACCTTTTCGTATTTGGGGATGTGCTGGGTACTGTGTATACGTGTTGTGCAAGGGCACAACTTTTCTTTCCCAATTTAGCATCTGATGTATGTAGCGTTAGACGATTTTTTAACCACTGACTGGAGTTTCCCAAGTACGTTTTTTTACAGGAGCAGGTTAACTTATATATAATATTACTTCTAAGTAGTTTACTAGTATTGTCTTTCAATTTTGTAAAAAAGTTTCTAACTGATTTTTCATAGCTATATCCTATGATAGTGTCCGGTTGTTTCAGTATTCTAGCTAGTAAGAGAGTTAGCTTCTGTACAAACGGTAATTTCTTATATGTAATGATGTTAGGTCTTTAATCAATTTTTTGTTGAACAGTATTGGTGTAAATTAATTTATTTACTAGTTGCTTAGGATATCGGTTGTTTGCAAAAGGTAGTTTCTAAATATTTTAGGTTTTTTGTGAGAAACTGAGGTTCAGCTATTGCTTTTATTCTGTGTTTCAACGCTAATAGTGTGTTCACCTTATGTCCGAAGAATGATTGGAAAAGTAATTGACATATCTACCTGAGTTGGTAGGCTTTTTATACCAGTCAAATAATAATTTATTTGAATAGTCCCGAATGACTAAAGAATGACTCTAGAAACGGAATTTTTCTTTCAATTTCGAGTTGATATGTGAACTTTAGATGTTTGTTGAACGTATTTAAACAGTCTACAAGTCCTTGAATCTTTTCAGGGCAGATTATGTCGTCTACATATTTCAGAAGAAATATCTATATTGAAATCTATCTTCGGAATTACGGTTTCTAGAAAATGATCCATTACTATTTAGGCTATTATAGGAGATAAACGGGCTCCCATGGGTGTCCCATATTTTTGTAGATAACATGACTCTTGAAAAACGAAATAGGTGTTATTAAAAATGAAGGCAATGGTCGCCAAAAATAAGGATTTAGAAAAAGTTGTGTTGGATTGTATGTTTTCCCATTTTTGTGAAATAATATCCAAAGCAAGATTTAGAGGTATGTTTGTAAAGAGGGAGGACATATCTAAAGAGAGTAAAACATGATCTTTGGGTAACTGAATGTTACAGTAATTTTGAACAAAAAGTATTATATAGATAAGTCTTTGGAGTTACTTAGAGATGATCACACATACCAAGAGACGAACAAAGATCTCACTTTCATGATTAAAAAAAAATGTAATGACCACAATGAGGCACTTCATGCCAAACATTATATCACTGATACACAAAAAAAGCAATTATCAATGACTAATTCCGTTCCAGGTAAATATTATGGCTTGCCAAAAATTCACAAACAGAACGTTCCATTACGCCCAATAATATCTTCTCTTCATACTCCTACATACAATTTAGCAATGTTCTGTGCCAAAATTTTAGAAATGTCGTTTCCCTCAGAAGGCTATAATACAAAGAACACTTTCTCGTTTGTCAACCGTTTTAGGAAGTTTCAGTTACCCAAAGATCATGTTTTACTCGCTCTAGATGTGTCCTCCCTCTTTACAAACATACCTCTAAATCTTGCTTTGGATATTATTTCACAAAAATGGGAAAACATACAATCCAGCACAACTTTTTCCAAATCCTTATTTTTGGCGACCATTGCCTTCATTTTTAATAACACCTATTTTGTTTTTTAAAAATCATATTATCTACAAAAATTTGGGACACCCATGGGATCTTCTTTATCTCCTATAATAGCCTAAATAGTAATGGACCATCTTCTAGAAACCGTAATTCCGAAGATAGATTTCAACATGATGTTTCTTGTGAAATATGTAGATGACATAATCTGCTCTGTCTCTCCTGAAAAGATTCAAGGACTTGTAGACTGAGTAAATACGTTTAACAAACATCTAAAATTCACAAATCAACTCGAAATTGAAAGAAAAATTCCGTTTCTAGTCTTTTTAGTCATTCGGGACTATTCAAATAAATTATTATTTGACTGGTATAAAAAGCCTACCAACTCAGGTAGATATGTCAATTACTTTTCCAATCATTCTTTCGGACATCAGGTGAACACAGTATTAGCGTTGAAACACAAAATAAAAGCAATAGCTAAACCTCAGTTTTTTTTTTAAAAAAAAACCTAAAATACTTAGAAACTACCTTTTGCAAACAACCGATATAAGCAACTAGTGAAGAAATTAATTTGCACCAATACTGTTCAACAAAAAATTGATTCAAGACCTAACATCATTACATATGAGAAATTACCGTTTGTACAAAAGCTAACTCTCTTACTAGCTAAAATACTGAAACAACCGAACACTATCATAGGATATAGCTATGAAAAAACAGTTAGAAACTTTTTTACAAAACTGAAATACGATACTAGTAAACTACTTAGAAGTAATGTTATATATAAGATAACCTGCTCCTGTAAAAAAACGTACGTGGAAAACTCCAGTCAGTGGTTAAAAAATCGTCTACCGCTACATAGATCAGATGCTAAATTGGGAAAGAAAAGTTGTGCCCTTGCACAACACGTACACAGTACCCAGCACATCCCCAAATACGAAAAGGTGAAAATATTATATTACGAAATGAACTATAAGATTCGGATCTCTTTAGAAGCGTATTACATATATAGAGAAGATAATTCAATTAACCTTAGACAAGATACTCAAAATTTACATCCTATTTATTCAAATCATTACAGGAAAACATATTTATTTCCAATTGTATAAAGTCAAGGCTCATTACAAACATATATTATTGTTTCATCTAACTGTACATATGGAACCTAATTTATGTCAGACTGGTTTTCGAATATTGTTCAGTCTTGGCTGTCTGTTTATATGAAGTAGATTTAATATTAAGTTTAAAACAAAAAAAAAGTTCCTTGGTGTGCTCTGTTCATATGTCATTTACATGTCATTCACATGTCAGCTGTTTTAAAGTTTTAACAACTTCCCCATGTTTGGGGTTCTTTTGATTATTAGGCATTAGATTTAAAGTAAGTACTGTAATATTTTAAAATGATATTTTACCTTATTGACATTTAAAATTTTTGTTTTGTAGTATCTTTGATAAAGGCAACAACCGTTGCCGAAACGTTAGAATATTAATAAATTGAATAAAATAATATCGTATCATTCTTTGGACGACAATATCCCAATTTGCAAACTACAGAAATTGATAATAAAATTTAAACTTAGATATATATATATATATATATATATATATATATATATAGTATATATTGCTGTGATAAGGGGTTGTTTAAGGGTGTATTTTATAGCAAAGGTCGTGCAGGAATTAGAAATAATAATAGGAAGCAGAAAACTGCATTTATTTAGGAGAAAATTGAGTAATTGGGATAGTTTGTAAATAGTAAGCATTCAACACCCTGTATATAGAGTATAAGTAGTTTTAAGCGACGCAAATAGACACATCTTAGGACAAGAGGACGCATAGTTAGCATAGAAATAAGTAATACATGCATTAAGTAGATAACGAATATTCAACACCCTGTAAATAGAATTTTAGTTAATTTAGGTAATCCAAATAACTATATTTTTCAGTAGTAGAACGCGTATTTAAAAATAAACATAATAAATGTCATTAAACACGCATTCAAAAAAATTCCAATCAGTTATGATAATACGGAAATAAGAAATAAAGCTTAAAGAAGCGTAGTGTAAGTGCGTACAAACAATTAACAATTTTTGATAAGTTAAGGTAATTAAAAATGCGTAAATAAATAAGCATATATGAAAATTGAAAGTCGAATTGCATCAGATATTTGTGTATAATATGGAAAAGCGATAATATTTCTCAAAACACCGCATGGCTGATAACGAAGAAGCTGTGAGCAAACAACAATTACTTGAAAGGCATAGAATGTTACTTCAGAAACTACTTTAAATAAAAAGACCTTAATGGTTAAGATTAGCGACGGGCTTGTAAGCCATGCCCACAGACGAAGTGGGATATCAATCATATATTAACAGCGACAATGATAACGGAACTCAGTTCTCAACTCAACAAAGGCCGAGGTGCGTCACTTTGAACCTAAGAGTAACGCGTAAGAATAATATTTAAAAGTGAAAATTGTTTAAGTGACAGATAGTGCGACGAAGATGAAAATTTCTATTGCCGATTGAACGTAAGTAGATTTTGGGGAATTTATTTAAACCAAAATATAATAATAATAGGGCTTTGAGGCTGATGAGAATAAATCTAAGTTGGAGGCGGATGAAAATGTTTTAAGTACGACGACAATAATTCAAGGGTGTATAATGATCCAAGTCTAAGTCTGACGATGATATTCTAAGTTTGGTGATTGGACGATAATAAATCTAAGTTTAATAATAATAATCCAGAGGGTGGCGACAATAATTCAAATTAATAATTCAAGAGTGTAGATAGATAATATTTTAAATGGGTATATAATAATTCTGAATTGGTGGAGAATAATTTTGATCCAAATGGATGGTATAATGCATGGAAAATTCTAGTTGATAATGGATGCGTCGATAATCTTGGTTGCGAGAAGGAAATAACGAAGTAAACAGACCAGGTTAGTTTTAAGACATTTTTTTTCTATTTGAATTTAAATATTGAATATTGAATTTGCTTATTTAATATAAATTGCTGTGACTGAGTCAACAACGAACTTGCATACGTAGAAAGTACGTAATATTATAAAGGGGTTTTGAACGTTCCAGGCTTCTTTTTATAAAAAGAATAGGTTTTTTGGTGACTTTAGATTGATTGAACAGCATATGATTTTGAGACAGAATAAGATTTACAATATTAATTGATGGAAAAGTGTATTTCAATAATTTTCGAAACCTGTACATAATATTTGTTTTCATTATATGGAATTGAATTAACTTTATTTTAGAATTCAAAATGAAAGCTAGTCCAGGCCGAATGATAAAATTTATGGGAGTGCAATTTGATAAATTAAAAAGAGAGTAGGAGTCAAGTAGAATACGCCATTGATATCGAGTGAGGCGTTATCAAATCAAGTTTTGTTATTGGTCGACACAAGGTCGGTCCACGATAAATTCCTGTTTATTCATAGCAATAATTTATATGACCGCCCAAACTACGGCGCACGAATAATTGTGTAGAGAGTTTATAGCAATATATATATATATATATATATATATATATATATATACAGGGTGAGTTTTTAGTGTGGCAACGGTCGATAACTCTGTTATTATAAAAGCTACGTTAACCAAATTTTAAGGCATATTAGGCATGCCTAAACTGCACATTTTAGAAATATTTGGAAGCATATAGGGTGTTTCATAATTTCAGGGCATATTAAACTTATATTTTTTTATTTAGAACACCCTATATATTATTAAATTTTTGAAAAGCCCATAAAAGGAGCTTTAATTTGATATCAAATTGTATCTATCTATTCTTTTTAATTTTTGAGATATTCAACTGTTTTTAGAAAAAATGACCTTGATTAGATACATTGCCAATGCACTAATACACAACTTATGTTAATTTTCAAGATGCAGAAAATTTTACTATATACCATAGTATATTTGTAATTATCACTTTTTTGAAATTTCTTCACAGTATACAGGGTGTCAGGTTTCGCAAAATGCAATTTTTAAATTTTTTTTTAAATGGCACCCTACCAATTTTATTGCTACAATGGATAGTTCATTAAGTGTCCTTTCATTTTTGTTAAGCATTCCTTATACCTAAACCCATTACTTTCTGAGATATTTTTGATTTTCTTCAAATTTTAAGAATGTTTTTAATTTACGTAAATAAAAATAACTTACTAAAGGAGAATATTATAAAACAATTAATACATATTGATTAACAATTAACTACACTTATCCAATAACAATTTTCACTAAAGATATAACAACCTACAATAATACGCTATCAACAGAATTCTGCCAGATCAACAATATGCATTTTATAGAAAATGTTCAAGCAGGAAATCAGGCAGGCTTTGAAAAAAATAACTATTACAATTAAAATGTCATTTAGGTTTATTAATTGTAGTGTGTTGTCATTTAACAAAATATCTCTTTTGATATATTCTTGATGCAAGTAGGAAATTTCTTAAACTTGCTCCCAATACCCACATCATATTTATTTGTTCTTCCACTGTAAAATTCAATTTGAAAACTCCTTCAAAGATTACATTTAAAACAGAACTGATAATGTGTTAAATGACAACAAACTACAATTAATAAACCTAAATGACATTTTGATTGTAATTGTTATTTTTTTCAAAGTCTGCCTGATTTCCTGTTTGAACATTTTCTATAAAATGCATATTGTTGATCTGGCAGAATTCTGTTGATAGCGTATTATTGTAGGTTGTTATATCTTTAGTGAAAATTGTTATTGAATAAGTGTAGTTAATTGTTAATCAATATGTATTAATTGTTTTATAATATTCTCCAATAGTAAGTTATTTTTAGTTATGTAAATTAAAAACATTCTTAAAATTCGAAGAAAATCAAAAATATCTCAGAAAGTAATGGATTTAGGTATAAGGAATGCTTAACAAAAATGAAAGGACACTTAATGAACTATCCATTGTAGCAATAAAATTGGTAGGGTGCCATTTAAAAAAAAATTTAAAAATTGCATTTTGCGAAACCTGACACACCCTGTATACTGTGAAGAAATTTTAAAAAAGTGATAATTACAAATATATTATGGTATATAGTAAAATTTTCTGCATCTTGTTAATTAACATAAGTTGTGTATTAGTGCAGTGGCAATGTATCTAATCAGGGTCATTTTTTCTAAAAACAGTTGAATATCTCAAAAACTAAAAGGAATAAATAAATACAATTTGATACTAAAATAAAGCTCCTTTTATGGGCTTTTCAAAAATGTAATAATATATAGGGTGTTCCATTTAAAAAATATAGGTTTAATATGCCCTGGAATTATGAAACACCCTGCACTTTGGGCATGCCTAATATGCCTCCAAATTTGGTTTACGTAGCTTTTATAATAACGGAGTTATCGACCGTTTCCACACTAAAACTCACCCTGTATATATATATATATATATATATATATATATATATATATATATATATATATATATATATATTATAAAACAAGCTTCCATATATTGAAAAACTAACTCCACAACTTTATAGAATTTTAAAAAAACCAAATATAGGCATTGCATACTACTATGTGAAGTCAATAAAAAATCTTTTTTGTCCCTTAAAGATAGAACAAACACCGAAATGTGCAGTAACGTTGTATATAAGATTCCATGTATATGCAACCACTCCTACATTGGTCAAACTGGTCAGTGGTTAAAGTACAGATTAACTCAACACCGCAGTGATGCAAAATTGGGAAAAAGCAACTGTGCTTTCTCAACACATATACATTCTACCAAACATACACCTTCGCTCAAAGATACCAAAATTTTAAAAATAGAACAAAATTACAAAAAACGGTTATTACTTGAATCATTTCATATACAAAAAGAAAAAAAGTGCATCAACAACAAACAAGACTTAAATAACTTAAGTGTTGTTTACTCCGATCTGTATAAACATTAATTGTAGTGCTGTTATTTAATGGACAATATTTATACATTCTTTTTATTTTTATAATATTTATATCCAAAATCATTGTACTTAAATAAGCTTGGTTTTTGTAACATCAAAATTGCATACACAAAACAATTTTAATTGTCACTCAAGTTTTGCTTAATGTCATTTAAAATTATTTTACACTAGCCTTAAATTTAAGAATAATCAAGTTTTATGTAAGTTTTGAGATATGTATTGTTTAGTTTCTAATTACCTAGCTTTTAGCTTATGAATAAGATCTGAATAATAGATCGAAACGTCAAGTTCAAAACGAATGATTATTTGACAGTTGTTTTATTTATGACCAAAAACATCCCAACACATTAATTTCATCTTCATATTAAATATATATATATATATATATATATATATATAATAGATTCTTTGTTTCTGGACGTTATTAATATTAAATTAAGATTCGATTTTGGGTTTTACTTTGTCCAATTTTAAGACATTTTTTTTCTATTTGAATTTAAATATTGAATATTGAATTTGCTTATTTAATATAAATTGCTGTGACTGAGTCAACAACGAACTTGCATACGTAGAAAGTGCGTAATATGATAAAGGGGTTTTGAACGTTCAATGATTCTTTTTATAAAAACAATACCTCGACGAAGTAAAACCCAAATTCGACTCTTAATTTTATATATATATATATATATATATATATATATATATATATATATATATATTTCTGAGAGGATCAGAATGTGCCAACGATCCAACGATAGCCTCAGAATTTCCTGAATATTTTTTTAATCTTAGTCAAATGTAAATTATAAATTAGTAGTGTTTGCATAAACATAAATATATTCTAACGTACATGTATGGTTCTGCTTTACTATGACGTTGATTATTGGTACATCTAATTTCGAGTAGAGGAACTGGCTGCGATGGAACAACAGGAGCGGTAAACTCGGACATTTCATTGCTCCTAAAACGCGCAAATCTATCAATATTAAAACGACATGTATAAATGTGAAAAAGCACTTACTGTGATATATCTATTACGTCACTATCAAAAATTGCAGCAGTGTCAAGTTGAGATAAAGATCCAAAAACTCCTTTAATCAAGTCTTCGTTAGAATGAAATATAAATTGTTCCTGAACTTTCAGTCTATCGTTGATACTACTACTACTTTTGTCATTGATGAGTTACTCATTTTTCAAAGCTGCTAGTAACTAATAATTATACAAAAGATCTGATTGAATACTGTTGGTAAAATCTACGTCAAGTATTTATATTAAATAAGAAACGGGTCTGTTAAAAAAAATTATAAATTTGCATCGATTTCTGGAAAAAAAATTGCAAATGAAAATTTTATATATTCAGCTATGTAATTTATTTTAATGAATAAGGACCAGTATGTAAGAAAAAATAATGATGCTCTCAGCATGGACTGAAAATTGTTTATCAAGCATACGTTTTATAACATTTTGTAATACATTTTTTTTGTATACAAGTTATGGTTCCCCCAATTACATATATATATTGATATATTGAATCTAATAGGAATTATTAGAAATTATTAAGTAAAAGTATAAGTTCAATGCAACATTGTAACACAAGGATAACCCAGAGAGGTTATCGACAGTTCATGTGAACGGACATGCAACTTAGCATCCGTGAGGGCAGTGATACTGCAGGTGGCAGGTCACAGGCGGTCAACAGACCGCAATTACTTAGAATTAAGTTGTTACATTGTAATAAAGTGTACAATTAAAGAGAAACGCAGACATGAGATCTGCAAGTTCTCACAGCCGTGTGAGGGGCAGGTTATTATAAAAGGCCCGGGAGCTCAATGCCCGGCAGTCAGTCTTCGAACTCCATACTTCGTTGTTCAAGCTACTCACTAGTACAGTAATTAATTTTTAGTATTATGTACAAGTTATCTAAATTTTAAACTAATAAACTTTTTGTTAAAGTATCAATGTGTTTTTAAAAAACCTGCTCCAAAGGCCCGAATTTTAACTGGCGCAGCGTAACGGATGTCAAAAGGGCACTGAAAATCCAAAAATCGGAAGATTGGTGACCAAGAATTTTAATTCGAAATTTTGGCAGAACCCAAACCAAGTTGGAGGAAGAACAAAAATCGTCTAAATCCAGCAACAAACCAAGTTGGACAAGGAACAAAAATCGTCTAAGGCCAACAAACAAACCTAGGTGGACAAGATACAGAATCGATCAAACCCACCAAAGAAACAGATGAAATTAATGTAAGTTCATTTCCATAACCTTTTTTTAACCAAAAAATATAATTGATATATGCTAGTATTATAATTATTGAGTACCATTTATTATTACTGTTTATGAATTGTATTTTTATGAATATTGTTTTGAAAATAATTACAAAGTGAATTATTTCCAAAAAAACGAGACTGTATAACATTCTATTTTAAAAAGAGATTTTCTTAAAAAGCAAAGAGACTTGATTATTTACAAAGAGATTTTCTTAAAACAAATGAGAATTGATATTAAGAGATTCTTACCACAATTATTAAAAACAAACTCAAAATAATCCAAAAATAAACGGGCGCACATTCACTAACACCAAAATAAGAAACATCAACTAGCGCGATTCAAACCCACGTTTCAATCCGATAAAATAAAAACACAGAACGCAAACTTAAGTTTAAAGCTAATTCGAACAAGCAGTACAGAACGTTTAATTAAACCATTGACCTCTATAATACTGAATAAATCACAGCAAAAAAAACACTCTGCAATAATTGAAACTACGGTAATTTAAAACTACCGTAACTCAAAACCTCACCTAAGATAAGCGAAGTCTGCGAACGCAATATCATTATTACTTTAAAGAAATAGCTTTCAGGATCTTTTGCACAGTACTAAAATATAATTTCAATTTGCATCATAAGTCATAAACTCATCACGACATAATAAAGCAGCGCAGTTTTTGCATTTCCTACCTACAAGTAATTAATCCATAAAAGCGTGTACAATTGCAACAATCACGGTATAAAATCTAAACGTTTTTCAACTAATTAATCATCAATTATAAAGTGCAGTAAAACGGTCATCATAAGAAGCTTAAATTAAAACGCTGAAAACTAACATTACGAAGAGATTCAATTACAAGTCGCGAACACCGAGGTATTTAAAAATAAAACAGACATAACACTTTACGCAAAGCATTAGCGAGTACGGAAAGTAAATTATCTAATTCCTATATACTAACACCTGTAAGTGCAATTACTTCAACGTACGTGACTAAATAACAAAGATTACAACTTAAGTATTCAATTTCAACCATGAAGTACAGGAGTAATCAACCTTAAGTTATAAGTAGAACACAAGACAGACGAACTGTACGTTTACGCAACTCAGTAAAACCCACGGAAAGAGTATTAATTAACAGAATTTAACCAAAACAAAGCTAAGTGAGAATAAATCCATCCATTTCAGATTCTTTAAAAAGCAGTAACTCAAGACTACGGTAATTAAATCAACGTTATTGAATACAAATCTCATGAATACGTCACCGCACTGTGTAATTAAAAATAAATAACAGCAACTACGATTTAAAACATAATTAGACCAGTCTGAACTTAAAATTAATAAATCAAAACCGAAAATTAACCAATCCTAACTAAAAAATAACGCCGAAAAATAACAAAATAAACCTCAACCTTTACCAAATTTTATCCACCCAATCCAAACTGAAAATTAACCATTCCAAACTAAAAATAACGCCGAAAATAGTAAAATAAACCTCAATCTTTACAGAATTCAAAATTACCCAACCTAAAGGAAAAAATTAACAAACCAAAACCAAAGCTAACGTCACAAAAAGCAAAACCAACCCCAATTTTTACAAAATTCGAAATTACTTAATCCAAAAGAAAAATTAATACATCCAAAGCATAATTAACGTTACAAATAGAAAATCAACCCCAATTTTTACAAAATTTAAAATTTCACAACCCAAACGGAAAATTAATAGATCCGAAGCAAAAGTAACAATACAAATAGCGAAATAAACCTCAATTCAAAAAAAATAATAATAATAAAATTTTTTTTTAAATTTCCCAAAAATCGAATACAACCCTTAACCAACATGAGTAACACAGACTTGCGTCTCTATTTAGAGACAATACAGGCATTTGATGGCACGCAGGCCCATCTCTCAAATTTCATTGGAGCATGCGAAATGTTCCTAAAAACCTTCTACAAACCCGGAGATAACGAAAGGAATTCATTGCTTATACGCTTGGTAATAAGTAAGCTAGCCGGAAGAGCACTAACCTTAATCGCCAGTAGGGACGATTTACAGGAATGGGAACAGTTTAAACAACTACTAATTGCATATTTTGGGGACCAACGTAATATAAAATGCCTGGTCCGAGACCTAATAAACCTTAGAATAGAACACAATGAATCCCCCTACCAATTCGGAATGAAATGCCAAGACGTGAGAAGTTTAATTTTAACAAAACTAAAAATCGAAGAACCCGATCAAAACGTTAGACATTTAAAACAAAATGTATGACGAAATGGCACTAGACACATATATAAACGCTTTACCAGAACGACTATCGGATAAAATCAGATTCCAACGACCCCAAAATCTAGAAGAAGCTATGAGCCTAGTAATAGAAGAAGAAAATGTAATGTATTACCGCAACATACTATACAATCCCAACGCGAATAAAAGTTATTCACCAATAAAAACTATACAAGCTACAAGACAAACAATCCTCAACAAAATTCACACCCTTTAACGCACAAACAAATCAACCGAAGTAATAACCCAAGTTTTAAAAATACAAATTTTAATAATCAATTTAAACATTTTTCAAAACCAACATTTAACCCAACTTTTACGAAACCCGCATTCCAACCAAGATTTAATCAAAACTTAAACCAACCAAGACCAGCATTCAACGCAAACCCCAATAGAAATACACCAATGACTAATAACAATAACAACCCTAACAGTTATTACAAACCAACACCAATGGATACCTCATCTGGTAACACCAGACAAAACACAAAAATAACACATATCCGACCAAACCCTCATCAGAAACGTAATTTTACATCGGAAGAATTATTTCATCAAGAAATAGAAAAATTTGACACTGACCAGAATAATTACATTGAGACACCTACGAACAATGAAACAAACCATGCAGAAACTTACGAACGTGACGAACAATACGAAACTTACGAGGAGTATGATGAAGAAAACTCGAATTCAAATTTTCACATGGACCCATTCATAGACAACCAAACTTAATAAACTTAAATAATATAAATCACTTAGTATTACCATACATAGAAATACCCCACGCCAAATTCAAACTATTAATCGACACCGGATCCTCTAAAACATTAATTAGCCCCAGAACCGTACCAAAACACTATTTAGATTATGTAGAAAGAGAACCATTTAAAATTAAAACAGCCCATCAAACAACACTACACCAATTCGTAGCCAATATACCCTTACCAAGAACATTAAATGTTAAAATGAAACATAAATTTTGTGTATTCGAATTTAACGATAAATATGACGGATTAATCGGAATGGACCTTCTAAGAAAATTAGGAGCCAACATTGACATTAAAAATCGCTTATTAAGGACAAAATACGGAAAAATCCCAATTAAATTTCAAAACACACAAATTGAACAAAAATACACTATAGAACCCCGAACGGAAAGAAAATAAAATCCCAGTAAAATCTAACAAAAATTTAGGAATAATAAATCATATGACATTTCAACAAGGAGTAGAAACCCCAACCGCCTTAGTGCAAATAAAAGATAATTATGCAACCACAACAATATTAAATTCAAACGACTATCCCGTAGAACTATCATTGACAGACCCAATTAACGTAGAAGAACTAAATTTTAACGAAATGAAAATAGACGAAAATTTAGAAAACGATTACAACCCAATAGAACATGACGAAATGTTAAGAGAAAATTTAACCAACATCCGCTTCAATACCGACATCAATCAAGAAGAAGAAAGAGCAATTAAAAACTTATGTTTCGAATACCGCGACATATTCCATTGCGAAGGAATACCATTAACATTCACCAACACAGTAAAACATAATATCGAGTTAACAGACAATAAACCAATCTTTACAAAAGCATATAGACTACCTCATGCAAGCCAAGAAGAAGCTGACAGACAAGTAGCAGACCTATTAGACCAAGACATAATCCAGCACTCCAATTCACCATGGAGCAGCCCCGTGTTAATAGTACCTAAGAAATTAGACGCAACCGGAAAGAGAAAGTACAGAATGGTAATAGATTATAGAAAGTTAAATGAAAAAACGGTAGATGACAAATATCCACTACCAAATATAACCGAAATTTTAGACAAATTAGGCAAATGCCAATATTTTACAACATTAGACCTAGCATCAGGATACCATCAGGTAGAGATGGAAGAAAAGGATATATCAAAAACAGCCTTCAGCACACCTAAAGGACATTACGAGTACAAACGAATGCCATTTGGACTAAAGAACGCACCCGCTACTTTCCAGAGAGTCATGGACAATATATTAGGAGGAATACACAATGAAAAATGCCTTGTATACCTTGACGACATCATAGTTTATTCCACATCATTAGTAGAACACATAGAAAGATTGAAGGAAGTATTCGAAAGACTTAGACAAGCACATTTTAAAGTACAATTAGACAAAAGTGAATTTTTACAAAACAAGTATCATTTTAGGACATGTAATAACACCCCAAGGAGTAATGCCAAATCCAGACAAAACAAATGCAGTTCTAAATTACCCATTGCCAAAACAAACAAAGAAATTAAAGGATTTCTAGGACTTAGTGGTTACTACGTAAATTCATTAAAGGTTACGCTCAGATAACCAAACCCCTGACAAACTGTTTAAAAAGGAAACAAAATTGAACACACCCGGAATTTATTAAAGCCGTAGACAAAATTAAAACATATTAACAAATCACCCTGTATTAGAATACCCAGACTTTACATAACCATTTATACTGACGACAGACGCATCGAATGTAGCATTAGGCGCAGTATTGGGCCAAGGAAAAGTAGGTAGCGATAAACCTATCAGCTACGCATCCAGAACCCTAAATGAAACCGAACAAAAATATAGCACTATAGAAAAAGAATTATTAGCCATAATTTGGGCAACAAAATATTTTAGACCTTATTTATACGGAAGAAAATTTTACATATACACTGATCATAGACCACTAGTATGGCTATGCAAACTGAAAGAACCGAATTCAAAACTACAAAGATGGAGAATCAGACTCGAAGAGTATGATTACGAAATTATATATAAAAAAGGAATTTATAACAACAACGCAGACGCTTTAAGCAGAATCCAACTCAATGCATTAGAAACGGAATCCATTATAGGAAACGTAGACGAAGAAGAAATAAGGGAAGATCCAGACGAGAGCGACACGATACATTCGACACAAAACGAAGAACCAAAAAACGCGATTAAAATTTTAAACGAAGCAATCGATATGAAACCCAATCAATTTATAATAACCGAAGTTTTAAATAACCCCAATCCAGTAAAATATACAAAAGTAGATAACAAAAAGATATATCAAATTCAAATAACTAAAGATGACAACGAGGAACAAATAATTAAAATTTTAAAAGAATACACCCCGAGAAAAACGATTTTATTTTTATTTCAACACCGAACATTTATACCAAAGATTTTCAGAATTATACATTAAACTATTCAACAACTCTGGACCTGAACTCATCAGATGTACTAGAAAACTAATAACACTAGACGACCCTGACGAAATAAACGATGTAATTAGAAATCAACACGAAGGAAAACCAACCATCGTGGAATTAACGAAACAATAAAACAACTCATAAGACGTTATTATTTTAAAGACATGAAGGACTTGACCACAGATTTCATTAACCAATGCGAATTATGTGACAAAGCGAAATACGATAGGAAACCCCAAAGATACCCTTAATGTTAACCAAAACACCGACAAACCATTTCAAAACTACATGCCGATACTCTAGTAGTAGAAGCGCAAAACTATCTAACAATTATAGACGCATTTACAAAAATAGGCCAAGCAATACCAATCACATCCAAAAATAGCATCGACGTGACCCAAGGATTTTTACAATATTTCACATTTTACGGAACACCCGAATCAATCACTTTAGACAATGGTTGCGAATTTAAAAATGAGACAATACAAAACACTTTAGAACTTCACAAAATAAAAATTCATTTCATAACGAAAAACCACCCTGAATCAAACGGACTAATTGAACGATTACATTTAACCCTGTTAGAACAAATTCGATTATTAAGAATAAATTATAAAAAGGAACATATAACCAATTTAATGTCATACGCACTAATCGCCTATAATAACACTATTCACTCATCAACAAATTTTACACCCTTAGAATTAACCTTAGGACATTCAGATTCACGAAATCCCTATGACATACACTACAATAAAGAAGTATATCAACAATATGCAAAAGACCACAAAGAAAAATTAAAAATAACTTACGACAAGGTAAAAAATATATTATAAAATGATAAGGAACGTATCACCACAACCCGAAATAAAAATACCGACTCGAATAAATTTTCAATAGGACAAACCGTATACGAGAAAAACTTTCAGAGCAAGCGACATAAAACAACACCCAGAAATTTAGGACCATTTAAAATTAAGAAAATATCAGATAAAAACATAGCAGTAGTAGACAACGGTAAAATAACAAAGTACATTCATTTGAAAAACCTAAGACACCCTGTAATTTCAGATGGACAGTCATCACCCTTACCGTCAACCTCCACCCAGGTAGAACGGACAACCAAGTAATAATATAACATATAAAAACAACCCCGGTATACTACCAATAAACTAGGCAGTATACAAAATTACAATATTTACTCAAATAATATCAACCCTTACTTTAATGCAACAAATTTTAGCAACATTAAAATATTTTTAATAGAAATCTAGATAGTAGAAAGTAACAATTATCAATATTATCATTTATTTGCTTTTCCAACAAAGGTTACTAGCACATATCAAGTAATCATACCCAAAACCAAATTCCTATCCCTAAATGAACTGAGATATGGTTATACAAACGAAAAATGTACTGAAGTAACACCAAACCAATATTTATGTCAATCTATGACGACAACAACCATTAAAGAAGACAGCCCTTGTGAAGTACAACTATTAAAATTCTCAAATCATTACGAAAACTGTGAAACCAAACAAGTGCAAATAACTAATATGAAAATTCAAAAAGTTACAGATAACAAATGGATAGCCATTTTCCCAACAGAAGTAATAGCAACCATCCACTGCAACCAAGATGAAAATAACCAAGCATTAATCGGAAGCAAACTAATTACCCTCAAAGAAGATTGTTATGTGAAATTGAAAGATGAAGTAATCAGAGTTTATCAAGATCCCATAGCAACAAAGAAACTTGCAAACCTACCGGAACTACAATTCAAGATACGCCGTGAAATTAGTGGAAAGTTATAAAGAACAATTAAATGAACTCAAAACGCCAAAGTTACATTATAATAATATAAGTATTTGGACAATTGTATTGATCATTTTAGTAATTTTTTTAATTTTATATGTATTTTACAAAATGTACCTTAGATATAAGAATGAAAAAAACAGTTCTAGATTTAAGGAAACAAAGAGAAAAAAGGAAACAATAAGTATACCCTTAGAAACAATGAATTTTAAATGAATTTAAATAATGTATTTTATGTATTTAAAAATTAAGAAAACCTTAATTTTTCATTTACGGTGGAGGAGTTATGTATCCCCCAATTACATATATATATATATATATTGATATATTGAATCTAATAGGAATTATTAGAAATTATTAAGTAAAAGTATAAGTTCAATGCAACATTGTAACACAAGGATAACCCAGAGAGGTTATCGACAGTTCATGTGAACGGACATGCAACTTTGCATCCGTGAGGGCAGTGATACTGCAGGTGGCAGGTCACAGGCGGTCAACAGACCGCAATTACTTAGAATTAGTTGTTACATTGTAATAAAGTGTACAATTAAAGAGAAACGCAGACATGAGATCTGCAAGATCTCACAGCCGTGTGAGGGGCAGGTTATTATAAAAGGCCCGGGAGCTCAATGCCCGGCAGTCAGTCTTCGAACTCCATACTTTGTTGTTCAAGCTACTCACTAGTACAATAATTAATTTTTAGTATTATGTACAAGTTATCTAAATTTTAAACTAATAAACTTTTTGTTAAAGTATCAATGTGTTTTTAAAAAACCAGCTCCAAAGGCCCGAACTTTAACTTACATAAGAATAAAACCTTTTACAGTTGTTCTGCAAGCTCTGTTATAAAAAAATTACAACTTTGCATCGCTTTTCTGAAAAAAAATTGCAATGAAAATTTTATATATTCAGCTATGTAATTTATTTTAATGAATAAAAAACAGTATGTAAGCAAAAATAATGATGCTCTCGGCATAGACTGAAACTTGCTTATCAATCATACGTTTTATAACATTTTTTATACATTTTTTTATGCATAAGAATAAAATCTTTTACAATTGTTTTGCAAGGGCTGTTAGAAAAAAATTACAAATTTGCATCGTTTTCTGAAAAAAAATTGCAAATGAAAATGTTATATATTCAGCTATGTAATTTATTCTAATGAATAAAGAACAGTATGTAAGCAAAAATAATGATGCTCTCAGCATGAAAATTATAAATGCCTTGCTACTTTTCTCCTGAACCTTCTTTGGGAATTAAACCACTCATGGTTCAAAATCGTCTTTATTTATCTTAGGTCATGAATCAAAACGTAAATAAAGACGATTTTAACAACTGCTTCCAAAAGCAATTCGCTATGCAATTATTTTAATTGCATAGGTATAAGTGCTCTTGCAATTTTGCATTATTTTGAAATTTGTTTATCAATCATACGTTTTATAACATTTTGTATGCATTTTTTTTGTATACATCAGAATAAAATCTTTTACAGTTGTTTTGCTTACGTCAGAACATATTTATGTATAAATAGTCAATAAATCTTTACAGATATTAAGTAATTTAGCTAGTGATTGTAGAGAACAACCATCATAAATTCTGAAACGGTAGCCGAAGTTAATAGTGATATTTTAAAGTTAACAGTAAAGTGTATGAATCTAATTAAATCGGTTAATGAAATTATCAGGCACATCATCATTATTAAGACAAACATAAGTTTATTAAAACTTGCAATTAAAAACAAGGTATACGAAGACAATCGCCAGGAACGTCTTAGTAGACTGGAGTCTTAAATGTTACCTTGTACGATTGAAACACTTAAAACGCTCTTTAAAATACCAAGGTAAAGGTATTGATGCAACGCTTTCTAAAAGTCATAAGCAACGGCATTTGGTTTGGCATGATGTAGAATCCTGTTTTGGAGGTCGAATAATTACGGGACTTATTATCAATTTAAGTCATAAAGATCCTCTAGTGTTCTTAGACAAGACGTTTGCTAGTTTTAAACGCAAGATTGTTGCTTGCTTAAAAAAGTCAACGTTGAAAGTTAATGTAATATTCACCGTCAACTTTGTTAAGCCTACAACTGGTGAAACAGATTTGAAAACGTTTCCTACTGCAAATCGTCACATCGATATAAACACCAATCTCAAGCAGTAGTATAAGGAAAATGCATTGGACTAGATATCAAAGCGATTAGAAGAATTTAGCGAAAAGGATTCAGGTTGGGCAATCCAAAAACCTCTACACTTGAAGGTAAATATAAACAATTATGATCGGCTTAAAGGAGGGTGTTTAACGTTTGTTCCGGTTCCGGACTTTATAGCAAAAAAAGGAGCTGTGGTAAATGTAATAAATAACGACCAACATTGCTTTCTTTGGGCCCTGGTTTCCGCTTTACATCCCTGCTAAACAAAATCTTCATAGAATATCTAGCTATCCACATTTTGATACGGTATTATGCTACAATTTCATTCAATTTCCAATTGCATTAAAAGAAATAAAAAAAATTGAGAAGCTCAACAATCTTGCAATTAACCTATATTGCATAGAAAATACTAAAATACTCCCATTCTGTTAAAGTGAAAATTTAGGAAAAATAAAACCTATTAATCTGTTAGTTTTAAATAACGATTCATTACAATATTTTCGTCCGACAAATGCTAATGAGAATCAGTTTTATTTTACTTGGATTAAGGATATGTCAAAATTATTTGCAAAACAGTGGTCTTCACATCACCATAGAAAATTTTTTTGTTATAGATGTTTAAATAATTTAGTACAGCAGCATTACTTAAGCATCATTCGAATTATTGCGAAAAACAGAATACTTGCTCAATAAGATTACCCGAAGAATCTGAAAAGTAAATAACATTTAAATATTTCCACTACCAGGAAAAGGTATCATTTGTAGTTTATGCAGATCTCGAAAGTATATCAGAAATATGCAATGGGCCGGAGGTAACATTAAACACAGTCCGTTACCAAAGACATATACCCTTTAGTGTAGCGTACTATTTGAAATGTTCGTATAATAATAAATATTCCAAATTTCAATTGTATCGCGGAAAGAAATGTATAGAATGGTTTATGGCTCAATTGAAACTGATTTCAGAAACGACGAATAAAATTTTCTGTAACCCAAAACCTATGAACTATTTATCAGAAGAACAAAAGTCAGCATTTAAATTTGCCCTTTACTGTCACATTTGCAATAAACCTTTTAGTATAGATGATATTAGAGTTCGCGATCACTGTCACTTTACAGGTGAATTTCGACGAGCGGCTAATCAAAATTGCAACATCAATTATTATAAGTCTTATATGATACCAGTAGCTTTCCATAACTTATCAGGCTACAATTCGCATTTCATTATTAAAAAAATCTCGTTAGGGTTTTCAGGTTCGTTAAGCATTCTACTAATAAATAAAAAAAAATACATATCTTTTACAAAATATGTAAAATGTACGAAAGTTAGTTTTAGATTTATCGATTCATTTAGGTTTATGGCATCTAGCATCGAAAAATTAGCTTCCTACTTAGATGATAATAAAAAATCCATCACCAGGGAAAATTGTAACACTGATAAGGAGTTTCGGTTACTTACGCGTAAAGGCATATTTTCCTATGAATACATAACTTTTGGGGTTAAGTTTAATGAAATCAATTTACCCTGTAAAACAGCATTCTTTAATCGTTTGCGCAATTAAAAAGTCTCAGATGAAGACTACAATCATGCTAAACACGTTTGGCAAACATTTAATATAAAAACACTAAGCGACTATTCAGATCTAGATTTAAAAACAGATGTACTGTTCTTGACTGACATATTTGAAAACTTAGAAAAAACTGCATGTTCACGTATAAGTTAGATCCACTTCACTACTTTACGGCTCCTGGTTTAGCTCTAGACGCAATGTTAAAAACGACGAACGTTAAACTCGAGTTGCTTAATGATAGTGAAAAAATAATGTTTTTAGAACGGAGAATTTGTAGTGGCGTTTCTCAATGTTCAAATAGATGTGCCAAAGCAAATAACAAATATATGAATGCAGATTGTGATCCGAATTTTGATTCTAAATATTTAATGTATTTTGATTTAATAATGTATATGGGGCTGCAATGTTTAAATATCTTCCATATGGAGAATTTGAATTTTTAGATGGCACCAGTCCAGATATAGTACGTTTAGACATACTTAATATTCCCGATGATTCTGATGTAGGATATATTTTGAATGCGATTTACACTTCCCAGTATCTTTACATGAAATTCACAGTGACCTACCTTTGGCACCTGAACATATGATACCACCAGTACCTTCTAATAAATCAAACCTAAAGAAATTACTTACCACTTTATATCCAAAACTCAACTATATTATTCACTACAAGAATTTAAAAATGTATTTAAGCTACGGTTTAGAACTGAAAAAGATTCATAAGGTTCTTCGGTTTAAACAAGCTCCTTGGTTAAAAGAATACAATGATTTAAATACGAAATTAAGACAACAGTCAAATAACAGTTTTGATATATAATAAATTCGGTTTGTGCAAAAATGATGGAATAAGTACGGAAATGAAAAAATGTGAAAATAGTAACCAAATGGGAAGGACTTACATAGCAAAACCTAATTTTTACAGTTGCACTGTGTTAGACAAAGATATTGTTTTAATAGAAATGAATAAATTAGAGGTTTATTTAAACAAACCCATTTATGCAGGTTTCTCTATTCTAGATATTTCAAAAACTTATTTATATAAATTTCACTATAGTTATATAAAATCACAATTTGCTAACAAAGCAAAGCTTCTGTAGACAAATACGGATAGTTTGATATAAGAGTATAGCGTTGCAGATATTTACTCTTATGTCTAACAAGATATTCATAGATTTGATATTTCCGATTACGACCCCAATAATAAATATCATATCCCATTATCAAATAAAAAGGTTTTTGGTCTTATGAAAGATGAAAAGAATGGTGATATCATGCTAGAGTTTGTAGGACTTAGATCTAAAATGTACACTTAAAGAGTTCAGGATAGGGTAATAAAAAAGTCAAAGGGATCTTCCTCAGCAAGTATTAAGCAAACTTCTTTTGATGATTATAAGAATGCTTTGTTTTATAAACAGACTGTGCAAAAACAGCAATGTTTAAATAGATCAGTCAAACATGATGTGTTTACTATAAAACAAAATAAAATTGTTCTTAATCCTAGTGATGATAAAAGAATTCTTAGTACCTCAACTACTGATACTAAACCTTGGGGGTATAACTATACACTCAGAAATGACTTGTAAAGCTTCAACCACTGACTCAAATAAAGAATGCAATTTATTTTATACCGATTAACATATAATATGTTTTTAGTTATAAAAACTTCAGTGTTATGTTTATACCTGCATCAAGTACACCGTTTTTTTTAGATGTGTCAAAAATGCGATACCTTTTAATCTGTCCGAGTTGAACTATATTAGTATAAATGTATGGTAGAGAAAAATAGCAGTAACCGTTTTGTTTAAAAAAGATTCAGTTGTTTGTTAATAACGTACCAGTTAGTTTATTTGAGAAATATATAACAAAACTTTTATTTAAATTGCTTGTAAATATTAGCGGTTCTACTGACACAATTTGGCAATGTTCATGACTGTTTACTAAATCACTTAATAACTCCAACATGTAAAGAATATTTAAGCAAAAATTATTATAACCCATTAACAATCAAGCATTTGATATTGTAAAAAAACATGTAAAATAATAAATAGACTGTGATTGCTAAATGATTTATTGTTTTTCTTTTTCATAATTTTTAAAAGTACAGTAATAGAGTAATTATAATATTCTAATGCTGTTTGAGAGCGGTTTGTATTTGACTATCTTATCATGAAGTATAAGACAATGACAAGATGTATTTGGCAAAACGTTTCTGCTAGATTCAAATTCTAATCTAATATCGACAGTACCAGATTTTAACGCTTTGTTTTGTCTAGAACAATCTATGACTACTAATGGCGCAATACTTTGTAAATCTTCAGGATTAAAAAGTGGTTCATTTTCCTTTTTGTAGTATGATTGCTAAAATTGGGCATACATCTTATATAACAACGCAGTTTGTTTATTCTCGAACTTCAAATTTAAGTTATCGTACGGGAAAATCTCTAAATTTAAATAGAGTTTTATGTTGGTTAAATAGCAATGATCAATACGACTGTAGTTGCCCATGTATCTATTTTTTCGGTTGGTTTGGAAACCAACAATCAGAAATCATGGTTTTTCTAATTGTGTTGTTGTTTTAATGTTCCATGTATGACGTTGCGTTTTTGTAGAAGTTGATATTCATGCAACTCCCAACCTCTAAACGGAATATGCAAATCCTGATTTTGTGCAACGCATTCTATTAAATTAATCCATTGAGCATCATCAACGGCTACATGCGGCATTTTCCATAAAACTTTGTTTAAAATAACTTTTAATTCTTCATCAGGTGTAGGATTAATTATAGTATTAGTATCAAAACTAGAACGTAGTAAAACTAACTTATGGCGGAGGTTTAAAATAATTTTTTTTAAATCTTTGCGTAATCCAAGAACCATTAAAAGGTTTATTGCAACGTTAAAATTTCCATTGGCATCAACTATTTGCGAATCATTCATAGGAAACCACCCAGCTTTTTGTAAATGTTTACTTTGATTGCTATTACATGAAACATATCCCTTCATTATAGACGTTAATTCAGAATTCCAAACACGATCTACAATGACACCGCCAATTTCATATCTAATTTCATCAAAAAGCAGCAAAACCTCATTATTTACAAACTTTGCTGTCTGAGATGGCGTTCCATCTGTTTTAATTAATTTGCCTTCAATGTACAGCATACTCTTCGATGGTAAGGTGTAGACATTTTGCTATTGTATAGGGATTCAAATTTCATCATTATTGTTTAAAGATGTGTTAGCATAAGGCTGATGAATATGTTTTTCAATATTAACAATAGCATTGTCGGAGTAAACTTTTTCACGCACGTTCAGTATTTCACTATTCATTTAACTTTTTAATTAGGTAAATGCAGTTCTAACGATTGTAGAAACTGCCGGTTTTGTGTTATTAACGGTCTTGAAGCAATCAATCGATTATCGATTGCTTGGAAATTTCCAGTATTTATAGCAATTCTTGACATGTTGCGTGCATTATACTTAACACCCATGGCTATTGCAGATTTTTTTAAGTGCAACTTTACAGTTAACAGTTCTCCTCTGAAATTAACTAAATTTCCATCTTGATCTAACACTTTAACTATTATTTCATTTATTATACGTGACCTGATTGGTAGATATATAATCGTAGGTGGGCACTCGACAATTTTAAAACCTGCACGTACTTGAGGAAAAAATTCATGTATTACATGCGTTGGTTTACTATATAAATAGGATCTACTTGCAATATTGCAGTCGATTAAAACTGCATTCACTTTACAAATGTTGAGCGCGTAGTCTGCTTGATGGGTGACATATGCTAGCAATTTTCGTAGATTGAAACCTAGAAGAGAACCAATTGAATCCTTTTTGGTAAAATCCACATCTTCACTACATCTAATATTACGTTTAAAGGAATTATTGTCAGCCGTAATTTTTATATACACTGGTGTCTTTCTAGCGCTTCGTGATTGTTCTATACAAAAACGCCACCTTTTATCGCCTAAAGCTATTTGAAGATTGTAACTGATTTTTGTTTTTTTTATGATGATGGTTTGGACGTCAGTGATACGAATTTTGTTGTAGTTGTATGATGGGCGCTAGTGAAACTTATTTTTCTAAATGGGCGCCAGTGAACAAAAATCTTCCGACATAGCTAGGGTAGAGGGTAGAGCAATAAGAAATGGGGGGTAAGTCGAATTTTGTTTGCAAACCAAAGCTAAACTAAGTTAAATAGGCGCCACCATGTCCTGAGATAGTCACGATAAGAGCAAAGCACAATTATAAGGGCGGACGTGGAAACCCAAAGATAAAACGATCGCCTTCGTTAACAAAAACCTGTCATATAAAAATAAAACGCAGCTCCTGTAAGAAATTACAAAGATTAAATAAATAAAAATGTAGAACACCATTTGTGTCCTATAAAAGTATCAAAAATAAAAAATGAATATTCAATATGATATTGGTATAAAATTACTACTCAAAAATTCTACCTTTATGTTATCATATTTGATCGCATTTGACCAAAATAAAAGTCTCAAAGTTTAACTAATTGTTTACTGAAGTAAAAGAAACTTTCTTTTAAAATTTCAAAACTTTTTAACAGGTAAAAAAAATTTCAACAATAACATTTATAACAAAGTCAAAATTTTGTCTTTTTAAAGCAAAAGACTACTCTCTAAACATAAACTTGTTTTAAATATTTGATCAAAATAATTGGTAACCACAATGCATTGAACTAACGTTTCAATCCCGGGCAGATCTTTTCAGGTAGATTACAGTTTCATAATTATTACGCATCGTGTATTTAAATTTTTATACTTAGTTTTTATAATTTATCTGTGAATAATAGCTAACTTCAAGATTGAAAAATGTATAATTTAAATTTTAGGAAAGCTGCACGAAACATCTGCTTTCACGGCAACATCTGTCAAATGTGCTACAACACAAAAAATTTGACGTCGAAAATATACCTTGAAATTTATCTGAAGTTCAAATGGAACAAAGCTTACAATTATATATACCTAACTTGACAAAATTTCTTTCTACGGCTTGTAAAACCAGTTCAACAATAATTGAGAATAAAACAGATTATATGTTCGTAAATATGATAGCAGCTTTCGTGCTTTTTATATGATAGTCTGTTTGTCAAATTTTAACGACATTCAAAACACATGCAAAAAATTTTTATATGTAATAACAAACCGAACTGCCTCTGTTTTTCCAAGACAAATCCGGACGGAAATTCATAAGCTCCAAACAATGCTACAAGCCATTTCAAACTTGGGACGACAACAATCAAAACCAAAATCTTCACTTGTCCTTATCTATCGTTTTTCGTAGGCGAATTCTTGTACCAAATCATACAAATTACAAAACCAAAATCTTACTTGTACCTTATCTATCGTTTTTTGATGGCGAATTCTTCGTTGACGCGCTAAATAAATGAAACCAAATTAAATTAGTTCGTAAAATGTATAATTTACAAACCGTTAGTAGAAGTTATCAAAATTGTTCCAGGTCTAGCACGACCTGACCCGTTCACACAAATAATTCAACCGAAGGTCGCATGCCTCTAGCCGGAAATACATCTTGATAAGTCGTTTGCTAGGGAGCGACTAACTCGACAAGGCGAAAAACGAACGATAGCGACGTTAGAGGTAAGGAAATACGATAGACGCAGCATTGCATAGAGGTGCTCGCTAAAATAGCTTTATGTGACACAGATATTTTACTATAAGAAGATTATTAAAACGAAGCGTTCCGTTATGTACCATATGAAACCTTAATAAAGAATAAGGCACGCTTTGCGTATTATCCTCGTAATTTAATGCGAATAAATACTGAACAAATTAAACATATTACAAGATATTCACTAATTTCCCTATTCTCATAAGTACCTTTAGGTATATCTATGAATTCTTCGTTAGGTCCATAATAAAATTTATAATTTATTCATTTTTCAACGTTTAAAATTGTGTTACAAGACTTAAAATTTGTTAATCCTAATACGTACTCCGAATCATTATCCAAGTTTATAGGCGGATTAAAGTTGCTTGCTAAAACTGAAGTGTTTCTCGTTAGAGTAAAAGTGTACGACATGACAACTTCATACGCAGTTCTATGTACTGCTTAGAAATTGTAAGCATAAATGTCCGCAAAACACAGTACCGTACGATTGTTCTTGGTTAGTGTTATAAAGAATTTTACATTTACTCCTACTTTTCAAATAACTTATCAACTGTGTTGGCGGTCGCAAGTTTCCGTAGCTGTCATAGTAAATAGCGCTACTACCGTATTTTTTCTAAGAGGTCTAATGCGTGCCTAAACCTTTTATTCCATCTAAATTAATTATACCACACGCTTTTAAATTAATTATCTTGGGAAGATTGTTTCTCATAAACACTCCACGGAAATATGGTACTTCTAATTGCATAACAAACTCTATTAATTCTACATTGCTTAGTGCTCGATTTGATAAAATCAAGTTGCGTTTCTTTGAGGTTTTGCAGGGGCTAAGAAGAGACCAAAACCTTTTTTTATAAGTTTTGATGTACATGCCGTTTCCGACTGTAATGTCCTCCATTGCCTTGTTATGACGTTGTTTTTCCGCTAGTTGTTCCTTAGCTATTTTAGTATCTGAAACTGCTTTTGCAAAAGCAGCTGCATCTCCAGTAAGGGCACCAAGGGCGCTTAGAATTGCAAAAATTGGTAATAGTAGTAGAAAACCCCCTGTTTTAGGAATTGAAATAATACCAGCTAATTTAGTATGCTCCTTTTGTTTTTCTGTATTGGCGGCCGTAATTGCTAAGTTGATTGCATCCATAATATTAAATCCTTTAGCCCTATTTAAAACTATACGTGCTTGTTTGATAATACTTTTAATACCTAGCGTACTTCTTATTTTACGTTTCTTTATCAGTTTTCTTATTTTATTGATATTTTTCGTTCTCAGTGATGCGCAGGCATCCATACCAAGTTTTACTTTAGCTTTCATTGCGGTAGCTACTGCTTTTACACCTAAAGACGAGTCACCAGAATTTAGTCTTTCTGTAGCTAACTGAGCTAACTTCGAATCTGCTTGATGGCGTTTAGATAGATCCTTGTCTTTGGAGTATGCAATATCGTGCTCCTTACAAGCTTTGTCTAACTTGTTTATTCACTTGTCTTTCAGAGCTAACCGTTTGATTAGTTTTGTACCGGGACAGTAACATTTTTAACCCGGAATATGCGCTTCAAATGGTAAATTGTTAATTACGGTATTTAACAGTCCGTTCCCAGTAGTTTTAGAATTATTATATGTAATCATTAGCGGACAACTGTCTTCTCAAGCTGTGCAGTGAATAAATTATTGTGAATTAATGATTCTTTATATACTCGCCGTTCTTATATATAATTCCACTTCTTTACAATCGAATTTAGTACTTGCAAACATGCGTGTTGTGAAACAATCAACATTTTTAACCATAAACTATGATGACATCGACGTGCAATCCTTAGCTAAAAAACATAGCGTTCTTCTCCCTCATCTATTCGATGTCAAGTTGTTGGTCCTTCAAATTGCGGTAAAACCAACGCTATGATTGGGTTGATAGAATATCCTAATGGTTTAAAGTTTGAAAACGTATATGTTTATTCTAAATCACTTTATCAACCAAAGTATCAATACCTTTAAAGTCTACTACGGCCAATAAAAGGGATCGAATATTATACATTTTCCAGTTCTGATAATATTATATCACCATCTGATGCTCGAAATAATTCTATATTTGTTTTTGATAATGTAGCTTGCGATAAACAAGGTATCATTAGGGAATACTTTAGTATGGGGCGCCATAAACAACTAGATAGTTTTCACCTTTGTCAAAGTTATACTCGTATACCTAAGCACTTACTACGTGATAATGCTAATCTTTTAGTTTTATTTAAACAAGATGATTTGAATTTAAAACACATATATGACGATCACATCAATACTGACATGAAGTATGATAAATTACGTGAAATATGTGGTGCTTGTTGGAAAGACAAATACGGTTTCTTAGGATAGTGATCCAGGTCAAGGAAGGTGCCGAATAGATTTTGATCACTTCATACATATTTATACATCGAGAGACGCAAGTATCGTTAGTATCGAAGAATTTTTTTATTACAATAAACTTTTTACGCAATGAACAAGGAGGCGATAAAACTTAAAGGATTTTTAATTAAGAAAGGAAACATTGTAAAAAGCAAACTACGCCTGTTAAAAGATAGTGAAGTCGTCCAAGCGGAATCAATCTTACCCATAACATCGCGATTAGAAACTATTGCTAATAAACTGGGAGGGTAAAGTGTGGTAAAGAAAGAAAAATTTAAAGAAGAAGAAGAATTGCCTCATAGCAGTGTAAAAAAAATTAAACCTAAATTACTAGAAAAGAACGTTGACTATGTTGATTCGCCGGTTATTGCTCAGCATATACCGAATATAATTGATACCATAGATGAAGATGATGATGATGATAATAAATACGAAACAGAAGTTAATCGAAATGCTCAAGAAGCCCAGGAATATACAAAGCTTTGTCGATTCACCTGGTATGACACATTATCTCGAACAGCTACATCCGTTACCTCGAGAATATATTTACAATATGTTTAAAGATGTTAATAATGAATTTGATTATAAATATGGTGTTAGGTATAACCCTGATTCAAATGGTCTTATGATAGGCAATTCGAATTTCGGGTTAGATGATGAAAATGTACTAATAAATGATTTGAAATATAAAGGTACTCCTGGATTATACGAATTACCTTTTTAAAAACATCCTGTCGGGTACAGACCGCCAGATCTAAAGTCACACCTTGATATTGTGAAAAGAACAAATGCTAATAAAAGATATTATTCTGAAACAGAACAAATTCAGGGTAATAGTTCATATAAATACAAAAATATAATACCTACATTGAGCATACTTCCCCAAACACCTTGTAGACCTAGAACATTACCCTATAGAAAGCGTCTTAGAGACGGTATGACAATGGAAGTATCAAATAACGCCATAGATTATTTATATTGGAATGATCCCAATGAACTTGTTGATAGATTACGACTTTTAGTTTCATCTCAGACTGCTGAACACACAGGTCACGGCAACGAAATAAATTCGATCATTGAAGAATTGCGTGAGGCAAAAGTGATTAGATGATATGACAATTGACAAATTTGGAAGGCACTTAAATAACCGTGAAATAGATCTAAGTGAACAGGAATATGAAAAAAAACGAATATTTGAAACCCTATTTGAGTACAAGTTTCATATGGTACATTACACCGTAGTAGCAACTTTTTACTCTAGTACATTCCTCGATAGCTGCAAGACATTCCTTATTTTCAACATTAAGCATAATTATAAATTTCCTTATGAGGAAGCAGTCATTGAGAATATTAAAGGACACCCGCAAGACATTGAAATTCTTATAAACGATAAAAGTTATGTAATTGCACAGTTACAAGGATTTTTGCTTAGACGTACGTATGTAATCAGCTTTCGTGACAGCGGTGCTAGCATAAACAATAGCACACTGTTTCTTAATTTTATATTAAAAGTTTCTTTCAAAGCAAGTGGAGTTCTCGACATTCAAACGTAGAAGTATTTATTAATTGTATTTAATAAATTCTGTTTAGAAAAAGAGTATTATGATAGTTGTTCAATCAAAAGTGAAAGAGAATATAGTAAACGAACTTTCATAAACCAGCAAGAATAAATTTCAAGAGACGCAAAGTGATAGTAAAAGGTTTAAATGACCTTCTTCAGACCGATTTAATTGAAATATTACCATATTCGCAAACAAACAAAGGCTTTAAATACATTTTAGTAGTTATTGACTATTTCTCCAAATACGTGTAGGCAGTACCACTTAAAAGTAAAACGCGTATTGATGTTACTGCTGCAATGAAAACAATTTTAAATAAATTTAAAAATCTGCCAAGAAATTTGCAGTTTGATTTTGGTAAAGAATATTATCACAAACACTTTCAATCCTTAATGCAGACATATGGCATAAACTATTATAGTGTTTTTTCTACAAAGAAAGCATGCATTGTGGAACGTGTAGTTAGAACTTTAGAGAGGAAAATGTGGTGCTTGTTTAACCTGAACAGTTCTTACAATTGGATAAAAAATTTAAGTAATATCTTGAAACAATACAACAATACAGTTCACAGTACTATCGGCGTCAAACCTGTAAAAGTTGATGAATCCAATGAATCAATGAATCAATGAATCCAATCATTTACCCGCATCAAACTTGCAACCAAAATACCAAAATATTCAATTAAAGACAGTGTGAGAATTAGTAAACACAGGGAAGCATTTACGAAAGGTTACATACCAAACTGGTCAAATAAAATTTTTAGGATTAAAAAGATAAACGTAACCAATGCGGCAACATATATATTAGAAGATCAGGACGAGAAAGAAATTATAGGTGCATTCTATGAAATGGAGTTGCAAAAGTTAAACATGCAGAAATTTACCTGGTAGAAAAAGTCATAAGAAAGAGTGGAAATAAAATCTGTAAAATGATTAGTCTTCTCTAACGTACACAATAGCTGGATCGATAAAATAATGTTTGCTAGAAGTTGTTATAATAATAATAGTTAATAAGGCTAAGATTGTAAAATTAAATTAAAATAAATGATACAGACACAATCTTTCCATTTCGTCTTTTCTAGACTCTTCACACACACTTCTTCACCGGGTCTGATAATTTGCTTCAAATAAAGCGCTATATATGATGACACCATTCCAGCTGTTGAAGATTTATTCCAAGAAAGACCATAAATATTCCTTGTTAGCCAGTTGTTATATGTTATATAATCTTGACTCAAAGAACTAGACTGCATTGGCAGTTTAAAGGTTTGATGCCAAACAACGCCTTCCGACAAGTCCAAAACCGCAATTTCTTTGCACACAAACTCGTTTTTCTTGTATTTAAATCCCTGAATATCAATTATATACCTGTTTGTATATGTAGGTATTTAAATATGCATTAAACTTTGACTAATTAAATTAATATTAAGAGCAATCTCTTTATATAGCAGATTACAACCATCTGCGTACTTTGCTAACCTACTTTTCAACCTATCACAAGAGAACACATTTTGAATTGAAACCGGCCTATGTGTATTTGCAGAGTGGTCGCACTTTGAATTCAAACCAGCCTCAGCATATTTTGCATCTGACCTACTTTATAACTCCTCGCTAAAGAACATCTAATGCGAATTCAAAACAGTCCTACATTTTTTGCATGCACTTACTTTTTTTCAACGTAGCATACGTGTGGACACGTTTTTAAGTCAAACCGGCCTATGTGTATTTGCAGCCTCTAAACAAAAGTAAAAAACAAATCAAAATCCACTTTAATTAAATACAATTAACTTAGATACGATATTTTGCATCTTATCTACTTTATAATTTCTCGCTAGATAACATCTAATACGAATTCAAAATAGCTCCACATTTTTTCTGAACGCACTTACATTTTTTCAACGTAGCATACGCGTGTTTTGAAGTCACACGCGTGTGTTCCATTGAAAGTAATATAAGGCCGGTCTGACTTCAAAACGTGTCCACACGTATGTTACATTGAAAGCAATATAAGGCCGGTCTGGCTTCAAAACATGTCCACACGTATGCTATATTGAAACTTTCAATGGAAAACATACGCGTGCACCGTTTTAAAGTCAGACCGGCCTTACATACCTACTGCTCTCATTACTTCCGCCTTAATATAATAAAATTCTAAATACCTAATTTTTTCAATTTCTTTCTAGAAGTATGAGTCATCCGCATGATGAAACAATTTACCGCAATTTTGCGTTTTTGTCTATTTAATGGCCCGTCAGTTTAAATCTGTTGAGATCATAAAAAGGTTACTTACTCACACACGATTTATGGCTTTCAGGACACTCTCGAAAGAATGCGAATAGATGCTGTATTTTTTGTTCTGTATGAACTTAAATATAATAAATTCTTGAAAAGTTTAGAACTATTTCTCTTTTCAAACAATGTATTATGTTTATTAAATTATATCAACATAAATTATGTTAATTCTAAATCTGACGAGAAGCATTTCTCCAGCGTATATTATAATTTAATACAATATTCTAATTAAGAACTGCACCTCCGTAAAATTAGCGTTAATATTAAACTAATACAGATTCTTTACTTTTATTATAGAATTGACAAGGTGTCAAGTAAATACTATCACCACAAGAATAATAAATCAATTAGTATTTATAGTAGCATATATAGCATTTTATAAATTAAATTTTGAGTATAGAACTCTCTGTTTTAATATGTTTGTCATTTGCTTTATATAAGTTTTAGTAATAATAAGTTTTAAACATTTGACTAACAAAATTTTATCCAATTAACAACTGGTCTGTAACATATTTAGGATTTATTTATTTCTTATTTTGTGAAATTAGAGCTATTTTGAAGATGATTTGTCGGACCGAAACGCCTAAATAGAAAAGAATCTTCACGTATATATGAATATTTCAATCTGATTTATTTTATATTGACCTACAAGAACAAAGAATATACATATAACACAGAGCGGTGGCGAGCAGCAGGCAACTGATCGTTAAATACATCGCAGTAGGAGGATATCATACCAATATATATATATATATATATATATATATATATATATATATATATATATATATATATATGTATATATATATATATATATATATATATATATATAAATAATCTAGGATAAATTTTAAATTTCATACAATTAGATTTATGTTTCGACTAGCTTAGTTCAACCCCACACAGAGTGCACGACGATGCGATAACAGCAATTTTACTCCCTTTTTTGTCTAATATAAATAAGATAAACTGAATAATCAAAAAATCTGTATAATAAACCAAAATATGTACAATTTGCATTTCTACAATCTTCGTAATATTATTTGCTTTTTAAACCCTTGAATCAAAGTAAAATATAAATCTATTCATCACCAAATTGTAACCCTATTAAAAATATATAAAGCCAGCAAAAATAGCACTGTATTATAATGGAGGTCTCTTTGAACGTTTAATGGCCCTTTGTGATTTTACGTAATTTCTACGTATCAATCAAAATTTTTGATGACCCTTTACATAAATATCTAAGTACATGCAAGTTTTAAATGTTCAAAAAAAAATAAGTTTTATGCTATTAATTTAATATGATCTCTAACCTGAAATTTTTTTGTTGATTTCCTGGTTAGAATGTGTAGTTCTGCGTGCACCCCTATTTTTTAACTTGCTGCTACGTGCTGTTAACCAGTTACCTTTGCTTTCAGCTTAACGTCCTGATTCAAAGTTTTCCCCCTTTATTCCCTGTTACTTGTATTATTAGATTTTTTCTTTAGATTTCTTATTGAATTTGATTCGTAAATTGTGTATTGCATCGCTTCATAAATCTTTTAATGAATTTCTCAGAGAATTTCTCAGCGCCCTAAGTTAATAAATGTTAAAGATCACATTTACCTTAATTAAAATTTGGGCTTACGTGTTATATCGACGGCAAACTTGTATATTTATACGTGCACTTGTACTTGAAATTTTTAATTATTAACCTTTTACTTAAAATCGTGGTTTAATTTCATACTTGAACTTTGGGTAGTATTTTGTTTAAACTAGTACAGTTCGTGCTTCAGTTAAGTAGAGACTGACCATCACCCGCCTAGTGTAATATATAAAGGCCGTGCTGTCATTGGCTTGATCGCGCATTATCTTGGTTGAGGCGTTGCACTTTTATTATCATGTATGTCTTCAGACTTTACATGGAGTTATCAATCCTAAATTTTGTTGCAATGTTTCCAAATCACGTAAGCATCAAAACTTAACATTATGGAGTTCGTTGACTATGGTGCTTTATACCGTTTAATATCATGTTTTCGCATTTTGTATAGGAAATTATTAGCCATTATATTTAATCTCACACGAACGCCAAAACGTATGTTTTCTTCATATGTTGAATTTTATTCGAATATGTCAAGTTTACCTTTATTAGATCGCGTAGGCAAATTTTATAAGAGGATGCTTTAACAGATGACGTAAATTAGATAGATGCGTTTTTATTGTCCACTTACATTTTGAAATATGCTTGTTTGCTAGGCCTGTTTGTTGTGAGCTCGCATGATTATTTTCTTACATTGATGCGTCGAGTTTAAAATATTCGTTTCATGTTTGTTTGACTTTAGGTACTTCTAATTTGTATTTATTGAAAGTTTCTGAATGTATTCTTGTTTATAAAATGAATCGGATTGCGTCTAGAGTTTTTATTCTACTAAATGTGGTTATTTCATTGAAAAATGAGCTTCTGTTCATTGACTAAAGTTAGTTGTAGATTTTGTACAGTGTGTTTGATATTTGCTTTTTACATAATTAACAAATTGTGTACTTTTTATGATTCAAATGTTTAGTTTCCTTGACTTTGGTGTTGTTTACATAAAGTACATTACCCTTGTAATCCTATATACCCCTAAATAATCCTATTACCATAGCAATATATAATATATAATATAATATATAATATATATATATATATAAATTCTGCATATGGGTTGTTCAAAGGTCGATTATTTTTATTCAAATGTAAAAATAAAATTATTATGTTAACCAGTGTAATTACATATTACTGACTATTGTATATTGTTGCAGATTTCCAATGGTTCCTAGATATCGGTCACGTCCGATTAATGGCAGAGTTGTGCAATCACCTGAAGTACTCCGCTTGCGTGATAAGGGAAACGAAACAGAGCATTTGAAGAGATTGTCCGTATGTATGGACAATCTCATGCACCAGAACCACGTCGAAGATTATCAACATCTAGAGTAGCTGGAGGTCACGCTTTGGCTACTTCAAGAAGTGGAAGTTTCTAACATCTTAAGGCATATTTAGAATTGAGATCGTTGTCACAAAATATCAACTTGATACTGGAATCTCGCATATTTTTGGTGGTTTAGTAACCGATCGAGCTTCAAATAATAAAATGATAAATGAATAATAATCTCATCTATTCCTCTTAGAATAGAAATCATCGTTAACCATGATATATTTCTAATTTATCTATTTGATTCTCATATTTTATAAGTTTTCTAAAATAAATTCCAGTCACAAATGCTTCTTTTGTATGAAATAAGTGCAGTAATACAAAACGTTTAGAATAAGCACTGTTAAAAACATAAGCTAAATAATTTAATCTGCGTCAAAAATAGATTCTGCTACTCAAATTCTTCAAGCAAGTCGGTGCGTTTTAAGGCCGCTACAACTACTATTGCATTTGATAATTTTGCCTTTAACCAAGGTGCTTTTCTATGACAAAATTATGTGGTTAGTAACGCTAAATAGGATGTGTATCTGTTTCAGAACCTTATAAAGTCAGAAAGGGCTCGTAAACTTCACAATCAACATTCCGCAGAAGAAGACATAGAACAGTCCATTGCTCTCAATAGGGAATCCGGAAAAACTGTCGTTCAACACGAACAGTAAGTGTAAAAGTTTTGTTACTAGAAAAATTACTAGATGCAATTTATGTTTATAGCTTTCTCGAAATTAATCTGAAATACTTCATCATGAGATACAACTTCCCATGGTTTATCTGGATGAATCTCCTTCCTTTTTCTACTCTTCCAATTACTCCTCAAATCTGCATAATTAGATACATGTTTCGACAAATATTTTTTTATCTGTTTGTCCTCTAAAGAAGGGTCTAACTGTCATGCAATGCTAAACTTTTTAATTGCATATAGTTTCTTTGTTATTCCCTTTTCTGAATTGTGCTTTCCCATTATTAAATTATATCTAACTTTATTTTGAGCTGTCTCGTTCCAGCAATATCGCAAAAATTTACATTCAGTCATCAAAACTATCAAGTTGACTTTCAATTAAATTGTACCAAATTCCAGCATTTCCTTGTAATAACACTCGCGTTATATTTAATTTTTGTCGTTCATCATGTTCCCCGAATTAAAGTTTTTAAATTACCCAAAAGGATATTCGGATTTAATTAATAGTCCCCATAAAATTTGCTTACATGACATAAAGAAATATTGTTTGGATTAATCCTAAATTGTTTCCCTATTTGAATGCCCTTTCTAAAATCTGTTACCGCAACTTTCCCAAATCTATCTAGAGATTACTGAGTCACTACGTATTGTTTTGAATCCTGTCTGACTACCCATGTTCATCTCCTCTAACTTTAATTCTAAATTTTTAATTTTACTATCTACTTTTCTGTTATTTTATGATTTTTCTTTATTTTGCTCTATCTCATCTTTAATAATATCAATATTTGCACTATTTTACCTCTAATTTCCAATTTCATCTCCACCATCATGTCATTAGTTTCTTTTAGTCCACAGCTCAATTTCCTAACCTCTAGTCCTAATTGTTGTATATTTCTAACGTCCTATCAGACCTCTCCTCCATTTTCTCCATTAATTAGCTAAATATTGCCATTATATCTAGTTTTTGACCTGTCATAACTTCTACATCCTCACTTCCACTCAGCTGCCTCAAATTCTTTTCTAGACCAGATGCTTCTATGTACACATTCTCGCGTCCCTCTTTTTTGATTCATTTCTTCCGGCAAATACACACTTTCATGCGACTCTATCTGCACACCACAATTTCTTATCACCCCTCTTTAACTTTTTATCTGTTTCATTCGGTCCATTTTAATATCTAAATTTATAAAGTTTTACTTTCCTTACCTCAAATCAGGATCTCCTACAAAATAAAAAAAACTCCAAATCTCGCAATCAACTCCTAAGCTCACAATCAACTCCTAATATTAGTCGGTATACCCAAGCTCCTAAGTTGCGGCGCCGATTTCTGCTGTGATACTGCCTTTTTGACCTGTATACACAACCAGAATTGAATTTCTCAGAACCCTATCGAAACGGTTTACCAATTGTCCTTTTGTTGATTAACAAATGCCCCGATGAATATGCCTCGACTAGCTCTGTTTGTGGACACCTATTAACAATAACAACAAAGTGATACGCCTATAAACCTGGTGTTAATTCTCATATTTTCGGTATAAGTTTGCAATACCTTTCTTTAAAGTTCAGTAAAATAATACTTTAAGTTAAACATAAATTTATCTTCTCATTAGCTTCTTTCATAATTGTAACAAAGTATTTACAGAAACTTGTGGAGCTACAGTCTTTTTAAAATTATCACTAATGATGTTTCTTGAACAAAGCAAAAACTAACAATTCAGAAAATTTAGTGTTAAAATATCTTATTAATTACTCCACATAAAATAATTATTTTTCTTATAGTTGGCAGTACAGCGAGCGATTTTATAATTGATACAGCATTGATGTTTAATATTAATTCTTGAAATAAAAGCAGATTCTTGCTTAAACTTTATTTTCTAACCAAAAAAAAACAGCCTCATTCCAAATTTGATACAGCATTAAAGTTGAATTTTAATTCTTGAAATAAGAATCAGCTTAACCTCCAATTTACGCCTAACACTAGTTGCATGCTACCTCGAAATTTCATGTTACCTGAAAGTTACAAGACATTAGAAAAATGCATACTTAATGAAGTTTCATCAGGATCAATCACAGTGACTATGAAAAATGCACCGCTAGTCGCTTACAAGTCCATTTATATCTCTCTTTTAACACACTCTGTAAGTGCCCTATGCAAACGCGAATTTTCTTACACAAACAACTTTTTTTTTCCTAGACCAGCCTCATCTGGCGATAGCTATCAGTAGATAAACCCACTCGACCTTCACCCTAACAAAATCAGAACGAAAGTGACACGCTTTGTCAATGACAATTGCTTGCAAATTATTAGAGTACAGACATCGATGAAGAAAGCTGTAGAGCCTAACCTAACGATCTTGTAACTATAATATAACGTCACCATACTGACACTAAAAGAATGTATTTTATTGAAATATTCTTAATGGATTTAGGGAAATATTATTACACACCTGTATTTAGAATTGTAATTTAATTTATTAAACAATCTAAACTATCGTATGAATACCATTATTATGGTTTGAAAAGCACAATTAAAATAAGTTTATTTGTCTTGAGGAGTTAAATATGGCTACTCTATGTCAATATATATTGCTGTGATAAAGGGTTGTTTAGGGGTGTATTGAGTAGTAAGAGTCGTGTAACAACTATAAATAGCAATGGGAATCAGAAAACTGCATTTATTTAGCAGAAAAATTAGTAATTCATACATTATGTAAATAGCAAGCATTCAACACTATGTATATAGACCCTTATCAATTTTAAGTAATACCAGTGAGCATATTTTTCAACAATAGAACGCGTATTTAGCAGAAAAATAATCGTACATGTAATTAAACATACGTTGAGAAGTGTCTAATTAGTTATAAAATAAATACGCAGTAGGGTAGATAAAAACCTAACAAAGCTTCATGCAATAAACGCTTTGATAAAAAAACGCAGTTTCAAATATGCATAAATACAGGAACGAAAACAGCATTAAAGTTACATCATTTATTTTGTACAATTTTCCAAAAGGCGATATCTACATAAAACAACAGACTTAAAGTTGAACATCTGGCAAAGATAACAATAGCAAATAAACACCATTACAGGGAAATCCGAATTAATTACATCAGAAACAGCTTCAAAATACAGGGAATATTAAAGACAAAACCTGGTTGATTGAAATAATCTGCAGAACTGCTAGAAAACCCAGCCCACATGTAGTAGGAAAAGGCTATTTAACACCCATTTGGTGATAACACAATGCAGTCCACAACTGATGCATGTCCAAGCTACGACACTGTTTACCAGAAATCCATGCGTAAAATAAATAAAGTATAATAAATCAAATTTAAGTTACAGTGAAAATAGTGCAACAATTACGTTAAGCACATTTGAAAAGTTTTTTGCCGTTTTTTATAGAAAACGTGAGAAGAAATTGAGTAATTGATTTAAATTAAATATTTTTAATGATAGGGATTCAAATCTGTGTCGACAATAATGCTTCTGGTATATTTCTGAACAATTCAAATCTGTGGTATATTTCTGGACATTTCAAAGCTGCGTCGAAAGGAAGTTCTAATTCTAAGTGGATTCTAAGGGGACAATTCTAATCGAATTTTGGTACAATTCTGGTACAACTCTAATTTGCGTCGAAAGCATTTAAGGGAAGAGATTCAAAGCATTTGCAGACAAATATAAAATAAAGAAGCACGAGGTAATTTTTGGAAAACAAGGGGTAACGGTACTCAAATATTGGTAAAACTAAGCAAAGCATTGGTAAACGATTGAAGACAACAAAGGGGGTGTTGATCCACAACACAAACAACATATCACAGGTCAGATCTATTTAATTTTAATATATTTTTAATTTAAATTTTAATACTGAATCTATTCAATTTATTCAAACTTGTAATGAAGTCAATAAAACATTGCATACGTTAAACTTACGTAATAAATCATAAAGAGGTCTAAAACGTTCCAGACTCCTTTGTAAAGAGGTAGTTTTAGTGACTTTATATTGAATTCAAAGTATATACATTTTGGGATAAATAATACATTTGATATTAATTGATTGAAGGGTGTATTTAAAGAATTTTAAAAATTGTAAATAATATTTCTTTTCATTATATGAAATTAACTGACATCGTTTGATCAATTCAAATAAAAGATCATAAAGGGGTGAAAAGAGAAAATTGATCATCGTAACGTTGTGCACTCTGTGTAGATTAAAAAGGGCTAGCCGTGGCATAATAATAAAATTAGTAAGATTAAATAGAGTAATACACAGAGAGGTAGCATTAAGTAAAACGTTTATTATATCGAGTACGGCGTTATCAAGGTATCAATAACATAAACACCATTACAGGGAAATCCGAATTAATTACATCAGAAACCACTTCAAAATGCAGGGAATTCTAAAGACAGGGCCTGGTTGGTTGAGATAATTTGAAAACCCAGCCCACATGTAAGTGGGAAAAGACTATTTAACACAGAGCAGTGATAACACAAGTCAGTTCATAACTAATGCACGTCGAAGCTGCGCGTAAAAATAAATAAAGTATAATAGAATATCAAGTTTATGTTACAGTGATAATAGTGCAACAATTACGAAGAGTTTTTGCCGTTTTTCTATAAAAAACGTGAGTAGAATTTGGGTAATTGATTTAAATTAAATATTTATAATGATAGGGCTTCAAATTTGTGTCGACAATCATATTGCTGGGATATTTCTGAATAATTGACGTTTGCGTAGACGATAATTCAAATCAGCATCGACAATAATACTTCTGCCATATTTCTAAACATTTCAAGTCTGTGTTGACTATAACACTTCTGGATTCTACGGGGACAATTTTAATCGAATGTTGGTACAATACTGGTACAATTCTAAGCTGCGTAAAAGCATTTAAGGGAAGATATTCAAAGCATATGCAAACAAATATAAAAATAAAGAAGCACGAGGTAATTTTTAGAAAACGAGGTGTAACTGTACTCAAATATTGGTTCAACTATGCAGAGCATTGGTAGACGATTGAAAACAACAAAGGGTGTTGATCCACGACACGAACAACATATCAAAGGTCAGATCTATTTATTTTAAGATATTCTTCTATTTAAATTTTAATACTGAATTTATTCAATTTATCCAAACTTGTAATGAAGTCAACAAGAAACATTTGCATACGTCAAACTTACGTAATGAATCATGAAAAGGTCTAGAACGTTCCAGATTTTTTTGTAAAGAGGGTGTAGTTTTTGGTGATTCTAAATTGAATTCAAAGTATATAAATTTTGGGATAAATGATACATATGATATTGATTGATTGAGGAGTGTATTTAAAGAATTTCAAAAATTGTAAATGATATTTCTTATTATTTGATTTAGGGGTTACTTTGTCAAATCAGTGAATCATATTAAGCTAAACAGTGTATATAATTTTTCTTTGTTATTATACAAATCTTAGTCGATTTTGTTTTTATCATTTAAGTAGAAAAGTATTAAATATAAGAGTGTGCGTAAATTCTTTGTTATCGTAACGTTGTGCACTCTGTGTGTATTTGACTGAGCTCGCCAAGACATATTTAAATTTTAGGATATTAAAAGACACAGAGCGGAAACGGGCAGCAGGAAACTGAACATTAATTACATCGGCGTGCAGAGTTATCATAGCAATATATATATATATATATATATATATATATATATATATATATATTGATATGATAACGCCGTACTCGGTGTAAATCACGTTTTCGATAACTCCACCTTTCTATGTTTTCTAATCAAATATAATTTTACTAATTTTTATTATTATGACACGGCTAGCTTTTATTATTCTGCACAGAGTGCACAACGTTACGATAATCAAATTTTTTTTCTTTTTTACCCCTTTATGAATACATGTTTGTTTGAATTATAAAACAGTCAATTAATTTCATATAATGAAAAAAAATATTATTTACAAGTTTTGAAAAATATTAAAATTCACCCTTCAATCAATCAATGTTATATGTATTATTTACCCCAAAATTTATATGCTTTGAAATCAATCTAAAGTCACCAAAAACTACCCTTTTTACCAAAGAAACCTCGAACGTTCTAGATCCCTTTATTATATTGCGTACTTTTAACGTATGCAATGTTTGTTGCTGACTTCGTTACACTTTTTATAAAAATTGAATAAATTCAGGATTGAAATTTTAATAGAAACAAAATCTTAAAACTAATTAGATATGACCTGTTACTGGTTGTTCAGGTTGTGGATTAACGGCCCTTTGTTGTCTTCATTCGTCTATCCCTGCTCTGTTTAGTTGAACCCCTCATTTTTCATCAATTACTTCGTGCTTCTTTATTGATTCTCGCATCTCCAATTTGTACCAGAATTGTACCAAAATCGACGACGCTGATTTGAAATATTCTCATTAACACATTTGAAATATTTTATCACCCACTTCGAAATGTTATATCAATCCATTTAAAATATCCCCACATTTAAGATATCCATGCATTCGAAATATTCTCATCACATTCGAAGTATAAAAATATTATACCAATTAGGAATATCCATGCATTCGAAATTATAATACACCAGTTATAATTATCCATACAATTGGAATTATTATCAACCAATTAGGAATGTTATACCATCCCTTCGAAATATCCACGCATTCAAATTATGCATACATTCGGAGCCCTTAAACGGCAAAAGAAGTCTTCATAATTGTCGCACTATTATCACTTGATATATTTTATTAAATATTTAAAAATTACGCGTGACTTTTTGATTCAGAGTAACGCAGCTTTGCCCTGCTTGAGTTTAAACTTGAACTGTATTATCATTGCTCGCTGTTAAATATAGGCTCTTCCCACTTGCATGTGGGTTGGGTTTTCAACAAGTCTGTAGATATCTTAACCAATAAGTCCTTTGTATTTCCTGCATCTTGAAGTGGTTTCTGATGTAATATACTTGGCTTTCCGTGTAATGTGTTTATTTGATACCTTAGTATTCGCTATCTTGACCATACGTTGTTTTGTTTAGATATCGCGTTTTCCCTATTATACAAAATAGATGATGTAACTTCAACTCCGCTTTCGTTTATTTTACGCGTGTTTGAAACTGCGTTTTCTTATCAAATGTTTATTATTACTGCGTAATTGCGTAAAGCTTTGTTGGGTTTTATCTCTTATCTTCGTATTATATTATAACTAATTGAAACACTTCTCAACGCGTGTTTAATTATATTTACTACACATTTCTCCTGAATACGCGTGCTTTTACTAAAAGATATTCTTACTTTGCATTACTTAATATTAATAAAGATCTATATACCGACAGTTGAATACTTGTTATTTACCTAATGTATGAAATACCTATTTTCCTGCTAAATACGAGTACTATTGTTGTAAGATATGCTTAATTGCATTGTTTAAAGCTAACTATGATCTATATACAGGGTGTTAAATATTTACTATTTACATAATATCCAAATTACTTAATTTTCTGCTAAATAAATGCACTTTTCTGCTTCCTATTGCAATTTATGGTTACTGCACGACCCTTGCTACACAATGCGCCCCTGAACAACCCCTTATCACAGCATTATATATATATATATAAAATATCTTCACGTTTTATTTGCTGAATATTAATTTAAAATAGTTCAATTTATTGGGGATTGCTGCAATCCCCAATAAATTGAATTATTTTATATATACGTTTATATATATACATATATATAAGTAGTGGGATAAAGCCGGTCCTAATTCAAAACGTGTTCAGATGTATTTTCCATATGTAAAATACACGTGCACCGTTTTGAATTAGGATCGGCCTTATATACTTTCAATGTAAAATAGTTGTGAAAACATTTCAATGTAAAATAGTTGTGAAAACATGAATTCTTATATACTTTCAAATGTAAAATACTTGTGGGCACGTTTTGAATTAGGATCGGCTTTATATTACTTTCAATAAAACATACTTCAAAACACACGTATGTTGAAAAATGTAAGTGCAGAGAAAAATGTGTGTAGCCGTTTTGAATTCGGTTTTCTAGCGAGAAGTTACACGTGCACCGTTTTAAATTAGGATCGGCCTTATATACTTTTAATGTAAAATGTGAAAACATAAATTCTTATATACTTTCAAATGTAAAATGCTTGTGGGCACGTTTTGAATTAGGATCGGCTTTATATTACTTTCAATGAAACATACTTCAAAACAAACGTATGTTGAAAAATGTAAGTGCAGAGAAAAATGTGTGTAGCTGTTTTGAATTTGGTTTTCTAGCGAGAAGCTACACGTGCACCGTTTTGAATTAGGATCGGCCTTATATACTTTTAATGTAAAATACTTGTGAGCATGTTTTGAAGTTAGAGCGGCTTTATATTACTTTCAATGAAACATACATACTTCAAAAGACACGTATGTTGAAAAATGTAAGAGCAGAGAAAATGTGTGTAGATGTTTTGAATTTGGTTTTCTAGCGAGAAGTTATAACGTATATCAGATGCAAAATATCGCATTCAAGTCAATTGTGTTTAATTAAAGTGGATTCTGATTTATGTTTTTTATTTATGTTTAGAGGCTGCAAATACACATGGGCCGATTTCAATTTAAAATGTGTTCACTCCTGTGATAGGTTGAAAAGTGGGTTGGCAAAGTACGCAGATGGTGGTAATCTGATATATAAGGAGATTGCTCCTAATATTAATTTAATTAGTCAAAGTTTACTGCATATATTTACATACAAACATGTATATAATTGATATTCAGGAATTTAAATACAAGAAAAACGAGTTTGTGTGCAAAGAAATTGCGGTTTTGGACCTGTTGGAAGGTGTTGTATGGCATCAAATTTTTAAACTGCCAATGCAGTCTAGTTGTTTGAGCCAAGATCATATCAAACATAACGACTGGGTGACAAGGAATATTCATGGTCTTTCTTGGGATGAATTTTCAACGGTTGGAGTGGTGTTATCATATATAGCGCTTTATTTGAAGCAAATTATCCGACCCGGTGAAGAAGTATTTGTGAAGGGTCTAGAAAAGAAGAAATTGATTGAAACCTATCTAATGCAAAACGTTGTAACTGATATGCTTGCACTAGGTTGTCCTAAGCTATCGGAGTTAAAAATCAACAACCGTTTAAAATATAACATCCATTGTTGTAGTCACAGCAATAATAATCTGCAATGTGCAAAACAAAATAGCTTGTTATTAAAAGAATGGCTTGATAATAATAAAAAACAATAGAAAGATTTTGTCTGTATTATTTATTTTAATATAATTTTACAATGTTAGCCGAGTCAAATTATCCGACCCGGTGAAGAAGTATGTGTGAAGGGTCTAGAAAAGAAGAAATGGATGGAAACCTATCTATTGCAAAATGTTATAGGCACGGCAATAATAGTCTGCAATGTGCAAAACAAAATACTTTGTTATTAAAAGAATGGTTTGATAATAATAAAAAACAATAGAAAAAATTGTGTCTGTATTACTATTGTAGTCGGTAAGAAATCTTTAATGCTGATGTCTGCAGAAAAAAACAATTAAACTCAGACAGCACGAATGGGACTCTCAACCCTGAAAACAATTATAATTGATCAACGCAATAGCTCTTTACTGGTTTTACAACATTTAACAAATTGTACAGATATCTCGAAAAATTTGCCAAAGACAGTCAGACAGATAGACAGACTGACTGCACCAATTTTCTCATTCTCGCTTTTAAAGAATAACAAGTCGTAGTTATTAAATCGCGAACTCAGTTTATCTGCAAGAAATATATAAACGAGGAAATTTATGAAATGCTAAAACTCCAAAAAAACTAGAAATAAATCTATTGAAATATATGCTAACGTTGCAATTGGTGGATCTGCTCACGGAGTAAACAATTTTTTCCAGCACTTCATTTGGATTGACTATAAACTACTCAATAATTTTAACCTAACCACTATCATTATTCTTTCCTGACAAGGGCAATTTTAAAAAAAGTTTTCATTTTTGATTTGTACTATAGAACACAACTACAACTTGACAATAAAGATTAAGCGATTATCACACACATATCTTGAGTATATATAAAGATATTAAACAACAAGAACAGCAGAAAATTCAACTCATGTCAGACAGCTTTTTTTCTTGTCAACGATAGTCTAGGCTAATGCTTCTTCAGCATTTGCATTTCCATAGTTACGTACTGAAGGCAATTCTGCAATTTTAGATCACATGCATTTCTAATTTCAATTGCAAAAAATATGAAAGCATCTATTTGAAATGCATTTCTAACTTTAATCGCAAAAAAATAAGAGCATCTATTCGAAATATGCACTCAGATTAAAAGTCAAAAATTGTTTTACACCGTTCTGTAAACTTAGATTACATAGTTATTAAATCGGGAGTAATGTGAAATGAAACACACAATGTATTTTTCTTTATTGTAATTTATAAAATAATATATATATATATATATATATATATATATATATATAGATTGCTGTGATTCCTCTCCTTGGAATCGAGCCTCACGAATTGGGCACCAAGATTTGCTGTGATTCTCGCCCTGTTGAATCTCTTCTGAATAATCGCCTCTTTACTCTTTCCGCCTCGGCTGCTCACCTAGTTAAAACTTTCATCCTCATTCATAAAAAAACAAACACATTCCTACCACAAACATCAACGTTAACTCTATTTACATCAATATTCATAATACATTAAAATTTCAAAATTAAATTTCAGCATAAATTTCAGTATCATAAAATTTCAAGTTTAAATTTGTCATCATTTTAATTTGCATCCAGAATTAAAGTCCTGGTAGGATGCATACTAATTAATTTAACAATATTTGCAGACCGGAGTCTGAATAAAAGGGAGCATCTCCCACCCCTTTACGTTAATTAAACAGGTTAGTCTAATTGAGGTCAAACACAGACCCAAATTTTCATCATAATCAAAAACATATACCTGATAAATATTCCTTTCTACTTATACAAGAAAATTTCACCTTAAAATTAAAAATTTGTTGTTTATACAAATTCACTACTGTCCATTTTTATCAAACAAATTATAAAGATATCCAACACCCACCAAAACATCAAAGATCGAACAAAATTGTATAATTTACCTGAAGGTTACTGCACTCGTGACTTTAATGCACATCGGACTTGCTAATTCCACCATTCCAGCTGGTTTATGTTTACGGCTTTAGATTCTGAACTCTTTTAAAATTTTTGTACACCACCATTCGTCTAAATTGGTTCAGGACTTCTCAGGAACTCATCTATGTATATCTAAATCTTGTTTTGTGGATCCAATCACGTTTACGAATAACACTTGATTACTCGCTCCCGAAAATTAGCAAAGCAATTCATAATTTGTTCACGCTATACAAAGCTGCATACTTAAATGTATTTATTCATCGCTACTAATTTAGATAATTGGTACAGTAATACCTGCAAATATAACTAGACTTTATTACCTTATCTATCTTTTCTAAGTGCACTAATGCATAATAACTTGTATCGTGGCACGTATTCTGCTTGCAGTATCGTATAACATCAAAAAATAAAGAGAGAGAAACTTCTCTTAGCACGGGTTTATATAACGGCTTGCTTGCAAGTCGAATTTGTCCCGCAACGGACAATTTTTAGAATTTCGCATTCTATGTTCCCTTTCGACGGTTCGGCGCAGCGATTCTACTAAAATTTGCACACTCGCCAGTTGAAAATCTAAGAAATTTTCACACGTCGCGCAACGCGTCTGCGAACAACTAATTAATTTTATATAGAAATTGTTGTTTCCACCTCTCATATCTGCATCTTATTTCAACCAATCATAAAGCTAGTGACGTTTCTCAAATCCGGCTTTTTATTATCTGTGTCTTTGCTTTATCTGTTTTATCCGTCTCTTTCTACCCTGGTCTGAGTGGTACAAATCGATATTTTTTACTATCTGCTATTTACCTCCACGTGGATTCGTACGTGAGTAAAATAACCAAACATCCGACCGTTTCCAATATACGTAGAATCTGCATGTTTATCTATTCAAATTTATTAGAATTTGACATTTAAAAGTTTGCAGGTGTTCAATCGTAATACTTCTACGATTTGGATATTCCACGTATTTTAACCCTCTTGATATATTTGTATGCTAGTAACGCGTCTCATATTTGGTATTATTGGGTTTTTAAAAACTTTTATGCATATTATACCTCAATAATCGTTCAGTTAACTCCAATTAAAATAATAATGAATGGCATTGACTTCTACCCTTTAATTTTTTGGAATACTAATTAAATATTAATTATTATTTGTACACTTTGTTTAATACCCGTTACTTAAAAATTGAATTAATTGATATAAATTTCGCACGTAATTTCCATTTGTTTCTTTATACAAGGTGATTAAAATTGTTTGATGTCGTTAATTAATTTTCTACCCTGGTCTAAATTTGAGTATTTTCCCCCTATTTGAATACAAATAATCCCACTTATTCGAATTCAAATATGAAAAATCTAGACTGCAAAAAAAATTTACAAACAAAAATTGTCTATCACTCTACACTTATCTTTCTAACTTACCTAACTTATATCCAATCCTAAAAATATTTACACCTATCCTATATCCCTATCCTATTCCTAACATTTGATTTGCTGTAAATAGCATAAAAAAATACTAGCTTTACGCCTTTAGTTTAAGAAACTGCAATCAACCTGTATTTAAAATCCTTTTTGCATTAAAAGGCAATTAAAGTTTAAATTAATTGCCCCGTGGATAACAGCAATTCATTTTAAATAGAGAATTTTCTAGAACACAAAAAGATGAGTCATCGGTATTTAAAAATACGTCAAATTTCTATAAACTCATTAATATAAACATTTTATTCCTAAAAGCGGTCCAATCATTGAAAAAACCTGTAAAATACCGGGAACAACTGATAAAAATAATTGATAATTTTAACATTAGTATGCGACGCTACAATAATAGTATATGTGAGACAAGAACGTATAGAAAGCGTCAGAGATAACAGGAATCAGATTGTTCTAGTAAGCTTCTGGCATCATATAAATTTGTATCTAAAGGAGCGTTTATCATATAAAGATTCATTCGTTCCTTAGATTTCAAGAAGTTCATTCAGTAATTTGATTTGAGCGCGAAACGTTATTTTAAATTGCAAGCGGTTGCCATGCGGAAATAGTATTTGAATATGCAGTAAGCATATTGTAATTTAATAGTGGCGAGGTTGCAAAGAATAAAGAAGCAATGCTTTAAACGTAACTTACAACGAAAAATGAAAATTATTAATTCCAAAGGAAAAGTTCTTCAAGATAACGCTATTTTTAAAAATTGTAATAAATAATCGAGAGGAAAGTTTAATCTGAAATGTACATTGGTCTTTGTTGTGTAAAATGTGGATTTTTAATATGGAGAATCTTGTAAACTGATTTGACGTCAATTAAAAATAAGATATTTTATTATGAGAAACGTTTTTGTGCATTCTGCAAGTATCACTTTTAGATTTATTTTTAACTGATTTATATTTAATGTAAGGTATAATAATAGGTGTTAATCATATAATAGTTTTATTAAAGGGTTTTACCAGGAGACTTTGTGATCAGAGTTTGAAAACTCTGACCATTTAATAAATTATCTGTCAAGAATTTTTTCTGTCCAAAACAAATTTTACAGGCATGGAAATAACCATAATCAGGTAAACTATTCTCAAAATTATAAGTTTAATTCTGTAAATATAAAATAAAGTAAGCCACACTTTTTGTTTGTAATCAACAATTCTTAGAAATAATTTTTTCTTTGATAGATGTTGTAAATGTTCTAAATGATTTTGTACCAGAGAGAATATCTAATACTGTATAAAAGCTTTGTAATATTGCTGTGTTTGATTTCATTTTGAACAACTTCGTCAGTTCTGTTGAGTTAGTCAGGCAAAATTAGATAGGTAAGTAGGTGAATAATTTTAAGTTAAACAGGTTGCCGTATCTGTATCACAGCACCCTTTTAGTATTATCCCAAAGCGAGGCCTTGTCAGAGCTATCTTTTAGCGGCACCTCAACTGTGCGGCCTTTTTCATATCACCTTTTTAGTAACGACCAACGCGACCGTTGTCACAGCAATATATATATATATATATATATATATATATATGTATATATATATATTATATATATATATATATATAGTATATATATATATATATCAATGATATTAAAAATAATTGCTTATAGCAAATTTAATAAATAAAACAGTATATTCGATGTATAGGTAAACACCCACTTTACAAAAAATCGAAAAAAGGTTTTTAACTATACAAAGCAAGCTAGTAATTTGCATAACCATAAATAAATTTATTTACAATATGCTTATATCATACAAGGTGATTATCTATACACGCGCAATTTGCGTTTTTTGCATGTAACTTTAATGAATAGAAGTGCGCTTGTATTATACCGGGCGTACCATGAATTTCAGGAAACTTCCATTTTTTCGTATTATATTATATTTTGGTGGGATTTATTTTTAGAATTTGAGGTTTCAATGATATCTCGTGGGCCTTTATCACGTCAGTATATATATATATATATATATATATATATATATATATATATCATATAAATTGATGTAATAATGACTGCACGTTGGGAGTGACTAGAACAATGATGTGGTAGGATCCGAGTTGAGTGTTGCTGAAAGAAGTGACGTGATACAGATACAGCAGTTGGTAAAACTTGAAATTGTTCACTTACCCTCCTTTTTAACTTTGTCTGGCTGGCTCAACGGAATTGATGGAGTTTTAAGAATGAAATAAAACACAGTAATATCACAAAGCATTTACACAGTATGAAATATTTTCTTTCATACAAAAGCATTTACAACATCGTTTCTTTCAAACATAAAATAATTTCTAAGAAGTACTTATTATAAACAAATTGTTCCTTATGAATTTTTTTTTGAAATCCTCATTAGTGTTCATATTTGTCAAACTTTTTACCTTGTTATCTGGTTTTAGTTATTCGTGACGCGCGCTGCCTCTTTTGTTTTACACTTACTATTAGTGTGGCGTCGCATACTAATGTGAAAGGTAATCAATTTTATCGGACATTTCTTGGATTTTGTGGGTTTTAAATTATCGGGCCGCTTATTGGAATAAAATGTTTCATTTATTAATTAGATATTTACGTAGTTCTAAATACCGATTACTCATATTTTTGTATTCCTAATATTCTCAAAAATTCTTTATTTAAAATAAATTTCTGTAATCCACAAGTTAATTAATTTAAACTTTACTTGCTTTTTATTGCAAATGGGGTTGTGTTTTATAGAAAATATTTGCTTTCGTGTTTCCGTACACAACATTTATTAAAATTTGGGTTTAAACTACACGCTGACTGCAGTTTCTTAAACAAACTGCGTAAAGTCAGTGCTATATTTTATATTTTATAAAAATGTATTGATAATTAATAACTGAAAATAAATAACTTTGTATTTATCTTAAAATGATGCGTTTTACGGCATCTTACAATTAATTATTTTAAATATACAACTTACGCTACTTGCTTGTTATCTACAATACGCTTATATCATACAGGGTAATTATCTATACACATACAATTGAATTTTTTGCTTGTATATCAACGAATAAAAGTACTCTTGTGAATTTACGAAAATTTTTATTTTTCCGGATCCTATCATATTTTAGTAGGATTTATTTGTAGAATTTGGATTTCACTGACCTCGCGTGACCCCTTATCACGTTAATATATATATATATATATATATATACACACACATATATATATACACACACACGTGTGTAATTTTGTGGCCGCATCCCAGAATAAAGGGGCAGTATTTAAAAAAGGGATTTTTAAACTTAGTTTATGTTTTTAACGAGTCTTTATTATTTCCTGGAAATAAATCCACTAAGCTGCGTAAAAGTCTTTTCCAAATATCAATGTCACAGTGTAATTTTTCCTACTATCAAGTATTATCAACGGGTGAAATCTTAGAGAATGTTTTCTACGAATTAGAATATATTTAATAGACTCTTGGCACAACCGTTTATAAAGAATTGATTAACTTCCAAAAACGCTTTCAAACTGAATACTAATACACTAAAAAGTGATAAGTTCTTATGGCATTCTAAAATATTGAATCGCACAGATGAAATTGAATATCCTCTGTGCCGTGATACCCATGTATTAAAGCTTTCTCCGGTAGGCAATCGCCTCTTCTTACTCTGTATAATAAAGTTTGTAACTGTACTTAATAAATTTCGTCTAATAGAGTTTCCATTCTAAATAAGTACTTATTTCCAAAATTTCTCGATAACGTTTTAAATTAATATATTAAACATTGTAAACTAAAGAAGCGCTCAAATGAACGTCTGTTCACTGTAGTGATTAATTCCTGAATAAAATCAATGTTGTATCTGTTTGTGCGTTCACAATCATTTCTGTTACACATAAACAAAGTTTTAACGTTATCCAGCTTTTGCGACAGGGATTTCATTATTTGTGATTTTCTATAGCCCGGTCAACTTGTGTTCTAAATTAAAAACATAAACATTTACACAATTGTATGTGGTAGGTATATCCAAGTAATAAGAAAATTACGTTCAGAAGAATGACTTGGCTGTGTAGAAATGAATAACAAACAAGATATTTTCATCCAAATCATTTAAATCGCTTAACTAGAAACAGCACCAAATTGCGGCTTGGTTAATTAAAAATTTTTATAAAGTGTTAGAACAGTAGACGACGATAACTTCAATTCTTATTTAACCACATTTTTAAAATTACTATGGTGCTTAGGGGACGTAGTTTTGATGCTAATCCAAAATTTTATATACTGTACGTACGAATAACAGGAGACGTACACACAAGCACACACAATGCGTGCGAGCACGATTTGTACGTACACACAGATACACACCTTAACACACACACGCACACACACACTCACCTTTACACACACACACACACACACACACACACACACACACACACACGAACACGCTAGAATGTACGTACAACCGTTCCCATAACATTCATACCAGCGTGATCGAGAATAAACTTGAACTCACACACATGTATGGTCGGGCGTACGCACATGCACTGTGCACACGTAAACGTACATGCACACGCCTAAGCATACACACACACACATTCACAAGTACACGAACATTCACGCGCGCTCACGTGCGCCGGTATTCACGTACGCTCACAAACACGCACACGAACAAGCGTATGCATACGCACGCACATGTACACGCATACGTTCACGCACACGCACATGCTTACACACACGAAGTTACACACATACACAGCCACACATTTCAATGAAACAGTAAATGCTTTATAGTTTACAAATGCGCACAAAGCAACGACTTTGCAACCCAAATTTTGTAGCGTTTAGCAATTTCAAAAATGGTTTCTTTATATCTAAGTTATTGGCATAGGTGTTTATACATTAATTAACATAAACATGAGGTAAGTAGTTTTTATTAAGAATTGAAGATGCACATCTACCATAAAAATACTGATACGTTTATCTATAGTAAAAATAACCACGGTCAATAAAGGCAGACGTATTTAACAGCTGTAGAAGAATGGCAATGGGCTAAGGCTTCTAATTATTTAGATTGCAAACCTTAAATTGTCGATAACCAAAGATTAAGCAATTATAGCAGTTGCAAATGTAATATAAGTTTCGCGAATTCTATTGATTAGGTTATTAAAAATCTAATAAAACGATAATCCTCGCCGAACCTAAAACTTTATGACTGCGCAAATTACCGCCGGTGTAAAAAAAAAAGGGGAAAAAAGATGCATTACGAGCAGCAGTCGTAGATTCGGGTGGGAAGAATAGAAATACCCAAAAACAATAATTTTCCAAGCCAAAAAAATTATTGGTACGCAAAGATATAAAATAGCGGCAAACATTAGTCTGCACAACCAATGAATAAATCAAGTAATACAGAAAGATAAAGACCAAAAACCATTAGATAGAATCAAATCCAAAATTTTTTGATACTGCAATTTACTTTTAAATTTGGCTTATTTTTTTAATTAAACACTAAAGCAGTGCGCGTTTATTATTGATGATGGAGCGCTTTTAACTTCTAATTTTGGTTTTCAATCGGCAAAATGATACAGAATGCGAAAATTCCACAACTACTTTAACACTTTCTAAAATAACAAATGTGTCTTTGAATTTAAAATTATTTCGACATCAGGTAGCTGCACAAAGGAAGTCTAGGCTATTGTAAAATTCCAAACCGACTAAATTCTCCTTTTTGGAGGAACGTGTATATTAATTTTTAGAAAACCAAGGTGCAGTACTAAAGCGTGATGTATAAAGTGCAAACATTGCTGTAATCATTCAAAACCAAAAGTCGTCAACAAAATATGTGTATAACGGGGTTTTGAAGAATTGATCAAAGAACTTACCTCAAATACTCGTCTAGTCTTCGCTAGCCTTGTTGACTGAATACAGTCACTGCCGATCCTATTGCAATAAATTATGAATTCCATCATTCACGTTTAAATGCATTCTATCTCACAACTTATTTTCGTATCAACAGCTGTGTGTAATAAGCAAACAAAAATTACCCCAACTGATAGAACGTTAAGAAATGGGTTGAACTGACTTGATGATATATACAAAAGTGTTTGACTGTTTTAATTAAAAAAATTTGAAGTACGGCATTAAAGAATTGAAAAATATAATATTGTTTAGGTTAGTCCAGGGATTTTTTTAAGGAATAAAAGTAACTTCTTTAAGTTTATGAAAAAAGTACTTAATTGGGAATAGCACGTCAGACATTTAGTCGATTCGTCAATATAAGGATTAGTGCATTAGAAAAAATAGTGTAACAAATTCTTTAATAGTCCTTTTTGGACTTTATTTTCAATAAATACAAGTCCAATATTTATATATTACAATCACAAAAATTTTCAGTGTTGTTTACATTAGCACTAGATTAATCACTATTTATAGACACTAACTTAATCTTATAAATACGATGAATTAAACACTTTTATAGCATTAATCTTATTGGTACTATATTTATCTAACACGTTTATATCTTATGAAAGAGTTATCTTAACATCACATAAGTGAATTAATTTGTGTACATCGAACGTTTATTAGGACCGAGTTTAAACTTATCCTGCCCTGACGCAACGGGACACAAGCTTATATACTTTTTTTTCTAGTTAAATCTAGATAATATTTAGTATGTGCGTCATCAAACCTATTGTATTGCAATGCTCATTAATCATCTTTCTTATCGCTAGACAGATATGATTGTAATACAATACCTATGAGTCGTTTTTTCTTATCGTTAAACAGATATGAGGCCACTTCAGTAAAAGCCAAATAAGCATAATTTCCAGAGTTCTATATAATTTTTAATTACTGTTACACTATCATATTACAATTTTTCCTAAATCACTATACGTTAATTGACAGATGTTTATTTACATTAGTATGTTGCTCACTCTTTCTAGTAAATTATCTCGCGTGTTAGTTTTTCTATTTGTCGTGATCAGTAAGCTGTGGCTTGCCTGATTTGCTGTGTAATTAATTTATCAACAACATATATGGTAACGGATTTTCTTTATCTACTGATTTTGCAATAAAGAGGTGCAAAATTTTTTTCAGAAACCTGAACTATTACAGTGAAGCACTATTCGGTAGGAAGTAGTATTCTGTCACCAAGTGTCCCTTATTTTTACGCTGATATAAGCAATTTTTTTCTAAATTTTTGAGGTGTTGTCTATGTACTGTCAGTGGTGCACTTATACATTGCCTAAAAGTTTATATTCTACTACAATGATTAACTGAAGTTATAATTCTAGAAAAGTGAACTACTGCGTGCGTATAAGTTTTCATTAAATTATTAAAGGTTGTTTTACATTCTGCCACTAGGTTGTTGGTACTGATTTATGATTATAGTAGAAACTTGTTTTCAAATGAGTTTTGTTAAAAAATTTAAATCAGTGCAGCATCTAGTTTATTAATATCAAATAAATATTCCGATTTAGTAGTTTTCGTTAAGCTTCTCTCATATACAAATCGTAACGGAGAATATGCTGTGATTGTTTTTAGAATGCATCCCATGAAATTAATGTGCGCTAGCTTAGAATTAAAACTTGTAACCGGAAAACTTCTTAAAGATCTAATTGCAAATTTGTTGTAAAAAGAATAAAATTACTTTAATTAAAATGTGAAAATGTAAAACTGAGCAAACACGTAGTATAAAGCACTTTTATTTAATCTTCATCACTTCCGGAATTTGATTGTGTTTTTACCAATTTGTATTATAAGGTTATCGACACCTGTATCAGGTACCTTTACTGTTTCATACCATTTATTTATAACGCCATCTGTGTGAATGATTCATGTTTGCCAAACGTCTCTGGTACATCGCTTTAGCGATTCTTACCATATTGCCAAAACTTTCTCTTTGCCATAGCCACCGCGACAAATATTTTTGTTGTAATATTCCTTAGCATTTACCCATACCATCTTAATCCCACTAAATTCGCAATGATAGGTGGCAATCACAAAACACTATGTACAGGGGTTTGTAGCAACTCATCTACCTGATGCTGCTTGCTGCTGTACGATTTAGCCAGTGACCACAGTTCAAATATGAACATATGCTCGTCACACTGTATGTTCTTGTTTATTGGTCACTGTTTAATTGTATCTTTATTCCACGATAATGATGCCCACTTTTTAACTTAAGTTGAATAATAGGACATACTATCCATAATAATCAAGTATGGTTCTTAGAGTTTGTTTATTAGTTGGTTATTCTAACATTTAAAAACGATTTCGATGCAACTATCAATCTAGCATTATTCACAAGGCCTGAGTTAGAACCACCATGTATAATTACAAAGCGTTTGAAATTAGAATCTCTTGGGAGACGAACACTTTTTATGCTATCATCTTGTTATAAGCGCTCTGGATTTTCTTTAGAAAATAACCATGTCTCGTTTATAAAGTTTGTAAAGTTGAAATTGCATTCTAATATGCTTAATAACTTCATAGGAAAAAATCTGTGAGCAGAACGTTTCTCGTAATCGTCTTTTGTAAAAGTTTCTTTATCGTATATAAAGCGATTTCCGAAGAATGAATTTTACTGAAATTCTAAGGAGTAGTAAAACCGCTGGACGAAATGTGTTACATTAAAAGATAATTATATTGTAGGTAGCTTTCGCATTAAGGTATAAGTTTGTATAACAGGAAAGTTACTATATTGAAATTAGCTTTGCTACAAACTTGTACTTAAAGGGCGTATGTAATGCAGGTGTACAAGTTCAAACTATCCTTTATCTCGCTTATTCTAAGATATTAATTTGTGATCCTAGCCTTATGCATCAATTTCACTACTTTACTCAACTACGAAAGAATTATTTTGTTTAATTTACTCGACAGGTATTACATTCATACATAGCATGCACCGCAGCAAATGGCCCAAATACTATCCAAACCTTATTTATGCAAATTCTTAAAAATCTCTTTACTGTTCTGCTTCTAGTTTTACATTCTTTAATAGCATCATGTATGTGTTCCAGTAAAACTACCACTTTATTCTTTTGCACTGCCTAGTGGAAAGCGTGCATAATTATTTTTCTAATACGCGGAAAAATTATTTAAAACCATTCTATTCCGGCTTATTTGCTAAATGTTCAGTCGCTATTGAAGAAAGTATGTCATCCAAACTAGTGAACGGATAATAATGATCTAAGAAAAATCTTATTCTGAACAATTTGGCTAGATTTTTGAGCATAATTTTTCTCCCTCTTGCTAATACTACTCCAATTGATATCCTTAAACAAGGTGTTTTCTCCCATTCCTTTTTAGTCAAATACTCTGTGTCTATCGATTGTTAATAACTCATCATTTTGAGTTCTTTTCTGAGGTAAAAACGTACTATTTTATTGGTCCGGTTTCTTTCTTGGTGCATAACTTATTTACATTTAATGCAATTAAACTCTTAACTTTTTAGAGCATCTTAGCATAAGCATTAAATTTTGTTTCTTTTTGGAATTAGGATACCTACGAAGGTGACCTTTGTTTTATAGAAAAACGATTTGTGCACTAAGATCAACATATTATTTGATCGTTTGCGCTAATGCTTATAGATATTGAAAATGAGAAATTAGATAATTTACTACTAGTATTCTTTAATTTCCTTTATTTTATAATAAACGAATAATCGTTCTACGAACCGCAGTAGTGTCCTTTGGCTAAAATTTAAAGGATGATCATGATTTTGCATTTCTGGTTGGAGTATTGTTTTTTTTCTTACCGAACAGTTTATACCGATGCTTTACGACAATTTCTTACAGTAACCCTTGAGTTTTGTTACAGTCTCTTACTTTACCCAAATAACTCAATTTTACCTTTACCCGAGAAGCATTTTCACTTCGCTCAGTCAACGTTTACGTCTTGGATTTCTCAAGATGCTGTTTTACTTGGAAAATTTTTCAGTAAGAAATATTTCCGTTATTAAGTCTTAATCTTTTCTATTTGATTCTGCTTATTCTTATCTATTTACGCGCAGTGCTTATTATTGCTATTAAGTTTGAGGTTTTTAAGCTTCTGCTAAAACATGCACACATCTTCGCTATTTATCTATATATTCTTGACACCATACTTTAACGACTCGTCTTACTTCTTTACTTCTCTTTAACCTTTTCATTCTCTGGACGCTTTGGAAAAAGCTCCAGCTGTAACATGCGACTTATTGAGAGGTGAAATGCCGTCTGTGCTTTATGCTCGAGCAGAATATGCAGTCGGACTTGTTGAATGTTTTAGCTACAATCTTATAAAACAGAATTGCCAAAGTATTGTTTTAAAGTTCCAATACTGTGGTAAAGACATTATTCACAAGTTGACTATAGAAATGAAGAATGAGTACAGTAGATTACGCTGTATGTAATTTAGATGCTTTTGATGCGCCTTGTTATATTCAATTTTACCTTGATCCAATTTATTTTCATCATCGTTAAGTTTTCATTCCTGGAATTTATTCAATACATACCTCCATTGTTTTCATTTCCGAGCTAACTTACACGTTCCCTGAAATTTTCACGACCTACATCTTTCTCTTTCTATGTGCAATAGTCTAATATAGGTCTACCTGTATCGCTTTTTCCCTTTCTCTATTTACACACTATTCCTTTATGCCTTGGAACATATTCTATCCTTCGACCTCTCCTATTTTTGTACTGTTTCCAAATACTCCTTTCTCCCCTTAAGATCTCTAGTACCTACTTGCTCTTAACTTTGCCTGTTTTTCCTGTTGGATTCCCCTACTGTTCAAGCTTTACAGCCGTACAGTACTGTGCGCCACACATATACATTTACAAATCTTTTTCCTCTTCTCATGTTTTTTGTTTTCGAACATAATAGTTGCATTTTCTTGTTATGTACGAAAAGGCTTTGTGTTAAGGTTTGTTTTATATCTTTTACACTTTTCCCGTTTGCGTTTTTTAGTTTCATATGCAGCAGAAATCTATTACTTATTGTAAATTCTTCTTTATTATTGGTATTCTGGTTTTTGACTTATTTTCACATTCTTTACAAGTAGGGTAAAATCAAGGATCCTGGGCCCTCATTTGCTCCCAAAACCCTCATTTGCTCCCAAATCCCTCATTTGCTCCCTCATTTACATGTAAATCCCCATAAGGAGCAAATGAGGAGCGACTCTTTCCGTCCTCATTTGCTCCCAAATCCTCATTTCCCCACACATCTGAACCAAAAAAGTTTTCTTCGACTAGCCATTTTTTATCTTTTATCTGAACCAAATAGTTTTCTTCGACTAACCAATGCATCTTTCGAGATAAACCTATCTTGTTTGGTATCAATTAATATTAGAATCTTTCTCAGCTACCCGAATCTTTAGGAATTTTTCAGATATCATCACCCCAAGGGTGCTACCCCAATTTTAAGATTTCTTACATGTAGCGACTTTTGAGCGTTCTTATAAATTTTTTAGTCATGCGATACATCTTGTTAGCCTAAAATTTTATATAGAATCCAAATCTGCAAACAGATTTGAAATCGGACCACGCCCTGCAAAGTTATTCTACATATACCCTCTGCGAGTTATAAATCTTTCTCCACATTTCCACCCACTGTAGATAAACCTACCTTGTTTGGTATCAATTAACATTAGATTTTCATCAGCTACCCGAATCTCTAGGAATTTTCAGATAGCATCATCCCCAAGACAGCTACCCATTTTAAGATTTCTTACCTGTAGTGACTTTTGAGCGTTCTTATAAATTTTTTTAAGCTACCCAAATCTCTTTAAATTTTTTAGATAGCGCCATCCCCAGGGACCTACCCTGATTTTAAGATTTCTTACCTGTAGCGACTTTTGATCGTTCTTATAAATTTTTATACATGCAATACATCTTGTTAGTCTAGAATTTTATGTAGAATCCGAATCTGTAAACAGATTTAAAACAGGACCACCCTTACCATTTACACACACCCTCCAAATTATAACTTTCCTGCAGCTCATATCTAAAAGAAAATCTAAAGCCCATTCTTAAAACTTTTTATTACAGACAATTTTTACTAATACAGTTTAAATTTTGTAAACCACATTTCTAAATACATATTCACAATTTTTTATTTTGAACCTAGAACTTCTCATATCGGCTCATACTTATTAATATTTATTTCTAAATAGAGCACTTTTCCAAAGACCAACCGGAACCCGCATGTTTCAAATTCCTCTGATTTTGTTCTTATGGTCTCGCTTAAGACCTTATACATATTCTCCAAATTACTAGAAGACGTTATAACCACATTTGTTGTGTTAAAGGATTTCACATCGGACTTCTCTTCCCCTATTTTGGTGTAAACGCCGTAGAGTTCGCAATAGACTTTTACTGCTGTATGTTGTATTCTTTTTCATTTATTAATCGGATAAATCGCTCTTTCTGCTTCCAAAGAAACTCAGGCACTCCATCGTCGAACTGGCGTTCTTTATGCGATAGCTAGCCATACGGTTGTTAAACGCTGTACTAACCATTTCTACACCATCGTCGCTAGTAGCGGTAACTGATGCATTTTATGTCTGTTGCTTCTCAAGTGTGCGGCATAGTATTCTTTTCCATTTCGAAATCGCATACTTTACACATAATTCGTGGTTGTTTCGTACAAAGTCCTTTAACAGCTGGCGGAGCTGAACGTTTAAGGCTTAATGACATACCGTGCTGTTTTTCCTTGTGTCGCGTAAGTTGTCCATTCTCGTAAAAGCGAAACCGCAAGTCCCACAGTTTAAGTACTTTGCTGCGGACGGCTGAACCTTGGACGATGTTGCACCACAACATTTGTTCTGGTGCCGTTGAGCATTTTCCAGGTATAGGAAGCACCGCAAGGTTGCCTTAAAACGTTTGCAGATACCATTTTAGTACAAAACAAAATCCGCACTATAAGACTTGACTTGTAAGCGAACTAACTTATAACTAAAGAGTTTATTCTTGCGCACCTGCTTTATGTACCCTATAGAATGCAAACCGAAGGTTTCGAAGATACCGAACGAAGTCTGAGATTCAGCGAGGAACTAAATGACGTCATATCCTCGCAGCTCGTCCAATACATTTAGCACCAATGTATGCGCCCGGTTCGCTTTGTCCATGGTGCGAATACCGTTAGTAGAAACATCGAAAACGTCTTCCATGTTATACGGATCGCGTGCATATTAAAAATCCAAAGGGTGATAGCACACGCACACAAATTGTGTGCAAGTCGTGCTGTAGAAGATGCAGTGCTACTATAACCAAAAACACTTTAAACCTTTGCTAAGGGAATACCAAACTTGTTTACAGAATACTTACTAATAAACCAATTTAATTTTAAATAACTTCTACGTCATACTTTAGGAAATGGTAGGCTTGAATATTTTCTAAATAAATCACCGAGCGAAAGTATATGTAGCAGTATTTAAATTAACCATTAATTTCCCATTTTTACGATCGTGGTTAATTATAGATTAAAATTTAATTTGTTCACGTTCGAGCTTCCCGGATACTAACAATGCGCTGTAGAATACATGCATACCCCTTCGCCGCGCTACTGCTATTCTTGTAATTGCTAGAAAAAGTCACTCTCCTTTTTACTGTTAGGACCGATGCAAAGCACCATTTTATACGTTCTATAGCACATCGCGCACTTTTTCGTCTGATAATTATGCTTCTGTAGGCTTTTACACTTTCGCATAGCGGTCAATCGCACGTAATGATTTCTAGAACCGGTAAGTACTCGATATCGTCCAAATAGAAATTAGATGCTCGATGTCTGTCAACTTCCAATTCCCTCGTAAAGGTAGAAAAACTCAGTCAATCATCCATTAAACTTCAACCCGCTACCGTTTTGATAATTTCCAAACATTTTCAAACGACAATGGGCTGAGAATTTTAAACCTCCGGGGATCTTTAAGTCGTGATCAATTACACATCCGAGCTACGCGTAAACTAACATATTTTGCAGCAACTGTATAATACATGCATACCCCTTCTCTGCGCTACTACTATTCTTGTAGTTGCTTGAAAAAGTCAGTCACCCTTTTACTGCTAGGGCCGCTAAAAGCACCATTCCATACTTTATTTATAAGTGTAGCACATCGCACACTTTTTGTCGGTTAATTAAATTTTGTTTATGTAGGCTTTACACTTTCGCTTATTTAAACATCTAATACGACCGATTAACCACTTTCGATTATTCTAACGGAGACCACCATACGCACCGTTCTTTTTGAATCCAACGATCCTATGGGCTTCCACGCACTAACACCTGACGTATTTTCTTACTATTTGTTAAACAAAAACCACCGGTATCACCATTGTGGACGTAAACAGATGTTTGTGGATGTTACGAGTACGTAACCATATACATTAACCAGTCTAAGCTATTTTATTTAGTCCACGAAAACTACTATTTTCTAAACCACAATTAATAATCGTCTTTATAGGTTCCACATTTCGACCATTACCCAATGACTGGTGCTACGTACATGGAAACTTTAATTTCTTATTGGAGAATTCTTATTCTCCGCGCACTGCCGCGTAGTTGCATGCCTACCCCTTTTGAGTATATGCTCGTTATAGGTTGTAAGACCCTCGGTTTTACTTAACTACAATTTGTGAGATCCCTTTAATCTTTTTAATCGTATCTTTCTCGCCTACAATTACAGTAGGACTTAGCCCTATACTACCAACAAATTCTAATACTGGACCCCCATTAAATACGTCTTTAATTTTCCTACAACTTTTTTTTGACAAGTGTTATATTGTATTTATTATACGCGGGTAGTCACTCTTTTAAGATAAATATATTTTGCTAGGTATCAACTAATATTAAATTTTCTAGGGACCCCAAATCTGTAAACAGATTTTAAATAGGACCACCCATACAAAGTTATGCGTTTTAAAGACTAATTTTTACCCATCTTTATTTAACTCCATCTTTAAAACCTTTTCGCTAACCAAGACATATGCCTTAGCCAACCATCCCCGAGAAATCTAAAACCGCCGCGTCCCGCGAATACCACGTGGAGATAACACTATACTCTGTCAACCAGGATAGAAGCCGGAAGGATTTGGAAGGTGGGAGAAGAACTTAAAAATTATGGAATCTTAAAACTAATATATACAAATATAAACAACTATCTTATATCTTTACGTCCCCATGCGTAGATTGTTGTACTATTAGGAATGATGTACCTTTTGTCATCTTCCCTCGATAAACTAATTTTATTAATAAGCTGCGTATGCAAATCGTATTCTTTACTCCGGATACATACGCAGGCAAGTACTCGATACCATCAAATAAAGGTTTGGATGCTTGGTGACTGTTAACATCCGCTTCCCTCGTGTACGCCCAGACACATCCCAGCCCATGAGCACCCCTGCGCATGCACACCTGCCCATGCGCACCCCTGCGCGTACGCACCCTGCCCATGCGTGCTGCCCATGCGCATCCCTCTCTGTGCGAGTGCTATTTCGGGGTAACGTCACAGCCTTTTATAAATAAAGAACAATGTTATATACTATTATAAAATGTTTATTCTGACATTATACATAACAAATTTAAAAATATTTAATGCCAAGCATGGGGTCATTTAAACTTAATTTTAATACAAAGTTATACACAGAAGACAGTCCTTTCTTTATGTTTGTTTGGAGTGGCTTTAATTTTATCTAATTTTATTCGCAGCTTAAAATTTAAATCGATACCCAAGTCCTCTATCTCCTTTTCTAACCAATAGTTTGATACATAGAGACCGTCTAGGTTTTCGAATTGTAAAATGTACCGAAGTTTGCCTATATTTAAAGTCTTTGTTCCGCCGAACCCAGATCCTTCCTTCGTGAATTCTTGCAGTTTAAATCTTTTAATCAGCTTCGCTATGTCCTGCATATTCGACTATGTTACGGTAATTACGCCTTCTTCTGTCGGATTAGAAACCTTTTTCCAAACCTTTAGTTATTGCACCACTTTTGGGAAATATGAGCGTCTCCAAGGTGATAACCGTTTCAACTTCTTGGGAATAAAGTGTTACCGGCAAATGAGCGATTTTAATGACCCCTGTTGGGAAAATATGGAAAGATTAATCTGGACAGATATTGGTAATCTTTGTTATGTCCATTTTGAAAATACGCTGATTGGAACTACACCTTTTAATTACAGAACCATTTTCCCTTTAAGTGGCCTAAAATTAAGACCTTTCTTACACCGAACAAGCATCTGCAAACAAACGGATTTATCCTAAAACAGAAATTTCTAGGTAGTTACGGACAAAATATCTTTTAAGAAAGTTCAACTGATTTGTTTTCGCTAGGCATGGTGTTAAAGCTAAGCTTCCGTTTTCTCTGGAAAGCAGTAACAAGATAGGCCAGAGAGTAAAAGCTTATCGAAAGATTCATCGAATGCATTAATAAAAATTCCAAAATCCTATATGTGTTCCATACAAAGTGGAACTAGCAGATGTTAAGTTGGAAACTTTATTGAGGAACTACCAGATATTAGACGAAATCGAAAGATTATTTCTATCTTTTGACATGGATGTAACCAAGATTTTGCAGGCATATTTAGCAAGATGGGGAGATGTGTAATTATTTAACTACAAACCATAACTTTAGCTATAAGGGCGAATACGAAGAAAAGTGTAATATTATAGTTGACAACGATAAACTGAGATTGATTGTTTAACATGGCTAACAACCAATGCAAGAATTAAGATTTACAACAAATTTGTGTGCCAGATAACAAGTCCTGGTGTTAATAAACAACTTGGCAATCATATACTAGATTTTCCCCTTACAGATGTAGTTTAAGGAAACATATTGCGTCTACTTTGGCCAAAGAACATGGTATTACGCGATTGGAAGCGACAATATACAATCAATTGGAAGCTATGTCAGTGGAACGGGTGTATAAACCCTTAAAAGACTGTTTAACCTTATTGGAAGATAGTCGTTATACTTCCTAAAGGCGCCAATGTACTCGGTACCACTTACCAAAATGTGGAGTAAGTATCGGACAAGCTACAAAATAGCTGCTGTTTAGTGTATAGTAACCTGCTACAGTACGTGTATTGGGGAATGGCAATACAAAGAAATTGACGGGCTTGAAATTAGTTGTCCAAAAACCAGAGGAAAAGGAAAGTTATAAAGTATTGCTTTCGGCTTTTAGTTTTAACTATTTACCTGTAAATTATTTGGAGATAAGGAAGATGTCCATAATAAAATAAACTCTTACAAAGTTAGTTAAAGCAGGTAGTACATATTTTACACAATCTGACACCATATTCTACAATTCCAAGAAAAATTTGGGACTTGGGATTAAGATAGAAATAACATTCGTCCAGAGGTTGTACGACAACGCGTAAATATTGGTAGTAAACTCTATAATCCAAATCGCTCATTTGTCGGTTTCACTTTATTCCCAAGAAATTGAGAAACGTTAAATCACCTTGGAGACGCATCATGTTTACCGTTTCATAGCTACTTCGCCAAATAACTAAATTGAATACGAAAATCTGTTCCCTAATATGTATCCTACAGTGTGGGGGTATATTACCGAAAAATAGTCGAATATGTCGAGACACGCCAATATGCTTACATATCTTGGTAGCAACTGTAATTTGTTATCCGACTAGGTCGCATAAAGACGCATCAACACATGTCCGATGATTAGAACCTTATATACCAAATTAAGTATGCATGCTCACATACTGGATGACCAGTTTCCAATGACCACATGACCAAGCATCATACCAATACCACATGACAATGCAATGCATAACATTGCCAAGCCAAGAATTACAGACAATGACTTGCGCGGACCAAGACCAATACAAGCAATTGGCTTACCATAAAACCTAATGCTTTATAATTTTATAAAAGCCATTAAAGATTGTTAGATTTAAATTTTAAAAAAAGTGGGACAGTTAGATAAAGAAAATTAAAGTGGCAAAAGAAGGCGCTTGCTGTGTTAATTTGTATTAAAATTAACTTTGAATCCCACTTGGATAATTTTAAATTGTTATGTAATGTAGTAAACATTTTATAATGTATAACTGTCTTTATTTAAAGGTTGACGTTCCAATGCATCCAGGAGTCGATGGGCAGTGGCAGTGTGCGCGGTGGTGCGCTGGGCAGGGTGTGTGGCGGGTGTGGGGGATGTGTCGGGGTCAGAGGGAAGCGGTGTTACATCACCAAGCATCCAAACCTTTATTTGTGGTTCGAGTACTTGCCTGCGTATGTATCCGGGAAAGAATACGATTGCTGCGCTTATTATAAAATTGTTTTCGAGGAAGATGACAAAGGTACATCATTCCTAATAGTACAACAATCTACGCATGGGGACGTAAAGATATAAGATAGTTGTTTATATTTGATATATTAGTTTTAAGATTCCATAATTTTAAGTTCTTCTCCCACCTTCCAAATCCTTCCGGCTTCTATCCTGGTTGACAGAGTATGTGTTATCTCCACGTGGTATTCGCGGGACCGGCGGTTTTAGATTTCGGATGGTTGGCTAAGGCATATGTCTTGGTTAGCGAAAAAGGTTTTAAAGATGGAGTTAAATAAAGATGGGAAAAATTAGTCTTTAAAACGCATAACTTTGTATGGGTGGTCCTATTTAAAATCTGTTTACAGATTTGGGGTCCCTAGAAAATTTAATATTAGTTGATACCTAGCAAAATATATTTATCTTAAAAGAGTGACTACCCCGCGTATAATAAATACAATATAACACTTGTCAAAAAAAGTTGTAGGAAAATTAAAGACGTATTTAATGGGGGTCCAGTATTAGAATTTGTTGGTAATGGGCTAAGTCCTACTGTAATGTAGGCGAGAAAGATACGATTAAAAAGATTAAAGGGATCTCACAAGTGTAGTTAAGTAAAACCGAGGGTCTTACAACCTATAACGAGCATATACTCAAAAGGGGTAGGATGCAACTACGCGGCAGTGCGGGAGAATAAGAATTCTCCAATAAGAAATTAAAGTTTCCAAGTACGTAGCACCAGTCATTGGGTAATGGTCGAAATGTGGAACCTATAAAGACGATTATTAATTGTGGTTTAGAAAATAGTAGTTTTCGTGGACTAAATAAAATAGCTTAGACTGGTTAATGTATATGGTTACGTACTCGTAGACATCCACAAACATCTGTTTACGTCCACAATGGTGATACCGGTGGTTTTTGTTTAACAAATAGTAAGAAAATACGTCAGGTGTTAGTGCGGAAGCCCATAGGATCGTTGGATTCAAAAAGAACGGTGCGTATGGTGGTTCCGTTAGAATAATCGAAAGTGGTTAATCGGTCGTATTAGATGTTTAAATAAGCGAAAGTGTAAATGCCTACATAAACAAAGATTTAATTAACCGACAAAAAGTGTGCGATGTGCTACACTTATAAATAAAGTATGGAATGGTGCTTTAGCGGCCCTAGCAGTAAAAGGGTGACTGACTTTTTCAAGCAACTACAAGAATAGTAGTAGCGCAGAGAAGGGTATGCATGTATTATACAGTTGCTGCAAAATATGTTAGTTTACGCGTAGCTCGGATGTGTAATTGATCACGACTTAAAGATCCCCGGAGGTTTAAAAATTCTCAGCCCATTGTCGTTCGAAAATGTTTGGAAATTATCAAAACGGTAGCGGGTTGAAGTTTAATGGATGATTGACTGAGTTTTTCTACCTTTACGAGGGAATTGGAAGTTGACAGACATCGAGCATCTAATTTCTATTTGTACGATATCGAGTACTTACCGGTTCTAGAAATCATTACGTGCGATTGACCGCTATGCGAAAGTGTAAAAGCCTACAGAAGCATAATTATCAGACGAAAAGTGCGCGATGTGCTATAGAACGTATAAAATGGTGCTTTGCATCGGTCCTAACAGTAAAAGGAGAGTGACTTTTCTAGCAATTACAAGAATAGCAGTAGCGCGGCGAAGGGGTATGCATGTATTCTACAGCGCATTGTTAGTATCCGGGAAGCTCGAACGTGAACAAATTAAATTTTAATCTATAATTAACCACGATCGTAAAATGGAAATTAATGGTTAATTTAAATACTGCTACATATACTTTCGCTCGGTGATTTATTTAGAAAATATTCAAGCCACCATTTCCTAAAGTATGACGTAGAAGTTATTTAAAATTAAATTGGTTTATTAGTAAGTATTCTGTAAACAAGTTTGGTATTCCTTAGCAAAGGTTTAAAGTGTTTTGGTTATAGTAGCACTGCATCTTCTACAGCACGACTTGCACACAATTTGTGTGCGTGTGCTATCACCCTTTGGATTTTTAATATGCACGCGATCCGTATAACATGGAAGACGTTTTCGATGTTCTACTAACGGTATTCGCAGCATGGACAAAGCGAACCGGGCGCATACATTGGTGCTAAATGTATTGGACGAGCTGCGAGGATCATGACGTCATTTAGTTCCTCGCTGAATCCGAGACTTCGTTCGGTATCTTCGGAAACCTTCGGTTTGCATTCTATAGGGTACATAAAGCAGGTGCGCAAGAATAAACTCTTTAGTTATAAGTTAGTTCGCTTACAAGTCAAGTCTTATAGTGCGGATTTTGTTTTGTACTAAAATGGTATCTGCAAACGTTTTTAAGTGCAACTCTTGCGGTGCTTCCTATACCTGGAAAAATGCTCTCATACGGCACCAGAACAAATGTTGTGGTGCAACATCGTCCAAGGTTGCCGTCCGCAGCAAAGTACTTAAACTGTGGGACTTGCGGTTTCGCTTTTACGAGAATGGACAACTTACTGCGACACAAGGAAAACAGCACGGTATGTCATTAAGCCTTAAACGTTCAGCTCCGCCAGCTGTTAAAGGACTTTGTACGAAACAACCACGAATTATGTGTAAAGTATGCGATTTCGAAATGGAAAAGAATACATATGCCGCACACTTGAGAAGCAACAGACATAAAAATGCCACAGTTACCGCTACTAGCGACGATGGTGTAGAAATGGTTAGTACAGCGTTTAACAACCGTATGGCTAGCTATCGCATAAAGAACGCCAGTCTCGACGATTGGGTGCCCGAGTTTCTTTGGAAGCAGAAAGAGCGATTTATCCGATTAATAAATGAAAAAAGAATACAACATACAGCAGTAAAAGTCTATTGCGAACTCTACGGCGTTTACACCAAAATAGGGGAAGAGAAGTCCGATGTGAAATCCTTTAACACAAAAAATGTGGTTATAACGTCTTCTAGTAATTTGGAGAATATGTATAAGGTCTTAAGCGAGACCATAAGAACAAAATCAGAGGAATTTGAAACATGCGGGTTCGGTTGGTCTTTGGAAAAAGTGCTCTATTTAGAAATAAATATTAATAAGTATGAGCCGATATGAGAAGTTCTAGGTTCAAAATAAAAATTGTGAATATGTATTTAGAAATGTGGTTTACAAAATTTAAACTGTATTAGTAAAATTGTCTGTAATAAAAAGTTTTAAGAATGGGCTTTAGATTTTCTTTAGATATGAGCTGCAGGAAAGTTATAATTTGGAGGGTGTGTTAAAATGGTAAGGGTGGTCCTGTTTTAAATCTGTTTACAGATTCGGATTCTACATAAAATTCTAGACTAACAAGATGTATTGCATGTATAAAAATTTATAAGAACGATCAAAAGTCGCTACAGGTAAGAAATCTTAAAATCAGGGTAGGTCCCTGGGGATGGCGCTATCTAAAAATTTAAAGAGATTTGGGTAGCTTAAAAATTTATAAGAACGCTCAAAAGTCACTACAGGTAAGAAATCTTAAAATGGGGTAGCTGTCTTGGGGATGATGCTATCTGAAAATTCCTAGAGATTCGGGTAGCTGAAAAATCTAATGTTAATTGATACCAAACAAGGTAGGTTTATCTCGAGGGTGGAAATGTGGAGAAAGATTTATATCGCAGAGTGTATATGTGTAACTTTGCAGGGCGTGGTCCGATTTCAAATCTGTTTGCAGATTTGGATTCTATATAAAATTTTAGGCTAACAAGATGTATCGCATGACTAAAAAATTTATAAGAACGCTCAAAAGTCGCTACATGTAAGAAATCTTAAAATTGGGGTAGCTCCCTTTGGGGTGATGATATCTGAAAATTCCTAAAGATTCGGGTAGCTGAGAAAGTTCTAATATTAATTGATACCAAACAAGATAGGTTTATCTCGAAAGATGCATTGGTTAGTCGAAGAAAACTATTTGGTTCAGATAAAAGATAAAAAATGGCTAGTCGAAGAAAACTTTTTTGGTTCAGATGTGTGGGGAAATGAGGGATTTGGGAGCAAATGAGGACGGAAAGAGTCGCTCCTCCTCATTTGCTCCTTATGGGGATTTACATGTAAATGAGGGAGCAAATGAGGGATTTGGGAGCAAATGAGGGTTTTGGGAGCAAATGAGGGCCCAGGATCCTTGATTTTACCCTACTTTTACATACTGCTATTTTAGTTTTCATGATGCTAATTTTTATATCGTATCTCCCTGTTTGTATTATTGCATTTTCATTAAGCGCTGCGTCTAACTCTTCTTGTTAGATGCTAATATCGCTATATTGTCTACAAATTTAAGCACATCCATCGTTTGATCCTTCATAGTAATTTTAGATGTTTTTCCTATATGTTCTTGCAATCTATCAACTTTTTCTACATTTTCTATAATGATCTCTGCTTCCACGCGTCTTATATTTCTGCTATACCGCTTTATATCCCTAAAATTTCTTCTAATTAGGTTGCATGTGTTGTCTGTGTTTCCTACTTTTATCTTCATGACTTTATATTTATGCTTTCCTCCTTTGTCTCGTCGGCTTTTGTATTTTGGCCATTTTTAAGTTAAATTCAGAATATTCCTTGTCATCCATGTTTTCTCATTCTCTATTTGCTTAAACCCCAGAATACCTCTGGTCACCATGTCTAAGCTCGATTTAATGTTATTCCATTCTGCTTCTACTTCTTTAGTACCAAAAATTTTTCCAATATCGTTCAATAATTCGTTTGACTTTTTCTGAAATTTTTATGGGTATCTTTGGTTTTTAGCTTATCGAAGTCAAAGTGCCTTTTTAAATTTAATCGCAGCTTTCGTAATTCTATATTGCTGTCAATGCCCAATATCTGCTTTCAGGTGGTTTCTAGAGTTTTTACATGATTCTTAAACAGCTGTCTAACAAGAATGTAATCTGTGGCATCTATCTAACAGGTGTATTGCCTTCTAACAAGATGTTGAAATAATGTGTTTGTCAATAGTCAAATTGCCTTTGTTACAAAGTCCTCTCAACCTATTTCCCCTATCGTTTCTTGTGCCTAAATCAAATAAACCTACTACCCCACTTTACATATCCTCTGCTACCACTTCAGTACATTTCCATGTCCTTATATCATTTCTCGTGCCTAATTCAAATACATCTACTACCCCACTTTGCATTCCCTCTGCTACCGCTGCATTACATTTCCATGCCCTTATACAGACCTTGGAATGTCCTCGATATGTTTGTAGTTCGTTTTTACTTCTCCTTATTGTAGCTAGAAGTAGACATGTATTTACCGGTTTAGTTTCTAATCTAACTAGGAGAACTCTTTAATTCTTTTGTACGTAGCTTTTTACAAAATGTCATGTCTTTTTCTGTATAACCTGCGTCACACCCAAGTTTCCTTCCTCCGATACTGTACAAATTATTCTAAAGTCTCCGCTCCAAAAGTCCACCGTCGCTGATCATAGAACTTTGTTAGTCCCTACTATATCTAATGTTAATCTATCCATTTCAAGTTTCAAATCTTTTAGCTTACATACTTGCTTCCAGCTCATGACATTCTACGCCTCGACTCACAAAATATTCCCTGTTCCTCCTTTTTTCTTATTGAGCTCGCCTATCATAGTCTCCAGAATTCTTCTCTCTCGGAGATCTGAAAGGGCTACTATTTTCTTTTCTGAATCTTTTACTTTAGAGGATGCCATTATTTTTAGTATGTACCGTACTTGGGAAATAATGCGATGGTTTTCCGTTGCGTTCCATACAGCAATAACATTTTTTAGAATCCCTATGGTCTCTGCCACTTCAAGTACCTCTAAAGCGAATGCCATTTTTCGTAGACCTGTCTTAGTGCGGTTGCTCACTAAAGACGCTACTAATTTGGTTAAACCTATTTTTCGACTAATTTATTCACTAAAACACGTAAGCCATTCCACCTGTTCTTATATTCTAGAACTTTTCCAATGTTCAGACACGTTCAGAACGGCGATTTAAGTTATGAGAATAATTATAAAATCAGTTGCGATGATGTTACAGTACTGAAGGTTACTATTAATTTGTATCTATTGTGTTACGGATTTAATTTTTCTTACTGTTACGGGTAAAACTATTTTAATTTTGACTTACCCTGAAGAGGCGGGGAACCCGTAACAATAAAAGTAGTGCGTCGGTTAACCGCAGTGGTCGGGAGTAGATCATAAAGATAAATACAAAGAAAAATAAAGAAACAATAAAAAGCTACAAAAGTAATAAATAGAAAATTTTTAACGAAAATTCTGCATTATATTATCAATTGCCCAAATAGGTTCCGTTTCTAACACTATCGACCGGCGCTAAACAGTCGGTCGTCACAAGTATGAAGATGTTCTTGTCTATGTGAAACACTGTTATCCCACATAAACCCTCTTGCTTTAATTATTTCTACCTTTGATCGTCACGGTCCTTTGTTTATATAAACTATTCTTTCCAAATCTAACGGTCTCAAAGTAGCTGAACATGTATTACAAATTTCTATATACACACCTATTTCCCTAAATAATGTAAATAAATATCCACCTAAATCTTACCCTTTATGAAAAGAAAAGAACATAATTTCATTACACATTCACCTACAAACACGTTCTCCTAAAAATAACCTATCTATAATCTGTCGTAAAGCAATCTTAATCCTAATTAAACAACAAACTGTACGGAATACCACATTTTCTTGTTTTCCTATCTAGCTGTTACATTTATGAATCTCAAATTAATGGTAATGTCGGTAGTAGATACACAATCTTCGTGCGAGCACAAAAAACAGGTTTTCTTATGGGATTTAACATGGGAAAATCTAAGGTCCAAGAAGACCATTTTTGCCAGATACAAAAGTCATTCACCCCGGGCGATCCTACATTCAAGGTTCATGGGACCTTTGCTTAACCATTTTATATAACAATTCTGGTGCAATCCGATTCACAATCTACCCCTCCATGCTCTGCCTCACCCTCCCACTTAAATAAAAATGAGGAATCATTAAAATGCTTTATTACACATTGCACTTACATACATTGATTTTATATACATATTTTTAATATTGCTTATTTGGATATCGGTTTATCTGAATTAACATATATTACACACATATCGATTACTTATATCTAAGTTAACATTCGTTAGAGTAACATACTTACATAATACATTATCAAATAACAGTACATTTACAATAGGATTGGAGGTACCAATTCAATTAATAAATAATACATAACTTTACACTTATTAGATATAAATTAACATTTTATTTATATATATTTACACTTATTTACTAGAAGAACATATTTACATTTACATTCTACATGCACATATTCAATATAATTTAAACCGCTTCCTCAATTTCTATTTTATTTATGGAATAATGACCTATGGGTAATGTCTTGTATGATCCCGGAATCAAATATCTTTTATCGTCGTGCGAACTTAATACTATTTTATTCTGAATGATTGTATGAACATGATGTTTATATGAGTGTATCAAATTTTGTGAAATAAACTTTTTTTATGCTCATCTACACAACGAGCAAAGTCCTCAAATGTAATGTGTTTTTTTATGACAGACTTTTTAATTCCCTTGACTTTTTAAGTTACACCGAAATTAGAGAGAGCTGTTGGCGGCATAGAAGAATCTTATTGTATACGCAAGCGTTCAGCTTCCTCCTCTTCCGATGTTTTGAAAACGTTCGTCGCATACATTTTGGATCTCAGTCCGATAAAGTTGGTCATAATCCGTGCATTGTTCTCATCTTTCATCATTCCTAATACTTTTTTGTTTACTAGAAATTTTATAGATGTTAGCTTGTGAATAGTCTGAAGTATCAAAATATTTATGACAGTCCCGCCTCATAACCTCGTAGGGATCATGGTTTATTATTTAATAGATAAGTCTATCGGTATCAGTATATAGAACACAATAATCGTTTCCAAATCTGGCACTCATATATTTATAATGGAAGTTATAGATCGTGAGCTTGGATAAATCCAAGGCACACATGCCCACATATATGGGTTTATTAAAATAGATTTCTAATTTGTGTAATTCAACCAGTACCCGATTTTCATCAAATACCGTTAGATTTTTGAACAGAGGATTCGATATACGAGCTAAAGCACCATACCTACCATCCCAATTTTGAACAAGCTTAACATTACAATGTTTTTGCTTGTTCTCCATTGTTTTACCAAAAACAGCATTGTTCAATAATTTGAACAAATTTTTTTCGAATTCATTCTTTGCACGTTTCCGAAGCTCAGTATTCAGGTCAATGTAGGACTTTAACCAACAACTCTGCTTAAATTTAAGTACTCTATGAATGGTTTCTAATTCGAGTCCATTTAACAATACCTGCTTCAGATTCCTATAGTGGATCACATATTTACATTTAGAATTCAATGTAGCCATTAATTTAGTATTTTGAGCTCTTTTCACAGATGGTTCTTCAGCTTTGGGGTTAATGTGCTTTGGACAAAAAAGAATATCTTTATGTAGGTCATGGATATGTTCAGGATACTTCAAATCAGCCTCCAGTATATAACCTTCTGGAGCATCATCCAAAATTAAAGCAACATCGAGATCAGTGGGCGCCCATTCAAAGTCACCATACGGAAGCGGTTGACTCATAGCCCACCCATACTGGTTGTTTATATCGAAATACATTAGATATTTATCGGGTTTAGATAAATCATAAGTGGGTAGATATTTATTGTTAGCAGAAGCACGTCGTTCCGAACACACTTGTCTAAGACCTCCTTGTATACCCTTCACAATGAACAAGAGTTGATCAATATCAGTTAGTAGTTCCAGTTCCTGGTCTGTATGTTTCATCATCGCGACCCAAGTATATCCAGGCAGTGTATAGTAGTGGGCAGGATCAAGTCCATAAATATAATGACAACTTAAACGGAATTGTTTGAAAACGTCATGTAACGTGTCATTTATGCCTCGTTACAATTTGCTTTCAGAAACGCAATTTGTTCATGTTGCGTAAGGTTAAATGTTATAATTTGGCGACGGGTTGCAAGACACTACCATGTCGTTGTTTAGCTTAGTTGTTTTGTCGAATGTCAAATCGTTTTTAACAAGCTTGGTTTCAATTAATTATTGCTTTATTTTATTCAAGTGGACTAAGTCAATGTTATTAAATAACAATGATTCAGACAACAATAATCAAATACACCTTGACTGTATTGATTATCTGAATATTGAACTTTGTTAGTGCCGATCTTTAACTAGGAATTTATTTGTTAGATTCAACCATATATTGTTATTGTGATACCGGTTGTTCTTATCAACAAGATATAAAATGTACTATACACATTACATCGATCTTGTTTGGTGCAGCATACTTTGTGCAAGTCCCAGAAAAGGCACGCCCAATTGTAATTTTCATAAAGTGGTCCTGAAAATAAAGTTAATTATACAATTTAGTTTGGGGCACCCTTTTCTCATCCAGGAGAATTTTATAAAAAGTATTAGAGAAATTTCCTGGCTTAAAAAATTTATTTTGTGGAGGACATTTAGCACTTGATGAGTACTTAGTTACCAGTAGGGATTGAAATCTAAAATATAAAACTATTTAGCATTATTGATTATTGGTCGTGTGACTTGTCGTGGTTACAAATAATTGTGTTGATTATTATAAAGTGGAACCACTTAGGAAAGTGTAAGTCATTGCAGCAATAACCTTCAAATTTTAATTTGTGTGTACAGGGTTCTTTGGTACGCTGTATTCTTTCGGTACGGAATATTCTTTATGAGTGGGAGATTCTTTATTTCTGTAGGGAATCATGTGGAGCTTCCTGTAACACGTTGTATCTAGTGATACAAGATCAGACTCATCTTGCAGCAAACTGGATTGGTCGTTGAGGGCGCAATCCAGAAGACTTGGACATCTGGCACTTTTATCACAGGTTTTTATTGATTAAGACCCATATGGTTGTTTGTCTATTTAATGTTTTTTTTTGTGCATATTGTGCATGTTTAATTAATTTGTTTTTGGGGGAATGTACTATAGTACCAAATTATATACGCTTTAATGATTAATTGAGTAAAGCAGGGTTTAGGGAATTTATATCTCATATGATAGTCACTTACAATATTAAATTACATATCTACTTGTATGCAGTAAGGTACAGCTTTTAGCAGATGCTTGGACCACTCTCTTTTTTTGTATAACAATATTATAACCTGATACCGGGGCTGCAAACCGGATTGACATATTGCCTAACATACAACGGAAAGTGCACTACCCCTGAATAATAATATCTGCATTAATCTTGATTAAGGTATTTATAGTGTGGTACAAGTACTCCCTGAATAATTTCTCTGCTTTCAGTAAATATATTTTTAGTGTTAATTAAATGTGATTTTGGGCTCAAGCCAAGTTGATTGGGAGTGTAAATATTTTTTTTGTGAGCATATATATATTGATTCATGAATATTGGTATAATAATTGGGTATATGATTGTGTTTTGATTGAGTCGGATCTACTTGAACATTTATAGTAACAGGGACAATTAAGTTTGATTGCAGAGACTAAGTTGTTCTCTCTTAAGGTATGGTGTTTAGAGGCCTTTTACTGCAATTGGCGCCCCTCTTATTTTCAGCAGTAACCATCAACTACCCACGGCCCACTACTGTTGCTAGTTCGGAAATTGCACCATATTCTACGCTAACCGTTCAGGGATGATTTCCCTTGGGACTCCTAAATTGATCAGACCGAACTAACAAATATACCAAACTTTAATTTTATTTCGTATACTTATTAGCGGGTGCCTGAAGTTTACGTTACAGTCAGCCAATAACAATACGTCAGTTTCTAGGTATAAATCCGAATATTGACCCAAGTTTTGAATATTAAATGTTGTACATACTCTTTGAGCATGCGCATACTGTTTATTAGAGATTTCCTTATCTTCTAATGTATTATAAAATTGCTGCTGGCTAGGTAAACAGATAATGTTAAATTTTGCAAAAGAATCAGTGAAATCATATGGATAGACAGACACCTTTTCGGGTCAATAATAGAAACTTTTCAACGTTTAAATGAGAATCGGCTTTTTAACAGTGGATATTCAGTCAGATATGAGGCAAGTGTGTCTAAGGAGGAGCTCATGAAGCGGAAACTATCAATGAATCGATAATTGACTAGGTTTTCTGGAATAAATTTAGTGAATGATATGTATTTTTCTTTCATTACCGGTAGCACATCTACACGGCCTTCTAAATTAATAGCAATATTTTTGATGTTAAAAAGACTATCATATCCGCTTAAGTTGTGGAAAACGATGGGGATTGTTTAAGAGTCCTGATGATTTATATTACAACCCGAATGTGCTGGTCCTCTATAGTTGTCAGTTGGCATAGTATGATCATGATCACGAACCTTTATGTCTCCGACACTAAATAGTCTATCACAGATATAACAGTGTGTTGCGGCTATGAAAGCAGCTTCCTGTTGCAATGTTAACGGGGTCATATCATACGGACACGTAAAAACGGTTTCAACACCTTCTGCAAACTGTTGTAGTTCCCTTGAAAACCAATTTATGCAATCTTCAACACATATGACCGATAAAGCGATAACGCGTCATCGTACTCACATTTAACATAATACCCTACACTGCACGGTATATGTTCTTGATATTTTTGAGCATCCCCAGTGGGCTTCAAAAGACACTCTAAATCGGCATATATAACGAATGAAACTTTAACCTTGTTTCTAAAATTTCTAAAACGGAGGATTTTATTTTCTTCTGTAGGCAACCGAGGTACACCCAATTGTTTCATTTTACAATCATCCATATGCTTTACTAATTTTTCCTCTGTAGTGAAGTAGTGGAGACAACAATCACAAAAATGTTTCTTGGCATGATCAGAATTAAGTTGAGAAAACACTAATCGACTTAAATCCTTGATCCATACATAATGAGAATTAAATGGTTCAATTGTGGGGTCATGGATTTCTAGATCATCACCATAGTACTGGTTATGAATCATCAAGAGATTAACATGTCTATATTTTTTCTTATCTGATATAAACAAGAGAACGGTTGTAAAATTATTATTGTTTAGCTTAAGAGTATATACATTTATAGATATATCATTCTGAGATTCAAAATGTGCAACTTGGTTTATTGTCATAGGAAACTGGATACCTTTTAGATTTGATAAAGATGAATAATGAGGATATTTAGTGAGCCTTTGAGGATTACAAACAACAGGGTAAAGTGCAGATACTATAGACCATGCAAAACATGCCTGGTCATTATTCCTTACGTTAATACACGCCTGTTTACGTTGGATTTGAGTTGGCAGCTCAATATGTGATGAACCCCGCATGGGATTGTACTTACTTATATTAATACTTAAATTATAAATACTTCTCAATATCCATGTAATTTCAAATTTGCCGCAAAAGGCCGTGCTTACCTTAATAACTTCAATTTGCTGGAATGTAGTGTGAATTCTTTTCTTGAAAACACTCTTACAATCTGCTAAAAAAGTATTTACATCTGTATGTTTCACATTACTAATTACACCTTTTTGAATATGTCCTTTGAAAGCAGAAATCGAGTCCTCCCAACGCACTCGATGGTTGGCAGTCTCTTTTGTGATACATTCAATTGGGTACGCAGGGTTTTAATATTAGCCAATGATGCCAGTAACTGCTGCTTTTCATCAATATACTTTACATGCTTTGTAGCATCATGTAATCTACGTATACCAACCCTGCATAATCGTAGCCCTTCTTCAACCTGTTTTTATTAGTTCCAAGAAACGATTCATTTTGGCAGCTCAACGTTCTGCAACGACTAACACACGATCAACTTTTTACACTTAATAAAGACCGTTGTATGTTTTAGAGATAGACTTGCTTGTTGCCAGGCTGAATTAGAACTGACCCTCCGCTCGATAGCAACGGTTTATATACCCGCGAAAGCGCCCGCGGAAACAGCAATAAACCCACTCATCAAGAAATTTAATTATGACATCGGCAGAAACAATAATAAACCCAATCAGCAAGAAATTTAATACTAACATCCGCAGAAACAGTAATAAACACAATCAGCAAGAAATTTAATGCTGAAGTCTGCAAAAATGAATAAACCTAGTCATCAAGAAATTTAATGCGGGCGTCCGCAGAAAAATAAATAAACGTAGTTAGCAAGTAATTTAATGTTGATGTCTGCAAAAATAAATAAACCGGTCAACAAAAAATTTAATGCCGATGTCTGCAGAAAAATAAATAAATCTAAGCAGCAAGAAATTTAATGCTGATGTCTGCAAAAAATGACTAAACTGTAAAGTAGAAATTGTTACAACATCCAGTAAGTATATTGAACTATGATATTGCGTATAATTATTATTGTTAATGTTGTAATACTTTCTTTGATTACGCAATATCAGCTCAGAGTTCAACGTTTAATATACTTATAAGCTTATACTAAAAATAGGCAAATTCTAAAAGGATTGAATTTATATAATTGCTGAAGTGAACCGTTGTAATTAGTTGCACTAGAAGATAAGGCAAGTCTAATTATGTACTTCAAGGTAGTAACCTCAAAGTAAAAAACATAAATCAGGATCCACTTTAATTAAATACAGCATTCTTTATACAATTGACTTAGATGTGATATTTTGAATCTGACCTACTTTATAACTTCTCGCTAGAGAACATTTAATACGAATTCAAAACAACATTTTTTCTGCACACACCTACATTTTTCAATGTAGCATACGTGTGGACACGTTTTGAAGTCAAACCGGCCTATGTGTATTTGCAGCCTCTAAACAAAAGTAAAAACATAAATCAGAATCCACTTTCATTAAATACAGCATTCTTTATACAATTGACTTAGATGTGATATTTTGAATCTGACCTACTTTATAACTTCACGCTAGAGAACATCTAATGCGAATTCAAAACAGCTCCACATTTTTAGCATGCACCTACATTTTTTCAACGTAGCATACATGTGGACACGTTTTGAAGTCAAACCGGCCTATGTGTATTTGCAGCCTCTAAACAAAAGTAAAAACATAAATCAGAATCCACTTTAATTAAATACAGCATTCTTTATACAATTGACTTAGATGTGATATTTTGAATCTGACCTACTTTATAACTTCTCGCTAGAGAACATCTAACACGAATTCAAAACAACATTTTTTCTGCACACACCTACAATTTTTCAATGTAGCATACGTGTGGGCACGTTTTGAAGTCAAACCGGCCTATGTGTATTTGCAGCCTCTAAACAAAAGTAAAAACCTAAATCAGAATTCACTTTAATTAAATACAGCATTCTTTATACAATTGACTTAGATGTTATATTTTGAATCTGACCTACTTTATAACTTCACGCTAGAGAACATCTAATGCGAATTCAAAACAGCTCCACATTTTTAGCATGCACCTACATTTTTTCAACGTAGCATACATGTGGACACGTTTTGAAGTCAAACCGGCCTATGTGTATTTGCAGCCTCTAAACAAAAGTAAAAACATAAATCAGAATCCACTTTAATTAAATACAGCATTCTTTATACAATTGACTTAGATGTGATATTTTGAATCTGACCTACTTTATAACTTCTCGCTAGAGAACATCTAATACGAATTCAAAACAACATTTTTTCTGCACACACCTACAATTTTTCAATGTAGCATACGTGTGGGCACGTTTTGAAGTCAAACCGGCCTATGTGTATTTGCAGCCTCTAAACAAAAGTAAAAACCTAAATCAGAATTCACTTTAATTAAATACAGCATTCTTTATACAATTGACTTAGATGTTATATTTTGAATCTGACCTACTTTGTAACTTCTCGCTAGAGACCGAATTCAAAACACGTTCACATTTTTTGCATGCACCTTCATTTTTTCAACGTAGCATATGTGTGGACACGTTTTGAAGTCAAACCGGCCTATGTGTATTTGCAGCCTCTAAACAAAAGTAAAAACATAAATCAGAATCCACTTTAATTAAATACAATTGACTTAGATGTGATATTTTGAATTTGACCTACTTTATAACTTCTCGCTGGAGAACCGAATTCAAAACAGCTACATATTTTAGCACGCACCTACATTTTTCAATGTAGCATACGTGTGGACACGTTTTGAAGCCACACCGACCTTATATTACTTTCAATGTAACATACGTGTGGACACGTTTTGAAGTCAGACCGGTCCTACATCAGTCGAAATTTAATGCTAACGTCCGCAAAAAAATAAATAAACCTAGGCAGCAAGAAATTTAATGCTGACTTGCTACATTGACTTTACAGAAAAACGTTACCATAAAGAGGCTTCCTGGCTTCTTCATATAAGCCCCGATGTAATACTGCAAATGTACAAATACTATTTTCACAACTCATCGTCTGCAGTTAAGCCTGTTCGTAAAACAACTACCCGTGCTTTTAACAGATACGCCTGAAAAATAAACTTGATTAAAACGGAGACCCTGAGAGTTTGGGTATGCCGTTTCTTGGTAATGTGAAGGACTTATAGTTACCGGGTGTAGAATTATTGGATCACGCACAATAAGGATTTCCATGTTAAATTCTTAAGGTTTAAAATTGGTTCTCCAAAGTATTTTGGGGAAAAATTGTAAATAAGTTTCTTGCAGAGAGAAGAAATTACTAGTCCATTTCTTTATGTTCAATATGATATTCTTTGTAGATCTCAATTCATTCCATTTATAGCATCATCGATAAAGCATGGTTCGAAACCGTTTATGAGCTGCGTGTCATCTGCGTGACGCTGCACAATACAGTGTTTAATTACATTAGGCAGATCTATCCTGTATATGGCAAATAAAACTAGTCCCAGTATACTTCTCTGTGGAACATCTTTAGGATTTATTAACGCTTCTGAAGTGTAGTTCCCAATTCTAACACACTACTTTCTCTTTGATAGATAACCATGAAACAAACCATTTCAATAACTACATCTTTCAGCCTAACGCTTTTCAATTTTTGTAGCAGCAAATATTTATTTTGTTTTCAATACTTTCAGTTCGACTTAAGAAAAAGTATGTAGTACTATTTCGAAAATGGAAATAAAATTTTTGCTGCGTTAGAGTTACCAAACGTTCAAGAACATACAAAATTCATTATTTTTAAAATTCTGAATAGTTATGTATTTTTTATTATACATGTGACATCATTGAAAAAGGTAATTTTAAAGCTTATAATATATTCATTTAATATCCAAAATGACGGTCATAAGAAAAACAAAAGTAGTAGGCGGTTGCTTGAAAAGAAAAGACAGACAAATGATTTTGTTCATGCTAAAATACTCCTTTTAAAAAAGTGTCCTGTGTCCTAATAATGTTCAAAGAAATCGGCTCCTATAGCACTATGGATGTCATCATGAAATGATTTTATTATTAGAAATTTATGGGTTACTTCCAAGTCGTTAAACTGTCGAGAAATATTTGGTGATCCACCGGATTTTATAGAACCAAACACACCTTGTATTTCTCTTGAATCATGCTTATTAATTTGTTGTTTTTTAAGTAAATAATTTATAAATATTGTACTTATGGATGCGCCTGTATCTAGAAGAAAATGTATCTTTTTTTGGACCGTAATTTACACTAAAAAATTTAGATTACCTATACTAAATAATTTTTAATCATTAACCAGTTGAGCCTCAAAAAAATGTTTGCGTTTCAATAGGCGTGTTGTGGTTGTTTCAGTAGTTTTCTACTTTGATTACTACAGTAAACACCATCTTTATTATTGAATGTACCACGATTGTTCTCTGATTACTAAAATTAGTGTTTCGGTAATTTTTATTGAAATTAAAGTTTCTCTGATTTCCACCGTGTCTTGCCTGCATTCCAATTACTATTTTTATTATGATCTAGATTAAATAGCTTGCCCGTTTGTTTGTTGGTTAAGTCAGCATTGTTAGTTGCAAAATTAGAACTTTGACCTCTATATTTATTAATATGATTCTGTTGATTGTAATTATTGTTGTTACTTATTAATAACTCAAAAAACTTAAACATTCGTCATCACAATAATATTTATTTTACTGTTATCTGCTTGAAGTACATAATAGGACTTGTCTTACCTTCTGGTGCAACTAATTACAACGGTTCACTTCAGCAATTATATAAAATCATTCCTTTTAGAATTTGCCTATTTTTAGTATTAGCTTATAAGTATATTGAACGTTAAACTCTAGGTGATATTGCGTATTCAAAGGAAGTATTACAACATTAACAATAATAACTATACGCAATATCATAGTTCAATATACTTACTGGATTTTGTAACAATTTCTACCTTACAGTTTAATAATTTTTGCAGGCATCAGCATTAAATTTCTTGCTGCCTAAATTTATTTATTTTTCTGCGGACGTCCGCATTAAATTTTTTGATGATTGTGTTTATTCATTTTTGTAGACATCAGCATTAAATTTCTTGCTAACTACGTTTACTTATTTTTCTGCTAAGGTTTGCATTAAATTTCCTGAGGACTGGGTTTATTCATATTTGCAGACATCAGCATTAAATTTCTTGCTGATTGGGTTTATTACTGTTTCTGCGGATGTTAGCATTAAATTTCTTGCTGATTGGGTTTATTACTGTTTCTGCGGATGTCAGCATTAATTTTCTTGATGAGTGGTTTTATTGCTGTTTCTGCGTGCGCGTTTGCGGGTATATAAACCGTTGCTATCGAGCGGAGGGTCAGTTCTAATTCAGCCTGGTAACAAGCAAGTCTATCTTTAAAACATACAACGGTCTTTATTAAGTGTAAAAAGTTGATCGTGTGTTACTCGTTGCAGAACGTTGAGCTGCCAAAATGAATCGTTTCTTGGAACTAATAAAAAATATTGCTGCTCTCCTTGGATTGGAGCAACACCATCATAGCATTAAACAGGATAAAGAAGGGCTACGATTATGCAGGGCTGGAATACGCAGATTACATGATGCTATAAAGCATGTAAAGTCTATTGATGAAAAACAGCAGTTACTGGCATCATTGGCTAATATTAAAACCCTGCGTACCCAATAGAAGGTATCACAAAAGAGAGGAGCGGGGATTAAAAACAAAAAGAAGACTTCCAACCATCGAGTGCGTTGGGAGGACTCAATTTCTGCTTTCAAGAGACGTATTCAAAAAGGTGTAATTAGTAATCTGAAACATAAAGATGTAAATACCTTTTTAACAGATTGTAAGAGTGTTTTCAACAAAAGAATTCACACTACACTCGAGCAAATTGAAGCTATTAAAGTAAACACGGCCTTTTGCGGTGAATTTGAAATTACATCCAATTCTCAAGTTAAACGGGACAATAAATACTTTACAACATCTAACGTCGCAATATTTAAGAACACAGATCTGGACAAGTAGTTTGATTACTAACGTTTTAAAGCTAATAACAACGGAAATAGAAGACTTCCAGGAACGTGATAGTGGCTGGACATTGAGAAGTATTTATAATTTAGATATTAATATAAATAAGTACAATCCCATGCGGAGTTCATCACATATTGAGCTGCCACCTCAAATACAGCGTAAACAGGCGTGTATTAACGTTAGGAATAATGACCAGGCATGTTTTGCATGGTCTATAGTATCTGCACTTTACCCTGTTGTTCGTAATCCTCAAAGGCTCTCTAAATATCCTCATTATTCATCTTTATTCAATCTAAAAAGTATCCAGTTTCCTATGACAATAAACCAAGTTGCACATTTTGAATCTTAGAATGATATATCTATAAATGTATTTACTCTTAAACTAAACAATAAAAATTTTACAACCGTTCCCTTGTTTGTATCAGATAAGAAAAAATATAGACATGTTAATCTCTTGATGATTCATAACCAGTACTATGGTGATGATCTAGAAATCCATGACCCCACAATTGAACCATTTAATTCTCATTATGTATGGATCAAGGATTTAAGTCGATTAGTGTCTTCTCAACTTGATTCTGATCATGCCAAGAAACATTTTTGTGATTGTTGTCTCCACTACTTCACTACAGAGGAAAAATTAGTAAAGCATATGGATGATTGTAAAATGAAACAATTGGGTGTACCTCGGTTGCCTACAGAAGAAAATAAAATCCTCCGTTTTAGAAATTTTAGAAATAAGGTTAAAGTTTCATTCGTTATATATGCAGATTTAGAGTGTCTTTTGAATCCCACTGGGGATGCTCAAAAATATCAAGAACATATAGCGTGTAGTGTAGGGTATTATGTTGAATGTGAATACGTTGACTCGTTATCGCTTTATCGGTCAAATCGTGTTGAAGACTGCATAAATTGGTTTTGAAAGAACTACAACAGTTTGCAGAAGATGCTGAAACCGCTTTTATGTGTCCATATGATATGATCCCCTTAACATTGCAACAGGAAGCTGCTTTCATAACCGCAACACACTGTTATATCTGTGATAGACTATTTAGTGTCGGAGACATAAAGGTTCGTGATCATGATCATACTATGCCAACTGACAACTATAGAGGACCAGCACGTTCGGGTTGTAATATAAATCATCAGGACTCTGGAACAATCTCCATTATTTTCCACAACTTAAGCGGATATGATAGTCTTTTTATCATCAAAAATATTGCTATTAATTTAGAAGACCGTGTAGATGTGCTACCGGTATGAAAAAAAAATACATATCATTCACTAAATTTATTCCAGAGAACCTAGTCAATTTTCGATTCATTGATAGTTTCCGCTTTATGAGCTCCTCCTTAGACACACTTGCCTCATATCTGACTGAATATCCACTGTTAAAGAACCGATTCTCACATTTAAACGATGAAAAGTTTCTATTATTGACCCGAAAAGGTGTCTGTCTATCCATATGATTTCACTGATTCTTTTGCAAAGTTTAACATTATCTGTTTACCTAGCCAGCAGCAATTTTATAATACATTAGAAGATAAAGTAATCTCTAATAAACAGTATGCGCATGCTCAAAGAGTATAGACAACATTTAATATTCAAAACTTGGGTCAATATTCGGATTTATACCTAGAAACTGACGTATTGTTATTGGCTGAAGTTTTTGAACAATTCCGCTCAAGTTGTCATTCTATTTATGGACTTGATCCTGCCCACTACTATACACTGCCTGGATATACTTGGGACGCGATGATGATAAGGAACTGGAACTACTAACTGATATTTATCAACCCTTGTTCATTGAAAAGGGTATATGAGGAGGTCTTAGTCAAGTGTGTTCGAAACGACGTGCTTCTGCTAACAATAAATATTTACCCACTTATGTTTTATCCAAACCCGATGAATATCTAATGTTTTTCGAAATAAACAACCAGTATGGATGGGCTATGAGTCAACCGCTTCCGTATGGTGACTTTGAATGTGCGCCCACTGATCTCGATGTTGCTTTAATTTCGGATGATGATCTAGAAAGTTATATCTTGGAGGTTGATTTGAAGTATCCTGAACATATTCATGACCTACATAAAGATATTCCTTTTTGTCCAGAGCACATTAACCCGAAAACTAAAGAACCATCTGTGGAGAGAGCTCAAAATACTAAATTAATGGATACGTTGAATTCTAAATGTAAATATGTGATCCACTATAGGAATCTGAAGCTGGTATTGTTAAATGGACTCGAATTAGAAACCATTTATAGAGTTTTTAAATTTAAGTAGAGTTGTTGGTTAAAGTCCTACATTGACCTGAATACTGAGCTTTGGAAACGTGCAAAGAATTAATTCGAAAAAAATTTGTTCAAATTAATGAACAATGCTGTTTTTGGTAAAACAATGGAGAACAAGCAAAAACATTGTAATGTTAAGCTTGTTCAAAATTGGGGTGGTAGGTAGGGTGCCAAAGCTCGTGTATCCAATCCTCTGTGCAAAAATCTAACGGTATTTGATGAAAATCTGGTACTGGTTGAATTACACAAATAAGAAATCTATTTTAATAACCCGATATATGTGGGCATGTGTGTCTTGGATTTATCCAAGCTCACGATCTATAACTTCCATTATAAATATATAAGTGCCAGATTTGGAAACGATTGTTGTGTTTTATATACTGATACCGATAGCCTTATCTATAAAATAGTAAACCATGATCCCTACGAGGTTATGAGGCGGGACTGTCATAAATATTTTGATACTTCAGACTATCCACAAGATAACATCTATAAAATTCTTCTAGTAAACAAAAAAGTATTGGGAATGATGCAAGATGAGAACAATGGACGGATTATGACCAACTTTATCGGACTGAGTTCCAAAATGTATGCGACGAAGGTTTTCAAAACATCGGAAGAGGAGGAAGCTGAACGCTTGCGTATACAAGAAAATACTTCTATGCCGCCAACAGCTCTCTTTAATTTCGGTGTAACTAAAAAAGTCAAGGGAATTAAAAAGTCTGTCATAAAGAACCACATTACATATGAGGACTTTGCTCGTTGTGTAGATGAGCATAAAAAAGTTCATTTCACAAAATTTGATACACTCATGTAAACATCATGTTCATACAATCATTCAGAATAAAATAGTATTAAATTCGCACGACGATAAAAGATATTTGATTACGGGATCATACAAGATATTACCCATAGGTCATTATTCCATAAATAGAATGGAAATTGAGGAAGCAGTGTAAATTATATTGAATTATTCTAATATATGCATATAGAATGTGAGTGTAAATATGCTCATCTAGTAAATAAGTGTAAATATATATAAATAAAATGTTAATTTATATCTAATAAGTGTAAAGTTATGTATTATTTATTAATTGAATTGGTACCTCCAATCCTATTGTAAATGTACTGTTATTTGATAATGTATTATTTAAGTATGTTACTTTAACGAATGTTAACTTAGATATAGGCAATCGATATGTGTGTAATATATGTTAATTCAGATAAACCAATATCCATATAAGCAATATTAAAAATATGTATATAAAATCAACGTATGTAAGTGCAATGTGTAATAAAGCATTTTAATGATTCCTCATTTTTATTTAAGTGGGGGGGTGAGGCAGAGCATGGAGGGGTAGATTGTGGATCGGACTGCACCAGAATTTCTATATAAAATGGTTAAGCAAAGGTCTCATGAACCTTAAATGTAGGATCGCCCGGGGTGAATGACTTTTGTATCTGGCAAAAATGGTCTTTTTGAACCTTAGAATTTCCCATGTTAAATCCCATTCGAAAACCGGTTCTTTGTGCTCGTACAAAGGTTGCGTATCTACGTCGTTCCTTAAATACCAAACAGTTCAATTTCAAAGTTATACCATATCATTGTCTATTCCAAAATATTTTACGTTTTATACGTTTACGTAAACTTCACTAATGACCCTAATCTCAAATTACTAATTATTCCGGTGAATTAATTACTGCCACTTAATTACTATCTTATTACAAAACACAATTACAAATTAAAAATTCAAAATACCGTTTTCTTTCAAATGCTAAGTACTCACAGAATTCCGACCACCTTCAGGATTGTTTCACATTATTCAATTAAGGGCCCAAACACAACAGCTCTCTGATTCCAAAACATGCCTCACAGTTCCGATTTAATAGAGGGATTTCTATCAACCCTTTTTGAAAACGGTTTTACGATATAAAATCCGCACTTATGCGACTGAAAATAGCTTACCTCTTGCAAAGATAATTTATATCACATGTCAATCGCCGCATATTCCCTGAAGGAATTAGCCTACATTTTTTCTTAGAGCTCTGTACAATCCCTCAATCAAAACTCACTATTACCCCATTCCCCCTAAATTAATCCTACTGGGGGATCTAGCATTAAGACCTCCCTAACCGATTTAAGTATATTATTATATCGTGAAATATTTTCAGAATACGTGTTGACATGAAACTGTTGTTTTAACACGAAAGAAGTCCCGATTATACTGTAATTTACCTGGGTGTCTCTGTAATTTCTTGTTATTTTAAACCTTATTGCATTCTAAATGTATAACAGATGACCTCCTTTATGTCATACTATAATTCTGTATTCTGCTTACTTAACGTTCTGATAATACTTTGAATGGGTTTCCTCTTTATGATAATTACAACAATGTCTATTTAAAATGATGATATATTGCATGGAATTTAATCTACTAACTTCCTAAAGCTCAAATTTAAGGATGCATTATAAGAAATTTTTCAACAACTCCAAAAGCTTTTTTTATTAAATAACATGACATGCTTGTACTATAAAATTTATGACAAAATATAATTGTTCATTTACATTCTTGTAGTTTTAGAATAATTTGGAATAAATATATGCATTTAATTACCAATCTTAATTTGTAAACACTATTTAATATGAAATAAAGTTCCGACCGGGTATTCCCGAATTCCCATAACAAATTACTTCCTTCAAAATTAAATATTATTTATTTCCTATCTAATTGATCTTGCGTAACGCCTTGCGTTATATCTCTACAGATTTTAAACATGGCAATCCTTGAATTAACTCTAATGTACTAAACTAAACAAGTTTGATACCATGCAGTGAATGTCTGATATCATTTTCGAGCTTAGATTGACTTATAAAGTTCACATTCTCCTTAGAAAGTGGGGAGGATGTGATTGAACGCTTGTAAAGCAAATATATGCTTATGTCAAAATGGCGAAGGTCTATAAATGGCCTTCTAGTTTGAAGGTTTTGCCTGTACTGTTAAGCCTTGAAAAGAATTGAAAAATATTTATCTAAAGAAGAAAAGCTTTAAAGGCTCCTACATAATAAGGCACTTTTAAGTATTATTATACAGTTAGCACTATCAGATTCACCTAGTTTTGGTGTTACTTCATGTGCATTTAGTTGAGGTTCTAAAAGTTGCTTGCTAGTTTTTACTAATGGGGTATCTAAAAAACGTTTTAAGAGGAGAAAGTCACTCATGTTTCTGCGTTGCAGCCTAGTTGTCCCTATTCAATTAAATACTACTTTATTACCACTGTGACTATTAAATTTAGCACGTTAAATGAAACTCAGTTTTGTATGCACTAGAAAATTGCATACCATATTTACTCAAAATATCCATATCACTTATTATACTAAACAGCAATGCGTGCAGAATGAATTAAATGCTTTATTGTATTTAAAGGTATCACTGCAAAATTGTTTTCGTAGTGTAATAATCAGTAACGTGGTAGTTAAAGACGGAAACAATAAGTGTAGTTGAAAGCACGAATGAATGCATTTACGTTATCAACCGTATTGGTATGCATCAAGATTAGTTAATTGAATGTTTTAATAAAATAAATTAGGAATATTCTCATAGGAGAATGGGTTATTTTCCATTTCCGGTTAATATGTACGACCAGCATAATAAACAATATCGTCAATATCATTTTATTCTAGTGCACACCGCTACTCTTAATTAATTAATAATAACTTGTAGTAGAGTATAATTGGCAATACTGGAACCTCATTTGCTCCAGAATTCCTCATTTGCTCCCTCATCTGGACCAAATAGTTTTCTTCGACTAACCATTTTTCATCTTTCGAGATAAATATTTCTTAAATTTTTCATCTTTCGAGATAAATGAGCATCCTCATTTCCACACACGAGATAAACCTATTTTTAAGATTTTTTTACCGCTGACATTCTGAACCAAATAGCTTTGTTCGTCTAGCCATTGCATCTTTCGAGATAAACCTATCTTGTTTGGTATCAATTAATATTAGAATTTTCTCAGCTACCCGAATCTTTAGGAATTTTTTAGATAGCACCATCCCCAAGGGAGCTACCCCAATTTTAAGATTTCTTACCTGTAGCGACTTTTGAGCGTTCTTATAAATTTTTTTAGTCATGCGATACATTAAATTAGCTTAGAATTTTACGCACACCCCGAATTTGTAAACAGATTTAAAATCGGACCACCCCCCAGCAAAGTTACACTTTAAGCTCTCAAACCTCTAAACTTCGCTCTTTGCTTTATAAGCAAAACTAACAAATAGTTTTATTCGTATAACCAATGCATCTTTCGAGATAAACCTATCTTGTTTGGTATCAATTAATATTAGAATTTTCTCAGCTACCCAAATTTCTAGGAATTTTTCAGATAGCACCATCCCTAAGGGGGCTACCCCAATTTTAAGATTTCTTACCTGTAGCGACTTTTGAGCGTTCTTATAAAATTTTTTAGTCATGCAATACATTAAATTAGTCTAAAATTTTACGCACATCCCGAATCTGCAAACAGATTTGCAATAGGACCACGCCCTGCAAAATTATACTTTAAGCTCTCAAACCTCTTTAAAATTTTTGCTCGTATATATTTAACTCCATTTTTAAAACCTTTTTCGCTACCCAAGACATATGCTTTAACCAATACAAAGAAATAAGCACACAAAATTTTAATAATATATTTACAGTTTAATAAACTAATCATTCCAATGTAATGGGTTTTAAATATATAAATGGGAAGGTCGACTTTTGGTGTAATGATCGTGTGGTTAATAATTAAGAAAGCGCATTTTGCTGGTATGAAATCTATGGAATTTCTCCTGTAATGAAAAGAAGAATGCATCCGTAATTGAAAATGCGTGTTACTTACCTTCAGCCTAATTAAGTATTAATATAGCAAAATATTTGTATTCAATATTTTCGAAACTTCCAATGTAGCATTAATTCATTTGTAACTCGTAATCCAGCAAATATTCTAGATTCTTAACGAACATGTGAATCACATTTGAAAGCTGTTTATAATTTCTTCTCCAAACAAATTCGGTTATTACAATAGGAAAGTACGCTAAATGCAAGTCAATTAACAGCAATTAAATATTGCTTACTGACCTACCTTAATTAGGTTGCTGTGCTATTAAGACCAGGGTATGCAGACTTTAACACCTCCATCTCGCACGCTTTACACGGATGTTGGTTGTTTCGTACAAGACCCTTTAACAACTGGCGGAGCTGAACGTTTACTGCTTAATGACATACCGTGCTGTTTTTCCTTGTGTCGCTGTGAGCTATTCTTGTAAAAGCGATACTGCAAGACCCAGAGCTTAAGTACTTTGCTGCCGACGAATGTATAAGCTTAACCGTGGACGATGTTACACCACGACATTAAATGGCAGGCTTGAATATTTTCTTTGGAAACAATCGAAGATTGCCGAAGACACTCGAAAAGTGCACAAACGCGATCACTAAACCACAATTAATGATCGCCTTTATAGGTTTAACATTTCTACCATTACCAATGACTTTAATTTCTTATTGGGGAGAATCCTTATTCTCCCACGCACTGTTGCGTAGCTGGATGCCCACCCCTTTTGGGGATATATGCTCGTTATAGGTTGTAAGACCATCGGTTTTACTTAACTACACTTTGTGAGATTCCTTTAATCTTTTTTAATCGTGTCCTTCTCGCGCACAATACAGTAGGACTTAGCCTTACTACCTACAAATTCTAAAACCAAGTCACCGTTAAACTCGTCTTTAAATTTCCCCACAACTTTTTGTTAACGTGCGGTAAATTGTGTTTATTGTTTGCGGGGTACCCCACTTTAAACTTAAAAATAAAAACAGGATAGTTTAATACGTCTATTAATAATTTATGGTAATGTTGGCGATACAAATATGTAAAAACAAACTTTATCAAGAAACTATAATGTTTTAATAGAATACATACACGTATTGATAACATCTATAAACCGCTGTGGTAACCAGAGTCTGGCGAATCTGGGATAGCTAAATCTCTAAACATTTGCGCAAGCGATTGCCTTGCAGTTGCATCTTTTAAGTACTGAATGGGGAAACATTTAATAAGTTCCAACACTGTCAAGTAATTTAAATTGCTGCAATCATTAGACAGCGAAATACTGGCACTGCTCTCTCCCTCTAATAACGTTTGAACCCCTTCTTCCTCCGTCGTATTTCCACATACTTTTTTTATATCACCAACAAATTTTTCGTAAAATTCTGGAAAGTTTCTACACCTTAACTCAGCCATTTTAAAACAGATCAATTCTCGCAAATTTAATAGCTTGATGCACTCGTACGCAGGTAGCACAATAACATTCCCATCTTTCGTAATCTCCATATTATATAAATTCTCTTTTTCAAAATTGTTCAACAACCATATACTTCTATTAAAGGCTGTGATCAGCTGCAATTTGAAATCTTGATCCAATTGTATGTCAACAACATCGTTTCCAGTAGTCAAACCATTTAATCTGACTTGTTTTGAGTTTTGGGCAAATTGGTGAATTTGAAATTCCACTTGAAAAGTACACAATTTCTTCCAATCGAAGTAAGAGAATGTTATCGTAGAATCAGCACACATACCACTACAGCAAATAACTTGGATGGCAGGTTGAAGACCTCCATATAAATCAAAACCAACTTCTAACATATGGTGGTGATAATTTGAAGGAAATTCGCCTAACCTATAGGTTGACTTACCAACTAGTTGGTTGATATTTAATTGTGGTACTCGCACATCACTTGTAACGTCAACACAAGAAAAATCCATCTTTAATTTATAATTTTAATCAAACTCGACGATACTTTGACGACTAATGCACTGGAGCATGGCTCTCGCCTTTTATGCCGATGGTCGAGCGTGCGCAGCTCCTTATTATATTAGTTGGCGTTATATGCAAGTCTTGACTGGAAAAGTGACGCGTATAATTGTTTTATAGTGGGTTTTACCTGTATGTATTTAACCACCGACGCCATTTTTAGAATTATTAAACAAAATTACTCTTAGCAGTATTTTTAATATACCATCGTGTAAGATTTCAATTATTATTGTATTTTTCCTCAGGTTCTCAAATCCTCGGAATTTTTTCAAAATCGAATGACCCTTACTGATTTGCAGATTAACCTTTTGCAAGCACCGTATATAATTCATCTTTAATCTATTTCTAAACCGTATCGCTCTGTCTTTTGAGATAAACCCCTGGTGTAACCTATAAAATTAGTATAGAATTTTCCTGGGGAATTGAAATTAATTATCAGGTCTTTTAAAATTAGTTCCAACAAAGACCTGTATATATTGTATTAATATTCAAAAACCTATCTGCAAAACACCTTTGCATTTTTATTTAGATTTAGCTCGATAATAGAAGAGTAAGTCTTCGTTTGAATTTTGCAAACGTAGAAGAAATTAATATTTACATGTATAATTCAAAACTGTTAATCAATAATTTTTTCTGGAATGAACATCTTAAGTATTGCGTGCAGTGTGTGCGAAAATGTTTTTACTGGATGTGATGCCATAAAAAAACACAACGAAAGGCACATCGAGATGGTTTATTTCCAGGAGGAACTAAAATTACAGCCAATGAGTGGGAACAAATTAAGGATTTGGAAAACCAATCGACCGCAGCGCATAAAGAACGTATAAACGCCGCAATTCAGTTAGAACGAACCAAGTTACTATTTGAAAAACCATACACCAAAACAAAATTTTCTTCCAAAATCATAATTGTAGGCCTGAACCCGTTCGACGATAACAAAATAATTTTTAGATTTGTTGACACCATTTCGCAGAGCGTACTTGATGTATCCTCAACGTATTTAGGAAGTTTATATCAAATCTTCACACATTATACGCACTATGGAAGTTGGCATGCAAAATCAGATATGCAAATTCGACAATTTGCGTTTTTATTTAAATAAGAATTGTTTACTGAAGATGATGACATTTGATGGGAATTATATGATATTTACCAAAGGAACTTTAGAGCACTTTTAGGGTATCTCAGATCGTTCTCAACCATGCTAATACTTTAAAGAACTAACGGAAAGGGTACTCTAATATAGATCTGTTTCTGTTAGATGTCGCAATGGAAAGATATAATAGGAATGATGACAGAATCTCGCACATGATGTAATTAAAAACAAATACAGTAATAGTGATATTGAGGTCATATTATACGAATTTATAAGAACCTACCCAAGATTGTTTGAAAACAGTATTTGTAAACAAGTTGAGTATATGGAAGAATACAACAGGTTTCCATTCCACGCATTTACGAGCGATGTTTAAATTTTAAGCCGAAGACTGAAAATTTTGTAACACTATTAGTTACACTTTTGTTTTCTTATACGTTTCTAAATTGTTGTATTTCAACTACAGATATTAATAGATGTCAATAAAATTATGTTATAGTTTTAAATAAAACGATTCTGATTAATAATTTTGTAAAACGTTTAAACACCCTTTTAAAAAATAATACACATCTTTGTTATAATTCTTTTTATAATTACTTAGATACCCATTTCAGTTACGTGGACATTTGAAAAATTAAACAATACCAATGTATGCTTTATATTTTAAAACATAAACAAGCTAATATATACAAAATAATTTCTAAATTCACATCATTCATTTCTTATGATAACAGTCGTGGTGGTTAAATTTTATTTTAAAACTTACAATTTAGTATATATTCCATTTGAATATCTGCCAACAGTTTTATAAACCCCATCTCCTCGATTATTTCCATAAAATCATCCAGATCCTCGGGCATTGATAACACTGCAGTACAGTGCTGTATTGCTTCCTCGTATGACTGACACATAAGACATTTTCTCCTTCTATCGAAAAGCGTTGCCCACATTCTGCTTTTTTTACTCGTAGAGCATTGCGAAATCTTCGAATAACCTCTCCAAAGTCTTTATACATATTTATTATATTGTCTCTTTAAACCGTACAATCAACAAATAATAACTTCTACGCGAACAGTCCTTTTATATTAGCTACTCCTATTCGGATATGTACCGATTGCACCCGATTTGTGTACACGTACGAAGCAACAGGTAGGGAATGTATTCTATGAATTAATCTATTACATTCCTTAACAAAATGCTAAGGACTTTAAAAATAATTATAACTCTTGTTAGACCTCTAGCCTCCGGATCAACGTTATTATTTTAGGTTGTGTCACTGTTTTCTGAATCAACTTCCTACACACTTTTCCTAAACTATGCGTATCAATTGGGGGTTACACTTTACTCTATAAACCGACTTGTATATATTTCCGTATTAGTCTCTAGCTATCACGTCCGTATAATAAAGATTGTACAGACTCGTCGTCAACTGGTCACTTAATCTTTTTTTAAAAACTAGCCTTTGTTTTCAAGTTTAACCCTTGTTGTACGTGTGGGGATTCTTTCCGCTATTCCTTGTGACTAGGAATCGGTGATTTGCAAGGGTTTAATCAATTGTTTGTACACCTCTTCGAATTTTTGTAGAGATGTAGTGTCTCCCTTTTTGTATACCACAAAGTTCTTTCGTACGGAATCCTGCATAAAATGAAGCTTACGTTTATTTACAATAAAATCTTTAACGTTCGTCACCATGAAACTTCGGATTGGGGCTAACCATTGAACACTTTCTTCTATATTTATATACTCCTCAAAAATTTTACTATATCGCTCCTTATCCAAATCAAAATCTTTTACAATAGTAATAAAACTATGTATCGAGTCACCCCAACACTGCAAGCACATTTCTTTAAATTTGGGATATGACATGTCACCACTTATATGATCCGAAAAGATATGGCGAAAGTTTGTGTGACCCTGTTTCCATAATGCGATTACATTGGCATCATCTCAGAGTCTATGTTTTAAGGTCCTAGCGTAAGTTTGACATAAGTAAAAGGAAATCAATGATCTTGTCGGAGACACTTTCACCTTATGGGGCAATTTCACTCTATGGGACAATCTCACCCTATGGGGCAATTTCACCCTATGGGGTAATTTCACCCTATTCTGATGCAGATAAATTCAAGGAACTTTGCTATTAATGCACCCCACAATCAGACCTAAATCCGATTATGCAAATAAAGAAATAGTTTAATATTATTGCAATATCACAAAAGTTATACGTAACAACCAATTTTAAAAAAATTGTTTTTGAAACTTAAAATGGATGTTATGACTAAGTTTTATCATTACAGTGGTACCATATCTGGTTGAACCGAGAAACAGTGCAATTAAGTTGATGAATCAATGCGAATTGGTGTAGCTCCGACTCCCAGTAAGTGGGGTTGGGGCTGTCTGACCGCAGAGTAGTCGTAATAACTGTCTTTGTAAATTTTGGTAGCTATATCAGTTTCGAGTTAGAGGCCTTGGTATAAAATTTACAAATTTATGTTAAAATTTTCCTAAGTCCGAACTACTAAAAATTTTGTCAAGCCCCAAAATATTCAAAATGGACATATCTCAGGTGTATTTTGGATATAGTTTGGATGTATGTCGTACGGATGCGAAAGGAGGGAGAAGGACAAAGTAGGGTGGAGGGTAATTGCTTTTTAATGGGTTTCCTCATTAAAAACACATTAGCACTAATTGCTTTTTAATGAGTTTTCCCATTAATTTTTCCTTTTATCTAACCAAGGTCCACACTTGGTTTTTAATAGGAAAACTCATTAGAAAGCAATTAGTGCTAATGTGTTTTTAATTAGGAAACCCATTAAAAAGCAATTACCCTCCACCCTACTTTTCCTTCTCCCTCCTTTCGCATCCGTACGACATACATCCAAACTATATCCAAAATACACCTGAGATATGTCCATTTTGAATATTTTGGGGCTTGACATAAATTTGTAAATTTTATACCAAGGCCTCTAACTCGAAACTGATATAGCTACCAAAATAGTTTTATTACTATTGTAAAAGATTTTGATTTGGATAAGGAGCGATATAGTAAAATTTTTGAGGAGTATATAAATATAGAAGAAAGTGTTAAATGGTTAGCCCCAATCCGAAGTTTCATGGTGACGAACGTTAAAGATTTTATTGTAAATAAACGTAAGCTTCATTTTATGCAGGATTCCGTACGAAAGAACTTTGTGGTATACAAAAAGGGAGACACTACATCTCTACAAAAATTCGAAGAGGTGTACAAACAATTGATTAAACCCTTGCAAATCACCGATTCCTAGTCACAAGGAATAGCGGAAAGAATCCCCACACGTACAACAAGGGTTAAACTTGAAAACAAAGGCTAGTTTTTAAAAAAAGATTAAGTCACCAGTTGACGACGAGTCTGTACAATCTTCATTATACGGACGTGATAGCTAGAGACTAATACGAAAATATATACAAGTCGGTTTATAGAGTAAAGTGTAACCCCCAATTGATACGCATAGTTTAGGAAAAGTGTGTAGGAAGTTGATTCAGAAAACAGTGACACAACCTAAAATAATAACGTTTATCCGGAGGCTAGAGGTCTAACAAGAGTTATAATTATTTTTAAAGTCTTTAGCATTTTGTTAAGGAATGTAATATTTTAATTCATAGAATACATTCCCTACCTGTTGCTTCGTACGTGTACACAAATCGGGTGCAATCGGTACATATCCGAATAGGAGTAGCTAATATAAAAGGACTGTTCGCGTAGAAGTTATTATTTGTTGATTGTACGGTTTAAAGAGACAATATAATAAATATGTATAAAGACTTTGGAGAGGTTATTCGAAGATTTCGCAATGCTCTACGAGTAAAAAGCAGAATGTGGGCAACGCTTTTCGATAGAAGGAGAAAATGTCTTATGTGTCAGTCATACGAGGAAGCAATACAGCACTGTACTGCAGTGTTATCAATGCCCGAGGATCTGGATGATTTTATGGAAATAATCGAGGAGATGGGGTTTATAAAACTGTTGGCAGATATTCAAATGGAATATATACTAAATTGTAAGTTTTAAAATAAAAATTTAACCACCACGACTGTTATCATAAGAAATGAATGATGTGAATTTAGAAATTATTTTTGTATATATTAGCTTGTTTATGTTTTAAAATATAAAGCATACATTGGTATTGTTTAATTTTTCAAATGTCCACGTAACTGAAATGGGTATCTAAGTAATTATAAAAAGAATTATAACAAAGATGTGTATTATTTTTTAAAAGGGTGTTTAAACGTTTTACAAAATTATTAATCAGAATCGTTTTATTTAAAACTATAACATAATTTTATTGACATCTATTAATATCTGTAGTTGAAATACAACAATTTAGAAACGTATAAGAAAACAAAAGTGTAACTAATAGTGTTACAAAATTTTCAGTCTTCGGCTTAAAATTTAAACATCGCTCGTAAATGCGTGGAATGGAAACCTGTTGTATTCTTCCATATACTCAACTTGTTTACAAATACTGTTTTCAAACAATCTTGGGTAGGTTCTTATAAATTCGTATAATATGACCCCAATATCACTATTACTGTATTTATTTTTAATTACATCATGTGCGAGATTCTGTCATCATTCCTATTATATCTTTCCATTGCGACATCTAACAGAAACAGATCTATATTAGGAGTACCCTTTTCCGTTAGTTCTTTTAAAGTATTAGCATGGTTGAGAACGATCTGAGATACCCCTAAAAAGTGCTCTAAAGTTCCTTTGGTAAATATCATATAATTCCCATCAAATGTCATCATCTTCAGTAAACAATTCTTATTTAAATAAAAACGCAAGTTGTTGAAATTGCATATCTGATTTTGCATGCCAACTTCCATAGTGCGTATAATGTGTGGAAGATTTGATATAAACTTCCTAAATACGTTGAGGGATACATCAAGTACGCTCTGCGAAATGGTGTCAACTAATCTAAAAATTATTTTGTAATCGTCGAACGGGTTCAGGCCTACAATTATGATTTTGGAAGAAGATTTTGTTATGGTGTATGGTTTTTTAAATAGTAACTTGGTTCGTTCTAACTGAATTGCGGCGTTTATACGTTCTTTATGCGCTGCGGTCGATTGGTTTTCCAAATCCTTAATTTGTTCCCACTCATTGGCTGTAATTTTTAGTTCCTCCTGGAAATAAACTATCTCGATGTGCCTTTCGTTGTGTTTTTTTATGGCATCACATCCAGTAAAAACATTTTCGCACACACTGCACGCAATACTTAAGATGTTCATCCTAGAAAAAATTATTGATTAACAGTTTTGAATTATACATGTAAATATTAATTTCTTCTACGTTTGCAAAATTCAAACTAAGACTAACTCTTCTTTGTCGATAGTCCTCACACGAAATTTTAAACCAAAGACTGAAAATTCAGTATCACTATTAATTACACTATAAACGACTTTACGCTTTACAAAATAAACTTAAAATGAACTTCTGGCATCATTTCCCCCGTATTTATGTACATAGAGAAAATATAAGTATAATTTGTCCTTACATTAGCCCAATTTAAATCAAATTATAGAATGTGTATTCCCGTATATTAACTAGAATTGTGGAAAGTGCTTTTATTAAATTAATAGTCAGACGTCATCGACAAACAATGCAAGGCTAATGATCATACATTTCACTAAATTTATTTAGAATATACGTCTTATGTTGAACTACATTTAAAATAGATTATCGAACCACTTTCTAGGTCACCGTGCAGAATTAATATATGTATTACACCTTTTGGTTTAATCATTTGTATGTGGATTTACTAATTGAAAATTTTAACAATTCTAGCCACTAATAAATATTTTTGGAGTTTAACTCTATTATCGAGCTAAATCTAAATAAAAATGCAAAGGTGTTTTGCTGATAGGTTTTTGAATATTAATACAATATATACAGGTCTTTGTTGGAACTAATTTTAAAAGACCTGATAATTAATTTCAATTCTCTAGGAAAATTCTATACTAATTTTATAGGTTACACCAGGGGTTTATCTCAAAAGACAGAGCGATACGGTTTAGAAATAGATTAAAGATGAATTATATACGGTGCTTGCAAAAGGTTAATCTGCAAATCAGTAAGGGGTCATTCGATTTTGAAAAAAATTCCGAGGGATTTGAGAACCTGAGGAAAAACACAATAATAATTGAAATCTTACACGATGGTATATTAAAAATACTGCTAAGAGTAATTTTGTTTAATAATTCTAAAAATGGCGTCGGTGGTTAAATACATACAGGTAAAACCCACTATAAAACAATTATACGCGTCACTTTTCCAGTCAAGACTTGCATATAACGCCAACTAATATAATAAGGAGCTGCGCACGCTCGACCGTCGGCATAAAAGGCGAGAGCCATGCTCCAGTGCATTAGTCGTCAAAGTATCGTCGAGTTTGATTAAAATTATAATTTAAAGATGGATTTTTCTTGTGTTGACGTTACAAGTGATGTGCGAGTACCACAATTAAATATCAACCAACTAGTTGGTAAGTCAACCTATAGGTTAGGCGAATTTCCTTCAAATTATCACCACCATATATTAGAAGTTGGTTTTGGTTTTGATTTGCGAGAATTGATCTGTTTCAAAATGGCTGAGTTAAGGTGTAGAAACTTTCCAGAATTTTACGAAAAATTTGTTGGTGATATAAAAAAAGTATGTGGAAATGCGACGGAGGAAGAAGGGGTTCAAACGTTATTAGAGGGAGAGAGCAGTGCCAGTATTTCTCTGTCTAACGATTGCAGCAATTTAAATTACTTGACAGTGTTGGAACTTATTAAATGTTTCCCCATTCAGTACTTAAAAGATGCAACTGCAAGGCAATCGCTTGCGCAAATGTTTAGAGATTTGGCTATCCCAGATTCGCCAGACTCTGGTTACCACAGCGGTTTATAGATGTTATCAATACGTGTATGTATTCTATTAAAACATTATATTTTCTTGATAAGGTTTGTTTTTACATATTTGTATCGCCAACATTACCATAAATTATTAATAGACGTATTAAACTATCCTGTTTTTATTTTTAAGTTTAAAGTGGTGTACCCCGCAAATAATAAACACAATTTACCGCACGTTAACAAAATGTTGTGGGGAAATTTAAAGACGAGTTTAACGGTGACTTGGTGTTAGAATTTGTAGGTAGTAAGGCTAAGTCCTACTGTATTGTGCGCGAGAAGGACACGATTAAAAAAGATTAAAGGAATCTCACAAAGTGTAGTTAAGTAAAACCGAGGGTCTTACAACCTATAACGAGCATATATCTCCAAAAGGGGTGGGCATCCAGCTACGCAACAGTGCGTGGGAGAATAAGGATTCTCCTCAATAAGAAATTAAAGTCATTGGTAATGGTAGAAATGTTAAACCTATAAAGGCGCTTATTAATTGTGGTTTAGTGATTGCGTTTGTGCACTCTTCGAGTGTCTTCGGCAATCTTCGATAGTTTCCAAAGAAAATATTCAAGCCTGCCATTTAATGTCGTGGTGTAACATCGTCCACGGTTAAGCTTATACATTCGTCGGCAGCAAAGTACTTAAGCTCTGGGTCTTGCAGTATCGCTTTTACAAGAATAGCTCACAGCGACACAAGGAAAAACAGCACGGTATGTCATTAAGCAGTAAACGTTCAGCTCCGCCAGTTGTTAAAGGGTCTTGTACGAAACAACCAACATCCGTGTAAAGCGTGCGAGATGGAGGTGTTAAAGTCTGCATACCCTGGTCCTAATAGCACAGCAACCTAATTAAGGTAGGTCAGTAAGCAATATTTAATTGCTGTTAATTGACTTGCATTTAGCGTACTTTCTTATTGTAATAACCGCATTTGTTTGGAGAAATTATAAACAGCTTTCAAATGTGATTCACATGTTCGTTAAGAATCTAGAATATTTGCTGGATTACGAGTTACAAATGAATTAATGCTACATTGGAAGTTTCGAAAATATTGAATATAAATATTTTGCTATATTAATACTTAATTAGGCTGAAGGTAAGTAACACGCATTTTCAATTACGGATGCATTCTTCTTTTCATTACAGGAGAAATTCCATAGATTTCATACCAGCAAAATGCGCTTTCTTAATTATTAACCACACGATCATTACACCAAAAGTCGACCTTCCCATTTATATATTTAAAACCCATTACATTGGAATGATTAGTTTATTAAACTGTAAATATATTATTAAAATTTTGTGTGCTTATTTCTTTGTATTGGTTAAAGCATATGTCTTGGGTAACGAAAAAGGTTTTAAAAATGGAGTTAAATATATACAAGCAAAAATTTTAAAGAGGTTTGAGAGCTTAAAGTATAATTTTGCAGGGCGTGGTCCTATTGCAAATCTGTTTGCAGATTCGGGATGTGCGTAAAATTTTAGACTAATTTAATGTATTGCATGACTAAAAAATTTTATAAGAACGCTCAAAAGTCGCTACAGGTAAGAAATCTTAAAATTGGGGTAGCCCCCTTAGGGATGGTGCTATCTGAAAAATTCCTAGAAATTTGGGTAGCTGAGAAAATTCTAATATTAATTGATACCAAACAAGATAGGTTTATCTCGAAAGATGCATTGGTTATACGAATAAAACTATTTGTTAGTTTTGCTTATAAAGCAAAGAGCGAAGTTTAGAGGTTTGAGAGCTTAAAGTGTAACTTTGCTGGGGGGTGGTCCGATTTTAAATCTGTTTACAAATTCGGGGTGTGTGTAAATTTCTAAGCTAATTTAATGTATCGCATGACTAAAAAAATTTATAAGAACGCTCAAAAGTCGCTACAGGTAAGAAATCTTAAAATTGGGGTAGCTCCCTTGGAGATGGTGCTATCTGAAAAATTCCTAAATATTCGGGTAGCTGAGAAAATTCTAATATTAATTGATACCAAACAAGATAGGTTTATTTCGAAAGATGCAATGGCTAGACGAAGAAAACTATTTGGTTCAGAATGTCAGTGGTAAAAAAATCTTAAAAATAGGTTTATCTCGTGTGTGGAAATGAGGATGCTCATTTATCTCGAAAGATGAAAAATTTAAGATATATTTATCTCGAAAGATGAAAAATGGTTAGTCGAAGAAAACTATTTGGTCCAGATGAGGGAGCAAATGAGGGATTCTGGGGCAAATGAGGTTCCAGTATTGCCAATTATACTCTACTACTTGTAGCTAATCTCATTGAGGCTTGTATAAAAAATAAGGTTCTCTATTTTTTTAAAAATAGACAGCATTGTTCATTAACATAATTATTTACATAGTTGAGAAGTCTAAACAGTAATTTATTTTTCTGCATAATCGCCATTTTTTCTTCGCAGTTTTGTAGACGTTTCCCCAACTTTGGTATCCTCATGCAGTAGAACTCCGACACCAACCCATTGAAGAGACGAGTAACATCTTCCTTGACTTCATCGTCGGTCTTGAAATGTAGGAAGTGTCCCTTCAATTTTGGGAACACTAGGGCTATGTTGGGGTTGTGAGGAGGGTAAGAAATTACAGTCCAACAAAGTTTCTTCAGTCGATTGTGCGTTTGTCGAGAGACGCGAGACTGGGTGTTGTCGTAAAGCAACTTAGCGTCTTTGTCCAGTTTGCCCCTCCGGTGACTCTGGATGTGTCGTCTGAGTCACTGTCGCGTTCCGCAATATCTTTTTGAGTTAATTCTTGTAACAGTAGACATAAAGTGAATCAATAATACTCCCTTACGATCCCAGACCACAGTCACCATGATTTTGCGGACAGATTTAAACATTTTCCGCTTATGCGAACTTGAGTGGCGCCATTCACGTGTTGCTCTTTTTTTCAGGAGTGAAATGCAACACCCACGTTTTGTCGCCTGAAACTATGGAGTACAACAATTACTTCCTATTGTTGTCGTATTGTTGAAGAAACTGAAGGCGCAATAAAACGCGTTGGTGCCTTTTGACATCTGTAAGAATATTTAGGACCCGCCCCGCGCACACCATGTAATACTCCAGTTTTATGAATATAATTTTGTCAGTTGAACTCTCGGGAATTTGAATAGCCATCTCATGGATGGTAATTTTTCCATTTTGGAGCAGTAGTCTCTCGACCTTTTCGACAGGTCTCGTCGGAAATTTACGGCCTTCCACTTAGATCATCGTCATGAATATCCGTACGACCACCCGAAACTCCCTAAATCATTTACAGACGTGCTGTATGGTTATACACTCTCCACCATGAATTGCACACAACCGACGGTGAATGTTTATAGGTGAACATTTTTCGCGTTCAAAAAATGGAAAACTGCGCGAATTTCACTTCTGGCGGTAACGGCGATTGGAACGTACATCGCGAACAGCTCTCAGGTTAACACTGTGCGACGTAGCTTAACGGCGATGGTTAGGTTTGAGACTGAGGAGATGTTGTGCACAGTAGTGTTAGCGAATTTCACCTAAAACTTATGCTTCCTGAGCTATCGCCTTGAAAACCTTTTTTTTTAAAAGATCTTCGTATATGATATGTGTTACAAAACGTCAACTCGCAGTAAGATATACCAAACAAACCATTTCAATTCTGTAAAATAAAGCAAATTTATAAAAAATTAGGTAAATGGATAATGGTACATTTGTTATACTCTATTAAAATCTCTAAAAATTATACCCTAGGAATCAAATCTGACAGAATTGACCTACATAGAATTAATTTTTTAATTTACTCGCGATTGTATGGTTTTTATTTCATGCAACTATAAATCCTGTTTCAGAAGATTTAGACTAACGTTAAAGGGAGTTAGCATGCTAATATATTATTAATATAAATATAAAGTGACGTTATAAGGGTTAGGTATATAGTAATTCACGGACTATAACTTGAGTACTTAATTTCAATAAGTATGAATAGATTATTTAATTTAATACGTAGGGAGAAGATTTATCTTATATTAAATATCATATAAATTATATATTTTAGCCAAACTAATACGCCATTTATGAAATTTTTACATTTGTATAACAAAGCTTTGGATAAAGATATTAAAATAATCAAGTCATTCTAAACATTTATTTAGAGATGTAACACGTGCTTTAAGTATAGCAACAAAGAAAAAATTAAGTAGTATTGAAAGATTTGTATTTCATTTATTAATTATTAATATGTCGAATATGTATATGCATATTCTATTCAACGTCATTTTCTGAACTGAAACCATTATCAGTTACGTTGATAACAGACATATTTAATTGTTCTATTGTTCTTCTCGAGTGTACCGCTCATTTATGAGGTCTCCTGCACGTCCTACACAATTCTTCCATAATTCTGCAGAACATTTTTAGTGCCCCGTTCCACATTACATTAGCATCGGTGTAACCATCACATCCTATGTGTTGGTCGTAATATCTTTTAGCGTGAGCCTAAATAACCTCATTTGCATTAAACCGACAATAACAAAGCCTTAGTTGAAGAACCTCATGATCTTACATTTGATTTTCCAATGCTCCACCCGAAGGTACTACATTGGCTAGGAAGCGAGTTTATTTTACCTGGAAATTTTGAATTTTGCCAAACCCTTGCTGTTGCAAGCACGGTAGGGATCTTTAACGTACGTGACAACACTCACAACACGGGACCTCCATTTTACCACTCATTCGAACGAGGGCGTATTTTTGTGAAAAATGCTCGCCTAACATTTTTCAAGCGGACTGTGTCGGGATTTGAACCCGGGGCTTTGGGCATAGTAGTCACCCGCATAACAACTACTCCAGGAAGCCACGTAGAGAACCTCATGATTTTACATATGCTCCAATGCTCCACCCGAAGGTACTACATTGGCCAGGAAGCGAGTTTTTTTTACCTGGAAAATTTGGAATTTTGCCGAACCCTTGCTGTTCCAAGCAAGGTAGGAATCTTTAACATGCGTGACAACACTCACACACGGGACCTCCATTTTACCTCTCATCCGAACGAGGTGTATTTTTGTGAAAAATGTTTGCCTAACATTTTGCAAGCGGACCGTGTCGGGATTTGAACCCGGGACCTTGGGCGTAAACCTCATAACCTTACGTGTAATTTTCCAATGCTCCACCCAAAGGTACTACATTGGCCAAGAAGCGAGTTTCTTTTTACTTGAAAAATTTGGAATTTTGCCGAACCCTTGCTGTTCCAAGCAAGGTAGGAATCTTTAACGTGCGTGACAACACTCACACACGGGACCTCCATTTTACCTCTCATCCAAACAAGGGTGTATTTTTGTGAAAAATGCTCGCCTAAAATTAGTTACGCACGTAGCCGCCCATTTCACAAGACGCAGTAATTTTAATCACGATTAGTTTCGTTTTTATTGTTATTTGCAAATTTTTAGCGTAAATTTTTCTCATGAATTTGCAAGTAAGGTAATATCTTCCCCATGAAATGCTTGAACCCATCATTACGTTAGGTTTTTTTGGGATGGATATTGCCTACACCAAATTTTTTTGTAAATAAAAAAATTCTGTTTGTGTCGAAAGCTAAATACTTTCTAAAAATGACACTTCCCAAAATTTTGTCACTTTAATGGTTAATCGTTACTCAAGTTAACTAAGGTTTTTGTAATAACTCACTCATGACAGTGCAGCTTTTTATAACATCGGGTGTACGTTATTCCAAATCACTATTCCTAAACAATATGATCAAATATAAAAGTCAATAATACTGTTAGTAGAGCATAATTGGGGCGACTGGCTCCTCATTTCCTCCAGAATCCCTCATTTCCTCACTCATCTGTACCAAAAAGTTTTCTTCGACTAACCATTTTTCATCTTTCGAAATAAATATATCTTAAATTTTTCATCTTTCGAGATAAATGAGCATCCACATTTCCACACACGAGGTAAACCTATTTTTAAGATTTTTTTACCGCTAACATTCTGGACCAAATAGTTTTCTTCGACTAACCATTTTTCATCTTTCGAGATAAACCTATCTTGTTTGGTATCAATTAATATTAGAATTTTCTCAGCTACCCAAATCTTTAGGAATTTTTCAGATAGAATCATCCCCAAGGGAGCTACCCTCATTTTAAGATTTTTTACGGCTAACATCCACGACACTAATAATTCGCGTCCATACTTCCGTTTCCGTAAAACTTTTTCCACTAGGTACGTGTCGGGTGCTGCTGTGAGCTGAATCTCATCGCCGTAAAAAGCACCTAGAATTGGCCAACTTTCCAAATCTTGTAGCAGATAGGTTATCGGTCTCGTTTGTTGTACTTTAACAATTTTGAATAGTTCTGTACTCCAGTTTGGATGAAATCCTCGATCGAATACTGCTTTATATTTTGATATCCGCACTATGTCTCCAACCTTATACAACTTCTTGCGACTTTTAGAAGCGCTGTTAGCGATGTAAAGTTTTATTCTTTCCGGATGTTCTTCTGCCTCCATAGGAGTCATGATAATAGCCCGATGCGGTGTATTATTGTATTCTTCTATAACCTTAGGCAAAATATTCACCCATTTATGGCTGCCTTGCAAGTAAAATCTTCTGTACAATTTGTTTTTGATTGTTCTGATCAACTGCTCAACCATGCTAGCTTTTATTGCAGAAAATGTGGAGTAATGGTTTTTCTTATATTTTTGCATAAGATTTTTAAACCAGCGGTTGTAGTACTTTTTCCCAAAATCCGTTTGTAGATTGATTTTTACGTTATTTTCTCCTTGCAACATTTTGTCCAATATTTTTTTCATAGCATTTGTGACTTCTGATCCGGTTTTATTTTTTAAAGGGTCTGCTAAAACATATTTTGTGAAACAGTCCACTGCTATTATAATATATTTGTACCCATTGTTCACACGCGAGTAAGGCTGCATTTCGCACAAGTCCAATTGGATAAGATCACGTTTCACATGTTTCAGATTTGTATGACGACGCTGAAAATTTTTTCTTGCAGGTTTAAATAATTCCTTAACAATGATTTCTTTACTCATTTTTGCTTAACACTGTTGCTAAACTAATAGGGTTATCTTTATCCAATTGCGCCTTTGACATAAACTGAAGCTTTGGTTTGTAGTATTTGTTTTTTATAGCTGCTGGTGACGCCTCGTAAATCGATGATATAGCAAGACCGAGCTCCTTCTCATTTGTCTCAGAAGTTGCAGTCAAATTAATACTAAACTGTATAAACGTTTTAAAGTCAGATACAAGCTTATCCAATTTTTCATTTACATATTGTTTATTAACTGCATCAGATGGTTCAACCGGTTGAGCAAGCATTGTGATACGCTGGTTTCTCGCATTGAAGGCTTTATCTTTACGTTGTATATCATCAGAACTTTTTAGACAGTATGAAAAGGCTTGATTCACGAGCTTGATTACAGATTTCTTATTAACACAATCACTATCGTCTTTAGGATCCATTACATCGACTAACCTTCTTTTACGAAAACTAATTGTTTCTTCTCCAGACTTGAATACTATAGTGCTCCTCTGATTAACACAATCACTATCGTCTTTAGAATCCATTACATCAACTAACCTTCTTTTACGAAAACTAATTGTTTCTTCTCCAGACTTGAATACTATGGTGCTCCTCTGATTAACACAATCACTATCTTCTTTCGGGTCTGATGAATTCACTAACCTTCTTTGCTGCATATCGGACCCATCACCATCCAACGTTAGCACAAATCCTTGACCTGGAAGACCGCGCCGAATATCAGCATCTTTACGCTCTGAACGTCCGAAGCGGTCGATAGGCATTTTAAAACTGTGTAAGTATTTACTGAGCTCACTGTATTATACCTTCTTCTCTCAACTCTTCTATTATGGACACCATCTCGTTAATGTTTTCCTCGCTTGTGTTTCCAGCTCGGTTGGATGCGTTCAACAATCTCAGCCGATCCACAAGTTTATGTACATTATTCCAGTAGACATATTGCACCGGCTTTGAATTTAAACTTTTGTAAAACCGATTAGAAAAGCCTAAACCCGCTCCCTTAGACTGTTTTCTTCTCTTTGGCTGTTTTCTTTCGGGGTTCCTCCGAAATTCGGTAAGATATTTTTGCACATATTTGTTAAACTTTTTGTTATTTGTTGGGAATCCGCTTAAATCGTGCACCGCAAATGGGTTAAACTTTCTTCTCAAAATCGATGCAGATTTGATCATTTCCAAGTAATTCGGTAAATCTTCATGCAAATTGAAATCGCCATCTTCGGGGCTGATGTCTTTGTAAACCAGCAAATTGTATAAACCCCTCGTACCTGGATATATCACATTGTTTAATGTTATATCGCTAGTTTCCGGGTTAATTACCAATACACTTTTCCACAAACTCCATGTATCGGTTTCCACATTATACTTTACTCCATAAATTGATTTGTCAATATTTTCGTCTTCGTCTCTAACTAACACATCCGCATAGTAAAGATGGAACGGTTCTTCTGGAATGAGTTGTTTAATTTTCTTTATAGGTACGTCCATGTCTTCGACTTTAACCTTTGTTGTAGGTATGGGGATTTTTTTGGTGATCGATTGCAACTGGGAAGCGGTTATTTGCAAGGGATCGATCAATTGTTTGTGCATCTTTTTGAATTTTTGCTGAGATGTAGCGTCCCCCTTTTTGTACGCTACAACCTTTTTTCGTACAGCATCCTGCATAAGATGAAGACTGCGTTTATTCGCAATAAAATTGTTAACGTCCGTCATCATGAAACTTTGGATGGGAACTAACTTTTTTTGAATAATGTCAAATATTTATATACTCGTCGAAATTCTTCCGATACCGCCCCTTATCCAAATCAAAATCTTTCACAACAGGTATAAAATTATGTTTTGAGTCACCCCAACACTGTAAACACATTTCTTTAAATTTCGGATATGTCATGTCACCACTTATATGATCCGAAAAGATATGTCTGAGATTGGTTTCATCCTGTTTTCATAAGGCGATTACATTGGCGTTATCTCTGAGTCTATGTTTTAAGGCGCTAGCGTAAGTTTGACATAGATAGAACGAATCTATTGCTTTATGTCGGCCGAACGAAAAAAATTGAGTGATTTTACTTTGCTCGTTTACAGGTATATCATCGTAAACCATAATTGAATCTTCTTTGGTATCTCCGGGTTCGATCAAATCATCGTAATTTTCAAACTCGTGGTACCCAATTTCTTCTTTTAATGGTGTAAAAACGTTTCTTAACAATTCGTATTTCGGCTGATATAAACTTTTCGAAAATACATAGACATTTTGGAATCTAAGACCGTTCTCGTGCAAGATCAGTGATATTAAAGCGTTGGTCTTCCCACAACTCGATGGTCCCGCGAATACAGCTCGTATGTTAGACGGGAACAAAGGACCATGTTTGCCATCCTCTTTTGCACTAGCAATAGCAAAGTTATCATAATTCTGTATAGGTATTTTAACTTCTTGTATAGCACCACCCATGTTTCGCACATTTTCCGGCCTAGGAGCACCATTCTTCTTTTGAGGTTTACAGAAATCTAAATGCCTGCTTAACGTTCTTCTGGGTATACCATATAACCTACTTGCAGAGTTAACACTTATACCCTTTTGTATTTCACTAATTGCTTTCTCTAAAGATTCCTTGGCGTACATCCTTCAAATATAAGTTTAAACTGATTCAAATTGAAAATAATATTCGCTTATATACCAGCATGGGCAGGGGTGTGCACGCGCAGGGGTGCGCATGGGCAGGGGTGTGCACGCGCAGGGGCGCGCATGGGCAAAGGTGCGCACGCGCGGGGGTGCGCATGGGCACAGGCGTGCTTGCGTACACCGGAGTACGTGAGAAACTGCGTTGGATCACCAAAAAATCTTATTAATATTAAAACAACATAGATTTTATACTATTTTATTAAAAATATATACAAAATATTTAATTGTGAATAAATCTATTAACAATTTCCGTAAACGGATTATATTCAAACATAGAGTCATGTATAATTAAAGCATAAGCCTTCATCGACAGTTCAAAATTTCTTGAAGCTTCTAATTCCATTCTTACATCAACCGTTGCATCCTTGATGCTTTCAAATTGATGACGACAGTCGATTACAAAAACGGGTGATTCCTTAAACCTGTTGTAGTCCATTAAACATTTATTTGACGATTTGTTCGGATAGTATTTTTCCATAAAAGATGCATAAGATAGGTACGCTGGCAAGTAGTCATTCTGCTAGAAATCCAAATTTAATCGACCTTGAGGGAACATCTGAGAGTTTAAAAACACTTTCCCATTTTCTGAATGCAACCATTATAGATGATTGATTTTGCATTTCCGAAAGCAGCGACGCCTTGGCAAAGTCGCTTAATGTTATGTGCGAAACCTCCCATGAAATACGTTGTATTTTGAACGTTACTGTATTTTCAATCGACTTGTAGCAATTTACGTCCGACTTGGATCTGATTAAAATCAGCTCTTGAGGCATGTTGACGATAGTTTTCTTGTAACCTTCAAAAAACCCAAAAATGGTTTTTAGAGGTATAGCACAACTAAACCGTCCATCTTGGAATATGGTATCGGGCTTCCACCCGGTATGTGTAATAGATTTTGTTTCTGATTCTTCCATAGATACTAAATCTTTAATAGTTCTTGTAATTCCTGGGATTCGACAGACATCTATTATTTGATTATTACCCAATTTGTATTGAATTTCCTCAAACAGAAAATATGGCGCATTTCTAGTAAATTCGTAAGCTTTAGGGTCTGGTTCTGCTGCTCTAATCGAGTCTCCAGTTGTTGACGCTTCTCTTAATGTTTCCGTAGGTTTATAGGTACCCCTTATAAATATGAAACTTTCATGGGGATATGTGATGTTATCACTGCTCTGGATTTCAATTGAAATTCGATCGTTGTTTTCTGCATTCAATGTAAAGGGAAGATATGTATAATAATCTTCCTTTATTATGGTTTCGTCTAATTTATAACCTCCAAACACATCCAATTTGGGCACTTCCTCATATTTAAGCCTTCCAAGTTTAACGTGGTCATCACCGTGGAGATCTAAGCTGCGTTTACTTCTGCCTCCCATCATTTATAACTTCTAACCCCAAAGATTTTAAGAAACGTATTTCTTCTGCTGTAAGTCTCTCGACAACTTGACGCTTTGACGTCGTATTCACTTCTAATCGTCTGGGGGTGTTGTAGCGTGCTTTATATACAAAATCGATAGGCATTATCAACTACTTTTTATTTCCAGTCTCACACAGGTGTATGTTTTCGGTGAAAAGTTTACCAATTCACCCAAATGATCGACTAGTCTGATTGTAATATTATCAATTTCTGTCACGCTCAGCGGATAATATATGACGTGGTTAGGTTCCTTTTTCAGATTATACCCGGATGGTACAGATAGACTGAATTCGAATATGCTGTGGGTAAGAAAATTGTTTCTGAACGATCAGCTGGTGATATTGGTTTCCACAAAAATGTTTGAGACCGATATTATGTTCACTTGCTGATTAGCGATATGTACGGTATCTGCAGCCAATTTGCGGTTGGTAAACCCCAAGATGCTTCCAATATTGTTTTTACGGTTTGCCCCAAAATCTATCGGTATACTGCTTCGTATAGAACACTTTAATGTATTATTGTTTGCACTCAGTTTAAAATATTTTTCAATTTCTCGTTGATGTCTGGCTTCTAACTAAACCATTTTTTGAAGACGTCCTGTATATATGCATTTATTTCTTCTAATCCGTATGATCCAGGTTCAATGGTTATTCTGCGATGCTCTAGATCGTTAAAGTATAAGTTGTTGTTTCCCGGATGTATGTTTTACATAGTGTTACAAGTGTACAGTCCCACTAGACCCAAAACATATTCACCGTCCTGTTTCAATTTAATTGGTGGGTAAATGGATCCTGTCGATATGACATTACCATACCCGAACACGCTCACTGTTTTAGCCATTGTCACTAAGAAACTTTAACACTAAATGTTCACAATTGTATGTGTTGTAAGTCTGCTCCGGTACACTGTTGTAGTAAATTTTACAACCTCGAAAATATCTCTTTACTTCTTCCGGCGGTCTCAAGTCTCCAAACGAATCGTAGTAATACACACTATTTCCGCGTTTTCGGTACCCCACCCAATGTGTACCCGAACCTTTGGTGGTATCCAAATTAATCACACCCGATTCGTTGACATGCGGTCTAATCTTCTGTAACTGATCTCTAGAAAAGACGTTGCGAAAATGAGGAATGTTAGATGCGTGTTTCCTTATATCTACATCGGTGAGAGCTCTTCGAGGTAACTTGCTTAGTTTTTTGATACTTTTTTACAAATGCCACGCCCCTGTTTGTACGGTTTGAAGAATAATGCTGTGCCTTTTTTGTATGGTTTTAGAAACATTCCATTTCCTTTTTTCCCAACGGCAATGGCTTCCATAGATCTGTTGTGTCGTTCGCTCTCCTTAAGCTGTTCGTTGGCTGTCTTGACATCATTTACTGCTTTAGCTATCCCCGCAGCAACACCTGTTAGTGCCCCTAGGGCACTTAGTCCAGCGAATATCGGAATCAATGGTAGAAAACCTCCTTTCTGTGGAACGGGTATAATACGTGGGATTTTAATTTTGTTTCTCCCACCGGCTCCTTTTATGAATTTTTTACCAATTAGAGTACCAACGTCTAACAGCTCTTTCAAGTTGTCGGAACCAACTCGGTCTATTGTGGATCGTATTTTCTTCAAAAATCCACCTTTGAAACTTATTTTCTTCTTTAAGCCCATACCCATTTTTCTCTTCGCTTTCATAGCGTTTGTCACAAACCAAGCTGCGGCTTTTTTCCCAAACTTTGCGTTTTTAGACTTAACTCTCCCCCAGGCCTCTTTTTCTAAAATTTTATCTGCTCGGTGTCTGGCTGGAAGATCGTCGGGGTACTTGGAGTATGCAATGTCGTGGTCTTTACACAATTTATCTAATTCGTTTATTCCAGGATCACCTCTTGCTAAGCGCTCATCCAACTTTGTACCAGGACCGCAGTACTGATAACCTGGAATATGCAGCTCAAACGGTAACCTGTTTATAGCGTTGTTGATTAAACCCTCTCCAGAACAGATAATCATGTGTTTACTCAAAAAAATCTCAAACTATACTAAATAAATAAACAACAACGAGCCTATTTATACTTTTTCAAAAAAAAATTACAATATATTCACAATAACAATACATTTACATCCACGTCTCTTGGGTTGTCTTTTATAAAATACTCTTTCTAGTTATCACCATAACCAGAATCTTCAGATTCCGACAAATTTAAGGACGTTAACAATTTTATTGCGAATAAACGCAGTCTTCATCTTATGCAGGATGCTGTACGAAAAAAGTTTGTAGCGTACAAAAAGGGAGACGCTACATCTCAGCAAAAGTTCAAAGAGGTGCACAAGCAATTGATCGATCCCTTGCAAATAACCGCTTCCCAGTTGCAATCGATCACCAAAAAAATCCCCATACCTACAACAAAGGTTAAAGTCGAAGACATGGACGTACCTATAAAGAAAATTAAACAACTCATTCCAGAGGAACCGTTCCATCTTTACTATGCGGATGTGTTAGCTAGAGACGAAGACGAAAATATTGACAAATCAATTTTATAATATAATATATAAATATAAATAAGTAATATAGATAGATAAAAACCGCATACATATGCAATAGATCTGAATTCATAAGTGGCGAAGTTTAGCTACAAGCTATTCTTACACTTAACCACTATATGAATCCAGCCCTGACACATACTATACATAAAAATAGCATTATAAACAATAGTATATATAATTGAGCACACAGCAACCATGAAATTATTAAATTATTCAAATGTTCAATTATTCAATTATTCAATTATTCACCTAAATGAGTAAGTATAACATAGCTCATTCATTAAAAAGTCGCAATTTTAACATATGTTTAAACTGCCACAGAGACATATGAATAAAGCTACAATTCATTTGATTTAATAATTTTATTGCATTGTAAGAAAAACTTTTTTGAAAAAGTGCAGTGTGGTGGATAGGCATGGTATACTTGAAACTGCTTCTAACATTAACAGAATGGGCCTCCGATCTTGAAGTAAATTTGTTTTTTAATACTTTAGAGGTATTACAGGTAAGTAGATTAAAAATAAAAGTGCCAAAATGAAGAGTACGGCGATCTTCCATATTTAACCAACATAATTCCTTCAATTTTTCAGAGATGTGGTCATATTTCCTTAAGCCAAACACATACCGACAGCAATAGTTCTGAACCAATTGAATCCTATTTCTATTATGCAAGTCAAGACAAGGTCCATAAATAACATCGCAATAATTAAAATGTGATAAAACAAGTGTTTCTACTAAGGTCTTTTTTAACTTAAAGGTTAAAATGCGGCGAAACGAGTATAATAATCTCAGAGAACCATATGCTTTTTTTAACATCTTGTTTACATGTTCATTAAACTTAAAATCCCGATCCAATATAACACCTAAATTCTTTGCTGATTGTACAATAGGCAACGAGTCATTATTAATTTTAATGGATAACATAGAAGCAACGTCTTCATACGTAGTTTTATTACAAAATAGCATTACTTTAGATTTCAGTGAATTAAGCTTCAGATTATGTTGGACTGCTAGATTTTCAATAATTTTTAAATCATAGTTAATGATATATTCTGCATGAGACACTTGCTCTTTAGGAAAAGTAAAATATAGCTGAGTATCATCGGCATAAGCTTGTATTTTACAATTTCTTACTGCAGTTAATACGTCCGCAGTATAAATAATAAATAATAGAGGCCCAAGAATTGAACCTTGCGGCACGCCTGATGTTATAAGCATCCTATCAGACAAAACGTTATCTATCTTGATTTTCTGATATCTATCACTTAAATATGAGCGCATTAATGAAACTGAAGTCATAGAAAACCCATAATATCCAAGTTTAGCACACATCAGCTTGTGATTAATCGTATCAAAAGCTTTAGAGAAATCCAACAACACTAAAGCTGTAACCAACCCTATGTCTCGCGATCTAAAGATATCATCAGTAACATTAACAAGGGATGTAGCAGTGTTAAATGTTTTCCTAAATCCTGATTGAGAATCAGGCAACAAATTGTTAAGATCGATGAACCCCAAAATTTGGTTAATAACACTTTTTCTAAAATTTTAGATAAGGCCGGCAAAATACTAATGATACGTAACTCCGAAAAAGATTTCGGATTATTAACTTTAGGTAATGGACAACCAATTGCTTCTTTCCAAGCATCCGGGTAAAATTCAAGTTCAATACAGCAGTTAATAATATGTAAAATAAAAGAATCTATAAATGGGCTGCAGTACTTCAACATAATTAATGAGATACCATCTGAACCATAAGCATTAGACTTAAAACTATGCAAAATATGGTGAATTTCATCAATGGAAGTAAACTGAAACTGAAAATGTAGGTTGTTATTGTATTTATTATTTTCATAGAAATTAATTTTGTCCTGACGAATCAAATCATTTGAGGCATAGAAAGATCCAAAGTAAGTATTAATTTCATCCGGCTTTCTAAGATAATGCGGCAGAGTAACTCTATTTGAATTAGAGATGTTTAAGCGTTTTAAAGCCTTCCAGACCTTCACCGGATCATTCATTGTAGTTGCTTTAACCAAAAATTCCTTTTTTTGCTTTTCGTATTTCATTTAATGTGCAATTCCGTAGTTTTTTATAATTATCCCAGTCATTGGCGCATTTTGATATTTTAAATTTACATAGAGCTCTATCTCTTTTTTTCATTAATAGTTTTATATTTTCTGTAAGCCAACATGCCATAGGCTTTGTAACTCTAACCGTTTTTAACGGGACATGCACATCGAAAACGTCCAGAATAAATTTACTAAACAATTCAACTTTATGATTAAGATCCGGTTCATACAGAAGATTCAACCAAGGCATGGATTTAAGATCTTGCATTAAATGATCATGATTAAATTGACTATAATCACGAAAAACAGCACGTTTATGCAAGAATTTATTAGTTCTAATGTTGAGATCGCAATAGGTTAGCATATGATCACTTACTAAGTCTGCATTCACCACACCAGAACCTGTTACTAGTCCAGTAGCATAATTGGTAAATATAGGGTCTAGCAGAGAGCTTGAGTTTTTAGTAATGCGCGTAGGCTCGTTAATCAGTTGAAAACAGCCATAAGCTAAAAAGCACTTCGACAAGGGATTAGTTCGATTAAACACATTAATATTAAAATCACCCAAGCAAATTATTGTATCAGCAATAGGAGTGATGAACGACAGAACATGGTCCATATCGTCAATAAAATCATTTATTTTTGAACATTTTTGTTTTCTATTCGGTGGTCTGTAAATAGCACCAATAAAAAATCCACTTACGATTAAGTTTAACTTTAATCCAAATCTGTTCTAAATTACTTTTTAGCCCAAAATCAAATGTCACCAGTATGGGTATATAAATGTCTTTTAAATAAATCGCAACACCTCCACCTCTATCATTCCTATCCTGTCTGAGTATATGATATCCCGGTAATGATACAATTTCAGAACTAATATTCGCAGTAAGCCACGTTTCAGTGACACATAAAACATCATAGTCGTGTACAGACAGGAGTTGTTTAAAGCTATCAAAATCGGAGAGTAATGACCTTACATTTAGGTGAGCAATTTTCATAACAGAGATAACAAGTCACTGTATACTCTTATATACAATCAAGAAATATAGTACAGGTTAATGCTAATTAAACTATACTCGAGAACAAAAGAAAAATTCAACTTATATGCTATTTCAGCAAACAAAATATAGAGTGTAGTTATAGTTAACTTATACAAAAAAAAATAAATAAACTCAAATAAATACTGGTATTAGAGAGTAACTCGATTAATTAAAATCAACGAGAATGCTGTAATCCATCTAAGAACGATTCTTTCAGAAGAACACGCTTTTTATTTTCGCACATAATCCACACTTTACCATCAAATGACCATGCATTTTTCCATCCTATTTTAGTTCTAGCTAAATTTAGTAAATTTAGTTGCTTCATAGTTAAATCTTCTGTAATACGTATCCCTTCCCCTTTCAACAATCTCCTATTCTGCATTACTTTAAGGCGATCACGATAACTAACAAATTTTACTAAAATATGTCGACTATTAGTGTTACCTCCAACTCTGTGACATCTATCAATAGCGTTAGCATCCAAATCAAGTTTCAACTTTTGTTTAATCAATGAAACAACTAAATCATCTGTGGATTCACCTTTGTTCTCTTTGATACCAAAAATACGAATATTATTACGTCTTGAATACTTTTGCAAGTCCTCCAGTTTATTTTCAAGCATTGTATTGTCACGTATCAGCTGTTGATTTTGTACTTCAAAGATAGATACTTTATTCTCTAGATCCAAAATTTTATTTTCAATATTATTGAAGGTCTTAATTAAATTATTTTCTACAACTTTAGCGACGGATTCAGATATGGAAACTAGAAAACTCTTATCAGAAACCAGACTTTTTAACGAATTGCTCATGATATCTTGAATGTCTTGTATTTGCGACTGGGTAAATACCATTTTGTAATTAATATTTGATATTATTTAATGTTATTTAAAATTTTGCAATGAACTGGATGATATATTTATACAAAAAATTTTAACTGGAGTAAAACTTAGTATCATATGCAACTTACTTTTGCACTATTATCCCAAACAGAATTACACAACCTTACTAAACTTATATTAAAAGCGGAGCACTCTTTAACACACGTTTACTCGTCGGCGGCCATACTTACAATTTATGGAGTAAAGTATAATGTGGAAACCGATACATGGAGTTTGTGGAAAAGTGTATTGGTAATTAACCCGGAAACTAGCGATATAACATTAAACAATGTGATATATCCAGGTACGAGGGGTTTATACAATCTGCTGGTTTACAAAGACATCAGCCCCGAAGATGGCGATTTCAATTTGCATGAAGATTTACCGAATTACTTGGAAATGATCAAATATGCATCGATTTTGAGAAGAAAGTTTAACCCATTTGCGGTGCACGATTTAAGCGGATTCCCAACAAATAACAAAAAGTTTAACAAATATGTGCAAAAATATCTCACCGAATTTCGGAGGAACCCCGAAAGAAAACAGCCAAAGAGAAGAAAACAGTCTAAGGGAGCGAGTTTAGGCTTTTCTAATCGGTTTTACAAAAGTTTAAATTTAAAGCCGGTGCAATATGTCTACTGGAATAATGTACATGAATTTGTGGATCGGCTGAGATTGTTGAACGCATCCAACCGAGCTGGAAATACAAGCGAGGAAAACATTAACGAGATGGTGTCCATAATAGAAGAGTTGAGAGAAGAAGGTATAATACAGTGAGCTCAGTAAATACTTACACAGTTTTAAAATGCCTATCGACCGCTTCGGACGTTTAGAGCGTAAAGATGCTGATATTCGGCGCGGTCCTCCAGGTCGAGGATTTGTGCTAACGTTGGATGGTGATGGGAACGATATGCAGCAAAGAAGGTTAGTGAATTCATCAGACCCGAAAGAAGATAGTGATTGTGTTAATCAGAAGAGTACTATAGTATTCAAGTCTGGAGAAGAAACAATTAGTTTTCGTAAAAGAAGGTTAGTTGATGTAATGGATCCTAAAGACGATAGTGATTGTGTTAATAAGAAATCTGTAATTAAGCTCGTGAATCAATCCTTTCAATACTATCTAAAAAGTTCTGATGATATACAACGTAAAGATAAAGCCTTTAATGCGAGAAACCAGCGTATCGCAATGCTTGCTCAACCAGTTGAACCATCTGATGCAGTTAATAAACAATATGTAAATGAAAAATTGGATAAGCTTGTATCTGACTTTAAAACGTTTATACAGTTTTTTATTAATTTGACTGCAACTTCTGAGACAAATGAGAAGGAGCTCGGTCTTGCAATATCATCGATTTACGAGACGTCACCAGCAGCTATAAAAAAACAAATACTACAAACCAAAGCTTCAGTTTATGTCAAAGGTGCAATTGGATAAAGATAACCCTATTAGTTTAGCAACAGTGTTAAGCAAAAATGAGTAAAGAAATCATCGTTAAGGAATTATTTAAACCTGCAAGAAAAAATTTTCAGCGTCGTCATACAAATCTGAAACATGTGAAACGTGATCTTATCCAATCGGACTTGTGCGAAATGCAGCCTTACTCGCGTGTGAACAATGGGTACAAATATATTATAATAGCAGTGGACTGTTTCACAAAATATGCTTTAGCAGAACCTTTAAAAAATAAAACCGGATCAGAAGTCACAAATGCTATGAAAAAAATATTGGACAAAATATTGCAAGGAGAAAATAACGTAAAAATCAATCTACAAACGGATTTTGGGAAAGAGTACTACAACCGCTGGTTTAAAAATCTTATGCAAAAATATAAGATAAACTATTACTCCACATTTTCTGCAATAAAAGCTAGCATGGTTGAGCGGTTGATCAGAACAATCAAAAACAAATTGTACAAAAGATTTTACTTGCAAGGCAGCCATAAATAGGTGAATATTTTGCCTAAGGTTATAAAAGAATACAATAATACACTGCATCGGGCTATTAACATGACGCCTATGGAGGCAGAAGAACATCCGGAAAGAATAAAACTTTACACCGCTAACAGCGCTTCTAAAAGTCGTAAGAAGTTGTATAAGGTTGGAGACATTGTGCGTATATCAAAATATAAAGCAGTATTCGATCGAGGATTTCATCCAAACTGGAGTACAGAACTATTCAAAATTGTTAAAGTACAACAAACGAGACCGATAACCTATCTGCTACAAGATTTGGAAAGTCGGCCAATTCTAGGTGCTTTTTACGGCAATGAGATTCAGCTCACAGCAGCACCCGAAACGTACCTAGTGGAAAAAGTTTTACGGAAACGGAAGCATGGACGCGAATTATTAGTGTCGTGGTTGGGGGATGGTAAAAGTTGAATTAAGAAAACAGACCTGCTTTAGTATCATCCAAAATCCTAGATAATTACCTGGTTGAAGAAGATCATAAAAGGAGGGAGTAAAGTCCCTTAAGCTGAATATATAGGAGAGATTTGCTTAGAAACCCATTCCCATTTATGATTTGAAGCAGGAAGCATGTGTTTCATAATCGATTTACAAGGATATCAATACAAAACTAGTAATTTCTATTTCAAGGAGATTGACATTTTGGATGTAGCGAAGAATGTAATATGGCACGAGATACTGGATATAGCGGTGGAGTATAACACCCTAAGTGATGATTTCAAAAAGCAAGTTCGGTGGTTAAAGCAAAGAATCCATGGTCTATGCTGGCATGAGCTGTCTACGAGTGGATATACAAATGTGGGTGATCTACTGAAAGAAGTCATACCTCCCGATGCTACTGTCTATGTTAAAGGAGAATAGAAAAGGCAGTTACTATCAAAATATTCATCAAACAACATTTTAAACATGGAAAGTGTATTCTCACTTCCAAGACTCAAAGAATTAAGAAGATTCGGTGATAGGTACAATCACTGTTTAAACCATTGTTTGAATAATTTAAGCTGTTCTAAAGAGAATGTATTGCTATTGAGGCCTTTTGTTAATGTATTTAATTTTTAATAAAATATTTTGTAGGAATTGTTTTTTATTTATCTTAGCTAAAAGCATACCTTTAAAATTTGAAAAAATGTATCTGTAAAACAGCGCATTACTTTGGAAAAATTAATGTTTTAAAATACATAATAATTGGTGTTTGGAAATAAATTCAGTTCTATTTTAATAATATTTTAATAATATTTACCCTTAAATCTTCAAAAACTTTTCACAAAAATAACTACACGAAACGACGGTTTAAAATTTCAACGGGCTTTACACAAAAGCGTGCGAAACTAATAGAATTCTACTATTCACACTGCGTTATATATGGTTTGAAATAATTAACCGTAATTGATCTGTATTCCCCATAATACGTACTTTCCAACGACGGTTTAAAATTTCAACGGGCTTTACACAAAAGCGTGCGAAACTAATAGAATTTTACTATTCACACTGCGTTATATACGGTTTGAAATAATTAACCGTAATTGATCTGTATTCCCCATAATACGTACTTTCCAACACCTCGTGTTATTAGTAATCTACAAGCAATTATATTTCGATTTCAAATGTACGTCATTGAAACATATTCTCAAACATACAGTCAATAATATAATTAATAACAAGAAATTATATACAGCTTTCACATGTGATTCACATGATCGTTAAGAAATTAGCATTCAATAGCGCAATGGTGTTTTCTAGAATATTTGCTGGATTACGTGTTATAAATACGCGGATATCAACCATTTTGTATATATGCTGAATTACAAATAATTACAAATGAATTTTGATAATTGCTACTATCAAAGTTTCAGGAATTTGCATTATAATGCTTCTACAGCGTGACGTAAGGTAATTTAGGTAATTGATATCAATATGTAATAAGACCCATTTACTTTCACTCTAATATTGTTTTATGATTATTGAACAGTACTTAATGTGGTTTATTACATTTTGATAATTCTGAAATTTAGATAGTTAATGATGTCATACACAAAATTTCAGAATTATTACAATCTAAATCGGTACTGAATCATGAATTCACTAATTAACATGGTTGGTATCTAGGGAAAGTTGTAGAATCATTTTAAATTAAGTCTGCATTTTTCCGTTTATTATAGAAACATTATCTAGATTTTACAAACGAAAGTTTTTCGATGCTTAGATAATTCTATTAATTGCATTCTTATACTTTCATGCTAAGATATATCAGATCTATAACTGTTTAAGGTATTGAAAAGGTTATATACAGGGCGTGTTGTTCAACTGTAAAATATCGATTTGAATGTAAATAGATTTAAATATATAGGTGTTTGTTAACAAATTTTGTACAAGTGTTGTATATTTTTCAAATCCTTTTAAAAGGAAAAGGCAGTATTCGCGGAAGCATTATCTGTAATTGCTACCGTTACCCCAATCGAGATCCTGATAGAAGAGGTGGTAATGTGTAAAAAATGGTAGTGGAATCATCGCAACGTAGTTGAAAAATGGCTTTTAAATATTAAACACTTATGGCTTTATAAAGGACTTATTTCTAAAATCTCTACGGGTTTAGATTTTTGGAGATGTTTGGTTAAAGCATATACCTTGGGTAGCGAAAAAGGTTTTAAAAATGGAGTTAAATATATAGATGAACAAAAATTTGAAGGTTCCGGATTTTAAAAGAGTATAACTTTGCAGGGCGTGATCCGATTTCAAATCTGTTTACAGATTCGAATTCTGCGTAAAATTCTAAGCTAATTTAATGTATTGCATGACTAAAAAAATTTATAAGAACGCTCAAAAGTCGCTACAGGTAAGAAATCTTAAAGTGAGGGTAGCTCTCTTGGGGGTGATGCTATCTGAAAAATTCCTAGAGATTTGGGTAGCTGAGAAAATTCTAATATTAATTGATACCAAACAAGATAGGTTTATCTCAAAAGATGCATTGGTTAGACGAAGAAAACTATTTGTTAGTTTTGCTTATAAAGCAAAGAGCAAAATTTAGAGGTTTGAGAGCTTTAAAAGGGTAACTTTGCAAGGCGTGGTCCTATTTCAAATCTGTTTACAGATTGAATTCTGCAAAATTCTAAGCTAATTTAATGTATGCATGACTAAAAAATTTATAAGAACGCTCAAAAGTCGCTACAGGTAAGAAACTTAAAGTGAGGGTAGCTCCTGGGGATGATGCTATCTGAAAATTCCTACAGATTTGGGTAGCTGAGAAAATTCTAATATTAATTGATACCAAACAAGATAGGTTTATCTCAAAAGATGCATTGGTAGACGAAGAATTTTAGTTTTGCTTATAAAGCAAAGCAAAATTTAGAGGTTTGAGAGCTTTAAAGGTAACTTTGCAGGCGTGTCCGATTTCAAATCTGTTTACAGATGAATTCTGCGTAAAATTCTAAGCTAATTTAATGTATCGCATGACTAAAAATTTATAAGACGCTCAAAAGTCGCTACAGGTAAGAAACCTTAAAGTGAGGGTAGCTCCTGGGCGATGATGCTATCTGAAAATTCCTACAGATTTGGGTAGCTGAGAAAATTCTAATATTAATTGATACCAAACAAGATAGGTTTATCTCAAAAGATGCATTGGTCAGACGAAGAAAGTATTTATTAGTTTTGCTTATAAAGCAAAAGCAAAATTTAGAGGTTTGAGAGCTTTAAAGGGTAACTTTGCAGGCGTGATCCGATTTCAAATCTGTTTACAGATTCGAATTCTGCGTAAAATTCTAAGCTAATTTAATGTATCGCATGACTAAAAAATTTATAAGAACGCTCAAAAGTCGCTACAGGTAAGAAATCTTAAAATGAGAGTAGCTCTCTTGGGGTGATGCTATCTGAAAGATTCCTAGAGATTTGGGTAGCTGAAAAATTCTAATATTAATAATACCAAACAAGACAGGTTTATCTCAAAAGATGCATTGGTTAGACGAAGAAAACTATTTGTTAGTTTTGCTTATAAAGCAAAGAGCAAATTTAGAGGTTTGAGAGCTTTAAAGGGTAACTTTGCAGGCGTGGTCCATTTCAATCTGTTTACAGATTGAATTCTGCTAAAATTCTAAGCTAATTTAATGTATCGCATGACTAAAAATTTATAAGAACGCTCAAAAGTCGCTAAGGTAAGAAACCTTAAAGTGAGGGTAGCTTCCTGGGGATGATGCTATCTGAAAATTCTAAGATTTGGGTAGCTGAGAAAATTCTAATATTAATTGATACCAAACAAGATAGGTTTATCTCAAAAGATGCATTGGTTAGACGAAGAAAACTATTTGTTAGTTTTGCTTATAAAGCAAAGAGCAAAATTTAGAGGTTTGAGAGCTTTAAAGGGGTAACTTTGCAAGGCGTGGTCCGATTTCAAATCTGTTTACAGATTTGAATTCTGCGTAAAATTCTAAGCTAATTTAATGTATGCATGACTAAAAAATTTATAAGAACGCTCAAAAGTCGCTACAGGTAAGAAATCTTAAATGAGGTAGCTCCTTGGGGATGATGCTATCTGAAAAATTCTTACAGATTTGGGTAGCTGAGAAAATTCTAATATTAATTGATACCAAACAAGATAGGTTTATCTCAAAAGATGCATTGGTTAGACGAAGAAAACTATTTGTTAGTTTTGCTTATAAAGCAAAGAGCAAAATTTAGAGGTTTGAGAGCTTTAAAGGGGTAACTTTGCAAGGCGTGGTCCGATTTCAAATCTGTTTACAGATTTGAATTCTGCGTAAAATTCTAAGCTAATTTAATGTATCGCATGACTAAAAAAAATTTATAAGAACGCTCAAAAGTCGCTACAGGTAAGAAACCTTAAAGTGAGGGTAGCTCCCTGGGCGATGATGCTATCTGAAAAATTCCTACAGATTTGGGTAGCTGAGAAAATTCTAATATTAATTGATACCAAACAAGATAGGTTTATCTCAAAAGATGCATTGGTCAGACGAAGAAAGCTATTTATTAGTTTTGCTTATAAAGCAAAAAGCAAAATTTAGAGGTTTGAGAGCTTTAAAGGGGTAACTTTGCAGGGCGTGATCCGATTTCAAATCTGTTTACAGATTCGAATTCTGCGTAAAATTCTAAGCTAATTTAATGTATCGCATGACTAAAAAAATTTATAAGAACGCTCAAAAGTCGCTACAGGTAAGAAATCTTAAAATGAGAGTAGCTCTCTTGGGGGTGATGCTATCTGAAAGATTCCTAGAGATTTGGGTAGCTGAAAAAATTCTAATATTAATTAATACCAAACAAGACAGGTTTATCTCAAAAGATGCATTGGTTAGACGAAGAAAACTATTTGTTAGTTTTGCTTATAAAGCAAAGAGCAAAATTTAGAGGTTTGAGAGCTTTAAAGGGGTAACTTTGCAGGGCGTGGTCCGATTTCCAATCTGTTTACAGATTCGAATTCTGCGTAAAATTCTAAGCTAATTTAATGTATCGCATGACTAAAAAAATTTATAAGAACGCTCAAAAGTCGCTACAGGTAAGAAATCTTAAAGTGAGGGTAGCTCTCTTGGGGGTGATGCTATCTGAAAAATTCCTAGAGATTTGGGTAGCTGAGAAAATTCTAATATTAATTGATACCAAACAAGATAGGTTTATCTCAAAAGATGCATTGGTTAGACGAAGAAAAACTATTTGTTAGTTTTGCTTATAAAGCAAAGAGCAAAATTTAGAGGTTTGAGAGCTTTAAAGGGGTAACTTTGCAGGGCGTGGTCAGATTTCAAATCTGTTTACAGATTCGAATTCTGCGTAAAATTCTAAGCTAATTTAATGTATGGCATGACTAAAAAAAATTTATAAGAACGCTCAAAAGTCGCTACGGGTAAGAAATCTTAAAGTGAGGGTAGCTCCCTGGGGGATGATGCTATCTGAAAAATTCCTAGAGATTTGGGTAGCTGAGAAAATTCTAATATTAATTGATACCAAACAAGATAGCTTTATCTCAAAAGATGCAATGGCTAGTCGAAGAAAACTATTCGGTTCAGAATGTTAGCGGTAAAAAATCTTAAAAATAGGTTTATCTCGTGTGTGGAAATGTGGATGCTCATTTATCTCGAAAGATGAAAAATTTAAGATTTATTTATCTCGAAAGATGAAAAATGGTTAGTCGAAGAAAACTTTTTGGTCCAGATGAGTGAGGAAATGAGGGATTCTGGAGGAAATGAGGTGCCAGTCGCCCCAATTATGCTCTACTACTGTTTCATTATAAGTTAGTAATCTATCCTGCGTAACTATGATCCCGTTATCAACTACTCAATTTTCTACTATATGAAAACTTTGGGTTTAAACAAGAATTTAGCAGCAGCATTGTAGTACAGAACAGCAAATAAAAGCATTACTTTTCAAGAGAAAGTGACATGGAATATCGTAGGCTGAAACTAAATTATTTCACTTCACTGAAGTAATTAATTATTGTGACAGACTTTCTGCCAAATGAATTATTCTAGAAACTGTATAAGCCTTTTTAATCCTTATTCAAATGCCGTACTTAAACTTTTCCAAAAGTAAAAAATGGCAAAACAATTCTTCTGTTTTTATAATTGTAATTTTAAAACGAGATTTGTAAAATCTTAGCATTACGCACACTTTTAGCTTTACTGTTTCTAATTCATCTTCGTGTTTGGAGTATATAAATTTGACATACAAAAGAAGTTAATTTGCTGAAAAACTATATTAAATTACAGTTCTTTGCTATCGATACTGGATGGCTGTCAAACTGAACAATACCTTTTAACCCTATTTGTGTCGCCTTTTAGGAAATTCGCTAGGGAGCTGTCTTGTCTGTCTAGTCCAGCTGCAGCAAATCTAATTCCTTCGAAAAAGGGCAGCATATACGCCCGTAAATGAAGTATTGTAGGCGCTCTAAAATAAGTCCAATTAATTTAATTTTCATAAACCAACTTTAAGCGCTTTAAATAATTAACATCCTGTGGTCTTTCTTACAAATATGTCTTTTTTTAATATATTTATAAGTCGTATCGACAAACAGTGTCCACTAAATTATAGTATTTAGCAAATTCCGCCCATAACTAAAAATATTGCCTTATTGGATTTTCTTAATCTCAATGTATTTCAGAGCATTGTGATGGATTTGTGTGGTTGTATTAAATATGTATTTACGAAATCGGATTATAAAAAATTCTGTAGGTGTCTTATCACTTACGAGTGACAACAGAGTTTGATTGATGATAATAGAATATGCTCTAACCGAATTTTTAGCAGTAGATAGCCTTTATCTGATTGAAATAGTAAGCTTTTCTAATTAGAAAAGCTTACTTTTCAATCAGATAAAGGCTATCTTTATAATTATAAAGCTATACAAATGTTAGCTATTTGTAACATTGTTTAGAAATGCTAGAAAGAAAGTTGGTTTTCATTTAATAAATCAAGCATTAAGGGAATATTAAAATATTATTTCATTATTACTTGCAAGCTATGGCTATCGAATACCGAGACTGATACTACTACAGACGAACAACGCATTCACACACCACCACATAAAATACATGACCTGAAAACTACATGAGATGAGTCATCGCAAGTAGTTCACATACTTCTTGACGCAAATGCTTAAGATTCAAATTTTTAAATTTTAAAAGCATTAATTGTACCGTTTGACATTAATAAAGTAAAAGAGATGTTATCACATTAAAAGATACTCGCCATCTTAAACTATACGTAGAAATAATAATGCTTTGCATAGTATTATAACACAAAATATTAAGATGTACATTATAGGAAAATTTCTAAAAAAAACCTTTAAGTTACATCACCAGTGATGTTTATGACAAGTTAAGTGTACTTAAAAGACTCAAAAGAAATACGTGCAATATACAGACAATGAAATCAATACATTCAACACTTACTGAGAGGGATCCTGAAATTGCACCACGTTTGGTTCTTAAGTATTATGTTGTAAATCCAATTTAAATGAGCAGCACATACAGGTACACACAGTAAATATTTCGCAGTACTGCTCAAACACAATTATTGTCTGTATAGATTCATATTAAACAACATCTGTAAATGAAACTCGCACAAGAAAAGTCCATATTTCAAAAAGAGGGAACTGTTGATACCCCTACATTTGATTTTTCAATGCTCCACCCGAAGATACTACATTGGCCAGGAAGCGAGTTCATTTTACCTGGAAAATTTGAAATTTTGCCGAACCCTTGCTGTTCCAAGCAAGGTAGGGATTTTAACGTGCGTGACAATACTCATACACGAGACCTCCATTTTACCTCTTATCCGAACGAGGGTGTATTTTTGTAAAAAATGCTCGCCTAAAATTTTTTAAGCGGACCGTGTCGGGATCCGAACCCGGGACCTTGGGCGTAGTAGTCACACACATACCAACTACGCCACGGAGCCGCCCGAACTGTTGATACCGCATGCAAATTTTTAATTTTAATAACAAATAGGTATAATTGAGCCATCACATTATATACTTCTTCGTTAGCATATGACCCGAGCGGACGTGTTTTGCAGAGCTCCGAGCTACACTGTTACAAGCAAATTTTTATATAGGGATTTTGATATATTTTTGCTTTGGGGTATTGCTTATAATTTTGTGATTGAATTGTACTGTGCGGCATTAATTTTTCGAATCCCAAGCAGTGAAACAAACTCAAAAACAAAATTTTACACGATTAAACATTAAATAAAGTGCGTTTTGCTTTGAATTTTAACTAATTATATATAAAATGCTGATAGAAGTACCGAGAGCAAACAAATTTAAGGAATTCTGTACATGCAACTCTGAAAAAGAACTCGGCAACGTCAAAAAAGATAATAGAAAATATACGGAGTGATTTAAAACAACAGTAGAATATTTGTTAGAGAAAATGTTCCCACCGCACGAATATCTCTGACCAATATATGTGTTGGAGATGATGCAAAAATGGTTAGTTATGATTCAGAGTTTGAATATGGCCAACGTTAAAGACTTTAATTGGTTCTATAAAAACTTGAATACCTGCCGCGTTCAGTACGTTTATTGAAACAATATCCATGAACTAATAGATCGATTGACAGTATTGGTAGTAGCTAATCACGTTGGGAACACGAGCGAAAAAAACGTAAACGAAACGATTTCCATAATAGAGGAATTGAGAGAAGAGGGTATAATAGAATAGGTTCCAATAAGCAGTTGTTTATTTTTAAAATGCCAATTGACCGATTCGGTCGTCCGAAGCACAAAATCTAGATGTACCACAAGATCCTCTAGGACGTAGGTTTGCACTCACATCCAATAGTGAAGGTTACGATCGATCTACGACACACACGCATCGCTAACGTGTCAGGCTCTAAGGATGACTACGACGTGGTCAATCAAAGAAGCACGGTCGTGTTCAAAACAGGAGTGGAAAAAATTAGTATGTGCGGCAAGAGGTTAGTTTATGTACTAATCAAAGGATGACACGGATAAATGTGTCCCGGTCCACTATGTTCTGTATCGTGATATACTGTTTTACTTCCGCGTTGAAATGCCCTGCCAAATATTTTATAATTTGTTTATCGGGTAGAGGAGAATCTAATTGTTTTGCTACGTTAAACTTTCCTATAACATATAATTCCCGCGTCATTCCTCTATCTAAATTATATTTTCCCATGCTCAGCTCAATCCTTACTTTGTTTCGTTGATTATCCCCCCAAAAGTGTCGTAGAAATTTTTATTCAAACTGTTGAAATGTTTCTATGTCGCTTTCAACTAAGTTACACCACATTTCGGCTCCCCCTTTCAGCATTGATTTTACTAAGCTTAATTTATATTGATCGTCTGTTGAGCCGTGTACTAAAATTTTAATATTTTTCAAAAAGATTTTTAAATATAATTTTCCGTCCCCGTAGAATTTTGTATATTGGTCGATTAAAAGATTTGGTTGAAGTAGCCTCATAGGGTCCCTAATATAAAAATTTTCTGAATTAGTTTTGAAATTACTTATTTCCCTATTTATTGTCTTGAATTCAGTTTTACAATTTTCTTCTACGTCTTGTAATTTAGTATCTAAATTCGTGAGTTTGTCGCTTGTCTCACTTTCACATTTTACCTGTTTAGATTTCAGCATCCCAACATGATCCCATACACAGTCAATTTCCTCCATAATCCTCACAATTTTCTCTTGCATTTGTGCCCTCAGTTTCGCAATTGTTTGGTTGGTTTTCCTTAATCCATCACTCAGAATTTTAATTTCCTTACCTAATTTTTCGCTATTTTCGTCGATTTTCGAAGTCATGAGGTCTGTCGTTTCTCGCTAGAACTTCTTTCCTGGATTATTACATTCTCTTGGGATCCTATTTCCACCCCTTGATTTCTTAGTGCCTCCCTTGTCTCCCGTATTCATTTGTCCATTCTTGAAAAAATTATATTTACACTAAATCTTAAATACTAAAATAAATCTGCCTAAATTTAATTAATGTACAAATTTTTCTGAATTTTTGGTTTCGGTGATTTTTCTGAAATTAAAACTCTTTAATTATAGCCCCAGTTAAATTTAATAATTTTATTTTGTTAAGTTTGAGTCCCACGGTCGTATTGTCAAATTTATTTGATTTAATTCGAGCCCCAGGTTTCGGCAGCCATTGAAAAATACTATACAGTTTTCGCCCCACGTTGTTGCGTCACTAAAAAATTGATATGATAACGCCGTACTCGGTGTAATAAACGTTCTACTTAACGCCACCGCTCTGTGTTCTCTCTATAATCTTTTACTTTTATTATGCCACGGCTAACCCTTTTTAACTTACATAGAGTGCACAACGTTACGATAATCAATTTTCATTCACCCCTTTATGATTACCTGTTTGAATTGATAAGACGAAGTCAATCAATATCTATATAATGAAGGGAAATAATATTTTCAGAATTTTTGAAATTCTTTAAATACACCCTTCAATCAATTAATATTATATGGATTCTCTATCCCAAAATTTATATTATTTAATTTAAAATAAAGTCACCAAAAACAACACCCTTACCAAAAAATCTGGAACGCTCGAGACCTTTTTATGATTTATTACGTACGTTTCAACGTATGCAATGTTCTTGTTGACTCTTTACAAGTTTTAGATAAACTTAATAAATTTAGTATTAAAATTTAAATTGAAAAGATTTCTTAAAATAAATAGGTCTGATTTGCGATTTCCTGATATGTTGTTTTGTGTTGTGAATCAACACCCTCTCACTGTCCTCAATCAAATACCAATGCTCTGCTTTATCGAACCAATATTTCAGTACGGTTACCCCTTGTTTCCAAAATCACTTCGTGCTTTATTCTATATTTTTTTGTATATGCTTTGAATCTCTTCCCTTAAATACCACTTGAAATTACAGACTTCGGATCATAAATTAGCAGTGTATTGTAATTGTCCCATAATTAAAATTATCGCCTTAGGACCATGGATTAGAATTAGACTTATTTCCGACGCGGTTTAAAATTGAACCAGAAATACTCTAGAAGCCCTATATCATTATAAATATTTAATTTAAATTAATTACCCAATTTCTACTCACGTTTTCTGGAAAAAGAAACGGCAAAAACTTTTCATGTATTTTTAACGTAGCACTATTTTCACTATAATATGAATTTTATTTAATTGAAGCGAGTTAATGTCCGTGGCTTAGGAGCGGACTTTTAAAAAAACCATTTCCAAATTTTTTAACAAATTTATTTTATTACACAGAAATAAAATAAGGAATTTTGACAAGTTACAATTATACTTTAATTTAAATCGAAATTAATTGAAATAGGTACTATTTTGAGTAGCAAGTAGACTGCAATGTAAAAGCTGATCACTTGACTAACTGTCGTCGACTGGGACTCCTGGGCTTTTTATAATATCCCTACCCCCTCACATGGCTGTGGGAACTTGCAGCTCTCATGTCTGCTTATTCTTAACTCTATTCATAATTACATTGTTGCGATCTTAATTCTAAATAATCTCAGTACCTGACCCTCGGTGACCGCCTGTGACCTGACATCTGCAGTGTCACTATCGTCTGCGATACAAAGTAGCGCATCCGTTCTCATAAACGTTAATAAACTTTAAAAATTGTCCTTGTTTTACAATGTTGCACTTCACTTAGCGTATTCTTAACACTTTCTAATAATTTCCTAATTATTCTATTTCTTTATACACATATCAATTGGGGGATACATAACTTCTCCCGACGTACATTAAAGATTAAGGGTTTTCGTTTTCTTAATTTTTAATTTTATAAATTGATTTAATTTCATTTCTTAAAATTCATATTTTCTAATGGTACATTTGTTTCTTTGTTAACCTTAGTTGCCTTAAATCTAAAACTGTTTTCTTTATTTTTATACCTAATATACATTTTGTAAATTACATAAATGATCAATAAAATAGTCAAAATAATTAATACAATTGTCCATACACTAATGTTATCGTAGTGCACTTTGGGCGTTTTAAGTTCGTTTAGATGTTCTTTGTAATCTTCCATAAGTTTCATGGCGTGGTTGAGGTTGTCTAGTTCCAGATGTTTAAGTTGCATGGGTTTTTGAAGTATTTCTTCGTCTTCGTCTTGCGTTATCTTGATTTGTAGTTCGAGTAAGTTTGCTAATTTCTTGGTTTGTACTTTGACTATTTCATTTTTTAATTTTAAATAACAATTTTCTTTAAGGGTGATTAATTTACTTCCGGTTAGTGCAAGTTGTGTTCGTCTTAATTGCAGTAGATGGTTGCTATTACTTCTGTGGGAAAAATGGCTATCCATTTATTTTCTGTTACTTTCTGGATTTTCATATTGGTATTTGTACAGGTTTGGCTTCGCAATTTTCGTGGTGATTTAAAAATTTTAGTAGTTATACTTCGCAGGGGCTGTCTTTTTGAATGGTTGTCGTGGTCAATGATTGGCATAAATATTGATTTGGTGTGACTTCGTTACATTTTTCGTTTCTATAACTATATCTTAGTTCATTTAAGGATAGGAATTTGGTTTTGGGTATAGTAACTTGGTATGTGCTAGTCAGTTTCATTGGAAAAGCAAATAAACGATAGTATTTACAATTGTTAATCTCTACTATTGGGATTTCTATTGAAAATGTTATGACGTTATTTTTTATAGCCTTTAACTATAGCTATTTTTTCAAATATTAAAATGTTTGATTCTACTACATCAAAAGGTAATTTACTGTTGGTTATGAATGATCTAATTCTTAATAGTTCTCTTAAAAAATCAATTGGTTCTATGATACTGAAATGTAGAGTATTTAATTTTGCGAATATTACTGGGTTTTCTAACGTGGCTAAAATTTGTTGAATTAAAGTAAGGGTTGATATTATTTGGTAAATTTCGTGTTAAATCTAATTAAATCTCGCATGCCTAACATGGTAGTTTGCATGTTATTTTCAAGGGTTGGTATTCGATTAGCTATACTATCTTGGTTTCTAACTAATTTTCTTAACGTTTCATTGAATTTTATAATGGTTGATTGCATCAGTGATATTTGGTTGCTAATTATGGTTTTGATATCACTCTGATTTTCGATTAATTGTTGTATTGCGTTGTCATAACGTTCTGCATCTTAATTATCTAAATTGCCGGTGACTGCTTTTATTATATTTCCTAATCCATTGATTAGTCCTCTTTTTCGTCTCGCCGTTTGTTTTGTGGGTATTAATCGGTTAAATTTGTCTTCTATGTTTCTCAAAATACTTTCTATTATGCTGTCATAGTTCATCATTTTGATCCGAATTTTGTTGTGTCCATTGATTGTTTTAGTCAGTAATAATTATTTTTGATTGTTTGAAATTCTTGCTTTAGTTCTGTTAAGTCGAATTTTGTGCAAAGGTCCAATAGTCTATGGTAATCTGCATACTGCCTAATTTTATTGGTAGTATACCAGGGTTATTTTTTATGTCTTCAATTATTATTTTGGTGTCCGTTTGGTGTCCGATTGTAAGATCGAGATTGTTAATGGATATGCGCACAAAACCGAACGAAGCTCTTAATAAATTACACGCATGGTCGCAGGCGGTAAAATTAAAATTTAACACGGCGAAGTCAGAGGCACTTTATTTCGGCACGAAACCAGGACAGAGACCTCCTAGGTTAGAGCTAGGAGGGGAGAAAATCTCGTTTAAAGATTGTATTACCTACCTTGGCGTCAAGATCGACAATAAATTAAATTGGAAAGCGCACGTACAATACGTAAAAAGTAAGGGCGGCGAAATATCAAATAAAATGATGGCGGCGGCTAAAATAAAGTGGGGTTTCAGAGGCGAATCGCTGAGGACGGTTTATGCCGGAGCAATTGAGCCGGCAATACTGTACGCAGCTTCTGTATGGGCAGAAGGTTGTAAAGTCCGGGAGATGCGTCAATTGACGAGCGTACAACGCATCACCGCAGTCAAAGCGGCGAGGGCGTACAGGACCATCTCCACGGAGGCTGTCCTGGTGATCAGTAGGACTCTCCCTACCGAATATGTCGTTAGGGAGATTAGAGATAGACGATTAATAAATATAGGAAAAGGGCGCGAAATTATCGAAGATCTTAATCTTGGTAATAGGGAAATTGCAAGAAAGATCGTTGTATCTGAGTTGGGGCACCCGGCTGATATTAGAGGAATCGAGTTTGTCGAAGGTGATGAGGACGAGATGGGTATCAGAATTTATACGGACGGTTCACGTATGGACGATGGGCCAGCAGGCGCGGCGTTTGTCGTGTATAAGCAGGAAAGGGAGGTGTTTCGGTTTCAAACCAAACTCGCGAACTGGTGCACTATCTTTCAGTGCGAATTGGTAGCCATACGAGAGGCTATCGATTACGTAATAAACCATACGGGCAGAGACGAGTATTATATAATCAGTGATAGTAAATCGGCGCTAACGGCTTTAACAAACATGAACACCTCGACAGATCTCCAAGCGGACGTCTGGAGTATAGCGCGTACGGCGCTCGAGTTTCGACGTTTAAAGTTCTGTTGGGTCAGGTCGCACAATGGTAACGTAGGAAACGATAGGGCTGACGAATTAGCTAAAGAGGCCGCGACGCGCGACTTTCGAATATCACATTTGTCGATACCGAGGTCTTTAATCAAACGAAAGCTGCGCGAAAAATCAATTCGACAATGGGAAGAAAGGTGGAACAACGCTGCCACGGGCAGGTTGACCCACAAATTCATACCGAGCATAGAAGCTAGAGGTAGGATCGAGGTCAAGCTCGATCACAAAATGGTGCAGTTGATAACGGGGCACGGCGCCCTAAAAGCGTATTTACAAAGGTTCGGACTAACCAACAGCGACCGCTGCGAATGCGGTGAGGGCGCGGAAAGCGCAGAGCACGTGCTCTTCGACTTCCCGCTTGAGGCGGGAAATCGAGGGTTGGCTGATAGCAAACTAGCTATCCTAGGTCTGGCATGGCCAAAGAGCCTAGAGGAAGTCGGCGAAGTGGTTAACCAGAAGGCGTTCTGGACAGCCTTAATAGAATTCGCGGGAAGGGTCGCGAGATTAGACAATGATAACCGCGTGTAAAATTCGGTGGGGTTGGTGGGAGGATTGGAAAATTTTAGATTGACTTGGAGTGAGTAAGGATACGAGCATAGATATAACCAAAACCTGATATTAAAAATAATAAAAAAATAAATAAAAAAAAAAATTATAATAATAATAAAATAACATGATAATTATACCCAAATGTCCAATATGCACGAGAAACCCCCACACCATTAATACAATCACCGCCTATCTTCATAATTATGTGCGGAAAATCGGGAAATCGAGAATAAATAATATCAAATAAACAATAACAAATAAATCAGAAACCCTCATTAAATTAAATCAATAAAATAAACAAAGATAATAAAATAGAGTGAAACCGCGCATCCCCAGGACTTGAAAGTGAAGTGATAGTGATAGTGATTGTGATCCCCCCCCCTCAGAACATTTAGTGCATACCCACCAGGACTTTAGCAGTGCACCCCATCTTCCCCTTAGAAGTAAGTTACAGTTAGATGTAAGCAGACGACCAGATCTTCGGATGCAGGAGAATTTTATCATAGAGGTAAGACTTAAATTGTGGCGGCTGTACTCGCACAAGCATTGATTTACATTAATTAGTAGTTTTGAAATAATTTAAGAAGCACGTTTTGTGCGTAATGGCGCTAGCCGACATATGCTTGTGGGAGTGCACCTGATAAATAGGGTTATGCTTTTGCTATTTTGTGCACTGCTATATGCTTAACGCTTATTAGACATTTATTTATATATTTATATAATTATATTTATTTATATTTTATATTTACACTTTATATTTATTAGCATGTATTGTATTATTTTGTGTCATATTTGTTTTGTTTGACGTTCTGTCGCCATTTTGGTTGCAGTATATATTTGGGAAGGAAGAGCAGAATTGAGAAGATTGTAATCATAATATAAATCAGTTAGGGAATGATAGGGAAAGCTAGGGATAAATTTAAATTAGTTAGCTAGATTTGGATAGTTTTAAGACGACCCTTCAGGTCACACTGGTAAGCAGAGCTGGCGTCTGCTATCCGGTATTACGGATCCTTCCTCCTCTCATTTTTGCTTGTGTCTTGTTGATCGGGAACACTCCAAAGTCAGCGCTAGGGATACCATTATTTACAACCCTGTTTTTAGTTTTTGTTTCAGTTTGTCAGATTTTTATGTTTGTTAGATTGTTAGAGCTTGTTAGGTTTGTTAGATTTTTAGGTTTGTTAGATTTTTATTTAGTTTTTAATTTGGGGTGGATTAACTATGAAGTTGGAATGAATTAGAAGCACGATTATTTTCGCGTTTAAACCCAATGTAGTACCTCCGGGTGGAGCATTGGGGACGTGGCCGCAAATATAGCGGCCCTTATTCAAATTATAATGTCCGTTCTACCTGGGTGGAGGTAGACGGTAAGGGTGACGATTGTCCATCTGAAAGTACAGGGTGCCTTAAATTTTTCAAGTGGATATATTTTGTTATCTTGCCGTTGTCTACGGCTATGTTTTTGTCCGATATTCTTTTAATTTTAAAAGGGCCTAAATTTCTAGGTGCTGTTTGTGTCATTTACTTTGAAAATTTTTATCATACACGGTTTGTACTATTGAAAATTTGTTTACGTCTGTGTTTTATTACGGGTTGTGGTAATGCGTTCCTTGTCGTTATCTAACTTATCCTTTACTTTGTCATAAGTTATTTTTAGTTTTTCTTTATCGTCTTTGGCGTATTGCTGATAAATTTCTTTGTTATAATGTATGTCATAAGGGTTGCGTGTATCTGAATGTCCTAAAGTTAATTCTAATGGGGTAAAATTGGTTGATGAATGAATTGTGTTGTTATAGGCGATTAATGCGTATGACATTAAAATAGTTACGTGCTTTTTCTTGTATGTTATTCTTAATAATCAGATTTGTTCTAGTAGGATTGAATGTAGTCTCTCGATTAGTCCGTTGGATTCAAAGTGGTTTTCAGTTATGAAATGAATTTTTATTTTGTGTAATTCCAAAGTGTTTTGTATTGTTTCATTTTCAAATTCGCTGCAGTTATCTAGCGTTATTGTTTCGGGCGTTCGATAAAATGTGAAATACTGTAAAAATCCTTGAGTTACGTCAATACTATTTTTAGAGGTGATTGGTATTGCTTGGCCTATTTTCGTAAATGCGTCTAGGATTGTGAAATAACTTTGTGCTTCTACTGCTAAAGTATCGGCATGTAATTCCTGAAGGGTTTGTCAGGTGTTTTAGTCAACATTAAGGGAATCTTTGGGGGTTACCTGTCATATTTTGCTTTGTCGCATAGTTCACATTGATTAATAAACTCTAATAGATGGGGCCCCCGTATAGTCCATGAAATTCTGCGTTCTGATTGGTAGATTGCTCCGCCCCAGCCCCACCCCCAGCCCCACCCCTTGTGTTCTGATTGGTCTGTAGCACCGCTCCCACAACCCCACCACTTTTCTGATTTGTCGATGGCTCCGCCAAGCCACACCCCTGTTTTCTGATTGGTCTGTAGCGCCGCCCCAACAACCTGATTGGTTGATGACTCTGCCCATTTACCCTACCACTTTTCAAACGTCAAACCCCACCTTCACTCTGATGTCACATCGCATAACTCCGCCTCCTGACGTAGCAATTGTCACTTTTGACACATCCGGCATTTTCAAGTACGTCACAATTTTTACTCAACCACAACTTTTGACAAATTGTATAATTAAATGCAATTTTACAACAGCCCTGTATATAATTATAGTAAACGATGCTGTACTTTATTTTCTGTCATACGTCATTCCACCATCTTGTCGCCCATATTCATCCTTTATGGTGTGTCATCCGTCGACATAGCGTATAGATCGGAAAAAGACAACGCCGCCACCGAGGATTGAACTGGGGGCTTCCAAGTATGCCATACGGATACGCTAACCACTGAGCTATCAAGCATAGTTAATGAGTGAATGATACATGTTCTAGTACTAATACATTTTCCTTATATATCAGTTATAACAAGATAAAAATATTGCTTCTACGCATGTTGATTTTGAAGTTTTCGTTTCTAGAAATGGTTTGTATTTTAAATATAATTGTTATTGAATTAACGTCGACCGTTATAATCTGTATTGTTATTAAAGAATGTAATAATAACAACATTGCACAATAAGCGGACCACAAAATCTTGAATTTCAATTTAATATTATTCCTAATATAGGTTTGTTAATACCCTGTAAAGAGTAAAGACGTAGTTTGCATAAAAAAATGCATATGAAACTTATTCGTCAGCAATAAACTACTGTTATGGTTTCTGATGACCTCAAGTAACTTTTTGTGCTATAAATGATAATAGAAGAGTGTGTGTATGTGTGTGTGGCCTTGGCAGGTCAAATCGTATTTATGCGGATATTTGCGGCTTATGTAATCAACAAACAACCTTGCTTAGGTGTGCAAGTCCAGACTTGTATGGAGTCGTAAAAACAGTATTTAAGCGGAAGAACATCTGCATCACTTCCAGTTTAATACGTGCTCTGTTTCTGTTTAAATCGAAGTGTGTATTTTTTAATTAAGCATGGCTTTTGTAGTAGTAACCGATTTTATGAAAACCAACAAGCGTTATAAGTTATCACAACACTGTGTAGAATTTAAATTAAACGCATGCCATGAACGTGTTGAAAATCCAGAAAAGTGGTTGAAGAATGAATTCAAACACATTTTTAAGCATATCGTTCAAAGTATTATTGATTGCAATGCTAAGGTGGGGATTACTTTCACAGCGGACGAACTGGATTCAGATTTTCATATTCCATTTAAACCAGTCTCTGATCTGAAATTTAAAACAATATGTGAATTATTATTTAATTTGCATCAAAGCAACAAGGCGAACGTAAAGGGAGATATGTTCAAAATTTTATCTACAAGTTTTGTGCCCCTGAAAGGTGCCGGAGGCACTCGCGAACAATTTGCTACTTTCAAAGAGGAGTGTCACAAAAGGCGAGGTATAGTGGCAATTAATAATAAAGATAACCTCTGTCTTCCTAGAGCCCTAGTTGTAGCACGAGCTTATACTTTAAATGCACCAAATTTAAATCATGTTAGGCGGAATATTGGCAAAAGCCAAGGCCAAGAGGCTCTAAACTTGATACAACAATCAAACGTTAAAGTTCCTTTAAGTGGCGCTCGTATAAAAGAACTTCAACAATTTTAACGATATTTAGTGGACTATAAAATTACAGTTTACGCTTACGGTTCGAAGAGTCGGGATATTTTATTTGAAGGTCCAGAGGCTCGTTATAAAATCAACTTGCTTCATCACAAAAATCATTATAATGTTATCACCACCCTCACAGGCGCATTTGCTTGTAAGTATTTCTGTGTTCGGTGCCATATCCCATATGACCACAAGGCCAAACACCGTTGTGCTGGTCAATGCCCTGGATGTAGACGCGAACCACCATGTCAAAAAGAAGCAGCTGAAATAGCGTGTACCGACTGTAATAGAAAATTTAGAGGACAGAGTCTTACAATTAAAAAATGCATATTCTTACAGTTAGAAAATAGTCAAATTCTTACAGTTTTAAAACGTCGATAAATACATCGCGCAAGCGCGAAATAAGCGACGTCACGGGCGGTTGGTAACGCTAATCTTGTACAGATTTCGGCGCGCCCATCTATCAATGACGTCACCAATGCACAAATTAACTACGCAATTATCGGAATATATAACTTTAAGACAATAGTTATATCAGCGAACAAATTAAGCAATGGCGTACTTACATCAGAAATTCGAACGTCCTGCGGGGTTAAGCTAAAGTTGGTCTCTATTGAAGTCCATCAGGGCTCTATCCCGGAGTGATTAAAGATGGTGACTGCTCCGGTGCTGTTGGCGGAGCATAGACATCCGGCTCGTCTAGGGTCGTGGGCTGCTCCGGCGTAGAAGTGGTTAGGACAAGGCTACAAATTTATCACTCCTACCTATGTAGGGAATGGACAGGAAACCAGCTATAAGGGGCGACAAACAAAGACAATTAGGCAAGGGAATCTACATAGATAAAAACAAGGCACGATACGATACCGAAAGCGTCCACTCACTCCACTCCACTCAGGCAAAAAAGCCACGTTACAGAGAGCACAGGAAAAACCCCACTTCTCTGTCCTTTTACGCGTCCGCGCCAAATTATTCGTCCAACCCACTTTTGACGTAACGGAAATACGCGCACCGCGTCTTTTGAATTTATGGCGCGAAACTTCCGCACATCAAAATTAAACTAAAACATGTTTAAGTGCCAATTTTGCACGTAACAATCGCGACAAAGCCACAAAAGGAAAAACTTAAAAAAAGAAAAAGTCTGTTAGCACAGTAACAGCTTAAAATCTAAGTCCTAACTACCCTACTTAAAACCTAGCTTAAAACCTACAAAATGTTTATGTAAGGCGCCACCTGGTTTTTTGACCGATAACACGTCTACCAAATTACCAGGAAACGGAAAATGTAGCCCCATTGTTTTTGACTACACTAATGATCGACAGCACAAATTTGTCGGGGAGCATGAAACACTACTTAAATTAAAACGGATGCGACAAGTCGCCTAACCTATATAAACTAAAGGTAACATTAAAGTTTTTACGTGCAAACACACATGAGCGTTGCATCAAAACTGTTCTTTGTTGGCAAGAAGTGCCCAAATTTAAAAATGTTCATAGAGTGAGTCACTCTACACTCTAGCAAATTTTGTTACTGGTACTTTGGCTTACTAACGATACACATTAAAACTTGTGCATGACATAGTTGTGAATCAACAAATTTACCAAAATTACCACCCTACTAAATCCTTATATGGCTAACCTAACAAATTACATTTCTATATCAGGTTAGCTGTTTCACTCAAATTTCAAGAAAAAATAATTTCCACGTCTGGTCATAAATACCACACGTTAGGAAGATAAAAAGATAAGACCAGATCTCAAATTGTTGTTAAAGATAGTAGATAAGATAGCGATATTAAGCTTAAATTGTTATCCTCAAAGGTAAAGATAAGATAACGGTATTAAGCTTTAGTTATTATTTGAGATACTAGGTAAGATAACGCGATATTAAGCTAAAGTTATTATTAGAGATAGTAGGTAAGGTAACGCGATATTAAACAAAAGTTATTACTAAAGATAACAAGTAAGATAACGCGAAATTAACTCAAAGTTATTACTAACGGTAGTCGGTAAGATAACGATACTAAAACTAAGGGTATTATCAAAGATAATAAACAAGACAACGATATTGACTTAATCATTACCAAAGACAATAGATAAAGGTAAAGATAGAGTGACTCCGTGGAGCCGTTAAATAGGGATTGTCTCGTGCCCTCTAAAAAGAGCGACCTGTGAAGCAGGCCCGTTTACAAGAAACGGCACGAGGGACCGGCAAAGGCATTTGGGTGCATCCCTGCACCCGGCGTTAATTGATATCGGTGACTAACGGAAATGAAAAGGCAGAGAAACAGGAACGGTAAAAAGAGGGAGGTGGTTATTTGGAATGCATAAGAAGCACTTCCGGGTAGAAGAAAATAGAGGACTCGCATTGAGCAAAAGAGACAGAAAAAGGTGGATAGCAAAGCGCTACTCAACCAGCCAATGTAGTCAGTAGCTCGGAGTGAGGGAACATCACTCTTATGTGGCAGACGGGTGTTCCGGGACAAGAACAGGTCCACCAAAAGAAGAATAAGGCATAAACGGAGACAGCGGGACAAGAAAAAGTAAAGTTTTTGGACAAGCGTCCGAGAGAAGGTAGAAAGTTGTCCCTGTTAAACACAGCGCAGTCTGAAAGACCACCTGCGATATTAATCCGACAAGATAAGGTATAACATAAATTTAAAAAAAACTAGACTCTTAAGAGAACTAGTATGATCATTCTCCTAACGAGTGCATCCACTACGATAAGAAAATCAGACAAAAGTTGACACAACAACTTAAAAGTATCATTACAGATACATTCACACCAAAACAAACTGTTTTAAGGTAGTTTTTTTTTAAACGGTGGCACCCTAAACACACAACGATGCCTAATTATAAGCAGTTAAATACAGGTGCACTGTCCCCATATGCTAAAACAACCGAGAATTTAATAAGATATCAATAAGAAGCGATAGCGTCTCACCACGAAATTCAATAAAAAAACAATGAAAAAAAAATGTTTATAAGTTATGTTGATTTAGTAGAAAAAGAAAGAAATAATGATGTAGTATAATGTGGGCGACTGTAATAATTCAGAGGAAAAACACATGGAATAGATAATCCTAGCTTTTTGCAACTGCGAATATGAACTATTTCTTTCAATGGCATAGGTCGCGACTCCTATGTGGGCCCAAAGAAAAAAATCATCCACTCAACATCAGCTAAAACCAATCATAAAAATTCAATGAGTTATTTCAACCAAAGTTACGACAGTTACCACACAAAATTAAATGACGTAACAAAATACTAAAAACCAAATAATATGCAGCAGGAAAGGTTTGAGGATTAATTAAATAAAACAACAGAGTTATATTGGGGGGTGTAGAGAATGAAGTGATATATAAGTAACGGTATGGTCAAGGAAAAGTCAACCAAAAGGAAAAGATAGCTAATTTAAGGTAAGTAAAGTTAAACGTGTAAGAGATTATATACTGTATGAGAGAGGGAATAAGTAATTAAAGTTAACTAATTGATGGTGAGAACAAAAAATATTAGGTAAATAGTAAGGGGAGTGGAACGTGAAAAACTTAACTAGCATTTGGGTCAGCAGAGAATGGCTTAAGGTCTTTAATATGCCACCTGCCTTGGCGTTTTCCTTCAGCATCCTGAAGTTCGTAGATAAGGGGACTAATGACACGAATGACCGACCTTACAAAGGATAAATTTAGGGGCTAATTTTGAAGAGAATTTCTTAGATGCATCCGATAAGACATAATTCCTTTTTCAAACTTGTTCGCCCAAGGCGAAGGAAATATTTCGTTTACGTAAGTTATAGTGGTCCTTACTCTTTTCGTAAGCTTTTAACAAATTTTTTCTAACGTCGTTAAAGATAGAAGGTAATGATTCTTGGTCTTTGTCCCAGCGTACTTTATCGTCAAATTCAATTACGTTAGTATCGCCAGGCACTAAACCATAGTAACTCCCATCGATTGGGGTATATCTTCCAAAAACAAGAAATGACGGAGTGAATTGGGTTGCTTCGTGTTTAGATGTACGCAAAGCTTGAGCAATTTTAAAAATATGTTCATCCCATGTAGTATGGTCTGAATCAATATAGGAAGAAATAGCGGTAACTAAAACTCTATTTACTCTTTCGGTATGGTTTACTTGAGGATGGTATTTTGCGTTAAACCAAATTTTTTGTGCTTTGTAACTTTTAACGAAATTCTGAAAATCTTTAGAGATGAATTGTGCCCCATTGTCACAAAGGATAATCTGAGGGACACCAAAGATAAGAAATACATTTTGTTCTAGGAATTTAATTATAGCAGCGGATGTAGCTTTACGTAAGGGTTGCACCATAACAAATTTAGAAAACCAATCGGTGACAACTAAAAGATATTGGTTCAGATTTAGATATTTTAGCGAGAGTTTTTGTAACACCAAGGTGCGCAGCTATGGGGTCATCGTGACATAATTTGAGCACCTCACTGCGGTTAGCAGTAGGCACGACAAGTTTCCATTCAGGGATATTAGATATTTTATGCGGAGAAGAAGATACAAATTTATATAGTCTATATATATAGTCTATTACACGAAAGGTAGGAAATTTATCGGGATTGTCAGAAACTTTTTTAATCATATTGAGATACCAGGTATCAGGAATTAAATTTGGAAGGTTAAGAGAAACAACATCACGAGATAAGGCACCAGGTACGATATTTAATTTGCCAGGCCTATGCCTAACATCAAAAGTGAATTGAGGGATCCGCAAGTTCCATCTTGCCAAACGACCTGCGGGTTGTTTTAAGTTACTAAGCCAAGTGAGAGCTGCGCAATCAGTGATTACGGTAAAATGTGTACCTTCAACATATCCTCTAAAGTTCTCGATGCCAAAGATAACGCCCAATAATTCTCGTTCGGTAGCTGAGTATTTTTGTTCGGCAGAAGTTAAGGCGCGACTTGCATAAGCGATTGGATGTTCTAAACCATTGTTTACGTGGAACAACATTGCACCTAACCCAGTAAGCGAGGCATCGGTTTGTATATAAAACTTTTCATCGAAATTGGGTGAAATTAAGATAGGTGCTGAAGTGATTAATGTTGTAATTTGTTCGAAAGCTTGTTGAGATTCTAAATTCCACTCGATAGTTTGGGATTTCTTTTTATTTTTAATTAAAGCGGTAATGGGTGCAGATATAGTTGAAAGGTTTGGTATAAAGGTGCGATAGTAGCTAATCATTCCAATTAAACGTTTGATTTCGGTAACAGTTTTAGGTGTTTTGAATTTAGTAATAGCGTCGACTTTAGCAGGATCTGCTCGTAGGCCAGTTCCATCGATAATAAAACCAAGGAATGTAAGGGATGAACAACAAAATTGACACTTTTCCCAGTTTATCTTAGAACCTGCTGCGTTTAAGCGTTCTGCAACCTCATTTAATGTGGCGATATGTTCATCAAAGGAACTTGAGATAACTAAAATATCATCCAAAAATACAAAGGCACGTTTCTGATGTAAGATAGGACCTAACGTTTGATCCATAGTACGTTGTAGGGTTTGTGGTGCGTTACAGAGACCAAATGGCAAAAAATTATATTCGAAAAGACCTCGGCCTGGAACACAAAAAGCAGTTTTTTAACGAGAAGATAGGTCGAGAGGTATCTGATAAAAAGCTTGTCTAAGATCGATAGATGAGATAAATTTTGCGTTTCGAAGCCGGCTTAAAATAGAGTCAGTTCTTGGTAAAGGGTAAGCGTCAGAAACAGTCACGGAATTCAACTTTCTGCCATCAAAACAAACACGCCATTCGTCATTCTTTTTACGAACTAATAATAAGGGAGACATCCAGGGTGAATTTAAGGGAGAGATAACACCAGATTCTAACATTTTATCTATTTCGGCATGAAAATGCTTTTGTAATGCAGGCGATAACGGATATTGACGTTGCATAAAAGGGAGGGCATCACCTGTAGAGATAACATGTGTTGCAGTAGTAACGCAACCAAGTTCAGAGGTATTAAGTTTACGAAATTTATCGATTGTAGAGTTAAGAATTACATTTTGGGAATCAGTAAGAGAAATTTTGTTAGATATTCCTGCAGATGCACAGGAATTTGTCTTAAGAGAGGTTTGCCATGAAAAATCCTGGAAATAAAGTGACAGATTAAAAAGTTTACAGAAATCCACACCTAGTAGAAAAGGATAAGCTAATGCAGGGACAATCAAAAATGAAACGTCACGTTCAAGTGATTCTACTCGAATTTTTAATTTATAATTTCATTATCGTCAGCTAAATTTATGGAAGTTTTTTCGGGAACAATTTGAATTTTAATATTTTGTTTAGATAATTGATGTAAACCTTTGTTGTTTATAAGGGAGCATGAAGAACCTGTGTCCAATAAAGCTATTACATTTAAGGAACCAATCGAAATGGGCAAGTGTGGACGATTATCAAAGGGTTTCCTAACAAGTTGTAAAGCGGAAGACTTTTTATGATAAAAGGAATTAACAGTTTGTAACCAATTAGACCCCTCGGATGGAGTAGTATAACATAATTCTTCTAATGAAGGTAAGGCATTTTGTACATTGACAGTAGCGGTATTATTGTTAGATAAATTTACTAACGGTACAGTATTAGAAGTAGTTTTATTGTTTAAATCTATTGACGTCTGGGTCCGTTGAATGATTGGTGTTGAGGACGATTTTGATTTCTTGAGATATTTACGCCCTGAGTTAGAATATCTCGACGAGAATTTCCCGATACGTTAGGATTACAGTTCGTGCAGTTAGATTTGTAGATATTTGAGCGACCACAACCATAACAAAAAACATTTCTGGGGTATGTACAGACATTATAGTTATGTCCACTTCTCTTACAGTTCCAACAGGTAAGTGAGTTATTTGTTGCGGTAGAAGGAACATTAAGGGTACATACTTTATGGGAAGCTCGAACTTGACACACTAAATCGGGTTCCAAAAGACCAGATTGTTTATCAGGGGAGGACGGTATTTATCAATTCTTAACTTCACTTCCTGAAGAAAACGACATAAATCTTTAAAGTGGGTTAAGGAAGAGATGTGTTGTAATGCCAAACGTTCAGAGAAATAAGGATTTAAATTTCTAAGTAACTGATCGATAATTTGAGATTCTGAGGGTTTATTATCAAGCCTACTATATAAGGCTTCTAATGAGGTAATAAAGGAAACAACATTTTTATCAGGTCCTTGGGTTCGATTTCGTATCTCGTTCCAAAGGTCGGTAATATAACCATGCGGAAGAAAATCTCGTTTTAGGCACGCAACTAATTCCTCCCAGGTAGAAATTTGGTCTCGGATGTTTCGGTACCAGATTAACGCGGAGTCGGAAAACAACTCACCTGCTGAAACAAATAAATCCTGATCGGTACACTGACGAGAGATTTTAAAATCATTAATTTGGTCAAGGAAGGACAATAAAGAGACTTGCGAATCAAACCCTTGGAAAGTTAGACGCCATTTGTAAACAAGTATGGATTTTCCTACTGGTTGAGGTTAAGCAAGTACGAGATTTGAAAATGGTAACGATATATCTGCGTCTGCGTTTGGATTGAGTCTTTCAAGAACAATCCCTTCAAGTAATAATATTTCTGACAATAAATTTTGTTTAGCTTGGTTCGCTTGTTCATCGTCAAATAAGGACAATAATTCTATACGCTGTTTGACATGCGTTATTCTCGAAACCAAGCGCCTTAGCTCCATATCGCTGGGGCTAGGATCTATTCTATTTATTATACCAGTTATGTCGTCCAAAGACAGTTTAATTTCAGATACGTTAAGAAGCCAAGCGAAAACGATTTTCTTTAAGATAGGGCCGCCTTTCATTTCCTGGGCTAAAATGGCTCTAAGTTGTGATCGTCTATCATTTTGATTAGATGCAGGGGTAATATTTCTACACTCAATCTCGTAGATGAGCTCGAGAGACTTTAGATGTGAAATATTCATCTTGGATTTCTATTTGAGACACGATATATATGAGATATACAATACTGAGGTAAATCAGAAGGTAAAAACGGTACAGCTACTTTAAGTCAGTACGATAAAGATATTTAAGGGTGAAAACTTCTTATAAAAACATTCGTAAGGTATAATATTAAAATTGAATCACGCTCACAAGTATCCAAAACACTGAAGAAACACGTTTAGAACAGTATGAAGGAAAGGTTAGTATTTAATAAAAAGGATACATCATTGATAAAGTACAAAAAGACACTCCAAATTATAAAAACACGTAGGTAATGTGTTATTTAACAAATAAAACAAGAACTGTTAATCTAGCATTTTCAAAAGATATTCTAAAGGGGCAATTCACTGCAATAAACGTTTTTAAACATAAGGTTTCTTTAAAAGCGAGTTCGAATATCCTAATCAAACAGGTAGATGCCTAAGGCACTTTTTTTTTAGAAAATGTAAACACACAAGATAACTTATGTACCGTTTTTTTAAAAAAACAGGAAGGGTTATGTTTTAATTTGATATAAAGTAGATAATTTCATACTAAAACGTGTTTAAGACATGCAATTACTTAATTGTTTATGTAGTTGATTGTTTGTTTATTTATGTATAAATAATTCACTTACCAGTATAATACAGAAGTAAGGTTAAAGGATTGATTCTTCTTAAAAGCTTATATATATATAAATGCATCTAAAAGCAAACTAATCACTCACAATATAACTGAAGTTAACAAACAGATCCCACATTGAAAATTTGGAAAAACATTATATTAAAACACATTTTATAATCAACAATTATATTTTAATTTCAAAATGGCGGTATTCACCTTTAATTACCATAGCAACTGATTTTGACATCTAAAGGAATGTGGCGTGTTCCAAAACACGAACATAAAATTCAAGGTTACCAGATATTAGATATTTGATTTTTTTTCAGTGAAAAAGCTATAAATTACATTAGGTAATACATTGTATAGTCATAAGAACAAAGGAAAGTTCTTAAGTTCGCCATTTCCACGTTGAGGGCGCCATATTCTTACAATTAAAAAATGCATATTCTTACAGTTAAAAAATCGTCAAATTCTTACAGTTTTAAAACGTCGATAAATACATCGCGCAAGCGCGAAATAAGCGACGTCACGGGCGGTTGGTAATGCTAATCTTGTACAGATTTCGGCGCGCCCATCTATCAATGACGTCACCAATGCACAAATTAACTACGCAATTATCGGAATATATAACTTTAAGACAATAGTTTATATCAGCTAACAAATTATTCAATGGCGTACTTACATCAGAAATCCGAACGTCCTGCGGGGTTAAGCTAAAGTTGGCCTCTATTAAAGTCCATCAGGGCTCCATTTCGGAGTGATTAAAGATGGCGACTGCTTTTTTCTGTTAGACTCCTCCATCGCTCTATTCGATTCTTCCCTAGCTAATCGCATTTCCTCTAACATTCTCATCATTAACTCATTTCCTGTTTCTCCTGATTCCGTCCTCGACTGATCTCTACTGCCTCCAGCTTCTTCCATTTTCGAAATTTTCTCACACAATGCACTATCGTCACTTCCAATTTCCACTCCTTGACTCCTTAACCACTCCTTTCTCTGCATACGTTCAAATCACTCACACACACTCTAAAAATACTCTTAAATTTATACACAAACAGAAACTCTCTTTCTCAGATCGCCAGTTTCCTGGAATAAAATAACAAAAATTTTATTTGGAGCTCGAGCCCTCACGTTGTGGTCGCCAAAATTTGCTGTGATATACTCCTTTGAATGCGGGAACTGGGTCCTTTCAACAAAAAAAATTCTAGTCCCACAGATTGGGCGTCATAAACGGCTGTGATCCTCTTTTCGCCTCGGCTGCTCACCTAATGTTATAAATCTCCTCATTCATAAAAAAAAAACAACACATTCCTACCAAAAACATCAACGTTAACTCTATTTACATCAATATTCAGAATACATTAAAATTTCAAAATTAAAACTCAGCATAAATTTCAGTTTTCAAAAGAATTTCAAGATTAATTTTATTGTCCTTTTAATGTGCATCCAAAATTAAAGTCCTTGTTGGATGCCTACTAATTAATATAACAATATAAGCAGACCGGAGTCTGAGTATAAAGGAGCATCTACCACCCTTTACGTTAATTAACCAGGTTCGTCTAATTGAGCTCAAAGACATACCCAAATTTTCATCATATTACCGAACATCAAAACTAAATACTCCTTTCTACTTCAACAAGCAAATTTCATCTTAAAATTAAAATTTTATGGTTAGTACAATTTCACTAATGTCCATTTAAAGTAAATCAATTATAAAGTTATTCAACACACACAAAAATGTCAAACAAAATAATATAATTTACCTGAAGGTTACTGTCCTCGTAGCTTCAAAGTACATCGTCCCTTTAGTTAATCACACCATTCCAACAGAATTATATTTACGGCTTCTAATTCTCAACGCTTTTAAAATTTTCTCCATCGCCAGTTGTTACTGGGCTTTTCCGGAACTCATCTATGTATATCTGACCCTTGTTTCGTGGATTCAAACACGTATTTGAACCATTTAATTATTAACACCCCCAAAAAATAGCAAATAACTTCATACTTCTTTCACCAATATACGCCAAAACTGCCTACTTTTGTGTATACATTTGTCGTTGTAAATTTTGCTAATTGGTACAGTGAAACTAAATTTTATTACCTTGTATCTAAGTGCACTGAAGTACATTCATGTTAGCACGTAAATAACCAACTATTTTGAATCACTAAAATATACGAGCAAAATTTTACATTATTTTATCAACTAAAATGCACTGTTTAACATCTTCAATCAAGTCGCGGATGTAAGAGCTTTTAACGCATCGAATAGTCAAAAGTCTAAGAGTCTAAGAGGCCGAAATTCATATTACCACCGGTATATATAGCAAAAAGCCTGTCCGTCGGTCTGTTCCCCAAAACGGGTAATTCTAAAGAATTTCTCATTCCATGTTCCCAGTCCGTCGCTCGCGCGTCGGTTTTTACGAATTTTTCACTCGCCCCATTTAAAACTCAGAAATTCTCACACGGCACGCAAACATGTCCGAGAAAAGCTAATTAATTTTGTACAGAAATCGTTGTTTCTACCTCTGATATTTGCATCCTATTTTCAACCAATTGTGACCCTCATGACGTTGCTTAAATCACGCCTTTTACTATATGTGTCTTTGCTTGACGCATTTTCTCTTTCCTTTTCTAACCTGTTCGTATTGGTGCAAATTGATATTCTTTATTATCGATTATATTTTAGTCCATGTGGACTATCTGGGTTTAATAACCCCGTATCGCACATTCTCGTGAATATTAAGCCCCGGTTTCTCCAAGATTCTTTGAAACCATTTGTTATCTACACACTTTTCGCCGTACGTGATATTTAAACTACGCAGGTGTTCAAAATAATATTAATTCTCAGAGCTTTATTTTCTGGTATTATAATCTTGGATTTTCACCGACTTTTATGCTTATTATTAATAATGGTTTAATTAACTCCAATTAAAATTGACTTCTATCCTTTCATATTTAGCGAATACAAGTTAAATATTAATCATTATGTGTACACTCTGTTTAATACCGGTTACTTGAAATAAAGTTAATTAAGATAAATTTTGCACGTAATTCCATTTGTTTAGGAATAATTACATTACACGCAGAGCTTTTTAATACTGTTTCTTTTGATATAAAGCGTCTTGTACATGATTTAAATTTCTTATTTTTACTGAAACGACCGAGTTTATTTATGCTTCAAGGTTTTAATAAAGCGTATTATTTAATGAAATTCCTTATACACTGTGATTAAAATTATTTGATGTGATTATTTAATTTTCTACCCTGGTCTAAATATGAGTAATATATATATATATATATATATATATATATATATATATATTATATATATATATTATGTAGTGGTTTTAAAGGGTTAAATTTAGGTATGAACAAGGCAATTTCAAACACCCTGTATAGAAAAAGCAAACATAATTTACGTGCGAAATTTATTTCATTTAGTTGATTGAAAGTAACAAGTATTACCATAATTTTATAGTTTGGGATTAAAATTTAGTAGGTTCGTAAAGAAAATAAATAGTATAAGCCAATGGAAATTATTATTTAATTTAATTGAGTCTAATTCAAAGGAATATAACGTCTAAAACGCATAAGAGCGTGAAAAATCGATAATTCTAAGGCGAAACACTTTACTAACAAACAAACACGTCGAATATAGGAAATACCTTGAAACGCAACCTCCTAGAAATGTTATTTTAAAAACGTTCGTTAATTAGGCACAGGTGCATGTTTTGAAAAGTCAACTTCTTCTTATTTGTGTAGATAAAAAACAAGATTCGAGGTATATTGTGCAAACGGTTGGATGTACGCATAAATGCTAACCAAAAGTTTCCTTAAAGCGCAGAAGGGATGGACAATCAATGATATGCTTCGGAATGAGACAGGCATAATAGCAGTTCATTTCGAACGCACGTATTCATTCCACGTGAGTTAGATAGAACGCGGACAGTAATATCGATTTTCTATCACTTAAGCGAGGTTAGAAGGAAACATCTAATATGCATAAGAGAAGAATAGAGTTAATATAGGCGGGGTAATTAAGACGTCACTGAATATATCATTGGCCTAAATAGTTTGTTGTACAACAGACGAGCACGGGAAAAATTGAACGCGGGTTTTTCAGAAAATATCGTATCAACGAGCTAAATTTTGAAGATTTGGAAAACGGTTATACCAAAATTTGAAGACGTATTATTTTAAATTAAGTATTTCGCGTAAAGAGTGGCCTAGAGGTGGCATTTTAAATTGTATAAATACTCTAAGAGAATTAGCATCGCTCTCTTTGGTATTCTGATCGCGCTCTTTGACTTCGCTCTTTGGCTGCATTAATTGGCATTGCTTACTACGTACAGAAATCTACTAACGAACTTGTAAGTATTAAATTAAATAGTACAGTGTTAAAGTGTTGGCCTCATAGTTTGAGACGCGGATAGTGTCGGGTTGAAATTTAACTTAGGTGCAACAGATATTTTAACAAGCTCGTAAGGTAAAGTAAAGCAACGTAAATTAAACTATGCAATTATAAAAAAAGTGTAATATACTTGGATTTGGATTTGGATGGATCTTGAATGAATAGCATGCAGCACAACTTAGATGGTGTTTATCTATAAATAGCTGGAGGCAGCAAGCAGAGCAGAACCACGAGACCGATGGTGCAGGAACTTGACTACATCGTCAACGGAGATGGAATCTTCAAGTTTCCAGGTAACGCATTAGAATTTGCTGGTTCGTTTTAAGCTGTGTATATTATTTGTGATGTGTGAAAGTGAGCTTTGATGGTATTTTTTGTCAATTTGAGTATTGAAAAGAATACGTATAACTAACTTTTATTATGGTATTTGAATATAAATCTAAAGGTGTATATAAATCTTATTAACATTCCTCATGAATTTAAAATTTTATTGTTAAGAGTACATGGGTTTTTTTGTGTTTATAGTAAGAGTATGCAAAGTAAAAAGCATACATTAATAAAATAAACTGGGTATCCTGAGCTCACCCTACTCCAGAGTGTACTAATTAGAAATAATTTATAAATAGAAAAAAAAAGAAAAATGAGGTATTATACAGGGCCCATTTACTCATGTTACATTCAATGTGTTTGATATTTCAATTTAAAATTCTGGACTTTACAAAGATAGAATCTATTAGGGTGTAACTTGAGCACCGAAATGTAAATAATCTTGAGTTATTATTTGTAAATAGTGGTAAATAAATAGTGTATGATTGTTGTATTATTTTGTGGTTTTATTGAGAGTGTGCGTAAACGATAAACAGTATGATAGTAAATCTAGGTATCCAAGAGGAGGCCCAACTGAGCTAGCCAGGGAGCTGTTGAAGTAATTAAGTTGATGGAAGCGGAATCTGGGTAAGAAATTGTTTTTGAATTTTTTTCTTTTGTAAAATTTATGACGATTTTTGAAAAATTTTCTTTGGTAAATTAATAAATTTTCGAATGTTTTTTTTTACTCTGGCGAGCTTTTATAGAGGTTACACGGCAATATATATATATATATATATATATATATATATATTGTTATGGATTCAAAGGGTTAAATTTGGGGTAAGCAATGCAATTTCAAACACCCTGTATAGAGAAAAGAACTAAATATTTACGCACAAAATTTATTTCATTTATTTAATTTAAACGAACAAGTATTGACGTATTTTTATAATTAATGATTGAAAAGTAATAGGTTCAAAAAGAAAACCAGTTTTAAAAGCAAATAGAAACGCATAATTAATTTAATCTATTTTAATTCAACGTGTAATAGCATCAAGAAACACACCGGGGTGTAGAAAATCAATAGTCCGAAAGCAAAAGGGTTCGTGGTAGCAAACAAACACGTCAATCGTCGAATTTATATGCATAATAACGCGGGCTTTAAAGAAAATATTTCTAACCGAATAAACAAGCTAACAAAGTTTCCTAAAAAGAGCAGATGCACGATCAATAATATGCTACAGATAAAGACGGGTATAAAAGCATTGGTTTTAAAACGCACGTTTGTATCCACGTGGAGTCCTGAGACGCGGGCAGCAATATCGATTTTATATAACTCAAGTGTGGTTAGAACGCGACATCTAATATGCATAAGACAGGGATAAAAATATTACAGGCGGAGTTTTATGAAGACACAGGACTGTATGATTGGTTCAAACGAGTAGCTTAACAACGGACGAACACGCGACAGGTGAATGCGATTCTTCAAATTATATAGCGGATTCACGAAGAAAATTTCTGGGAACTTTAAGGCGGTTAGATTAAAATTTGCAGAAGTGTGATTTTAAAAATAGGTATTTCGCGTGAAGAGTGGTTAGTGGTGGCATTTTAACACTATAAATACTCGGAGATAATGGGGCTTATTCTCTTTTGACTCTTTGTATTCTGATTGCTCTTTGTATTTTCATCGCTTTAGTCTACGTATAATTATCAACCGAGGTTATAGTACAGGTTTGTGAGTATTGAAAAAGTGTATAATTCAGTAAAAATAATATTAGCACTTATAACATGGTAAGTTGAGGCCTTGTAGTTATTAACGTGTGTAGTGTCGAGTGAATTAAATTAACCGAGGTCCAACTAATACCATGACAAGCTAATAAAGCAATAAACAAAAGTATAATGTACGTGAATTTGGATGCTGTGATGGAATGGTAATTGGTAGCAACGAGCTCGGCGTATACTGAGGTTATCATCTATCTGGATGATCAGAGCGCATAACCACGAAGCTAAGGGTTCTGGAGAATCAGAGCGCATAACCACGAAGCCAAGGGGTTCTGGAGGATAAAGCATCATCAAAGAAGATGGGACTTGAAGCATTTTCCAAGTAACTCATTTGAATTTGCTGTTATTTGATAAACTGTTGGAATTATTTGTAATGTGTGAGTGAACTTTGATGGTTATTTATGGTAAATATAACGTATCGAAAAAGATACGTGCACTTGACAATTATGAGGGTTTTTTTAAATATTGAAGAAAAGGTGTATGCATAGCTTACAAAATTGCATTATGAATTTAAATTGGATTGTTAAGGGTACATGGGTGTATTAATTTGTAGTAATTTTCTGCAAGGTAAAAGGTATACATTAATAAACTGGGTTAATATGAGCTCACCATACTCCAGTGTGCAATAAATATAGGGTATTATTTGGGGCCCATTTACTCCGATTGCATTAAATGTGTTTGAAATTAAAAATTTAAAGCAAGGACTTTACAAAATTAGCACTTATTGAGTTGTAATTAGGGTACCAAACTGTATATATATATATATATATATATATATATATCTGTGAATAATTGTGTAAATAGCGGTAAATAAAAATTGTATGATTGTTGTATTATTTTGTGCTTTTATTGAATGATGTGTAAGTGCAAGGGAAGAATGATTGTTAATTTAGGTATCCGAGAAGAGGCGCAGCTGAGCTAGCCAGGGAAGCTGCTGACGATGGTTACAGCAGAAGAAATCAGGGTAAGAAAATTTTTTTTTGTTGTGAACTTTTTATTTTTTTTTTTTAAAGGATTTAATGACTCACTCTCAATTATTAAAATTTGAATCCTCGTTCCACAGCAATATATATATATATATATATATATATATATATATTGTGGAATTAGAGGTTAAATAGGTCAAGGCAATAAAATTTTAAACACCGTGTATATAGGAAATAGGAGCAAATTATTTACGCGCCTAATTAGCTAATTTATATAGTGAAAACGGACGGTTATTAAGGTATTTTTCTATATTTAAATAGAAATGTTAAAATTGCAGAAAGGAAGAAAGCTTTAGAGTACATAAAAACTCAAGGTTACGCATAAGTAATTATAATAATTTTAATCAAACGCATGAAAGCAAAAAAGGTAGCTTGCATGTATAGAAAATCAATAATTTTAAACGCAATTGTTTTAATATTAAAAAGCCAATGTTGCTTATACAAATACTAAGAATGTGTAAACCGAGAATTGTTATTTTAAACGGTTGGTTGTTTCAAGAACACCTGTTGTTAAATGTCAGGTTCATGGAATTTTAAACGAACGTTAGCACAAAATTCCATAGAAGTTTGTTTTCAACGTTCAGTGTATAAGCTGGTACAATAATACGTGCCTTGAGGAGTGAGTGGAATAAACGATCGATAATGTAAGATAGACAGAGAAGCAGGTAAAGAAAGCGTTTGGTACAAGTCACGTACGAAATACACGGGTAAATGTGAAAGACGACTACGATATCGATTTTCTGTAACTTAAGAGGGGTTCTAAAGGAGACAACAAACATGCATGGAACGAAAATTGATAGTGGATAGGTGGAGCGCTGTGACAAGGGAAAATTATATCATTAGTTGATAACCAGCAGTTTTCAAGAAGAGCGCGTCCGTTAAGGTAGTAAACAAAGTTCTATGTAACAGCACGACGAAAGGAAGATTTTTGAGAAGCTAGTGTTCGTTACGTTCAAAATTTTAAGAAGCAGCTTCGAAAATAAGCTTTTCAAGTGAAATAGGTTCCACCGGGGGTTTTTGAAAATGATATAAATACACGGAGAAAAATATTATAGCTCTCTTTTTATTTAGATCTGAGTACGTGCTTAGATCTGCAACGTAATAATAGTAAATGCTCTTACGGTTATTAATTATTGTGTTTAGTCAGTAAAGTTGCATATAACATCCTGTTTAGAATTTATGAAAGCTGTAGTAGCGTACCGCATGTTGTAAATGTGATATTGCACGAGTTGGTGCTTTTGTTTAGATAAAAGGTGCCGTTACTACAACGAAGCTATTAAATGAAGGGATGATATTTGGGTAAGCGAAGTCTAAAAGCGTAACCTGTATGCATGAAATATATTTGGTATGGAATGGTACGTTTGAGACAAAGCTAATATCTGGTAAAAAGAACAGTCGTGGTCAAAATTTGAATGGTGAGGGATCAGTGAATCCATGCATTATCGAAGTAGATGGACACAACGACGAGGGTTTCTGGTAACAATCTTCAGTGGTGACGAGGAACGAAGGCGACTCCAGGTAACGAAACTTAAATTCCTGTTTTTGTATAAACATATGGGTTGATATTTTTTTGTGTTTGTGTGTTTGACTTATCGATGGCGTATTTATTACCATAAAACTTGTTTAAAGAGGTACATGTGCAGAACAATTAATTTTGATTATTAAAAAGGGGTTTATTAATGATATGTATATAGGTTTATTCATGCTATAAATTGATGTTGTAAAGAGTAAACGGGTCTTTAAATTTGTTTTCAATAAAATTTAAGGTTTAAAAAGCATTTACAGAAACTGGGTTATAATGAGCTCAAAATAGACCAGAATAGAGTCAAACTAGGGTTGCATGTGTGGTCCATCTACTCGTAGTATATAGAATTTGTTAAAATATATTAAAACCAAGAACTTTAAAGTATTTTATGATTGAGCTGGTAACAGTTTTAACAAACTGTCTGTACCAGGGTGTAAATATTTTATTAAGAATGGAAACTTGTTAATATGTGTAAATAAAAAGGCTGTGTTTGTTGTATTAATGCATTGGTAATTTCATTTGATTGTGTGTGTGAGAGAAAGGTATGTACTTAAAATGGTAGGTATTCAAGAAGAGTCCGATTGCTGAGCTAGCCAGGGTGAGCAGAAATACAAAGGCGTCCAAAAGGTTGGGTAAGAAAAATTTTTTATTATTTTTTTTAGAAAATTATATGTAGGCCCAATGCTGGGGCTCGATGTTAAAAGCTAGTTCCAGAAACTTTCACGACAATTTTATGGCGACCCAAACGTGAGGGCTTGAGTTTAAAATAGAATTTGAAAACTTTATTCCAGGAAACTGGAAACTGTGTGTGTAGTATAAATTTGTGAATATTTTTGAATGCGTGAGGAAGTGATTTAAAAGGTTGGGTAAAAAAATTTTTTTATTATATTTTTAGAAAATTTTATGTTGGCCCAATGCTGGGGCTCGATGTTAAAAGCTAGTTCCAGAAACTTTTACGGCAATATATATATATATATATATTGTAGTGGTTTTAAAGGGTTAAATGTAAATATAAACAAGGCAATTTCAAAACACTCTGTATAAAGGATACAACCAAAATTTACGTGCGAAATTTATCTCATTTTATTCAATTTAAAGTATCAAGTATTACCATTATTTTATTTTATTTTATTTTATTTTATTTATTTATTTAGTGTCTAACAACATATGCCACTTACAAGACACTAATCTAAAAAATAACAGTAATAAAATTATAGGTAGTGTACAAGTGCTAAATATCTTACCAATACGTTATACATACTCAAAAACAGCACAAGAAAGCTCTAATTTTATGATTTAATAATTTAATAATTTAATAATAAGGCAACCAAAAGCTGAAGCAACCTCTTAATGGTAAAAAAGGGAAAAAGGAATGGAAAAAACTTCAGCTTTGCGTTATAGCACTCAGTAGTTCGTCTAGACTACACAGGTTTATATCCACATCTCCTCCGCTTATTTGATTAAAGTTTCTGCACATTAAGTGCATAGGCGACTTAATTAGCACATTTGTTCTTGCATGCGAAAGATGGAAAGTTGATGTCAGTCTAGCATTTAATCGGGGCACGTAAAAGTTGCATTTTGCAGCAGATCCGAGCAGTCAATTTTATTGTGCAATAACTGATAGAGGAAAGTTAAACCCAAACGAATGCGTCTATTTTCACACGAGTCAAATTCAAAAGTGTTCAGTAAAACAGAGTGGTCTATGCCTCTGGGTGGATAGGTGTGATATTTCTTGAACCATAGAAGCTTTAGAGCTTTCCTCTGTACCTTTTCAATTGATATTTTGTGACATTCATAATTTGGATTCCAAATAATGCTGGCATATTCAAGCTTGCACCGAACGTAAGCAAAATATAGCAACTTGATTGTAGATATATTCACAAAGTCACTAGAAGTGCGTGTAATAAAACCTAACATTTTATAAGCAGACGAGACAGTTTGCGCAATATGTTTAGTGAACGTAAATTGAGAGTCGAATAATACACCCAGATCCTTTATTGACCTTAATCTTGATAATATCTCCAAATTAAGCATGTATTCATAGAGTACTGGTTCGGTTTTACGAGTATATGAAACAATTTTACATTTCTGAATGTTTAAACTCAGCTTGTTTAAAGTGCACCAACTGTATAGGTGAGATAAATCTGATTGAAGTATGGCACAGTCATGGTGATTTGATACAGATGAAAATATTTTCACATCATCCGCAAACATTAATACTTTACATCTTAATTGGTAGCTCAAGTCATTAATAAATATAAGAAAAATAAGGGGCCTAAGGTCGTGCCTTGAGGTACTCCTGATGTAGGAATATATTGATTTGACTTGTAACCATTGAATATTACATGATGAGGTCTGTTTTGAAGATAAGATTCCAATAGTGCGATGTTAGAATTACTAATACCAATTTCGTGTAGCTTTAAGAGCAGGATTTTGTGAGTTAGTTTGTCAAAAGCTTTAGTTAAGTCCGTATAAACAACATCTACTTGACCCTGTTTATCTAGTTCATCGGATACGAATTGCGACAAGCAAGCTAAATTAGTAGTTGTTGACCTCTTCTCCATAAAGCCATGTTGGAACGGCGAGATAATTTGCTTGACATTGATATATATATATATGTCTGGATAGAATGATCTCAAATATCTTCGCGAAATTAGAAATAATTGAGATTGGTCTATAATTAGTGATATCAACGATATCTCCATTCTTAAAAATTGGACAAACCTTCGTTAACTTCCATTGCGTGGGAAATGCTGATGTTTTTAGACTTAAATTAAAAATTATCAGAAGCGGGATCACAAATACGTTACAGCAGTCTTTTATAATGTAACTGGGTACTTGATCCAGACCAGCCGATGCCTTATTTTTTAGTTTACTTATAGCTGATAAGATGTCAGTTTCATTAATACCTGCTAGATTTATAATTGGCATGTTGTTATATTGAGAAATCCTGAAGTCATCGGAGTTCACAAAAAGAGGGTTTGGTTGATACACGCTATTGAAATATTCAGCAAACACGTCAACAATTAGTTGCGGGGCGCGATATTCATTGCCTCTATATTTTACAATCGCCGGAATACGACTAACATTTTTCTTATTCATGACAAATTGCCAAAGTTGCTTCGGATCAGTAGCAACTAGTTGCTCAGTGCTAGAAATGTAAGCTGCGTATGCAATCTTGATTTGTTGTTTTACTTTTTTTCTTATTAGTTTAAACTGATTACAATTTTCAACAGACATTGAATTTTTATACTTCCTACGTATAATGTTTTGGCTTTAATGCTATCAATGATTTCCTTCGTGAACCATATCGGATATGCATGTGCCTTATTCGAACAAAGCGGCACGTGGCGATCGAAAATTGTATACAGAATTTCGTAGAACTTATCACATGCTAGGTTAACGTTTAAATAATTTTGAAGAATAGACCAATCTGTTTGTAATAATGCACTATAAACTGCTTTAAAATTAGCTTTTCGAAAGTTGTATTTCCTATTATTTAAATTTATTGGAAAATTAATATAACGCTCAATATTCATGGTGATAGTAGTTATTAAGGCTGGATGATGTACATCTTCATCTACAAACGGTAACGTATCCCTCATCACAGTGCACTCAATATTAGAGAAAATAAGATCTAGTATTTTACCTTGACGATTCTTTATATTATTGAATTGTCTTAAATTATGAAGATTAGCGAAATTGTTCAAAATTTGGCTCAGGTTATCATCAACTGTTGGGTTAACATAACTTGGTATATTAAAGTCTCCGAAAATTATTACCTTCTTCGTGCCATTTGAAAAATTCTTGTGAAATAGTCAAGCAAAGTTTCAAGTGTATCAGACGTTGGTGTACGAGGAATGTAGATTACAAAATATAAAAACAAAAGCTATTAATACTACATTTGCAACCCACTAAATCTACATGTGTCACCTGTTGCACTAGTTCAGTCAAATTCAACTGTTGAACAGAAAATTTATTTTTAAAAGCGAGAAGGACTCCTCCTCCACGAGACACTCCCACTTGTTCAAATTGACGATCGTGTCTAAAAACACTATATGTATTCATATTAAAGTATTCTGCACTTGAAAAATCACTGGATAGCCAAGTTTCGGTTATTGCTATGATATCGAATTCACCATTCGATACAGAAGAATAAAATTGATTGTTTTTGTTTCTTATACTACGAGTGTTTTGATAATAACAGCGCAGATGATTCAGTTTTTTTGTAGAAACTATTTTAGGGACACCACGTATGTAACGAATTATGATATTGTCTTCGCCGTTATCTATCCGATTTTGAAGAATTGATCGCAGTTTTTTTTTAAGTGTTCACGTTGCATAGGTGTTTGATCCGATGCAACTCCGACTTGCTTGCCATTTAGCTTTACTTGGTTTCTGTTTCGAAGAACTTTAAGTGCATCAGTGTTGGAATTCAAAATCACCTTAAGCGGTCGTGGTTTATTCAGTTGAGTTGTTTTCCCCAGGCGAAATGCTTTAATATTCTCCGTACCAATAAGCGGATTCAATATACTTTTAACTTTACTTATATCTTCCAAGGCTCTTGTAGACGCGGAATCACTAGTGCTTTCCTCAACGGTAAACATAATAATATTGTTTGAACGTTGCTGACGATCAGCAATTTCAGAGATGATATCTTCATTAGCATCCCAATTCGATTTGTCGCAAACTTCAGTATTGGCCACTTTTAATTTTAGATCAGCTAATTCAGATGTTAGTCTAAGTATCAAATCTTTAAGTTCCCGAATTTCGTTTTTCTGGGCATCACATTTATCGCATTGATAAGAAATACGTCGTTCTTTAATTAACAAACATTGAATCTCACCACGTGTAAGACCGGAACAAGTTGTATGTATTGGTAATTTGCAATAATCACACTTTAATTCTTTATCTGGGTTTAGGTTAATATCGCAAATCAAACATTTATTAATTAACGGCATAATTAACTTTTATTTACTCAAACTTAGAGAACTATAAACACGGAGCACCGATACTATGCGTCCTCACTCGACCACGTACCAAATTATTTTATAATTAGGGATTAAGAATTTAATAGGTGCGTAAAGAAAATAAATTACATAAGCCAATGGAAATAATTATTTAATTTAATTGAGTTGAATTCAAAGGAATAGAACGTTTAAAACGCATAAGAGCTTGTAAAAATCGATAATACCAAGGCGAAACGCTTTACTATATAAAATACTTTGAAAAGCGAAATCCTAGAAATGTTATTTAAAACGTCGGTTAATTTGAACACCTGCATGTTTTCTAAATGTCAACTTCTCCTTATTTTGTGTAGATAAAACTCAAGATTCTAGGTATATTGTACAAACGGTCGGATGTTTTCGCATTAAACGCTAATAAGGGTTATTTAAAGCACGTAGGCAAGTCCACGTGAGGTTAGATAGCAGATGGACAGGAATATCGATTTCTACCACTCACACAAGGTTAGAAGGAAACGTAGAATATGCATAAGAAAGGGGCAGCGTTAATATAGGCGGGATTTGTAAGACGTCAATGCATAAACTATTAGTCGATATCGTTAGTTGTACATCAGACAAACACAGGAATATTGAATGTTAATTTTTCAGAAAATATCGTAACGACGCGCTAAATTTCGGGGATTTAGGAAACGGTTGAACCCAAAATTTTAAGAAATATTATTGTAAATGAAGGACTTCGCTTGAAATGCGGCAGAGGTGGCATCAAAAATTGTATAAATACTTTTTGAAAATGAATAAAAGCCCCTTAGTATTTTGATCGCTTCAGACTACGTACGAAAGTAACCCCGAGCTTGTAAGCATAGAAAATTATTTTAAATTAAATAGTACGGTGTCAGCCTCATAATTTGTACGCGCATAGTGCCGAGTCGAGAATTTATTGAGGTGCCACATATATTCTTTTTAACAAGCTCGTGTAGTGACGTTATGTAAGATAAACTAAATTAAAATAAAAGAAGTGTAAATTTTGGATTTGGAGTTGGATGTATCGTGTATGAACAGCATTGCAGCACAACTTAGAGGGTGTTCAACTACTAATATCTGAAGGCGGGAGCAGAGCAGTACCACGAAACAACTTAATGGCATCATCGTCAACGGAGCAGTGATCTTCAAGAAATTCCAGGTAACGCTTTAGAATTTGTTGTTGTTGATAAACTATGAAGGTTAATGTGATGGGTGAAAGTGAACTATGATGGTATTTTACATTATTTGGTGTATTGAACATAATACGTATAACTAACTTTTATTGTGGTATTTAAATAGAAATATAAAGGTGTATATAAAGCTGATTAACATTCCTCAGGAATTTAAATATTTTTTTGTTATGAGTACATGGGTTTTTGTTGTGTTTGGAATAAGAATATGCCAAGTAAAGAGCATACATTAATCATAATTAACTGGGTTATCATAAGCTCACCATACTCCAAAGTTTCCTAATTGAAATTAATTATAGATAAAGAAAGAAAGATAAGGTATTATTTAGGGCCCATTTACTCAGGTTACATTCAATGTGTTTGATATTTCTAGTTAGAATTCTGGACTTTACAAAATAGAATTTATTGAGGTGTAACTTGACAACTGAGATGTATATAATTTTGAAGTTTTATTTGTAAATAGTGGAAAATAGATATTGTATGATTAAAATAAAATGAAAAAACCCTTACCACAAAAAATATTTAAAATACCAGATACGTATTTCGACCACTATGTGGTCATCATCAGTAGGAAATCTGTAATTAAATAATAATTAGCTGTTGTTCTGGAACACTTCAGAGGATATTCTCCTCACCACTTAGGCTGAAGTGAACCTTCCCAACATACAATTTACTATATTGTTGCTTTAAACACTATCGAGGATATTCTCCTCACCCGCAGGCTGGTGTTACTCACAACAAACAAGTGAATTGTTTTGAATTGTTGTTTTTTTGTTTTTTTATGTGGTAAGGGTTTTTTCATTTTTTCATTTTATTTTATTCAAATTGTGCCACAGTGTTCCTATAGATTATTATTGTATGATTGTTGTATTATTTTGTGGTTTTATTGAGAGTGTGCGTGAACGATTGAAAGTGTGAGAGTGAATCTAGGTATACAAGAGGAGGCCCAACTGAGCTAGCCAGGGAAGCAGTTGAAAAAAGTAATTCAACCGAGGAAGCTGGAATCGAGGTAAGAAATATTATTTTCTTTGTTTTTGAATTTTATGACGATTTTGAAAAATTAATAAAATGTCGAATGTATCAATGTTGGTGAGGCTTGTACCCGAGATACACGGCAATATATATATATATATATATATATATATTTGCTATGATAATAGGGTTATTCAGGGGTATATAAGGCACAGGGTAGGTATACTTCATGTGAACATCATAAAAATAAAGAAAACTAAACATTTAAATCATAAAAAGTACATAATTCGGTCATTATGCAAAAAAATAAATTTCAATTACCTTATATAAAATCGACAAGCAGTCACAATTAATAAAAGAAATCTCATTCTGTAATAACTTAAATCAAAATAAATAACTTTGGAAGTAATTCGATACATCTCTAAACATTTAAAAACATACTCAAGCACCAAAGCAAATACAAATCACCGTATATAATATGAAAGAAAGCTCATTCTGTAATAGCTGAACCACATTTAGTAGAATAAATAACTCTGGGCGCAACCCAATTCATTTTAGAAACATTTAAAGCATTCATAAACTTTTAATAAATACAAATTAGGCATATTTAAAAGTGAAACAAATCTCTTTAAAACTGGACGCATTGCGGTAAGAATAGAAGGCAATAAAACGCATAAAACAAACTTTTGAAAAACGAGCATACTTTATAACGCAATAAGACATAGATATTGAAGCAAAACGCGTACGTGACACAAGAAATGTTGAACTCGCCACATATTTGTAAAGCCCGACATGGGTAAACAAAGTATGGAACCATAAGTTTTGGTATACGTGCAGAATTAAGCAAAAAATTCAATAAATTTTTCTACAAAATTATTGTTTACGTGATTTTTGGAGCGTCCGAGCAATGCATAAAGTAAGCAACTCGAAGTAAAACCCAACCGGCTGTATGATAGCGCAGTGCAACGCCTCTGCCATGGCCGAATAACAAGATAGCGGGCGGTCAACCTATAACAACACTTGAGACGACTTGTCTATATAATGCATAAAAACTGATTACAAACATTCATTCCATAACCGAAGCTCGAACTGTACCTGTCGTACCAAAAGTATTACGTAGATATCAACTTAGTGAAGTTAAATTAAAAATTATAAGAGAAAATCACATTAATTAAAATTTCAAGTGAAGAAAACGGTATAAGTGCGCGTCTAAGCATACGAGTGTATAAAAATCTGCCGTTGGCTTAAAACGTAAGTCTAAAATTAATTAGTAATAAACAAAGTCTTTACAATTCATTATTTAGTGCTCCAATTAAGCACGGAAGTAAAACTCAAAACAATAGATCAATACTTCAAGTAAGTACATCAGTGCTCCAATTAAGCACGGAAGATAAACGTGAAGGATGAAATTTTAAAAGTTAACTCGAGCCAAGAAACATGTGAAAGAAACCAACGAAAAAATTAGGGATTTAGGCATAAAAGTACAAGAGGTTGAGGGAAACAGTGAAATAGGATTTAGGACTGTAAACAGGGAATTAGGAAGTTTGAAAACAGACTTAGAAAAGTTTAGTAGAAACACGGTACAAATTTCTCGGGAACCTATAAGAATAAACCAACCAAGCATACCATTAGATCAATACTCGAAATTTTATGGCGACAATAAGTTAAATCTGAAGATATTTTTAAATAACGTTAAAACTCTGATACACAGGGATTAACGAATGAACAATATAAATTAAATTTGGTAAGATCAATGCTAAAAAGGGCGCAGAAATATGATTTAGTCTAATAGAATGTGAATTGGAAACATTTTTAGAATTCGAATAAATTTTTAAAGCACTTTTGGGGGACTACCAACAATTTAAAGTACGGGACGACTTAATTATGGGAGTTATATACGATAAAAGAACTTTAGCATCGCGAAATAACTAAATCCTCTATTAGAGGAGAAACAAATCATAACATATTTAGCAGGTCATTTTGAGGTGGAAGTGAGACAATACATAGCACTTCAAGCATAGCACTTCGTGAACCGGAATGTATTTTTGGAATATTTGCAACGGTATGATGAAATGGGACCGAATCGTCGAACGGACAATAGGACGAGAAATCAATCAACAAATTTTATCAGGAATCAGAGAAATGTAGGAACAAACCAATTTATTTATCGCGGCAATAATAACAACTACGGGGGAAATTTGAATAGGGGCAATAACAACTATTACAATAATGGCAACGGTTTTAGACATAATTGGAGTGCAAACAACATACCAAGGCGAAAGACTGAGAAAACCAATAATAATAGGACCACAAATTAAACCAACCCGCGTAAAAGGCACAATGAGAACCAATATCACATAGCCGAGAACCGGTGTAGCAAGCGCAAGACCCCAGAAAAATTAACCGCACATATTCCGAGGTTACGATCCAGACGGGTCCATCTACGCCGAATCAAAATTTTTAAGAAGAGACAAACCAAACGAGCCCTTGTTTATAAACCAGTTTTAACATCAGCGCGAGTTTATTAAATTTGAGGTGGAAAATAATTTAAATGTAAACAAAAATTTATTACCTATAATTAATTTGAAGGTGGAAAATAATGTGATTAATGTACTCATTGATACAGGAGCGGAAGCGTCGCTCGTTTCAGAAGATATTGTTAAACATGAAAAATTAATGGATAAAATGATACCTGTAAAAAAGTGTAACTTAGTAGCGCCAAACTGAAAAAAGTTTGCGAATATAAACAGTATGGCGATTCTGAAGTGTGAATTAGGCAGTATAAAATTTGAAAATGAATTTATGATAGTACCTGTATTGAAAATGGACGTCATTTTTAGGATGAATATTATAGATAAGTTGTGGTTAAAAATAAACGCTGATAGCAAAGAGATAATATGTAAGGGGGAATATATTAAGTGGGATGAAGCAGTTAATTGCAGAAGTTGAAAATGACTGTCTGAATATAATTCAGTTTGAGGGTGAGTTAGATAATGAGGGTAAGGCAGAAGAGGAAAATAAGTGTCCGGGTGAATTAAAGAGTAAAGTTATACTATTATTGAATAAAAATTCCGAATTGATAGGATCAGAATCCAGAATTGCTACGGGTTACGAACATAAATTAGAAGTAGTAAATACTGAACCATTTAATGAAAAATTGTATTCCATTCCAGCAACATACAGGGATAGGGTGAGAAGAGAAATTAGTCAAAGGGTAAAAAAGGGTATCATTGAGGAAGCAAAAGAATCAAGATGATGTAGGAGTTTTTCCATGAAAGGGCATACATGCCAAATTGAAGAGATCCATTTTGGTTTGTCGGCAAGTACAACTGCAGTAATTGGGGATATGTAAAATATTTTAGGACCGTGTGAAGAAGTTTGCATCCCGATCGATCCGAGGTAGATTTTAGATCAATTAGATAAATATAAAAGGGTGGATTAAAAGGAGGGAATAGTTGTAAAATTAGGTAGGCATAGTCAAGGGATTAAAACGAGGGGAATAGTTGTAGGATTAGTTATTATATGAACAACTTAGATAGGGAACCCAAATGGGGGAATAATTATTAAAATTTACTTAGGCACCATAGGATAGACATAGGTAGGTAGGTAATTTAAATAGTGGAATAATTGTGTATAAATAATTAATTAGTTATTATATAAATAATTTAGATAGAGCAAATGTAAATAGTTAACAAAATAAAAGAAGGAATAATAATATTGGCTATTGTGTAAATAATGTAGAATTAGTTATTATATGAATAAGTTAGATAAGGAACGAAAATAGAGAAGTAATTGTGAAATTAGAAAGGCATTGTGGGGTAAATGTAAACAGCAAGGGGGATTAAAAAGGGAGAATAACTGTATAAGACTTAGTCAGTTAGTACACATATAATCAAAGGTATAAGTGTAAATAGTAAAAATAAAAATGCAAGAATGTTGTGATCAATGTGGAAATTGTGTTTTACGTTGGGCGCCAAAATGACTTTAATCCAAAATTTTATATTTTAATTTGAAAAAAAAAGCTATAATAATAGGGTTATTTAGCGGTATATAAGGTCACACGGGAGGTATACTTCAGGTGAACATCATGAAAATAAAGAAAACAAAACATTTAATCATAAAAAGTACATTATTCGGTCATTATGCAAAAAGTAAATTCCCATCACCTTGTATAAAATCGACAACCAGCTACAATTATTAAAAGGAAGTTTATTCTGTAATAAATTAATCAAAATCAATAACTTTGGAAGTTATTCAGTACATTTCTAAACATTAAAAATATACTCAAGCACCAAATCTAATACAAATCACCGTGTATAATATAAAAGGAAGCTCATTCTGTAATAACTGGAACAGATTTAGTAAAATGAATAATTGTGGGCGCAACCCAATTTCTTTTAGAAACATATAAAGCATTCATAAACTCCTAATAAATACAAATTAGGCATATTTAAAAGTAAAACAATTTTTTTTAAAACTGGACGCATTGCGTAAAGAATGAAAGGCAATGAAACGCATAAAACAAACTTTTCAAAAACAAGCATGTTTCATAACAGAACAAGACATAGATATTGGGGCAAAACGCGTACGAGACATTAGAAATGTAGAACTCGCCGCATTTTTGTAAAGCCCGACATGGGTAATCAAAATATGGAACCATAAGTTTTGGTATACGTGCAAAATTAAGCGGAAATTTAATACATTTTTGTACAAAATTATTGTCTGTGATTTTTGAAGCGTCTGAGCAATGCATAAAGTAAGCAACTCAAAGTAAAACCCAGCCGGCTGCATGATATTGCAGTGCAACGCCTCAGCACGTGAGATGACTTTTCTATATAATGCATTAAAACTAATAACAAACATTCATTCCATAACCTAAACACAAACTGTACCAGTCGTATCAAAAGTATTACGTAGATATCAACTTAATGAAGTTAAATTAAAACTTATAAATGAAAGTCACATTAATTAAAATTTCAAGGGAAGAAAACAGTGTAAGTGCGCGTCCAAACATACAAGTGTATAGAATTCTGCCGTTGGTTTAAAATGTAAGTCTAAAATTAATTAGTAATAAACGAAATCTTTACAACTCATTATTTAGAGCTCCAATAAAACACGGAAGTAAAACTCAAAACAATAGATCAATACTTCAAGTAAGTACACCAATGCTTTAATTAAGTACGGAAGTAAAACTCAAAACTATAGATCAATACTCCAAGTAAGTACGGAAGTAAAACTCAAAACAATACTTCAATACTAATACTTCAATACTTCTAAGTACTAAAGACAATAAATGGAAAAACTCTAAATTAAGACGTTGAGATTTCAAGTAAAGCTATAAACAACACGTTCATTCGAAGCCACTCGTTAAGCTGCAGAAAAACAGTTCGAAGCATTGAGGTGCACGAAGACCTGTAGGTCACCAACCACTAAACTGTCAACTGATTTGAAACAGGAAGCTTTTGTGGGAATTAATCGGAAGAATACCAGGTTAGAATTAAATTATTAATTAATAACATAAGTTTTAATTTGAATATTGAAAATTTACATGTACTTAGATATTGTGTGTAAAGGGTCATCAAAAATTTGGTGATACGTAGAAAACACGTTAAAAGAAAGGGAAAGGTTCATTGAACGTTCAAAGAAATATGCAATATAATACATAATTATTTTTGCTGGTTTTAATTGCTTAAAGAGGGTTATAAATTATAGTAATGTCCAAATTCAATATTTATTTTAATTTTTAATTCAAAAGTTCTTAAATAGCATACAACAGTACGAAGGTCGTATAGTTGTAAATTTTACATATTCCTTAGCTTATTATACAAATTTTGACAACATTTTTTTTATCTTTTTCAGGTACATGAAGTGTTAGAGGGAAGGGGGTAAATATTCTTTGTTACTATATCGTCGTCCACTCTGTGCAGGGTATAACTGAGCTAGCCGAGGAATACATTTTATTGTGTTGATTTTAAAATTATTTTAGATATTTTAAAGGCACAGAGATAAGGCGATCGGCAGGTAATTGATCGTAAAAATTAGGCGGCGATATTGTAGCAAGGAGAACTGACGACCCAACGTAGCGCTCGAAAGAAATTGACGATCCAACAAAGAGGCTCGATCGAGTTTAGGAAAAGGAAATCGGTGATTAAACGAGGGACTTGAAAAACTCGAAAATTAGAATATTAAATGAAAGGGGGTTATAGACATAATTAAAAATTATAGGCGGCCAAAAAATAAGTTTAGAAAGTTAAATTAGAATTTTAGGGTTTATTGTAAATATAATTAAATTAAAATGGACAAATGAATACAGGAAGCTAGGAACACGTTGAAGAATGAAGGGGTGCAGATAGGATCTTACAAACGTGTGTTCGTAGAAGATACACAAATTGAAGCTGCAGGGAGAGTATTAGAAACGAGTCACAGCGAGGAACAGCCAACTACACAAGAGTCTAGAATAATGGCAATTTTGTTAGCACTTAATGATTAAATGGACAAAAATGAAGCCATCCTAAAAAATATGACAATAAAAATTAACGAAAATGGGCAAAATTTGGATAGGCTGAGGGAAAAATTAGGTTCAGAAATAAATAATATATATATATATATATATATATATATATATATATATATTAAGAGAAAAGTAGAACAAACATGTATCTAGTTTTCGAAATTTGCTTCTATTTCTTCCTTAGAACACTAAAATACAAATAACTAAAATAGCACATTTAAAATATAATATTAAAATCTCAAACAAATAAGACGTTCAGCATTTTTAAAATTTTTGGCAAATTACAAATACTTGAAATGATTATTTAGGCTTTGCATAAAGTTCCAAGTCAATATTTTACCTTATTAACTAATACCTTAGTATTAACCAACTTCCCTTATGCAATTATACAATATCTATACAGCCTGTTTCAAATTAACTCGGCATCATTGCTAACTTTGTTATTATTGGAGCTACGAGGTTGGTTAAATGAGCAAAGAAGCTTAGTTTTTACAGCTGATTACCGTGGACAGCGCAAAAAAATTATTGAACATCGCTGTTTCGAGATATTGATCAAAACACTTACTTTTTAAATGTAACACCTTGTATATTTTTAATTTAAATGAAAGAGAAATAAATTCTTAACAAAAAGTCTTATACACTCTTATATCAAAATCCTTAAGATAAAGTAAATATTAACAAATTTGTAATTTAATCAAGGTTGTTTGAACAGAATTCATTTGTTTAACAAGTTTGTCATTTCGTGTGTTTAATTGTAGCAGCTAACTTTAAGAAGTATTAATAACATTGTTAGAATGCCTTTTACTCATGAAGATAAGTGTGATATGTTGAAAGCTTTTATAATAAATAGAAAAAATACTACCAGAGCATCAAATTGCTATTGCGAAAACTTTCCTAATCAATATTCTCCAGACCGAAGATATTTTCTAATTCTGTACAGAAAATTTAAAGACAAGGAAAATTTGTTTTTGAAGAAAAGCACTAGAAAGAGATTTATAATTAGTAAAAACATTGAAACAAATGTATTAACTTAATTTGAAGCATTTCTAAATGATTCTATTAGAGATTTGGTAAAAAATAGTAACTTTTCTTTAACAGTCATTTATAGAATATTAAGAAAACATAAATTTATTCCTTATAAATATCGACAAAAAAATAAGTCGTTGGTTAGTTGTTTCGCGTACAGAAAATCCTGGCCTCGTGAAAAATATAATTTAGAGCGACGAATCAAATTTTTCGAATTCTGGAATGTTTAACCGTAAAAACATGCATTACTGGTCACGCGAAAATCCACTGTTAACTTTCCCATCCCATCCACAAACAAAGTTTAGTTTAAATGTATGGTGTGGTTTGATTGGTAGTAAAATAGTGGGCATTTTGTTTTATTACGGATCGCTTACTGGAGCTAGATATATGAACATTATGGAAGAAATTTTTGAAGAGTACCTAGATGATATTAATCTAGAAGATCGCCAAACCATTTACTTCCAGCAAGATGGAGCTCCAGCACATAATTTTCGCGAAGTTGGCGCAATGATGCAAAGACGTTTTGAAGACCGGTGGATGGGAACAAATGGTCCTATAAAGTGGCCACCTCGTTCACCAGACTTGTCGCCTTTAAATTTTTTCTTTTAGGACAACGTAAAAAATAACGTTTACGAAAGAAGATATACCAATGTAGCAGAATTAGAAAACAGTATTCGATTAAGTATTAATTCAATTGACGGTAGAAGTATTGCAAATGCTACAGGGGATGTTATTAGGCAAACTTTAATGTGCATTCAAGAAAATGGAGGATTTTTGAACATTTTATGTAATTTTAGTGTGTTAAATAAATGGTTTATTTAAAAGTCAAGACTATCTTAATTAAATTACAAATTTGTTAATATGTACTTTATCTTAAGGATTTTGATATAAGAGTGTATAAGACTTTTTGTTAAGAATTTATTTCTCTTTCATTTAAATAAAAAATATACAGGGTGTTCCATTTAAAAAGTAAGTGTTTTGATCAATATCTCGAAACAGCGATGTTCAATTATTTTTTTGCGCTGTCCACGGTAATCAGCTGTAAAAACTAAGCTTCTTTGCTCATTTAACCAACCTCGTAGCTCCAATAATAACAAAGTTAGCAATGGTGCCGAGTTAATTTGAAACAGGCTGTATATATATATATATATATATATATATATATAATCATACTATATATATATATATATATATATATATATATATATATATATATATATCTGTGACCCGCCTATTTGCTGTGAGCCACAAATTATGCTGTGACTTGGGTATAGCCAAATTGTATTAATGAGGATACAATAGAAAATACAAAATTACTATCTTACCGTGTCTTTCCTTGTCTGGTTAGTTCAGCGGAACATACGTTATGGATTTTATCAAAAGTAAATGAAACAAAAATTTCAAGAAACATCTACTAACAATGTTCTAAGCATGCAGAAACATCTTTCCTTTATCCACATTAGTAAAGAATCTCTTACATTCAACAGATATAAATAACGCTTATAAAAAATAATTTACAGCTTAAGCTTAGACAGAAAATCTTACCTACTTATTGAAATAATCTTTACCTTATCCTTGTTAGCAAGTACAGAACCCAAACATCTCCTACGTGTGTTACAAAAACTCTCGGGATAATTTACCTATCTTTTTATTACCCCGATTGTCAGTGTAATTGGTCAACGACGTAGGACACATAATTTAATAAAATTAAATTGCTTCAGACCACGATCTCAAAATTTTTTTCCATTTTTTGTCTAATTTTATTCCAGCTCAATTTGCTCAGATATCCTATTAAGTTACAAGAAAAAACTTGCAATTGATATTATCGAATACTTCTTTTTAGCGATTTATAAAAATTTCATTTCCATTGTAATTAACGGCATTGAATACTTCCTGGTTCCATTTTAATCTCCATTTCCGATCAATATCAGCTTGCAAAGTGCATTTATTTTTATAAAATAAAAAAAAATAAAATTAGCGGTTGTGATATTACCAAGATTATTTATAATATTGTGTATTACAATTTAATTGTACGTATTACGTATTACGTAATAGTATTACGTATTACGTATTACAGTTCAATTGGTGATAGTTCTTACCATTTAAAAGTCGATAAAACAGTTTACGAAGTCGGTAATACAGTTTAAGAGTTCATAAATACATCGCGCAAGCGCAATGAGAAAAGCGGGCTACGCCTCTGGCGGATGAAAGCGCGAACCTTATACAGATTTAGGACGCGGTCATCTACCAATGGCGTCACCAATGCATAAATTTAAGACGTAATTATCGGAAAAATATACATAAATGTCGGACAAAAGACAACACAATAATTACTCACATGGATATGTCCCTGCGTCAAAGTTGACTTCTATTCCAAGTCCATCAGGGCTCCCTCCCGGAGTAATGGAAGATGGTGACTCGTCATCTCGGGTCGTGCAGTACGGTACGCCTCGGTGGTTCCAAATTTATCACCTACCCATGCAGGGAATGACGGAAAAAAACAGGTAAGGGTCGACAAACAAAAGATAAGCAAGCAGGATATCTACATAGGTAAAGATAAGCACGATACGATACCTCAAAGCGACCACTCCATTCGATAGTTTTAGGCAAAAACAGCCACGTTATAGAGAGAACAGGAAACTTCCCCACTCTTTTGTCTTTTTCACATCGGCGCGAACTTATTCGTCCAACCCTCTAGCGTCGCGCACTCTGCGCAAACTCACTATGACGTACGGAAGTACACGCCTAGTCTATTAAAATTCTACGCGCCGCGTCTTTTGAAATTATGGCGCGAAACTTCCGTACATCAAAACTAACCTAAATACAATGTTACAGGGCCACTTTGGCACGTAACATGTGATAAATCTTTATTATACTTTATCAAATAGTTGAGTTTAATAACTTCTGTGTTACATTCTGGAACGCCGATAAAATAGATTACAAATTATTTAAAATGTATATGTTTCAAGTCATAAAATAAATTAAAGAATGAAACTTTGCTCATATCTTACATATTGTTTGGATTTAGAAAGAATCTGTAAAAAAGCATAAAACCTACAATATAATCGAAACCAAGCGAAGGAATAGATCGGCAAAACTTTAATCAAGTACTTGACCAGTTAAAAATACCTTATTATAATCTTTTAAAATACCATGAACTCGTGGTTTTTGTGAAGCTTATGGTTATATGATACAATTATAGTTTTAGATAATTGGTATATTTAATAAAACCTTAAAACGTGTACAGTTACGACTGCTCTATGGATAGTATTAAATAAGTTTTAAAAATTTTCCCGACACAGAAACTATTGAATGAAGTTAAATTAGACAGAGTTTAAAATAATTTGATCTAGAGGAATCATAAATCAAAAACATATTTTAGGTAGGGTACAAGCTATAACAAATTATTGTTTTCGGTACAGGTAGTAAAGAAGTAAAATTTAAAATTTCTCTAATAAAGAGTTTGTTAAATGAAAATCAAGTTTGATTCTATCATTTCTAAAGAACTGTTGCAGATTCTTTAGATTAATAACATCAATCATAAGCGTAGTATACACTGGGGATTTAAAATAACCCTAGATTCGAAACTCGCATGGATCTATTTTAGAAAACCGGCCAGTGCTGTCACCATGCTTGGCCTATCCAACATTTGGGGAATGTTACATTTAAGTATTGACGTTCTGTGTTACTGGAGTGTACTGGGCATCGTCATGCGAAAACTACATTTGTTCTCTAATGTTAAGTAACATATTAAATTAGTTCTGGGGGATAATTTTCAAGGAAACTACTATGCACATTTCCATTTAACGGCTTAAACAAGAAATTTTGTTCTACTTTTCTAATCTGCATATTAACAGAAATCCTATGTTGCAGGTTATTTTTAGTAAGATTAATAATAGTAACTTTAAAAAATTGGTTTCTTCAGTGAAAAATACGTTGGTTAAAAATTGTGAGTTCCGACTAATTTTATTTTAAAGCTACTAACAAAACGTCGCTTCCTGAGGAAAGTCTTGTCGCAGAAAGCTTAAACGTGCTAAATTAAAATTTGCCAAATGGTAAAATCGTTAGTATTTAATGTATTACAAATTTCTTAAATATGCTTATGTCCCCCATAACTTACTTTATTTTAAATTCTATTCAACAATCGACCAAAATATGGAGCTTTTTGTAAGCATATTTAAGAGGTTCACTAACTTAATTGGTGTGCGTGTGTATGCGCGCACTCATCTGCAAATGTATGTGTATGTATAAATTTGATACTCTGACGAAACTGCTTTATCAACAACAGTTTTTTACTATTAACTGATTACGCAAGCCATTTGACTCGTAGCTACAGTGAAATTCTAGTGTACTGAGAGCAATTTACTTCAGTACTAACTTTCTTAAAGGAACAATACTATCTTTCAAATTAAAACTCAACTGCACTTATAATTAACTATTAAAGCACTATTAATTTTTTAATTATTAACTGTTACTATATGTCAATCACTAACTCCGATAATTTATATCACGTGGATGTATAACAAAACCTAATTCATATCACGACTTTATAACTCTGTGCTTTGATTAAGACACTGAATGGAACTGACTAATCCATGCGAGAAGCGCTTTTATATATTTAATTCAACTAATCTCGAATGTTCTAACTACAAAAAGGAAGCCTTTTGACTTATACTAATTAGCTTCCAGAAGGTTTCTTTTGTAAGCTTTATAATGGCTTGCCAAGTTGTTTATTAACACCAGGACTTGTTATGTGACACACAAATTTGTTGTATATCTTAATTCTTACATTGGTTGTTAGCCGTGTTAAACAATCGATTCCCACAGTTTTATCGTTGTCAACTATAATATTGCACTTTTCTTCGTATTGGCCCTTGTAGCAAAAGTTATGGTTTGTAGTTAAATAATTACACATCTCCATCTTACTAAATATCCCAGCAAAATCTTGGGTTACATCCATGTAGTTCGTCTAATATATCTGGTAGTTCCATCAATAAAGTTTCCAACTTAACATCTGCTAGTTCCACTTTGTACGGAACACATAGAGGATTTTGGAATTTTTTATTAATGCTTTTGAGGTCTTCTTTTTCGATAATTTCTTTTACTCCCTGGCCCATCTTGTTAGTGCTTTCCAGAGAAAACGGAAGTTTAGTTTTAACACCATGCCTAGCGGAAACAAATGGGTCGAACTTTCTTCGTAGATAGCTGTTAAATGCATCACAAATTTCTGTTTTTAGGATAAACATCCTTTTGTTTGCAGATGTTTGCTCGGCGTCAGAAAGGTTGCAAATTTTAACCATCATTATATTGTCACAAAATGGTTATGTAATTGGTGTGTGTAGTCCACCAGTTAGCATCTGTTCGACTTCAACATAACAAATGTTACCAATATCTGTCATCAGATTATTGTTGCACATATTTTCAGCCACAATCCAAATCGCCCATTTATTGGTTTCACTTTATTCCCAAGAAGTTGAGGAACGTTAATCACCTTGGAGACGCTCATGTTTACCGTTCCAGCTACTGTCGAATACTAAATTGAATACGAAAATTGCCCTTATGTACCCTACAGAGTGAGGGCGCGTATTGCCGAAGATACCCGAATATGTTGAACGCCGCCATATCGCATGGAAAACACTGCGGCAATACGCGAACGATACAAAGATGTGTTAGACAAAAAACATCTTATTAGAAAAAATGAGGAAGAACTAAAAGATTACTTTATGTGCCGATGGACTGACTTAAATACATCCGGATTCTACAAGCTGTATGCATTTGCGGTTAGTAAGAAAGACTCTTTTAGTTATGTAGGCGTCCTTGCGGAAAAGAATGGTACTAAATCCGTATACTTTTTAAAAGGTTATTCTAAAAACGTATTTATCAAAATGGCAGATAACAAAGACGAACTAAGGAATGCGGGTTTCTTAACCTTGGCGTACACCACACGCAAAGGGGTTCCGCTAAACTTTGTATATTTGTCTAGTAAAGAAACTTTCGGATCATTCAAAACCGAGGGACCTACACCTTATAACGACCATATATTCCTAAAAGTGGTGGACATGCAACTACGCAACAGTGAGTGGGAGAATAAGGATTCCCTCCAATACCGACAAGAAGAAGTTGATCGAGCTAACAAAATACGTATGCAGGATATAGTGGGAAAGCTGCGATTAAAAGATTGTCATAAGCTGCAAGAATTACGCGAAGGAATGGATCTGGTTGTCGGTGGAATCAAATACTTTATATATAGAGACAAACTTCGGTACATTTTGCAATTCGAAAACTTAGACGGTCTCTATGTATCAAACTATTGACTAGAAAAGGGGGTAAAGGACTTGGGTGTTGATGTAAATTTTAAGCTGCGAATAAAATTAGATAAAATTAAAACCACTTTAAACAAACATAAAGAAAAGACTGTTTTCTGTGTATAACTTTGTATTAAAATTAAGTTTAAATGGCTCCATGCTTGGCATTAAATATTTTTAAAATTTTGTTATGTATAATGTCAGAATAAAAATTTTAGGATAGTATTACATTGCTCTTTATTTATAAAAGGCTATGACATCACCACGAAATAGCAGTCACACAGAGAGGGGTGAGCTTGGGTAGGGATGCACATGGATAGGGATGCGCATGGCCAGGGGTGCGCATGGGCAGGGGTGCGCATGGTCAGGGGTGCGCATGGGCTGGAATGTGTCTGGGCGTACACGAGGGAAGCGGAAGTTAACAGTCAGCAAGCATCTAATTCCTATTTGGGTGGTATGGAGTACTTGCCGGCGTATGTATCCGGAATAAAAAAGACGATTTGTACACGCAGTTTATTTATAAAATTAGTTTATCGAGCGAAGATGACAAGCGTAACGTCATCCCTGGAAGCATATCAATCTACGCATGGGGGCATGAAGATATAGGTCTAAGATAGTTGTTTATATTTGTATAGATTTTGTAAATCTATTGTATATATTAGTTTTAAGATTCCATAATTCTTAAATTCTTCTCCCACCTTCCTTCCTTCCAAATCCTTCCTGCTACTATCCTGGTGGACAGAGTATACGTGTTATCTCCACGTGGTGTTCGCGGGGCACTGCGGTTTTAGATTTCTCGGGAAATGGTTGGTTAAAGCATATGTTTTGGGTAGCGAAAAGAAAGGTTTTAAAGATGAAGTTAACTAAAGATGGACAAAAATTAGAGGTTTGGGTCTTTAAAAGGCGTAACTTTGTAAGGGGTGGTTCTATATAAAATCTATTTGCAGATTTGGAGTTCCTAGAAAATCTAATATTAGTTATTACCAAACAAAATATAGTTATCTTAAAAGAGTTACTACCCCGCGGATAATAAATACAATTTACCGCTTGTCAACAAAAAAAGTTGTAGGGAAATTCAAAGACGAATTTAATGGGGATCTAGTATTAGAATTTGTTGGTAGTAGGGCTAAGTCCTACTGTATTGTAAGCGAGAAGGACACGATTAAAGAGATTAAAGGGTTCTCACGAAGTGTAGTTAAGAATATTAATGTAAATAGTTTTAAGGACATTGTACATAATAATTCTGGTGCCCTTATGCGTAGCATGGTGTGTATTCGAAGTCATAAACATCTACTTTATACTCAATTAATTAATAAAATTAGTTTGTCGGGTGAGGATAACAAAAGGTACGTCATCCCTAATAGAACAACAACCTACGCATGGTGACATAAAGATATAGGATAGTTACTTATATATGTATATATTTTATTGTGTATGTATATAGTAGCATGTAAGTTAGTTATAAGACATACCTACCATCCAAATCCTTAATAATCCCTTTGCTCCCGGCGACATGTGTTTATCTCCACGCGGTGTCGTTGGACGGTAAAGCATATTGTTAGGTTAACGACAATATGTCTTATTGCCCGAAAACACGTTTTGTTTAGTAAAGAACCCTTCGGATGATTTATAACCGAGGGTCTTACATCCTATAACAACCACATATTTCCAAAAGTAGTGGACATGCAACTACGCAACCGTGAGTGGAAGAATATGGATTCCTTCCAAATAAGAAATTAAAGTTTCCATGTGCGTAGCACTAGCCATTGGGAAATGGTTAAAATGTAAAACCTATAAAGGTGATTATTAATTGTGGTTTAGAAAAATAGTAGTTTTTTTGGACTAAATAAAATAGCTTAGACTGATTAATGTATATGGTTACATATTCCCGTACACATCCACAAACATCTGCTTACGTTCACATACGGACATGACGATGCCTGTAGTTTTTGTTTAACAAATAGTAGGAAAGATACGTTAGGTGTTAGTGTGTGGAAGCTCATCGAATCGTTGGATTCAAAAAGAACGGTGCGGCGGAATGTATGGCGGTTCCCGTTAGAATAATCGAAAGAGGTTAATCGATCGTATTAGATGTTTAAATATGCCAAAGGCAAAAGCCTACATAAGCAAAATTTAATTATCAGACAAAAAAGTGCGCGTTGTGCTATACTTATAAAGAAAGTATAGAATGGTGCTTTACAGCGGTCCTAGCAGTAAAAAAGGCAACTGACTTTTTCAACCAACTACAAGAATAGCAGTAGCGCAGAGAAGGGGTATGCATGTATTATACAGCGCACTGTTACTATAAAATATGTTAGTTTACCGGTAGCTCGAACGTGTAATTGATCACAACTTATAGCTCCCTCGGAGGTTTAAAAATTCTGAGACCATTGTCGTTTGAAAAATGTTTGGAAATTATCAAATTGGGAGCGGGTGGAAGTATAAGTTAGACGGATGATTGACCGAGTTTTCTACCTTTTACGAGGGAATCGGAAGTTAACAGACATCGAACCTTTAATTCTCTATTTGGGTTGTATCGAGTACTTGCCGGCTCTAGAAATAATTACGTGCTACCGACCGCTATGCGGAAGATTTGGTTCTAGGAAATGAGCAACCTACGAAAGTACGGAATACTTAGTATTAATGGTAATTGGTTTAGTGGCCACGCTAGTGCACTCTTCGAGTGTCTTTGGCAATCTTCGATTGTTTTTAAAATGTATATAAACCATGGCGCTATCCATGGAAGCTGATCGAAGAAAAATATCATCCAAAAATATTTTTAATTGCAACTCTTGTGGTGCTTCCTATACCTGAAAAAATACTCTTAAACGGCACCAGAACAAATGTCGTGGTGTATCATCGTCCACGGTTAAGCTTATACATCCGTCAGCAGCAAAGTACTTAAACTGTGGGTCTTGCGGTGTCACTTTTACGAGAATGGACAACTTACTGCGGCACAAGGAAAAATAGTACGGTATGTCATTAAGCCGAAAACGTTTAGCTCCGTCAGCTGTTAAAAGGTCTTGTACGAAACAACCACAAATTCTGTGTAAAGTATGCGATTTCGAAATAGAAAAGACTACGTATGCCGCACACTTGAGGAGCAACAGACATAAAAATGCAACAGTTACTGCTACTGGCAAAGATGGTGTAGAAATGGTTAGCACAGCGTTTAACAACCGTATGGCTAGCTATCGCATAAAGAACGCCAGTGTCGACGATGGAGTGTCCGAGTTTCTTTGGAAGCAGAAAGAGCGGTTTATTCAATTACGTAATAAAAAAAGAACACAACATACAGCATTATAAGTTAATTGCAAACTCTACAGCGTCTACACAAAAATGGGGGAAAAGACTACCGATGTGAAATCCTTTACCACAAAAAATATGGTAATACCATCTTCTAGTATTCTGGAAAATATGTACGAGGTCTTAAGCGAAACTATGAGAACAGAATTAGAGTAATTTGAAACACGTGGGTCCGGTTGGTCTTTGGAAAAGGTGCTCTATTTAGAAATAAATATTAATAAGTATAAGCCGATGTGAGGAGTTCTAGGTTAAGAATAAAAATTGTAAATATGTATTTAGAAATGTGGTTTACAAAATTTAAACTGTATTAGTAAAAATTGTCTGTAATAGAAAGGTTTAAGAATGGTTTTTAGATTTTCTTTTAGGTATGAGCTGTAAGAAAGTTATAATTTAGAGAGTACGTGTGTAAAACGGTAAGGGGTGGTCCGATTTTAAGTTTATTTACAGATTCGGATTCTCCATTAAATTCTAGACTAATTTCATGTATCGCATGACTAAAAAATTTATAAGGACGGTCAGAAATCGCTACTGGTAAAAAATCTTAAAATGAGGGTAGCTCCCTGGTAGACGATGCAATCTCGAAAATTCCTAGAAATTCAGATATCTGAAAAAAATCTAATATTAATTGATACCAAACAAGATAGATTTGTCTCGAAACGTGAGCTAAACAAAATAGAAAGTATGATATGACATTAAAAGCGATTAGTGGTGCTGTAGCGGTATGCTCGCTAGAGGGTATGTGTGTAAAACGGTAAGGGGTGGTCCTATTTCAAATCTGTTTACAGATTCGGATTTTGCGTAAAATTCTAGACTCAACTGATGTATGGTATGGCTAAAAAATTCTATAAGGACGGTCAGAAATCGCTGCTGGTAAAAAAATCTTAAAATGAGGGTAGCTCTCTGAGGGATGATGCTATCTAAAAAATTTCTAGAAATTCAGATAGCTGGAAAAATTTAATATTAACTGATACCAAACAAGATAGGTTTATCTCGAAAGATGAAATGGCTAGTCGAAGAAAACTATTTGGTTTAGAATGTTAGTAGTAAACAAATCTTAAAATTGGGGTAGCTCCCTGGGGGATGATGCTATCTAAAAAATTCGGTTGCTGAGAAAAATCTAATATTAATTTATACTAAACAATATAGATTTATCTCGTGAGTGGAACTGTGGAGAAAGATTTATCTCGCGGGTGGAAAGAAGGCGGGTGTGACGTAATGAAAATGGTTGATGTGGGGGTGTACGAGCAAGGAGGGGAGCAAGGAGGAAGCAAGGAGGAATCCCTCTCCTCAGATCCTCCTTATGGGAATCTATATGTAAATTTGGTCCAGATGTGTGAGGAAATATAGATGCTGGAGGAAATGTGGCCCCAGAAACCCCCATTTTACACTACTAAAAAGTTTTACTGATTCATTTCGCCATGGTAGTCACCCTTCGTGGTTTTTGAAGCAAAAACGAGATCGGTATTAAGAATTAATTCCTGTTCACACCCAGCGTAAAGAACTATATATCTAATAAAAAAACGCACACTTAGCAAAATCTTATATTTTTATAATTATTAGTATTACCGTTGACCACGAACAGTAAGTTTTTAACACTTCTAGCGTGCGAATTCTGCCACGATTTTTTAATACCGCCGTTTTTAAAAATCCAGCTTTTATCAACAAATACAAACTGCCGTAGCCTTTTTGATTTAACTTAAACATATTGTCTTTAAAATGTCACCCTTTTTGAAACGACAATATGCACCTCCATCAATCCACGACGAGGATCATCCTTGTTATACTGAAATCCGATATCCTTTAAAATTGTCCACAAAGAAGTTGTACTTTCTTTAAATATGTCCCGTTCACAAATATTTTCTTGTAGTTGTGTTACAGTAATGTGCTCCTTTGAAATACAAAAAATTATTTGCTTTTCAAGGGGTTTGAAAATTACTAACTGTTTTTATACATGTAGTAGATTACATTTCAAATTGCATCTTTGTCGAAACTATCTATATCAACGACATGTTTCTTGCGTGAACGCATTTATTTGGGCCTGTTAACGCTTTACCCTTATTGAACATAGTCCCAATGCCGTTTATACTGTCTATACTAATATTTAATGCCGATGCGAGTTACATATCCTCCAAATTAGGATATATATGTAATCAAATGGAATTATTAAATCTTAAGTAAGATTGTTACAATGTATAAATTGAAGGACATATTTGAAAGAGGTTAATGAAAGTTCACACGCCAGACATGAGAACGGAAACAGACATTGTATTCCAGGCGCAACATGATACTGTAGGTGCAGATCACAGTAATTTATAAGACAGCAATTATTAGAATTAAGATTACTAAGAAGTAATACATTGTATTGTATAAAGAAATAAGCAGACATGAGATATGCAGTTCACATAAGCAACGTGAGGGGCAGGTATAGCACAAATACCCTCAGGACCCCAAGATGGCCATTCAATCTAGAGCTTTATAACTTTTACAATGTTGGTTGTTCAAGCTACTCAATTTAGTTTTAATTAATTAATTTAGTGTTTATTAACTTTAATTATTTTTAAAACCAAGTCGTTAATGAATATAACGTACCTGTACATTAAAATTAATATTGTAAATTCTGTTTTAAATAAATTGATAGAACAGTTTTTTGGAAGAAGCCTTTTTAAAAAGCCGCTCCAAAGAGCCCAAACCCTATCTGGCGCAGAAAAGAGGATTTTAGAAGGGCACTAGCAGAATCCAAAATCGAGGAAACTGGTGATCTTGAATTTTTATTATTAATCTGGAACAAAGAACCAATTGGACGAAGTACAAGAATAGACCAAGTCCAATAACAAAGGGGAAAAGAAAATAATGGAACTGGCAAACAAACTCTTGTAAGTACCCAAGTTCATTTTCCTAACTATTATCAAAGGAATATTGATATTAGCTAGTAACCAACAAAAATAATTTTTGCAATTTTGTTATCACAATTTTATCATATCTGAAAAGAATTTACTCAGGAAACTTATTATTATAAAGACACATTTATATGCACAATTATTACAATTTATTATGATAAATATAACGATCTATTCAGCAAGTCTGAAGCTTGATATATAATTAGAACGCAATTGTTTTATTACAGCAATTATCGATTCTCATCACATTTTTTATAATTAAACACTTTCAGTGCAACAAATTAACAAAAATGTATAATTATAAAAAAGCATTTTATGTACTTTATTATTACACTACTTAACGAAATAGTTACTCAGCACAAGTCTGAACAAAAGCGTATAATTATAACGCAGTTCTTGCGCGAGACTATTCAGAAAACTTGAAACTCAAATCGCATCAATTGTAATCTCTGCAAAGTTATAAATATACACTTCAACGCGACAGTAATTGATGAGACAATTACCAAGCAGAATTCTTCAATGTAATTATAGCACTTTATAATTACATATAAAATATACGTAAAAGATAAGTGATTCTTTAAATAACTCTATACAAATTAGACTTAAAACCAACCATTAACAACAATGAACTCCGATATAAAACTCTACCTCGAGTGCATTCCTCTATATGACGGAAATGCAACACTATTAGATATCTTCATCACCGCTTGTGAGATATTTTTAAAACCCTTTTATAAATCCGGCGACAGCAAACGCTACGTTTTACTTTTACGCCTGATAATAAGTAAGCTGACCGGAAGAGCATTAACCTTGATTGCCATTCGCGACGATCTCATCGAATGGAACGATTTCAAACGTATATTGATTGCATATTTTGGCGACCAAAGGCACGTCAAATGTCTGGTCCGGAAAATAACTGGAAAATAACCAATCACCTTATCAATTCGGTATGAAATGTCAAGACGTACGAAGTTTAATTTTGACCAAACTAAAAATTGAAGAACCCGATCAAAACATACGATTACTGAAGACTAAAGCGTACGACGAAATGGCTTTAGACACATACATTAATGCCTTACCTGAACGGTTATCGGAGAAAATAAGATTTTAACACCCACAAAATTTAGAAGATGCAATTAAGATGTTTGTAGAGGAAGAAAACGTAATGTACTACAGAAATAGACTGTATTACGCACCTATGAAAACAATACAAGCCGCGAGACAAATATCCACATAACCAAAATTTACACCATTTAACGCACAAATGAATCAACCACGAATTAACAACCTAAACTTTAATAACACAAATTTCCACAACCAATTTAGACAATTTCCAAGACCAAATTCAAATTTTACAAAACCCACATTTACACCTAGGTTTGACCAAAACGTAAATCAACCAAGGCAAACATTCGGCACAAACCCCAACAGAAACACACCGATGAGTAACCACAACAACCCTAACAATTATTATAAACCAACTCCTATGGACATTTCATCTGGTAACACTAGACAGAATACAAAAATGTCGCAAATCAGACCAAACTATAACCAAAAACGAAACTTCACTTCTGAAAAACTATTGTTCCGAGAAATAGAAGATTTTGACAACACGAATGCAAATAATGACGCCACTTCAAGTAGAGATGATGAAACAAACTACGAATGCAACAACCCTTATGAAAATTACGAAGAGTACGACGAAAAAAACGCGTGCTCAAATTTTCAGTTAGACCGATTCAAATACGACCAAACGTAATTAATATAAATAACATTAATCAACAAATTTTAGCTTATATATTTCTGAACTCAGATGCTAATCGACACACGATCTTCAAAAACTTTAATTAGCCCCAGAACCGTACAAAAACATTATTTAGATTTTGTAAAAAGAGAACCTTTTAAAATCAAAACAGCCCACAAAACGACATTACACCAATTTATAGCAAATATACCCCTACCAAAAACTTTTAACGTAAAAATGAAACATAAATTTTGCATATTTGAATTTAACGACAAAGATGACGGATTAATAGGCATGGATCTTCTAAGAAAATTAGGAGCAAACATTGATATAAAAACCGCTTATTAAGAACGAAGCACGGACAATTCCCATTAAATTCCAAAACAGTAATATACAAGCCGAATAAAAATACTCCATCACACTCAGGACAGAAGAACAAATAAAAATTTTACTAAACTCAAAAGACGACATAGGAATTATAAATTATATATCATTTCAACCCAAAGTAGAAACACCTACAGCATTAGTACAATAAAAAGACAATGATGCCACTACAACAATTTTAAACTCAAACGATCATAGAACTATCATTGACAAATCCAATAGACGTAGAAGAAGTAAACTTTAGCAAGATGGAAATCGACGAAGAATATGCAAACGATTCCAACCCAACAGAACACGACAGGATGTTAAAAGAAAATTTAATTAACCTTCGTTTTAATAACGACATTAATTACAAAGAGAAGAGAGCAATTAGAGACTTATATTTCGAATACCGAGATATATTCCATTGCGAAGAAATACCTTTAACTTTTACCAACACAGTGAAACATAATATTGAATTGACAGACGATAAACAAATTTTCACCAAAGCATATAGACTACCTCAAGCAAGTCAAGACAAAGCAGATAGACAGACAGCAGACCTATTGAAGCAAGATAAAATCCAACACTCAAATTCGCCATGGAGCAGTCCCGTATTAATAGTACCGAAGAAATTAGACGCGTCAGGCAAACGCAAATATCGAATGGTTATCGATTATAAAAAACTAAACGAGAAGACTGTAGATGATAAATACCCTCTTACCCAATATCACCGAGATTTTAGATAAACTAAGAAAGTGTCAATATTTTTCGACATTAGACTTCGCCTCAGGATATCACCAAGTGGAGATAGACGAGACAGACACAACTAAAACAGCATTCAGTACACCTAGAGGACACTATGCATACAAACGCACGCCATTTGGATAAAAGAACGCACCCGCCACTTTTCAAAAAGTTATGGATAACATTTTAAGAGAGATACACAACGAAAAATGTCTTGTGTACTTGGACGATATAATAGTATAATGACATCACTCGTAGAACACATCGAAAGGTTAAGAGAAGTCTTTGAACGATCGAGAAAAGCTCATTGTAAAGTCCAATTAGACAAAAGTGAATTTTTACAGAAGGAAGTATCATTTTTAGGACACATAATAACCCCACAAAGTGTTATGCCAAATCCAAACCAAACGAACGCTATATTGAATTACCCTTACCCAAAACTAATAAAGAAATTAACGGATTTTTAAGACTCAGTGGTTATTACCGACAATTCATCAAAGGTTACGCACAAATAACCAAACCATTAACAAATTGCTTAAAGAAAGGTAATAAGATCGAACACACCCTGGAATTTATCAAAGCAGTAGAGAAGATTAAATGTATTCTTACAAATCACCCTATGTTAGAATACCCCGATTTTTCAAAACCGTTTATGTTAACAACCGACGCTTCGAACGTAGCATTAAACGCAGCATTGAGCCAAGTAAAAGTAGGTACTGATGAACCGATTAGTTATGCATCTAGAACACTAAATGAAACAGAACAAAGGTACAGCACAATTGAGAAAGAACTATTAGCAATAATTTGGGCAACAAAATATTTTAGACCATACCCTTATGAAAGAAAATTCTACATATTCATCGACCATAGACTATTAGTATTGTTATGCAAACTCAAAGAACCAATTCAAAATTACAAAGATGGAGGATTAGACTAAAAGAAAACGATTTTGAAATCATATATGAAAAAGGAATTTATAACAATAACGCAGATGCACTAAACAGAATACAACTTAAAGCAATAGAAACAGAGTCAGTTATAAGTAACGTAGACGAAACAGAGATCAGAAAAGCCCCAGAAGAAATAGAAACCGTACACTCAACACAAAACGAAGAACCAAAAACCGCAATTAAAATTTTTAATGAAGCTATAAGCATAAAACCAAATCAATTCATAGTTACCGATGTTTTAACCAACCTCAATCCTGTAAAATATGCAAAAACAGATAATAAGAAAATATATCAAATTCAAATAACTAAAGACGAAATAAACGATGTAATTAAAAACCAACACTCATAAGGAGATATTACTTTAAAGACATGAAAGAATTAACCACGGCTTTTATTAACCAATGTGAATTATGCGACCAAGCAAAATACGACAGATCACCCCCAAAAGCACCATTAACACCCGACAAACCTTTTCAAAAATTACATGCAAACACTCTGGTAGTAGAAGCCCAAAACTTTTTACAATCGTAGACATTTTCACCAAAGTAGGCCAAGCGATACCCATTTCAAAGAATAGTATCGATGTAACCCAAGGTTTCTTACAATATTTTACATTTTACGGTACACCAGAAACAATAACTTTAGAAAATGGCAGCGAACTTAGAAATGAAACAATACAAAATACCCTAGAACTCCATAAAATAAAAATTCACTTTATAACAGAGAATCACCCAGAATCAGACGGATTAATTGAAAGATTACACCTAACCTTATTAGAACAAATTACACTGTTAAGATTAACTTATAAGAAAGAGCATATCACTAATTTAATGTCATACGCACTAATTGCTTACAACCCTTACGATATACATTACAATAAAGAAGTATACCAACGGTATGCTAAAGACCATATATAAAAATTAAAAATAACTTATGATAATGTAAAAAATAAATTAGATAATGATAAAGAACGTATTATAACAACCCGCAACAAGGACGCCGATATAAATAAATTTTTAGTAAGACAAACTGTGTATGAAAAAAATTTTAAAGCTAAGAGACACAAAACGACCCCCAGAAATTTAGGTCCGTTTAAAATCAAAAAATATCAGATAAAAATGTAGCCGTAATAGATAACTGAAAAATAGTAAAATATATTCACTTAAAGAATTTAAGACACCATGTAATTTCAGATGGACGGCCATCACCCTTGCCGTCAACCTCCACCCAGGTAGAAGAAACTACAACGACATAGTAATCAAAGACATTAAAAACAACCCCGATATACTACCAGTAAAATTGGGAAGTATGCAAAACACAATAGATTACTGGACATTCGCACAGAAATTTGATTTAACTGAATTAAAAGAAGAATTTTATATAATTAGAGACAATTACTACAGACTGAAACAATCAATGAACACAGCCGAATTCGGAACAGAATATGCGATGGAAATGCTTAAATACAACAGTATAATGGAAAACATCTTAAAGAACAGAAAATAAATTTATTAGATTAATACCAACAGATCAAATCACAAGACGAAAAAGAGGACTTATTAGCGGATTAGGTAATATTATAAAAGCTATCGCAGGCAATTTAGACAACCAAAATGCAGAACGATATGACAAAGCCACACAACACTTAATTGAAAACCAAAATAACATTCAAAACCATTGTTAAATATCAAATAGCTTTAACCCAGTCAACCACAATAAAATTTAATGATACACTAAGTAATCTAGTAAAAAACCAAGACAGTATATTCAATAGAATACTAACCCTTGAAAATAACATGCAAACCACAATTTTAGGAATACGAAATTTAATCAGATTTAACACGATATTTAACCATTTGATATTAACCCTTACTGTAATTCAACAAATTCTAGCCACATTAAAAAATGCTGTAACATTTGCTAAACTAAACACATTACACGCTAGTATAATAGAACCAATGGATTTATTAAATGAATTACTACAAATCAGATCACTTATAACTATTAGTAAACTACCCTTTGAAGTAACAGAATCTAACATACTCATATTTGAAAAAATAACCATAGTAAAAGGTTATGTAAAGAATCATGAAATTACGTTTTTAATAAAAATCCCCATTGTAAAGAGTAACACATAATTATTATCGTTTATTTGCTTTTCCTATAAAAGTTGCAAGCAAGTATCAAGTTATTATTCCCAAAGTTTCTTTCCTAAATGAACTTAGGTATGGCATTATGAATGAAAAATGCAAAGAAGTAGCACCAAGTCAATATTTATGTCAATCACTAACGACAACAGCTATTCAAACAGGTAGCCCCTGTGAAGTACAATTGTTAAGATTTTCTAATCACTATGAGAATTGTGATTCAAAACCAGTACAAATTGCAAATATGAAAATTCAAAGGGTAACGGACAACAAATAGATTGCTGTTTTTCTGCAAGAAGTAATAGCAACCGCCCATTGCAACCAAGACAAAAACAATTTGGCATTAATTGGTAGTAAAGTAATCACTATAAAAGAAGATTGTTATTTAAAATTGAAAAACGAAATTATTCGAGTGTACCAAGACCCAACAGTAACAAAGAAATTCGCAAATTTACCTGAACTACAGTTCAAGATTACACAACCCAAAGACGACAAAATCAGCAAGAAACCAATGCAACTAGAGCACCTAGACCTAGACGATCTCAACCAAGCCGTAAAGTTAATGGACAGTTATAAAGAACATTTAAGTGAATTAAAAATGTCAAAAGTACATTATGGCAACATAAGTGTTTGGACAATTTCATTAATTATTGTAATCATTTTATTAACTGTATATGTGTTGCACAAAATGTATCTTAGATATAGAAGCAGAAAAACAAAGTTTAGCTATAAGAAACAAGAAACAAAGGTAAATAAAGAAATAATAAATGAACCCTTAGGGACAATGAATTAAAAAATTTAAGTAAAACCCTTAATTTTTATTTACGTCAGGAGGAGTTACATATCCCCCAAATTAGGATATATATGTAATCAAATAAAATTATTAAATCTTAAGTTAGATTGTTACAATGTATAAATTGAAAGGACATATTTGAAAAAGGATAATGAAAGTTCACAGGCCGGACATGAGAACGGTAACAGACATTGTGTTCCAGACGTAACATGATACTGCAGGTGCAGGTCACAGTAGGTTATAAGACAGCAATTATTAGAATTAAGATTGCTAAAAAGTAATACATTGTATTGTATAAAGAAATAAGCAGACATGAGCTCTGCAGTTTGTTACGCTCCCTTCCTGTCAGCGTACTTAAATTGCATCGTTCTTTAGATCGCCGTTTGTATAAATTGAATACTTCAGAATAGTTTCAGATTTGTATGCAATTTAACTCGTGTGTATTAATTTAAAGGTAGATTAATTGAAGACTGATTTTCATTAATAAATAATTTGCAAGAAATGAATTTTAAATTGGATTATTCGTGAATTACTTTCCAATTTATTGAAAATTATAAACAGCTTGTAATTAATTATTAGATATGATTGCTGCATTTACTTTTTGGATGTTCAAATAAATACTTAAATTGCATCGTTCTTTGGCTCGCCGTTCGTATAAATTTTGTTCCTTATGTTATTATCCAAGTCTATATAATAGACGATCAGAGATTATGGGTAACAACTATTTTATGTAAACAGATTTGCAGTAAAGTGAAAGTTCGTGATAATGTTAATTAGTCGGTACCTTATTGCAATAAACCGTCGAGTTATACATTATCACTAGACATTATTTTGTATGAGTTTTGTCATTGCTGTTGTGCGGCTCTTCGAGATGTTGATCTGCGTTGGATGGATGGGCCACTTCGAGGTTTCAAACACCTGTTTTGATAACATTGGTATGAAGATTACGTGCTAATATAATAGCAAGCGAGTTCTACACTCTCTTTTCTGAATTTTTGTGGCGAACAGCACTCGATGTTTCAATGCCTGGCTGCGTTTAATTCGCACTTGTCACTTCCTGTAATATTCCTTAACTTTGGATCGTCCTGGCGCACATTTTTTGTGGTAAGTAGCTTACGGCTTATAATATTAAAATTTGTTCGAAAATTCTCTAATTGTGGGTCTTCCGTTCACAGCTTTTCTGCGGTGGGCATAAAGCCTACGATCATACATGGGATGGTACTGCTACCGATAGATCTCTGGCGTACTTCCGTACATGTCTAGGGTCTGTTGCTGCTGGAAGCGGGTTGCTCCAGCACCGTTGGGTTCCGTTCTTCCTCTCGGAGCACTGAGTGAGTGCTTATACTGAATCTGCACTGCAGGTATGTGTTGTTACTTTGGCTTGACAAAACGATGATCAACCTAAACGGGATTGAACTGTACTGTGCTAGGTGTACGTGTATATGTATGTATATATATATATATATATATATATATATATATATATATATGTGTGTCTATATGTATATAGGTATATAATTGGGACATAAAAAGAAAAAAAAAACAAAACAAATTAGTCGGGAGTAATGTAAATATTTGAACAGAATAAAAAAATCAATACTACTGGATTGCCCATACCAATTGTGCTATAATGTTGTTGGATTTATGGTTAAATGGGGTGTAGGAAACGTTTCTGCTACTCCCCAATATTATCTTACTTTATAATAAAAGTTTTCGTAATGCCTTTATCGTTATTATACTATATAGATTATCCAAACCGTTATTTACATTTTACAAGTACGGAATAATTTATGCTTGATCAGCATACAATTCTTATTATTTTATTGCAGGTTTGCCTGACTATTTTTATTACAGGAATGGTCACTAATTCCCTACAGCCGCGTACATGATATGTGAGTCTGCTTTCTACAACTCCCCCCCCCCTAATCTCCGATTGAGCCCGGTCAACCGTTGATATCCTTTGTGTTACGCACGGCCTCGATTAACGTAACATAAATTTGGACGCCCTGGCGTGGGGCTCGATTTTTTTTTGGTTTGCTCTTGATTTTTTTTTAAGTTTTTTTATTACCTTGATTTTTTTTTGGCATTGACTTTTTTTTTTTGGTGTATCGGCTCGATTTTTTTTGCCTAGATTGGCTGGCTCTAATTTTTTGTGTAGTCTTGAATTTTTTTTTCGCTATATAGAAATCCTTTGATTTTAATTTTTTTTTGTGAATTATTAGAGTTGTGTTTTCGCTGGTAATTTGGTTCTTGAAAACACTGGCGCCCAAGCTTTCTTTACACCACTTTTTTTTTCTTTACGTCACTTTCACTACCTCACCTAAATATAATCCGGTAGTTGTTGCTGATTTTTCTGTCTGTTTATTTTAACACTGCTTCACATTTTGGCCTTGGATATACTAATAAGTTATAAATTGTTTTGTGCTGAAGGTTTTGAGTATTCTTTATTTACTTTACTGAACCTATTGAACTTTGGTTTCGGTTGTTTTTTTTATTAATTTTAAGTATTGCTGTTATTTGAAATTCTCAAATACTTTAAAAATCTCATTTCTCAATGGCTTATTGGCGTATGACGGTCAACCGGTTACGGAAGACTGAGCTTCAGTACGAATTATCTTCTCGGGGTTACACTCCTGAATACAATGTGAAAGAATTACGTAGATCCGTTCGAAGTGCTCTTAGCATCGAACGAGAGAAAAGGCTTTCCTCCATCCCTGTAAAAGCAGATTTTGATTCTGAATGTAGGGCCATCGAAGCCGCTATTCAAGAGTTAGAAACCTCACTTCCCCCCTTTGATGGTGATAAGTCCTCAGATACGTTTCGACGTATTAGTGCCTTGTGGATACATCTCGAGCGTCGTTGCGCAAATTTGTCCCCAAAAGACGATGAGCAGAAAATGCAACGTCAATTACTTCTTACGGTAAATAATCTCCGCCGCGACTATGATAAAAAGATTAAAAAGTTTCGACACTCTACTGCCACATCCGGTATCCCATTAGCTACCTCTAGTATTTTTCTTTCTCCTACTCTTCATGTAGACCCAGATGGACCCCCTATACTTACATCCGATTCCGAAGAGGAAGAGGAATCCGAATCCGTCCTTTCTAAGTCGTGTGGTGCTTCCTCCAAACGTAACAGAGTCTCGAAACTTGATCTAAAATTCTCAGGTGATTCTCAAACCCTAACGGTACATAGTTTCCTTGAAAGAGTGGAAGAACTCCGGAAAGCCCGAAATATCCCGGAGAGTGAATTATTTGACTCCGCGGTTGAGTTGTTCGAATCCAAAGCGCTCTGTTGGTTCCGGGGTAATTGTCACCGTTGTTCCGATTGGACATCACTATCTAGGCTGCTGATACGTCATTTTGCACCCCCAGATTACTAGCATCGGTTATTTGACGACATCCGAGCAAGGACACAGGACCCGTCGGAAGGTATCGTTGAATATTTGTCGTGCATGAGTGCATTGTTCCGGCGCCATGGGAGTGTACCGGCCGATGTAGAACTCGATATAGTTTCTCGTAACCTTTCCCCTTTCTATTTATCCCGGCTGCCTACCGTACATTCTTGGGAAGAGTTGGAAAATGAGTGTCAAAAATTAGAATTAACAAAATTTAGGGTCGACAATTACGTACCCCTTAATAGAAATAACCATTCGTATGTGGAACCTGATCTGGCCTATAAACCAAACCCTTCGTTACCTTCTTTGGTCCAACCTCGTGGGTCTAACTTTTCTAAACCACACCCAACCCCGCGAATACAACTAATCTTTCTTCTATTACTACTCTAGCTACCCCTACTACAAGTAAACAGGTCGTCTGTTGAACTGTGATAAAACTGGACATGTTTCACCCCAGTGCTCTCATCCACAGATCCTACACTGTTACAGATGCGGTTATAAAGGCGTGACCAGACGCGATTGCCTGCGTCAATGTGGCCATTCTTTAAATCGTCGATAGGGTCCTTAAGCCGAGGCGACGTCCCTATTCTATCTCTGTCCTCGGATCTCCCCTTTCCTGGTCTGGTGGGCCAACCCCGTTCTAAGTTAGATTCTATATGTACTGCCGTCCGTGACGACAAACATCCCTATCTTACTGTTCATATCTTTGGTATTTCCCTTATCGGTTTGTTAGATTCTGGAGCCACCTGTACCATCCTTGGTGGTCCTGGTTGGCGCCGCTTAAGTTCCTTAAACCTCTCCCTTCGTAATTATTCTTTGTCCTTCTGTAGCCTGGCAGACAATTCAAAATGCGCCATATTAGGTTTCATTTCCCTCCCCATAGCTCTTCCAGACTCCGTTACTACCCTCGACATCCTTGTGATTCCCGACGTCTCTCACCAGCTTATTCTCGGCATTGATTTCTGGAAATCGGTGCAGTGTGTCCCCAACTTTCATGATAACCTTTGGATTTTTGCTCCTCCTTCTTCCTTGACCATCACTACTTCCGCTCCGATCCATATTATTTCTGAACTCTTTTCCGACCAACAACTACTTTTAGATTCTTTAATTTCCTCCTCTTTCTCCAGACAACCTCCCGGTCTTGGTTGTACTTCCTTGGTACAACACCATATCCGAACGTCCGCCGAGCCCATCAAACAACGATATTATCCTCTTTCCCCTCCTCTCCTCAAGGTTGCCCATTCAGAACTCGAAGAGATGCTCCGCTTAGGCGTCGTCGAACCTTCTACTAGTCCATGGTCCAGCTCCATTGTCCTAGTTAAGAAGAAAGACAATTCCTATCAGTTCTGTATTGATTTCCGGAAGGTCAACCAAGTCACCCAAAGAGATGCCTATCCACTTCCTTATATTGCCACCATCCTTGACCGTCTCCGCGATGCTCGCTATTTTTCATCCTTAGATATCCGTTCCGCCTACTGGCAAATCCCCTTGTCCCCCGAGTCCAAACCCATTACCGCCTTCACTGTCCCTCTTCGAGGTTTATTTCAATTTTGCAGAATGCCCTTCGGCCTTCATAATTCTCCTGCCACCTTCCAACGCCTTATCGATCAGGTCATCGGTTCTGACCTGGAACAGTTCTGTTTTGCATATCTCGATGACATTATTATAGCTACCTCTTCCTTCGATGAACACATCCGAGTCCTTGACTTAGTTCTTTCACTTATTTTTACTGCTGGTCTTACCCTCCGTCAGGATAAGTGTCATTTCTGTCTTCCCGAACTCCGCTATCTCGGTTACGTCGTTAACCGCGATGGTCTCCTTGTCGATTCCGACAAAGTTTCTGCTATCCTAAACATCCCTCCTCCTACCTCCGTTTCTAAGGTCCGTCGCCTAATTGGCATGGCCAGTTGGTACCGACGTTTCATTCCCAATTTTGCTACCCTTACTTCTCTCCTTTCTGATCTTACTCGTAAAAATGTTCCCTTTTCTTGGACTCCTGACTGTCAAACTGCCTTCCTTTCCCTTAAACAACATTTAGTTTCCGCTCCTATACTTTCCTGCCCTAACTATTCCTTACCCTTCACCATTCAAACAGATGCCTCCCACTTCGGTTTGGGTGCGATCCTTAGTCAAACCTCCCCCGAAGGCAAGAAGGTCGTCAGCTATATCAGTCGTTCACTGTCCAAGCCTGAGCGCAACTTTTCAGTTACTGAAAAGGAGTGCCTGGTAGTGCTGTGGGCAATTGAGAAGTTCCGCCCTTACGTCGAAGGCTCCCATTTCACTGTCATCACTGATCACCATTCCCTCCTCTGGCTCAATAAACTTCCAAGTCCTTCTGGTCGCTTAGCCCGTTAGTCTCTCCGCCTCCAACAATATGATTTCACTATTCTCCACCGCAAAGGTCAAGATCATGTTGTTCCTGATACCCTTTCCCGTTCTGTCCCGGTCCTCGAACCTATTTCTATTTCGGCCATTTCCTCTCTTGAAGTAACTCTACCTACTCCAGATCCCTGGTATAACTTCATGATTCAAAAAGTCTCTGAACATCCTAGCCGTTATCCTTCTTGGTCCGTTGTCAACAACATCCTTTACGTAAACGAAAGACTTCTATCGCTGCCGATTCTCAGGGCGATTGGAAAATCGTCGTTCCTACAGAGCAGCGTAAACATCTGATTGTCTTTCACCACGATCCTCCTACTTCCGGTCACTGTGGTGTGACCAAAACCTCTGCCCGTATCCTACAAACCTACTTCTGGCCCAGTCTCCGAGCTGACGTCGCTCGCTATATCCGACGTTGTCCGGTTTGTGCTGCTCACAAAGTTGAACAGTTGCCTCCTCCTGTCTCTTTGCTCCTAGAGCAAAACCCTCCTATCCCTGGCAGATTATCTCCTGCGACCTTGTCGGTCCCCTTCCTCGTTCCACCAAAGATTACTCCTATGTTTGTGTAGTGGCTGACTATTTTACTAAATTTCCTCTTTTCTTTCCTTTACGCAAAGCCACTGCACAGTCCATCACCAAAATCCTAGAAGACCAAGTCTTCCTCCTTTTTGGCGCTCCTCAATACATTATCACTGATAACGGTGTACAATTCCGCAGCCATCAGCTTACCTCCTTATGTGCCCGTTATCACACCAAAATCCTTTACACCGCTCGCTACCATCCTCAAGCCAATCCTGCGGAACGAGTTAATCGTGTCCTTAAAACCATGCTTGCCTCCTATGTACTCGACGACTAACGTCATTGGGACGTGAACCTCCCAAAAATTTCTTGCGCAATCCACACCTCCAAACATGAAATCATAGGCTGTACTCCGTTCTTTGCTTTATTTGGTCGTGAGCATATCCTTTCCGGCGATTATTTCGGGCAGTTGTCCGAAATAAACGACATGTACGTTCCTGATCCCAAACATCCTTCCCCTGATCCTGAACACTTTAAACATATCCGTTCCCACATTCTCAAAAAACTTTCTGCTGGGTATAGAAAAATTCACAGCCGCTATAATCTCCGCCGCCGTCCCGTCTCCTATCAACTAGGTGATTCCGTTTGGCGTCGTAATTTTGCTCTGTCCGGTGCTTCCCGTCATTTTAACGCCAAACTTGCTCCTAAATTCGTTGGTCCTTTTCCTATATCTAAAGTTGTTTCTTCCTGGACTTATGAACTTACCGATCCTTCCGGTCACAAATCTATATGGCATGTCAAAGACCTAAAACCTGCCCACCCTGATAATCCTAATGTCCCCGACCTAGATCTGTTGTCCTTTTGGCGACGCAAGCGCCGCAAATTTCGTCCGTAATCCACTCGTCCCCCTACGTTATACGATTACTTCAACTCATTAGCTTTATCTTTTGATATTTGACATATTTCATAGTATTGTGTGGTGACTGTTATTTTTTTCTTCTACTCTTACCGGTTTTCTTTAATTCCACATTTCTGTCCATTTTTTTTCCTGACTGGTTTTCCTTGCGGTTAGTTGATGCACTGACTTCGATCACTCGTTGTATCTGCTCCTGTGGTAGTTGCTCTGTAGGCCTACTTTCTGTCCTTTAGGAATCACGACTTAGTCGACTTTTGGGTCTATTAGCAGATTACTTTTCTTATTTGGTTGTATTATACGACTTTTTTTTTCTTCTTGGTACCACAGTTTGAAGCCTTTCGTTACTTTTCCCAGTTTTCCGTTTGTCGTTCTCTAGCTTACTTGAGGCTTGACACTTGTGTCTTATGTTGGCTATTGCTGTTGGTTTTCTTCCTTGCTACTTTTTTTTTCTTTTGGTTTCTGCGCGCGAGAAACCAATTTCTTAAGGTTGGAAACTGTGCTGTTTCTTTTCTAAAGAGACATCCGTCCTTTGACGACTCTGACAGTGTGTATGCCTTTACACCTTGGTCCTCTTCGATTGCTACTACTTACCTATCTTTCCCTGTGGATTTCTTTACTCTTAGTTTTGTCCGACATTTTGGTCCTTTGAGCCGGAAATTTTTTTTTTGTGGTGGTTCTGATTGGATTGTTACAGTTTTTTGTTTTCCTTGTCGAGTCCGTTTGTTGTTAACGTCGTTCGTCCTCTGCTTCTCGTTCTCTACCCCGACCTTTTAATTTTGCTGGGGGGGGGGGATTTGTTACGCTCCCTTCCTGTCAGCGTACTTAAATTGCATCGTTCTTTGGATCGCCGTTTGTATAAATTGAATACTTCAGAATAGTTTCAGATTTGTATGCAATTTAACTCGTGTGTATTAATTTAAAGGTAGATTAATTAAAGACTGATTTTCATTAATAAATAATTTGCAAGAAATAAATTTTAAATTGGATTATTCGTCAATTACTTTCTAACTTATTGAAAATTATAAACAGCTTGTAATTAATTATTGGATATGATTGCTGCATTTACTTTTTGGATGTTCAAATAAATACTTAAATTGCATCGTTCTTTGGCTCGCCGTTCGTATAAATTTTGTTCCTTATGTTATTATCCAAGTCTATATAATAGACGATCAGAAGTTATGGGTAACAACTATTTTATGTAAACAGATTTGCAGTGAAGTGAAAGTTCGTGATAATGTTAATTAGTCGGTACCTTATTGCAATAAACCGTCGAGTTATACATTATCACTAGGCATTATTTTGTATGAGTTTTGTCATTGCTGTTGTACGGCTCTTCGAGATGTTGATCTGCGTTGGATGGATGGGCCACGTCGAGGTTTCAAACACCTGTTTTGATAACATTGGTATGAAGATTACGTGCTAATATAATAGCAAGCGAGTTCTACACTCTCTTTTCTGAATTTTTGTGGCGAACAACACTCGATGTTTCAATGCCTGGCTGCGTTTAATTCGCACTTGTCACTTCCTGTAATATACCTTCACTTTGGATCGTCCTGGCGCACATTTTGTGTGGTAAGTAGCTTACGGCTTATAATATTAAAATTTTTTCGAAAATTCTCTAATTGCGGGTCTTCCGTTCACAGCTTTTCTGCGGTGGGCATAAAGCCTACGATCATACATGGGATGGTACTGCTACCGATAGATCTCTGGCGTACTTCCGTACCTGTCTAGGGTCCGTTGCTGCTGGAAGCGGGTTGCTCCAGCACCGTTGGGTTCCGTTCTTCCTCTCGGAGCACTGAGTGAGTGCTTATACTGAATCTGCACTGCAGGTATGTGTTGTTACTTTGGCTTGACAAAACGATGATCAACCTAAACGGGATTGAACTGTACTGTGCTAGGTGTACGTGTATATGTATGTATATATATATATATATATATATATATATATATATATATATATATATATGTGTCTATATGTATATAGATATATAATTGGGACTTAAAAAGAAAAAAAAACAAAACAAATTAGTCGGGAGTAATGTAAATATTTGAACAGAAAAAACAAAAATCAATACTACTGGATTACCCATATCAATTGTGCTATAATCTTGTTGGATTTATGGTTAAATGGGGTGTGAGGAAACGTTTCTGCTACTCCCCAATATTATCTTACTTTATAATAAAAGTTTTTGTAATGCCTTTATCGTTATTATACTATATAGATTATCCAAACCGTTATTTACATTTTACAAGTACGGAATAATTTATGCTTGGTCAGCATACAATTCTTATTATTTTATTGCAGGTTTGCCTGACTATTTTTATTACAGGAATGGTCACTAATTCCCTACAGCCGCGTACATGATATGTGAGTCTGCTTTCTACAACCCCCCCCCCCCAATCTCCGATTGAGCCCGGTCATTCCGTTGATTTTCTTTGTGTTACGCACGGCCTCGATTAACGTAACAAGTTCCAATAAGCAATGTGAGATGCAGGAAAGGGATAGCACGAATACCCTCAGGAGTCCAAGATGGCCACTCAATCTAGAGCTTCACAACTTTTACATTGTTGGTTGTTCAAGCTACTCAATTTAGTTTTAATTAATTAATTTAGTTTTTATTAACTTTGATTATTTTTGAAACCAAGTCGTTAATAAATTTAACGTACTTGTACATTAAAATTAATATTGTAAATTCTGTTTTAAATAAATTAATAGAAAAGTTTTTTGGAAGAAGTCTTTTTAAGAAACCGCTCCGATGGGCCGAAAACCTATCTTGCGACTCGGTAAAACAAACAACTTTTAATGAAACTGTATAGTTTACTTAACCTCATCAAATTGAAATTTTTCGAGTAGAATCAAACACATAAATACAGAAATTACTTACGTCTCTTACAGAAGTGAATGATAGAAGAGGCTCATTATTATCACGTTCTTTTTCAAAATAGTCTATTAGTGAAGCTACCATTTCTTGAGCACGTGTATCTAACGGTTTCGGCATTGTGAAATTTAAAATATATTTTGTGTATTCACAATTCAAATAATGTATCTTAGTTCTGAAAAGAACTGTTATATAAAATGTCCAATAACATAAACTATAAAACCAAAAGTAAACTGGAACTATCAGGATAACAAAATGACAAGATGTTGAATGACAAATGTTTGGATTTAAAAGATTGACGGCAACACGGTACAAAACTACTAACCTTTATTGTTTTAAATGACAATATTCTTCAAGCGTAATTATAGGTATTCATTTGCATAGTTACCCACAATTAATCACTACATTTGACGTCATCCTTAAGTTATTTTGAATGGACTATATTACATTTTTTCTTGAGATTTATATACCTTTTTGTGAATCAATATTTCACGAGATCATTTAAACACCAACAACAAGGTACACAATAATTTTTAAATCACCTCAAGCATTGCACACTTATAATTTTAGTTGCGGTTTGAAAAAGAATCTATACATTTTATTAATTTTATTAAGAGTCAAATATGAGCACATTTCATCATAATATAACGAATAGTAATTCAGAATCGTACGCCATACACATATTAAACTCTTCCCTATGCTAGCACAATTACAGAAATACTTCTCTACTTAAAAGAAAGTAGAACGAAATTTAATTTTGATTAATTCGTCCGAAAAAGTTTCTTTCGAATAAAAGTGTTTGAAAAGCACCTTAAATTAAATAAATTGCATATTAGAACTTGGAATTTTTTTATTTGATTTCAAGAAAAAGTTTTCGGCCACATACTTTCAGATACAAAGTTAAAGCTGGAGAAATATGCTCACAACTGGAATGGAGAAGGATTTATAAAAGGGAATAGTAGAGAAGTATTGATGCAGCTACATTGTAGTCGAGTTTCAGCTATAATACCAAAATTTTACATTAGCAAATGTTTCTGACATATTTCAGTATTTCTGTCCAACTGATGGCCTAGCGATTTGTAGTGTAACTGCAGTAGGATTACTACCACAAACCTAAAACTCTAAACAGGGCGCTAATAAGGGTTATGTATATATATATATATATATATATATATATATATATATATATACTGCTACGATATCGCCGGTACGCCAGGTGTGCAACGATCAATTGCCTGTTGATCGCCACCTCTCTGTTCCTTCAAAATAATTTAAAATTAACACAATCAAATTTATGCTTCGACTAGCTCAATGATACCACGCACAGAGTGAAACGACGGTATGAAAACAAAGAATTTTTACTCAATCCTCTCTAACATTCAATTTACCTGAATTAGACAAGCGGAATTCACCAAAAATTGTATAATGAACTAAATAAAATTTTTATCAATTACAATTTACAAATCTGTGCCATTTTTAATATTATTTACCTTTTATAAAAATTTTAAATCAAAATTAAAATAAATGTTCATATCGAATTAAGTCTTTACGAAGATCATGAATTTTTACACCTTCTTAAAGCCATTAAAGCCAGCAAAAAGGAATGTATCTTACTACGACTAATTTTGTTGAACGTTCAAAGAAACATCCCCTTGCAACCAAATTTTTGTTCAGTTTTTACACGCTGTATTTTAATCACATACAAATTTTAAGCTCACTTCCAAATACACATATTGTGTAAAATTACAAATGCTACGTGCTATAAATTGAATAAATAGTTCTGATATTATAGTTCTTCTGAACTTTCCTTGCTGGAGTTTTCTGGCCTAAATTCTCACTTTTTCTAGAGCTTTCGATTCGGTTTAGAGCCGTTTATTCAGTAGCTTGGAGTGTTTACCAGACGCTATTTACCAATTTCAGTTATAGATTTAATTCTCAGTTTCTTAATGTGTTTACCAATACTTCGTGTATTATTCAGTAACTTTGTGCCCTAAATTAATAAAATTGCAAAAGTTTTTATTTATATTAACTATTTCTAGCCTTACATTTATATCAACGGCAAAATTATATATAAATTTATTACAACACGCACTCTACTGTTTGTGTCACTTTACATTAAAATTTTACTAAGTTCAACTTTTAAAATTATCAACTTCCACTAAAATTGTAATCACGTAATAATTTCCTTTCAAAATAGCACAATCGGCGCGTGGATTATAAAAACGATCTTCTTATCTGCTTCGTTAGTGTTATAGAATCAAGTTCCTTCTCAAATGTTCCACGCGTTCTCATTGGTTGACAGAACGCTATCACTTGTTTATACGTGCAAAAAGAGTTTCAATTATAGTTATATCTGCAAGGTGTTGGATTTTGAATGATCTAATGTAAGAACTTTATAGAGGAACTTGATTAACAAATGGTATTAAATATGTACGTTCTAAATTGCGTGTATATAGCATTTTATGTACGTTCTATATTAAACGTATTATGATAATTTACCGTCACCTCAAATATCCATACTTTATTCAAATATGCATGTTTTTAAATGTTTGACTATCACAAACTAGTATTAATTACACGAATTTATTTATCTCTTAACGCAAATTTGCTTAGATTGAAAGAAATTTTATTTCACGGTTTATTTTTCTTTAAATAATGTTAAATTTGTATGTGTTTTAAGCTTAAAAATGTCCTTAAATTTTCTCAAATAATTGAATTGCTTCAGCCATTATTTATTTTAATAAAATGTAATAAAGTTATTACGGAATCAGCTTCCTTTAATTAATTGTAGCCTGTTATTGCTTTTATATAAGGTGACTTGTATTTGTTGTTCCATAATGAATGAATTATGTACATTTTTGGGCTTAAATCTTTGGTTTTTTTGATTTTTGTGATATTTACATGAGGTATTCCTCTCTTGTGATCTTACATGACTTTAAATAACCTTATAATTATAGTATTATATATATATATATATATATATATATATATAAATATTGCTGTGAATACTGGGTATAGCCGCCTTAACCAATATAAGGACGAAATGGATGCCTGCTTAATAGAAAATGTGATTTTTTAACTTACTGTACCCGTTTAGTCTTGCTAGCTCAGCGACAAATATGCTCTAGATTTTACAAAACTAAAATGAAACAAAGAAATTTCTAGGAACATATATGAACAATCCTTAATACATTCAAAAACGTCTTTCTTTTATACACATTATCTAAGTAATCTACTTACACGCACAGATATAAATAACGCTTATAAATGCAATCCTCAGCTTACGTTTAGAAAGAAACAACATTTTATTACAACTTACGTATTAACACAATCTTTGCTTAATCCTCATTAATTTTTATAAAACCCCAAAATATTTCTTATGTAGGTCACAAATTTTTTTTTTAAATTTTTGTGGATAATTTAAATATTCTTGTATTACCTCATCTCAATTTTTGTAAGGGTCAAAACACCTCGTGCTCAGACCACAAATTAGTAAAATAAAACTATACATTCGCACATAACTTTATACGAAAAAAATAAAAACTAACGCTAACTTAATCTACTTAATAATACACAAATAGTCCTTTTAGTTTTAAAACAAAGTTATACTTGTGTTTAGGGTCGGCAAATTTTTGATAATATTGTTACCTCTATGATTACCTATTTTTGGCTATTTAGCAGATCATTTCCATTGGAATTAACTGCATCGAAAATTTTCTTGTTTCAAATTTTTAGATCTCCATTTTTAATTAATCTTCATATGCCAAACTATCTTGCCTCAGTTTTGGAAAGTACTTTTTACAGATTAAAGTAGCGGTGACTTTGCACCAAGATTATATATTATTGAAGCAATAAGTCGTAGTTTTACTCCATAAAATATATCTATCAATGATTGAATATCTTATAACCTATGTTCAAAACTTTAATGTTAAATCTTAAATGCAGAAAGATTGAATGCATTGCTCGCATTGCTTGCGCCTATATATAATAAAACAATCTTAATACGTTATCCTTTTTTGAATTTCAATTAACCCTTTGAAGGTGAGGCATCTGCGTTATATAAAAATTTGTCGCAATTTTATGTTTTGTTATATTTAATGAGCTGTCAGTTTTAAAATTTATAGCGACCCTAAAATTTTCCCATTCTTTATTAGTGAATAAAATCAATAGCTGTTAAATCTCTCCTACGTATAATCATTAAAATTCGTTATCTTATCTGGTATATAGGCGTCCGATGCTATCGCTTTCCTTAAATCGACGTGTATTTATTGGCAAAAAATAATTAACTGTTCTTTGCTTCTTTACAGATGTTTATGTCTTTAAAAAGATTCTCGAAAGAATGCCGTAGTCTCGTTTTGTTAACGTAAATATAATAAATTCAAAGATTTTGGAACAATTTGTCTTTCAAAGCATATACATAAATGCAGTTTATTATGTTTATTAAACGATATTCTTAAAAAGTATAAATGCATTGCCAAACTTGCAATTTAAAAAAGTACGAATGTTTGTATTTTCTCAAACTGGAACTTGTTTTAAATGATATCAAAGTCATTTAGTATTTTTATACTCATTTTACGGTCTTTATAAATTCAATTAAACTTGTTTTAAAAATATTTTTCACAAAGATAAATATTTACATACAAGCTAATGATTGCTTTAAGATTGGTCTTTGATATTAAATGGTATGTACAACACTATATGTACTTAAAGCATGCTGTTTCATTGGAATTTTACGAGAATATTATCTTGGGATAAAAATTAAATTTTAAAAATTTTTACTTTCTTAGCTTTGCGTCTGATTTCTCACAGAATGTGGTGCTCAATGATCTTGTTACATCTTTATCACATTATATATATATATATATATATATATATATATATATATACAAAAAGCCTCACCAGAGTAAAAAAAAACATTCGAGCACCAACGTTGGGCCGTCAAGATATGCTGTGATTATCTTCTGATAATCGCCTCTTTACTCTTTCCGCCTCGGCTGCTCACCTAGATAACTTTTATCCTCATTCATAAAAAAAAACAAACACATTCCTACCACAAACATCAACGTTAACTCTATTTACATCAATAATACATTAAAATTTCAAAATTAAATTGTAGCATAAATTTCAGCATCATAAAATTTCAAGTTAAAATTTCTCATCATTTTAATTTGCATCCAGAATTAGAGTCCTTGTAGGATGCATACTAATTAAATAAACAATATTTGCAGACCTGAGTCTGAATAAAAGGGAGCATCTCCCACCCCTTTACGTTAATTTAACAGGTTAGTCTAATTGAGCTCAAAGACAGACCCAAATTTTCATCATAATCAAAACATAAACTGCTAAATACTCCTTTCTACTTTAACAAGAAAATTTTACCTTAAAATTCAAAATTTGTTGTTTATACAAATTCACTACTGTCCATCTTTATCAAACAAATTATAAAGATATTCAACACACACCAAAACATCTAAGATTGAACAATAAAGCATAAGTTACCTGACGGTTAATGCAGTCGTGGCTCCAATGTACATCGTCCTTTGTTAATCACACCATTCCAACTGGGTTATGTTTACGTCCTCGAATTTCTGGTCGCCTTTAAAAAATTTTCTACACCACCATTCATTTAAAATTGTTTCAGGGCTTTTCAGGAACTCATCTATGTATATCTAAATTTTGTTTTGCGGATCCAATCACGTTTACTAATAACACTTGATTACTCACTCCCGAAAAATAGCAAAGCAATTCATAATTCGTTCACGCTATACAAAACAGCATACTTCAATGTATTTATTTATCGCTACTACTTTAGATAATTGGTACAGTAATACCCGCAAATATAACTAGACTTTATTACCTTATCTATTTTCTGTAAGTGCACTAATGCATAATAATTTGTATCGTAGCACGTATTCTGCTTGAAGTATGGTATAACATCAAAAAATAAAGAGCAAAACTGTTTAAAGTATCGAATCAAATCAAAAATCTAAGAGAGCGAAACACCTATAACACGGGTTTATATAATAGCGCGCTTGCACGTCGACTTTGTCCCGCAACGGACAATTTTTAGAAATTCGCATTCTCTTTTCCCTTTTCGACAGTCCGGCACAACGATTCTACTAAAATTTTGCACTCGTGCCAGTTAAATCTAAGAATTTTTCACACGTCGCGCCACGCGTCTGCGAACAACTAACTAATTTTATATAGAAATTGTTGTTTCCACCTCTCATATCTGCATCTTATTTCAACCAATCGTAAAGCTAGTGACGCTTCTCAAATCCGGCCTTTTATTATCTGTGTCTCTGCTTGACGCGTTTTATTCGTCTCTTTCTAACCTGGTCTTAGTGGTGCAAATCGATATTCTTTACTATCGGCTATTTCAATCCACGTGGATTCTTATTTGGGTTAAATAACCCCTCATCTAGCCTTTCTCGTTAATATAAGCTACGGTTTATCCGACCGTTTGCAATATACGCAGAATTTTCATGTTTATCCAAACAAATTAAACAGAACGTGATATTTAAAAATACGCAGGTGTTCAATCGTAATTTTCTACGATTTGGATATTCTACGTATTGTAACCCTCTTGATAGATTTGTATGCTAGCAACGCGTCTCATATTTGGTATTATTGGGTTTTTAAAAGCTTTTATGCATATTATACCTCAATAATTGTTCAATTAACTCCAATTAAAATAATAATAAATTGCATTGACTTCTACCCTTTAATTTTTAGCGAATACTAATTAAATATTAATTATTATTTGTACACTTTGTTTAATACCCGTTACTTAAAAATTGAATAAATTAATATAAATTTCGCACGTAATTTCTATTTGTTTCTTTATACAAGGTGATTAAAATTATTTGATGTCGTTAATTAATTTTCTACCCTGGTTTAAATTTGAGTAATATATTACTGTGTAGGTTAAACGTGTGTAAATAGGTCAAAAAGGTATTTTTATAACGACCCTGTAGATAGAAAAATAATAATTTATTTATTACGCTTCAAATCAAGAGTTTGCATACTTTAGTATAAGACAAGGCAGACGATTACATACAGAAATTTTAGTGTGAAATGACATATTTTTATGTAGCTTCAAAGTAATAATTTGTATACATTAACTTAAGGCAAGGACAAGTAGGATCAATAACAAGATTGACTATTGCATACAACTATGTATAATACTAAAGCTTCGCGGTAGGTAAAAATCAATAATTTGTATACATTAAAGTAAAACAAGGTTGACTATTGCATGCAAATATGTGTAATATTAAAGCTTCACGGTACATAAAAATTGATGCAACGGATATTTGTTTAGCATTGTATACTAAGAAGTACGTTAATTTAATTTGTAGAAGACTACAAAATAACATAGCCAAACGGTCGAGAAGTTCAGACAATGAAAACTTTAAGTAAACAAATATTTCTTTGAAAGCTAGAGCACGATGCGATAACATTTCAAAGTATTGTACAACGGAAAAGCCAGTTTAGCGAACAGCACGAAGCAAAAATCAATAATTTTAATGGACAGAGAATCATTACAAGGCAACTAAGGGAGACAGAGAATACATCAGCTGCTATTAGGACAAGCTGTTTCAAGGCGTGACAGACGAGTATATTTTAAAAAACAAATAGGTGAAGCAAGGAAGAAAGATGTTTGTCGACGATATCGATTTTCAAGGCGCACATTTAGCGAGGGAACGGTAACCGTAGACAGCAGGTCAATTGTGGGGCTCGATGAAAGTAGGGAAACACGAGTGAGACAGAGAATAGTGGTTATGAACGCATGACTGCAAGGAGAATAGAGACGCGGACACTGGGCGTGTTTTGCAAGCCGTTAGGGATATGGAGAGGAATGATTTCCTAAGTACGCGTTGACGGTTGCAACTGATAGATAGTTTTTCGTGGTAAAGCCGTGGTGGAACGAGTGAAATTCTCAGTTTGAAAGTTCGTTGTGTTTTGAGTGGAGGAATTTGGAAAATTGTTTGTAGCGAGTGCGATAGTTCAGCGAAAACTATGGAAATACGTGACTAGAGAAGAGGTTTGAAGATTTTAAAAGCTCTTGCCAGCGGTGGAGGAGCTCTCTTATTTTTCGGATCCGCTTCAAGTACATTAAGTAGCATCGAAAAGACATCCTAATTTAAAATTAAAAGCCGCGACATAGTGCAGCCCGCTGTATATTTTTACAAGTATTATAAATGCACGAGTTGGTGCTAACTAGTCAAGTATTTCTTGAACGAGGGTGATGGTAGCACATTATATTGAGACGGAGGCAAAAATTTGGATTTGAACGGATGGTAGCATGGAAAGCATCCACTAATAACTGAAGGAACTGGATGAACAAGTTGAGATGGAGTTGCTGCCCATTTAGGAAGTGAAAATTGGGTGAAATCCAAGAACATGAGTTTGGTGGAGGTCATCGAAGGAGGTGGTGCGTCCAAAGAACTCACCAGGTAACGATTTTTGTTTTATTGTTGAACTGTGGTGCTGGAATTGTGTTCTAAAACTAGGTGTGCTTAGAATTATGTGGTGAAAATTTTATAAACTAAAAATTTATTTGATTACCGTATATAAAAGACAATTTTCTATTATTAGTTGAGTAGGTAAAAACAGAAATAAAAATTTAGGGTAATTTGACCATGCGATATTTTATGCATATCAGAGAAAAACGTTTATACTGAGCTCACCATAGACCAAGAAAAGGTAAATTTAGGGTTTCACGATAGGAACATTTGCTTTAAAATAAAATGTTGAAGTGTAATAACTCACAAACTATTTAGATTGAAGTAAAGGGTGAGATGTTTTATTGTAAATATAACAGTGTAAATATTGACATTGGCTGAATAATCATTTATGTTATACGAATAAAAGGGTGTATGTTTGTCCAAAGATTTTATTTTATTTTTGCATTGTGTTGTGCGTAAAGGTGTTGAAAGAATGTGTAGTTGGGGTAAGTATATCCTAGAAGGTAGTGCACAGAACTAGCCGAGGAAGATCAAATTGGGAAAGAAGTTTGAAGCAATTTGGTGGAGTTGGATTAGAGTCCAGACAGGTTTGTAGAAGCAGTGGGGCACGATTTTTAGGGCTTTTTTTCAAATTTAATTACAGAAATAAGGATTCCCAATGGTAGGGCTCGAAATCATACAAATATATATATATTGAAGTGGTTTTAAAAGGTTAAATTTAGGTATGAACAAAGCAATTTCAAACACCCTGTATAGAGGAAACAACCACAATTTACGTGCGAAATTTATTTCATTTAGTTGATTGAAAGTAACAAGTAATACCATAATTTTACAAGTAGGGATTACAATTTAATAGGTTCGTAAAGAAAATAAATTGTATAAGCCGATAGAAGTTATTATTTAATTTAATTGAGTTTAATTTAAAGGAATATAACGTCTAAAACGCATAATAGCGTGAAAAATCGATAATTTCAAGGCGAAACGCTTTACTAACAAACAAACACGTCGAATATATGAAATATCTTGAAACGCAAACTCCTAGAATTGTTATTTTAAAACTTTCGTTAATTAGGCACAGGTGCATGTTTTGAAAGGTCAACTTCTCCTTATTTGTGTAGATAAAAGGCAAGATTCGAGGTATATTGTGCAAACGGTCGGATGTTTCGCATAAACGCTAACCAATAGTTTCTTTAAAGCGCAGAAGAGATGGACAATCAATGATATGCTTCGTAATGAGACAGGTATAATAGCATTTCACTTCGAAACGCACGTATTCAGTCCACGTGGGTTAGATATCACGCGGACAGTAATATCGATTTTCTACCATTCAAACAAGGTTAGAAGGAAACATATAATATGCATAAGAGAAGAATAGAATTAATACAGGCGGGGTTTCAAGACGTCACTGAAATATATCATTGGTCTAAATAGTTAGTTGTACAACAGACAAACACGGAAAAATTGAATGCGGGTATTTCGGAAAATATCGTATCAACGAGCTAAATTTTAAAGATTTTAAAAACGGTTACATCAAAATTTGCGAAAATGTTAGTTTAATTAAATATTTCGCGTTAGGAGTGTTTGGAGAGGTTACACTGAGAATCGTATGAATACGAGAGAAGAGTTATTAAGTTTCTCTTTGACTTTGTTAATTTGCAACGCTTACTACGTACAGAAATCTACTAACGAGCTTGTAAGTATTTAAAATTTATAAATTAAATAGTACAGTGTTAGATTGTTGGCCTCATAGTTTGAAACGCAGAAAGTGTCGAGTTTATATTTAACTGAGGTGCAACAGATATTTTAACAAGCTCGTAATGTAAAGTAAAGTAACGTAAATTAAATTCTGCAAAAATAAAAAAGTGTAATATACTTGGATTTGGATTTGGATGGATCTTGAATAAATAGTATGCAGCACAACTTAGATGGTGTTCACCTATAAATAGCTGGAGGCGGCAAGCAGAGCAAAACCACGAGACCGATGGTGCAGGAACTTGACTTCATCGTCAACGGAGTAGCGATCTTTAAGAAATTCCAGGTAACGCATTAGAATTTGCTGTTTTTATAAACTATGAAAATTATTGTGATGTGTGAGAGTGAACTTTGATGGTATTATGCATTAGTTTGCGTATTGAAAATAATACGTATAACTAACTTTGATTATGGTATTTGAATATAAATCTAAAAGTGTATATAAAGCTTATTAACATTCCTCATGAATTTAAAATTTTATTGTTAAGAGTACAAGGGTTTTTTTGTGTTTGTAGTAAGAGTATGCAAAGTAAAAAGCATACATTAATAAATAAACTGGGTTATCATAAGCTCACCATACTCCAGAGTGTACTAATTAAAAATAATTATAGATAAAAAAAGAAAAAAATGAGAGATTATTTAGGGCCCATTTACACAGCTTTAATATTACATATCTTTTGTAATATCACAAGAAGTTACATTATTTTTTGGTATGTTTTATAGCATAATAGTTCGATCATTCATGCCAGTTTCTCTCTATGAGCATCGTACAATTCTACAATCATATCCGCATAGAACTAGCTATTTTGACAAAGTTATTGTGAATTTTAAACTAAAATCCGCGTTTAAAAATAAACTAAGTTAAATTCCGGGATAATGAACCAAAAAACTAATAAACTAACACCTTAAAATAATTTCGAAAATAATTTAAAAGACTTTTTAATAAATTTAGAGAAAAAACCGCGTAAGTCGTTTAAAAAACGCGTAAAATCATCAAATGAATTCGGGAAAATTTAGTAGTGTGCGTGTAATAAAATAACAAATTAAAAACCAAAATCTAGGGTTTTTGAATAAAACAAATAGCTTAAAAAGCGTAAATTTTGAAATAATTTAAACCTAAATATTTCATATTTTAAGTACTCGTGTACTTAAACGTTCTTAAAGTTGAGTTTTTTAGTGTAATTAGTGGTGTAGCACTTGAAGCTCGTATTATGCGTTTTTTGTTGGTTATTCTTTGGTCGTTAGCTTTGTTAGTATGGTGATCCACCGGGACAAGGAGCCGTTGGCAAGGAAGAAGAGAGGAGATCGATCGGAGTCAGCTAGGCCGTAGTCTGTTAAGTCGGTGGCTGAGGGCGTTATTGGAAGGAAAAAGCTTAAGTTTGTCTTAAAGGATGTAATGTTAGGGACTCAGGAGGAGGTATAGGAGGTTGAGGGCTTAGAGAAGGAGCCTGCATCTGCGGCGGTCGTTTTGGGAGTCGAAGCGTTCAGCAGTGGCTGCGGCGCCAGAATTGCCCTCTACTTCAAGGGGCCAGCGTAAGACGTCGACTAACACCAACGGCAGCGTTGCCGTTAGCGACTTTGATGAGCTAGAGCAATTGAAGTTTAGGGTAAAGAAGGCGCACGCGGTCATCTGTGGGAAGGTGCCGACAACCTCCGCCACTATTCTCGTGAAGGACAGAAAGGTGATTCGTCACGCCGTGGATGATATCCGCGACACGACGAATCAACTTATAGGCATGGTTAAGCTGCTTAGACTCGTTTAGAAAATTCTGGGAAAGCTAGTGTTGTCGAGGGAAGTCCAGCGGGGTTTATTTCTGTTTTAGGGCAGTAGGGTTCCCGGAGCCAGGAGGTCGTGATGCCGCGTAAGGTGTCGTATGCTGCAGCAGCTTTCGGTGCCACGCCAACCTTTGCGGTTAGGGTCGACGCCAAGCCTGGTGAGAAGGAGGACGTCATGTCGAATCTGAAGAAAAAAGTCGATCCCGCTCGTGATAGCTTTATTGTATTCGGAGCTCATCGGACACGTAGGGGCAGGTTTGTAGTAGAGTGCGCAAGTCGTGAAGACACCAAGAAACTGCAGTCGAAACAGGGATGAAGGAGGAAGAACTGGTACGGTTGATCGCGAGCCAGAATCTCCGTTTCGGCGATTTGAAGCTGGAAGACCACCTGAGAGAGAAGTTCAGGTTTGGCAAAAAGGGCCCTAGAGATCCCTTCGCCAACGTAGTCTTCGAAGTGACCCCCACACTTCGAAGGCGTATATTAGCTGACGCTATAAACCTCAGGTGGCGAAGAATCTGGACCCGGAACGACTTCTCGATGATGCAGTGTTACCGGTGCTACGAGTACGGCCATAGATCGATGGAGTGCAGGGAGAAGGTACAGTGGTGCAGTAACTGTGCCGAAGTCGAGCATGAATTCAAGAATTGCCGGAAGGCAGTCCCCTGCTGTGGTGGTGGTGGCGCAAAGTTGAGTAGATGCCCCATGATGCAGCGTCTGAAGAACACAATTACAAGGAATATCGATAATGGACCGTGAAGAACAACAAAGATTTAAAAGAAGCAAGAAGATTAAATTCCCCAACTAAATCTCTGGAAAGGAGGCTTTCATAGCCGGATTGGCACCATGTCATCTCATAAACCAAGGTTGACGTTATTTTATAAGATGACACGGTCCCAACCCGGACCCATAAATATTTATAAATAATATAAGTATTAAAGTATTAGAGGCAGAGATAAAAAAAAAGAGAAGTAGAGGTGTAACATAAATATATTCTATAGCATTATGATCATAAGAACCGCTTCAACATAAATATATTCTGTGGTATTTAATCCATGTGTTCGATGTTGTAAAATCATAAAAGAACAATTCTATATGAAAGCGGGTAGTCGTGTTCACTTAAGGAACTTAAATGTTTTGTACGGAGATATTTGGTATTTTTATAACCATCAAGAAACGAATTTATTTGGAACTTAGTAGGTTGTGTTGTCTACCTTTTAGGCGGATATTTCCTACGCATCCGTACAATCGGTACAGCGCGTGTGCATACCGGTCACGAGATAGGACACGCCGATGATGTGTCGCTAGAAGGGGCCACCATTTGTCTTGATAGATGTAGTCGCGTGAGCATTCTTTAGTTTGTTAAGAAGATGAAACTCCAGGCCTTACCTAAGTGGGGCCTCCACATCGGTTGGTATGGGAGATGGTAGAAGGTGGTGAGTTTTGCTTTGGGACGCGGATGAAGTGCCAAGCTCCTGCGAATCCGGCAAAGCGCTAAAACACGCCATTCCTTAAAGATTGTTTTGAGATTTGTTAACGGTAAGCTCTCTTCAAACCTGAATAAATTATAAAATATTTTTATCCCCTTTAGTGTATGACATTACGGACGGAATGAAATGATGGTTTATGTTGTATTTGAATCCAATATTGGAGAGCAGTTCATTTGTCGAGGCGATTAAAGTTTACTTATAACCAGTCGAGAAGCAGATTTTTGGAACATGTGTGTTGGTAATTAATAATTAGATTTGGAAACAAAAACCCTACAGGTATCAATCTTTCTTTATTCTGTTTGTGAAGATTCATAAATGTTCGAATACATAAATTTCGAAGTCCGTTTGATCGAGTTAAAAATTTTGTATGTTTAGAGCAGCATGAAAGAAAATAGCTAAAAATTAATACAGTAATAGTATTACAAATTTGTATAAAGTCACTTGTTAACAAAATGATAGTTCAGTCCACTTTTTTTGCCTTTTAAAATATTTATCTACTCATATTGAAACCTTTATAAGCCTCTAATACCAGATGTAAATGAAAAGTTGTTTGCTTAAGTTAAAAACACATGTGATTCGTTTTTAATAGAAATAATCTTTGTAAAACTTGTAAACCAGAACTCAGATCTGAAACTTGGTACTAAAATTTGTTTGATACATGATAATTAATTTAAAGATCTGTTAAGTCAGAACAGATGTATTGAAACTTAATTTTATTTTGTACAATTTATTACCACATTTAAAGAAACATTTAACAAAGAAAAAACATATTAAATTCCATTTTAGACTCAAGTTTTTATTCCATGCATATTTAGATATACTAAATTCTTAAAAGAACATGAGCTTGTTAATCGATGAAATTGTACAAGGCTGAAGTAATTTAAAAAGGCCCCTATTTGTTGCAACTAGTTTGTTATAAGTATTTATTCCTGATTTAAAAAGCTTTGGTGTGTTAATCTCCATATTATCCACTTGCAGTTATTAACAGGTATTTTTATTGGAAAGCACAAACTGTGTTTTTCTAATAAAGAATTTGTTGTGTATTTTGTTCCAGGTTCATCGTGACCAGAGAGGTAGTAAGTATGTTCCAGAGATTTCCAGATACTTCAATTTAGTAAGTTGTAAGTTTAATTGCATTTATATCCCATGAGTTTCTGTATCTTCTCATAGGAATATTGAATTTTTAGTGTAACCGTTCATTCAGATACAGTGGCGCTCAACCCATTTTCCTTTTCTTAGTTTATCGTAGAGTTTAGACCATCACCACCCCTTTTCTCATTGCTCACCCTTGGGGTAATTCCCAGACTTAGCCGCGAATAGTTAAAGCTTCACTTTATCCTTCAACAAGGAAGTTTAAAAAAAAAAAAGGTGGAGAAAAAAGTCATTTCAGAGGTAGACCTAGGTTAGGCTACTGCACACAGATAGTGAAAGATGTAGGCTGCAGGAACTTCAGGGAAATGTGTAGGCTAGCTCAGAATAGAAATCATTGGATGTACGCATCCAACCAGTCCCAAGATGGATAAATTAATGGTGAAAAAAGTAACTGCATTTAAACATGATGATTATTATAAGCAACTATAAGTATTGGTTGGGCAATATTCTCGAATAATGTTAAGTGTGTGAAAAGATTTACCGGAAAACTATTAATTCGGCAAATGTCTAAGTGTTAGGGGATCTTGCCAGCCACAGGCTGCTTAACCCCCTTCACTGAATCTCGGTGAAATATGGTATACAATTAGAAAACAATAGAAGGGGAACCGAGCTGTATACAGGCTGTGTAAGAATTTCAGGGAACTGTGTAAGCTAGCTCAGAATATAAGTGCAGGTACGTATCCAACCAGTTTTGAGACGGAAAACTTAATAACGAAAAAATAAGCGCAGATAAATCTGATGATTATTATAAGCAACTACAGGTGTTGGTTGTGAAATACCTGCAACTAATGTTGAACGTGCGAAAAGATATATTGGAATAAATATTAAATCGGTAAATGTTCAAGTGCTGGGGGAACTTGGCAGCCTCAGGCTGCTTACTCCCCTTCACACCCGCTGAGTGTCGGAGAAATAGGGTATAAAATTTTAAAACAATAGAAGGGGACCGAACTGCATTTAACAAGAAAGAACAGCGCTATTGATGCAAGACGACCAACATAGAAACAAGAAGAAAATTGTTGAAAGCATATGTGTGGAGCACAGCACAGTATGTCTTTAAAATACGGGCAGTAAGAAAAGCAGACAAAAAAACGGTAGCAGCTTTTTGGAATGCTGTGCTTCGAGTGTATTAGGATGATAGCATGGACAGACAAAGTTAATAACAAATAGGTTATAGAAATGTCGGGGAACAAGGATATCTGTAAAAAAAATAAGAGAAATAAAAGAACAGAATACGTTCTAAGGCATTTTTTGGAGAATAGTATGGAATATATTACAAGCAGAGATAGCAAAAAGGAAGTAGATGTAGACCTAGATCAGATAGTTATAGATGCAGACTGTGCAAATGTCAGGGAAATGTGTAGATTAATTCAGAATAGGAAACAATGTTGGTACGCGTCTAACCAGTTCCAGGACTGAAGACCTAACGATGATGAAATATTAAAGTAGTTAGTTTTATTACTTTGGTATTTTATTTCATTTATTACTACTCATCAGATGTCACAAAAGGAGAAAAGGTATGGAGCTACCAAATCTTTTACATGAAAACAGAAGAAGGCGCACTTAAGAAGAATCCCATAATTATGCAGTTTCTGTTTCAAATCCAAATCCTCTGCAAATTGTGAACAATAAATTGACGCAAATCAACGTCTTCAGTTGTCCATGAAAACTACATTTATGGATAGAAACAACGGGTCAAATGCAATTGAAATTCCGGTAGTTAAAAGCGCAAATATTAAAGAATCGCCCGAAATTTCTAAGAATACAGCACTGTGGTTAAAAAGGTACATCCCAGTTGTGTTGAAGAATTAATAGAACAAGGCCCTAACTAGCTACTATCAAGACAAAAAAAGCTTATTAAAAGGTTCCTTGGACATATATTATCTAATCGGTTTTTGTATAGAATTTTACCAAGTAATGAAATAATTGAACGATTTTCGTTGTTAAGTCCTGAAACAAGAAATCTAGCGTATTGCTTCTGTTGCAAAGTTTATGTAAAGTCTAATACTAAATACATTCGTCTTGATGAAAGGAATTACAATGACTGACAGCATGCAAGTCAACATTTAAATATTCATGTCAATGTTTTAAAATTTCAAAATTCTTTTTGATCGTTTCAACACGAATCAGTTAATAGATTATTATAACCAAGCTCTAATAAAAGGGGAAAGTAAATATTGGAAGATTGTTCTTGAAAGAATATTCTATGCGATTCAGTTTTTAAGTGAGCAGAATTTAGCTTCTCGTTAGCAATTGGAAATTGATTGAAAAATAAGTGGAATTTCTTAAAGTGCATGAAGTGATTGCTAAATCTGATTCAATCATATATACAAAACAGTGCCAAACAAAAAAAATAAAGATTTACCTCCTTATTAGATGTAGTAAAAATTTGAGGTGCCCGAGATAAATGACACAAGGACGCAATCGGCGTTGGTCTTATAGGTTGGTACTGTTTACAACAAAATATTTTAATGCTAATTTATATAAGATTTTCTTGTCCAATACTGGTTATTTGTGGATACATTTGGTGTAGTCCTACCATCTGTATGGAAATAGCCATACTAATGTATTTTTAAAATTGTCAAACATATGAAACTGTAAACGTATATTCAATGTGCAAAGAGAAAACTGTAATAATTAAAGAAAAATATTGTTTGATAGACCTAATCAAGTCATTGTTCTGTTTATTCACTGAAATTTAAAACAACAGTGGTATTGTTAGAAACAATTTCTAATTAGATTTTTAGGAGCATAGCTCTAGTACTATTTTGAGAGGAATTGTACTACCCAAACTATACTCAACTACCTATAAGAGAACTTATTGATATTCCTTCATATATTGACTATGGATTAGGAATACTAGTTTTAGCTATTAAAACATAGAGTGCGCTAATATCATGTATAAATTTAAAACTCGTAATTTAAGAGATGGAGTTTTCCAAATGTTTTTATTGTTAAAGTAAACTTATACCCTAGGAAATAGTGCAAGTATAGACGAAAAAATATGGTTGAGCTAGTTCGGTTACATTATCGCTAAGTTTGACAGCTAAAAAGTCAACATACAAATGTGGTTGTATAGCATATTTGCCTGAAAATTGATATAATATTATCTAGTCTAAAGTATTGGCTATCTAAATTACTAAGATGGATCGCTAACTTCGGCCGGCAGTGAGGAAGATTCCAAGACATAAGAAACAGTAATTCAAAATCCTGGTCCTAACATGAAGGATAATTAAATAATCAGTGGCAGTATAATGATACATTAGTCGTAATTTCTGAAATAGAGACAAAATGTGAATGTATGTATGTGTATATATATGTATATATACATAGCCAAAAAAAGGAAGAACTTTAGGACATTATTTGCCAGGAGTTAATTAGTTAAAATATACCTGAAAGTACCAATTAACTATATGTGTATAATAATAAAAGTTTCCTTCGTTAGATGGATGCAATGGGATGTAAAAAAATGATAATAAGGTAGTTTAGGGGTAAGTTAAGTCATGGGGGTCGTAGAATAAATAAAAACAACTTCCACATTAAGAAAGGCACACAATTCCAGAAATTATAAGCGTGAATTGGTCACCCTACATATTGTTGATTGAGAGCACACTGTATATAAAATACAGTGGATTAAATAAATGCATGAGGACATAAAGAGGTCGAAAAGTAGTTTACAAATAAAGATAAGATTTCAAAACCTAACAAATTGCATCAAAATCAAATCGCCGAAAAACCTAGATAAATTGGCATTGCAAAGATGTAACAATAGCGTTAAAAATGTCATCGTACACGCATTCTAAATAATTCATTATTAGAAAATCGTTACGTGACTGAAATAAATCACATTTGTTCAAAAATCCAATATTTTGTAGAAATAGACAAACACCAGGCGATTCAATTTAGACGATAAAATTTAGGAAACATCAGAATACGTGAGTTAATAAAAGCCAAAACTTGGAAATTCTCAAAAATACCACGATATGCGGGAAGCTTACGTGACAGTCAAGCATGCATTAAAAGATTTAAACTAAATAATTGGTCAAAATTCTAAGGTATGTGTATGTGTATGTGTATCGTCCCAGAATGTAAATAAGCCAATGGAATCGGGTGGAGGTAGGCCTTATATATACGATAGTGACGAAGCGACAGTTTAGTCTATACTCAAACTGATCAACGACTATATTCAAAAGTGTTAAGAATTTACGTAGCCAGTGAAGCAAGAATCAAAGTAAATCAGAGTTAAAAAGTGCGAGAATTTATGCAACGAAAATAAACCGATCTATAAATAGACGTAAGTAAAACAACTTAATTAAAATCCAATTCTAATATCAATGAAACAGGGCTTTCAATCTGGACTTTAATTTCGACTTTCAATTGGAGACATATTTTGATTGAGATGGCTCTAATTTGGGATAGTTAAGACGACTTTAATATGGGACTTCGCACTTTGAACATACTCAAACTTTGGAGATAGTTTAAAAATGAAAGTATTCTAATTTGGACATATTCTGACTTGGTATGATTTTAATTGGAGACAATTTATGGGGCAGGTACATTAATAAGGAAAGCGGACACAGAAAGGGGATGCAGATCATGGACTAGGATAGAACTACAGAACCCATTCCAGGTTAGCAATCTTAATACACTTTACTATGGAACGCTGTTTTTAATTTAATATTTATCACATTGTGTATTTGTAAGAGTCATCAAAAAGGGTCATTTAACAATTTATCTCGAGGGAATAGGTATCTTGGAACGTTCGAAGGTTCTTGAATAAGTAAAAGATATTTTTGCTGACTTTCAGAAAACCATAAATCTGGTATGTGTAGATATTCTGTCAAAAGGGAAAATTTTGAGAATTGTAAATATTATCAATAATTATATTGTGTATTATAGAATTGCTTTATTGATTCAATAAGATCTATTCGGGGTAAAAACCTAATTGAACATTTCATAACATAAGGGCTCAAAATAATAAAGGAATCAGACAGGTAATATCACAGCAAATTTAATGACACACGAATCAGCAAATTTTATGACGTTCCAACGCTGGGGCGAATAACACAGCAAATTTATGGTTCGCGGAATCGTGGGGCGAATAACACGGCGATATATATATATATATATATATATATATATATATATATGTGACGTGATAAGGGGTTACGAGAGGTCATTGAATACCAAATTTTAAAAAATAAATTCTACCAAAATATAATATAATCCGGAAAAAATGGAATTTACCGTAGATTTATGGTTACGCCCTGTAAAATACAAGAGTACTTTTATTCATTAAAGCGCCATGCAAAAACGCAAATTGCTCGTTATAAATAATCACCCTGTATTATATAATTGTATTGTAAATAAATAGCATGTAACGTAAGTCGTATATGTAAAAACAATTAATTGTAAGATACCGTAAAACGCATTAAATGCAAACGTAAAGATCGATCGTTTTAAGATACATACAAAAGTCATTAATTTTACTTAATAATTATCAATACATTTTTGATAAAAATGCACATCGGTTGCTGCAAATAGCATAAAAAAATAACTACCTTTGCGTTTTTAGTTTAAGAAACTACAATCACCGTGTATTTAAAACGCCTTTTGCATTAAAAAGCAATTAAAGTTTAAGTGAATAACAGCAATCCATTTTAAACAGAGAATTTTCTAGAACATAAAAGAATGAGCCATTGGTATTTAATAATAGGTCAAGTTCGTATAAACTTATTAACAAATATACATTTTATTCCTAGAAGCGGCCGAAACACGAAAAACCTGAAAAATTCCTAGAATAACTGATAAAAATAATTTATGATTTTCGCATTCACTGTTGGAGAGAACAGATACGCCACAATAATAGTATATGCGAGACAAAGACATATAGAACGCGTCACGGATAACTGGAACGAAATAATAAAGTAATGAAGTTCGACGATTTTAAGGGATAATTGGTTTTACCAAAAACCCTTGCATCATAATTTCCACATTTTTCTAGTAAGCTTCTGGAAACAGATAAATTTGTATATAAAGGAAGTATTTATTCATCCGACATTCATTCATTTATTGATTAGATTCATAGTTATTCCATTCAAAATTGGTTTAGAAATGTTATTTTAAAGCGCAAGCGGTTGCTATGTGAAAATACAGCAATGTTTTAAGCGTAACTTACAACGAAAAATGAAAATTATTGATTACAAGAGGGAAAGTTCTTCAAGATAACGCTATTTTAAATAATCAAGAGGAAGATTTAACCAGAAATGTACTTTGCTAATTGCTGTTTGAAATGAGAATTTTTATTATAAAGAATCTTGTAAGTCGATTTAACGTCAATTAAAAGTAAGATGGTATTTTATTACGAAGAACGTTTTTGGGGATTCTGCAAGTATAACTTATAGATTTATTTTTAACTGATTTATATTTGATGTAAGGTATTATAATAAGTGTTAATCATATAATAATTTCATGTAAAATGTTTCATCAGGAGAATTTGTGATCAGAGCTCGAAATACTTTAACCTTTTAATAGATAATTTGCCAAGGTTTTTTTCTGGCCAAAAAAATCTTACACGCTTGGAAAAAAATCATAACTAGGTAAAGCATCTTTAAAAAAACAAGTTTAATTCTGTAAGTTTAAAATAAAGGAAGACACAAGTTTAGTTTGTAATTAATACTTCTTAGAAATTATTTTATGTGTGAAAGAAACAATGTTGTAAATGTTCTAAATGCTTTTGTATAAGAGAGAATATTTAATACTGTATAAATGTTTTGTAATATTGCTGTGTTTAATTTCAATCTAAAAAACTCCGTCAGTTCCGTTAAGTTAGCCAGACAGAATTAAAAAGGAAGGTAAATTAACATTTTCAAGTTTTACAAATAACAGTATCTGTATCACAGCACTGTTTTAGCGGCACCTCAAAAACGGACTATCACAGCAATATATATATATATATATATATATATATATATATATATATATATATATAGTGAATAAGATGAAATAATAACTTAAACTTTTATGCAAAGCCTAAATGATCATTTCAAATCAAGCTAGTAACTGAAAGATGGAAAATATAAGGTCTTGGACAGGACTTGAACCTGTATTACGAGGTCATAAAAGGGCATTAGCATGACCTTGAACTCCCATAATCCAATTCCAATTGTAAACGCAGTTTTCTCTTTATCGTTTGGCTCCAAGCCTACCCGCCAGTATCCGCTTTTCAAGTTCAAAGTCGAGAACCATTTAGATCCGGATAGAGTATTCAAGGTGTCGTCAATTCTGGGCAAAGAATAGCTGTCTTAATAAAAAAAAAGTCTTATAACTAAAAATCTGACCTGGTCTATTTTCTTCGCATTGACGCATCCATAATTAGCTAGTATTTCTCATGCATTAAGCCATCCATTTGAATAAAAATTATCTTCCCCCAATTCAGGATTATTACATGCCCATTCAAAATATTGTCTATCCACACGCTTGAACCATTGCATTTAAATTATTGCCATCACTCTCTGGACTACCATTATTAACTTATACTTATGCACCCCAATTTATTGTCGTCTCATTTCAGACTTGGAATTACTTCTTATCAATTTCCCCAAACTTAGAATTGGATTATCATCATTTATTTTCCCTTGACTTAGAAATTGTATTATTCTCCCCCAGGACTCGGAAATTGTATTATTCTGCTCCTGGACTAGAAGCCGTTTAATCGGCAATCGTAATTTTTATTTTAGCACTTGTACAACTTTTCACTTTAATTATTATTACGTATCACTTTATTTCATAGTGGCGCACCTCGGCCTTTGTTGAGTTAAAAACTGACTTTGTTATCACTGTACCTGTTAATATATCATTGCTCTCCCACTCCGTCAGTGGGTATCGTCTACAAACTCGTCATTCATTTTTAACGAATTCAAATCTTTGCATTTAAAGTAGTTTTTGATGTAATTTTCTATGCTTTCCAATAATTGTGGCCTGCTCGCAGCTGTCTTCGTTATCAAACATGGGTTGTTTTGATAAATCTAATTGCTTTTCCATAAACAACTGATGCAATTTGACTTTTAATTTTCATATCTGCCTGTTATTTACGCAATTTTTAATCACCTCTCTTTATCACAGTTATTAAGTACTTGCACGCATTCACATTATGCTTCTCGAAGCTCTATTTCTATCTCCGTATTAACCTAATTGTTTGGAACTCTTTTGAATGCGTGTGTAATTACACTTTATTATGTTTACTTATAAATACGCGTGCTTTCACTGAAAAATATCATTATTTGCTTTGCCTAAATTAACTAAAACTCTATCTACAGGGTATTAAATATTTACTATTTACCTAATGCATGTGTTCCTGGTTTCTACGATAACTATGCGTCTTCGTGGGTCTATTTGCGTCGCTTAAAACTATTTATACTTAATATACAGGGTGTTGACTGCTTACTATTTACAAACTATCTCCATTTCCCAATTCTTTACTAAATAAATGCAGTTTTCTGCTGCCTATTGTAATTTCTCATTTCTAAACGACCTTTACTATAAAGTACACCCTTAAACAACCCCTTATCACAGCAATATACACACACACACACACACACAGTGTCTGTTTTTCGTGTCACAGCGAATATCTCGCCTATTGTAAGAATTTCAGAGAAATGTTACATACAAAACTTGTGTAACTTTTTATTTGCAATAATAGCCCCAATAATAAAACAATGAAGCATCAAATTTTTGAAATGCAGCAAATTGATTCAAAATTTTAAATGGAGTTTACGCTATCCATCCTTTTCCTTGACAAGCACTACCGGGGATGCCCATGGACTATCTGAGGACTCAGCCACTCCCTGTTTTTCTATAACTGTGATAATTTGCTCGGCTTCCTTACATTTTGTCAAAAGAAGCCGCCTGGGATGTTGTCGTATCGGTTGCGCATTTCCAGTATTGATCTTATGTTGCACAACATTCGTCCTTCCTTTCTCGCCATCATCCAGTGCAAACACACCTCGATATCGTCCGACCAGTTCTTTTACCTTGCCCAGTTGGTCGCCGTTTAGTCCTTGACACAAAGATATCAACATATCTAGCAATTTCTGTGAGCAACTGTTGGCTGGTTTATCTTTAGTGTTGTCTACATAACTTTTAATATGGCATACTGGAATGCAACTTCTCACAATCATGTCTTTCTTCAGGGTCACCGTATGCGGATTAATGTTTAGCATCCTTACTAGTATCATATTTCGAGACTTTACCAGTGTTCTTCCAATCAGTAATCCGTCCTGACCCATTCCCGATTCAGTTGCTTCTATCATGCACACTTGTCTTTCTCGGAGAGTACCATCCGGGCGTTCCATCACGATCATTTGCGTCTTCTCGGGTATTTTCGAATCACAAAGCATTCGGACTTGCATCGTCTGGTTACACGTCCCTTGAAATGGAATCTCATCATTATCTATTCGAACACACATATTTTTTCATGTTCACATGAAACCCATATTCTTTCATGAGATCCATTCCCGAGATCACATCTTCTGTAATTTCGGTTACCAACACCCGATGATTAATTAGTTTGTCTGCAACTCCCAATGTAACGGCAGTCTCTGTGTGAGTAGAAATTTTCTTACCACTTGCCGTTCGAAGACATAACCGATACCGGTAGCACTTTTCCACGACCAACCAAATCTGGTCTCACAATAGTCCTTGTCGGTCCTGCATCCACGAGTAATCGGATAACTCTACCATTAATTCTACCATCGATATAAACGCTGTCCAGACTTCCCATGGACGATGCAGCACGGATGATAATCTCCGGGGCACTACGTTGTGCTGTCGACGTTCGCCCCCTTATATCGGCCTGCTTTAGCTCAACCGGTTGTTTTTTTATTGAGTATAGCGTGTCTCTATATGACCAACTTCACCGCAGTTCCAGCATCCCAGACCCCATCTCCGCGGTTGTTGTCTTTTCAGTCTTTCCGCATTTTGCTTTTCAAACACACGGTTGATTATTTCTTCTATGCTGTTCTGCAATTGACCAGGTTCTTCTAAGGCAGACCAAACTTTGTGACTCATCCTGTGTGATGTCTGCTTAGTTGCTTCAAATTCAAGCGCATGAGCCAGTGCGTCATCTAACATTTTTGACCGTGCTAATCTTAGCACTTGCGATATTTCGCAGTGCATGATAAACCTGTTGAAGGTGAGCGTCATCTCAGGCTTTGATATTGAGGCCCTAATCATTCTGCTGGTGATCGGGAATTGTTTGCAAGATGTTAAGAGCTCCCCCCCCCCTCGTTGGGCCACTATTAAGGAGGTAGCCTTCTCTTTGTTGCACCAACCGTTGGCTATTGCAGTAGGTTCAAATTGTTTAAAATATGTGGGCCAAAGTGTTTTACTATCGAATGTGGGTGTTTTCACTTTAAATTTTGCCGGTATTGACTCGTTTCCTTTCATGCTTTTTATTTCTGGGATGTTCTGATTTACAACTTGGTTTACTAATTCAAGTGGCCACGTTGTTAGTGAAATCACTTGTTCTTGCAGCCTCATCACATCTTCTTCCATTTTACCAATTTACTGTCCAACTTTTGCTCAACTGTTTCTACCTGTTCAGTGAAATCTTCTAACAATCCAATGGAGCTTTCCATTAATCTTTGTTATAACGTGGGTGTACTTTCATTCAAGTTTTCTTCCATTTTGGCAGCATTTTCACTTAACCTTTCCATTTTCTCAGCATTTTCACTAGACTTTCCTTCCATTTTCTCGGCATTTTTACTAAGTGTCACTTTCATACCGTATTTAAACTCTTTAAGGGTCGATTCCAGTTCAACTGACTTCACTAAGTTTTCACTGAGTGTCACTTCTAGTTTAGTCGACTTTTCTTCCATACCGGTTTTAAAATCCTTAAGAAAATTCATTAAAGTTTCTACGTCTTTTTTACTTTGGCTTCTTGTAACAGGCATATACAACCTACTTAAATGTTTTTAGACTTGTGTGTTTTTTAAATTAATCACTATATATCCCACACAGCCTGACACCAGTGTTGCGGGCTACTATTAACGCGTTTCACCAATTTAAAACAAGTAATAACAAGTCTTTATTACTCACCGTTCACAAGTCTAATTAACAGTATATGTTTTATTTATAGATGTTTTCAGTCCAATTAACAATGAAGCACTATCACACTAATGTTATTTACAATCACTAATATCTTCTTAAACTAAATTCTTAACCATAGGTCTATTAACAACACTAACACTACTATAATTTATTTATTACACTTTTGTCTATTATTCTATAAGCTGGCGGTACAATATACACGTTCGCATAACACAAATTTATATTTACTGCAGGACTTTCAGAACGTAATGAACAACTAACTATATACGAGATGATTTATGTACGACATTTTGATATAGACTAAATCTGTACTTCATCAGCGGTATTATATATACCCTGAATAAAATAGATGATTCATATTTCAGTATATGCTAGAAGGTTCGAGGTTTCTGTAGTATATACTTTGCTTACAGCGCTTGTGTGTTTGACGGGTTGCCCGATAGTAGCTCGTAACAATACATTTTTATTTAAAATATATAAATGACCAACTTTTCTTCTATACATTATAAACGAATCAATTGTCAAAACTTTTGTAGTATAAATTTATTATATTTTCATTCTACCAAGATCGAACTGACAACAATGCCAACAAAATAAAACCGGACGTTAAATCTCACAATGACTTCACCAATATCAGCCTCGAATAGTTTGCAACGGCTACAAACATCACTGGTGTCATTAGGTTTTTCCGTTATTTTAATAAAGCGTTATTGCTTTGTTTATGTATATAAAACCGCCGTTCTTACTCATATTGAAAGTACGGAAACTGCTAATTATCTCAAAGCGGTAGTGTACTACAGAAAGCAGTATGCCTGGTCACTCTACAATAAGAGGGTATTTTCTAAATATTTATACATGTTTAAAAATTGCCATGTATTATTACTACTAACAATTAGACTAGTCAATTGATACCTCAATTAAAATGTATTACTATTGACAATAATTAATAAATTCGACAGAAAAAATTTCATTAGCTTACTGCTCCTTGCTGCCATTGGTCAACTGATTGTGAGATTGCAGTAATTTTTGTCTTGGCCAAACCCCTCCGAGTCTTTACGTTCGAACGAGTCCTAGGTTAGGTTACTGTTAGAAATAGATATTATTATTAAAAAACGCGAAACGTAAATCACTTAACACGCATATCAGAACAGTATGCAATAGTTTTAGCAACAAAAAAAAACAAGACTGTTCTGATATGCGTGTTAAGTGATTTGTGTTTATTAATAATAATATGTATTTCTAACAGTAACCTAACCTCAAAAAGTTTATCGCGGGACTCGTTCGAACGTAAAGACTAGTGGGGAAGGAATTATTTTGTTTTCCACATAGAAAAAGTTAGAATGTTCTATGATTCTACTTGCACTTGATGGAATAATTTCATAATTATTCATCAACTTTAGAAGGAGCATCAGGTTAATTGTAATTAATTAATTGTAATTAATTGTAATTAAAATTAGTATCAGAAATACCAACTCCAACGTAGCTGTAGCATAGAGGATGTAGAAGATTGTTTACAAGTATTAATATAGATATTTATTCTTTTAATCTAAAATATATAAATATGAATGTAACAATTGCTGAAAGTAAGGTTAACGTTAATAAACTTTCTTAACATTATTTATTATATTTCTTTTTCAGGCATAGACCAAGATTGATGCTAATTAAGTTTATATTGGCAACTAACTGCAATGCACATTGAACAAACAGCATATATGAGCTTTTGTACTGCAAATATAACTATAAAGTGGTCGTGTGTAACGCGTAATGCAATCATACTTTATTTTAGCATACAAGTACTTTACAAAGAAAACAAATTATAAAATGACATTATATTGTATTCAAAACAAATCTATTTGTATTAAAGTAAAATACTTTGTAGATTGTCAGAATATATGATTAATTTATAACGTTGAGTGCTTGAAGTAGGTTTTTCAGTTATCATTACTTTCTGATACAAGTGTTTCACTATCACTACCTATATGAATAATTAACTCATTAGCGATTATATCCAATGCTTTTTCACGTTCATACCAATCAGTCATTAGTTTCTTCTGTATTTCTTACAAACTTCTTCTGAGCATTGATGTAGTGCTTCCTCCCATATTACCAAAACTTGGTTGTCGCCATTAGCACTCCTTCCAGTATGTTTATTGTAATAACCTTTTGAATTTGCCCAAACATTTCTATTAGATTGAATTGACAGTGATATGGAGGTAAGCGGAGAACTTCGTGTCCATAACTTTCATAAACTCGTCCACTTTGTAACACTTCTCTTTTTTTGTGAAATTTTAATAAACCTAACAATTCTACTTTAAACATCTGTAAATTATGTTGAATATCGTTTGTATTTAGCTATTGTATTATATTGGCCTTATTCCAGCATGACGATGGCATTTTCTCAATCAGCATTGAATGATAAAGTGTATTGTCCAATACATTTAGCGACGCTTCTTCTAATTATTCATTAAATGTTCTTCTAGCCACTGTAAAAACATGGCCCTATTGATTTTGCTGTGATTATCATTGTTTTGAGATTTGGAAGCACATAATAAAGAGGCAACTGTTACAAACCCTGTTTCTGAACCTGCACGCACAACAAGAAATCGCTTCACGTCATAACCTCCTGATTTGCTCACACTTCGTACATCATAATCTTGCCACGATATTGTTGGATTTCCTTTCGAAAACAACCATGTTTCATTCGTGAAGACCACGTGCCGTTTAATGTTTTTCTTATACGCCCTCAAAATTTTAATTCTAACCTTAACAATGCTTAGCTTTTCCATTAAAGCTATGCGATTTTCCTGTTTTGAACATAAAAAGAATAGCAGGTAAAACTAGCTTAACACTGGTATTACTTAATATTATTTCTTTCTCCTGAAGTTCTGTATTGAAAGATTGCACTGTCATATGCTTCTCTGTAAAGTAAAGAAATTTATCATCATTTCCTAAATCACTACATGCCACTTACTTTTCGCGTACATCGTGTATATAGTATCCCTAGTGCTTATTTTAATACATTCAGGGATGTCAAAAATCTTGATCTTCTCACAAAGCCTTTTTTACAGGACTAACTATAATTGAGTTTGCATGGCTTTGACATTTAATCGGTGCCACAGTACGAACACCGATCTTTAAAGAAGCAGTTACTCGCTAAAACATAAAGTTAAGAAATTTAATTTATAGATATGACATGAAAACTCTATCTCTTGTTCTGATTGTACTGAAATTAAAAGGCTGCCACCGTAGTTCTCATTTTTAAAGTAATCTAGTAGATTCAATACTAGCTGTTGAACTTGCCTCCCAAAGGTTGTACCTTTAGGTGGCGTTACTATATTAAGTTCTAATAAGAACTGATTTTCAATAAACTAACAATAAATATAAAGAATTGAAATAAACACGAAGAAAAGTACACTGAACGACAAGGTCTTGAAACCTGGAACTGGTTAGATGCGTACCTTCATTGTTTCCTATTTTGAGCTAACCTACACGTTTCTCTGAAATTTCCACAGTTCTCATCTTTCACTACCTGCGTGCAATAGTCAGATTTAGGTCAACCTTTACTTTTCTTTTTTTATCTATGCTTGTAATATTCCCACACTATTCCGCAAATACATTAAAACGTCTCCTGGACTTTTATATTTCTTCTTTTTTATTGTTTTCCACGGATATCTATTTTCCCATACTGTTTCTAAACCCTCTTCATTATTAACTTTCTCTGTCCATGTTATCGTCTTCTGAATCTGAAGCACCACCTTCCTAAAGGTTTCAACCTTTTTCCTATCTGCTTCTCCTACTGTTTCTATTTCATAGCCCTACAGTGCTGTACTCCACGCATATGCTTTCAACAATTGTTTCCTTGTTTTTATGTTTGTTGTCTTCGAACATAGCGGTTACTCTTTGTTGTTTGATACAGCTCGGTTCCCCTTGTATTGTTTTTAAAATATAAACCCTATTTAACCAATATTCAGTGGTATGTGAAGTGGATTAAGCAACCTGCGGCTACCAAGATTTCCATACACTTAAACATTCACCGAGTTAATAGTTTTCCAATAAATCCTTTAGCACAATCAACATTAGTTAAGAATATTGCAAAATCAAAACCTGCAGTTGTTCATAAAAATCATCTAGATTAAGTGCAATTATTTTTTTTTCGCCATTAGATTTTCCGTCTTAAAGCTGTTGAACGTGTACCTCCGTTGACTTTTATTCTTAGCTAGCCTACACATTTCCCGGAAATTCCCACAGCTTAAATACAGCTCCGTCCCCATTCTATTGTTTTCTAAATATATACCCTATTTCACGAATATTCAGTGATATGTGAAAGTGGTCAAGCAATCTGCTGGTCAATGTAGTACTTTCGGGTGGAGCATTGGAAAGTCACATGTAAGTACCAAGATACCCCAATACTTAAACATTTGAAAAATTAATAGTTTTTTAATAAATCCTTTCTCACAATCAACATTAGTTGAGAGTATTGCAAAACCAATACCTGTAGTTGTTTATAATAATCATCAGGTTTAAGTTCAATTATTTTTTTCGTTATTAGGTTTTCTGTCTTACAACTGGTTGGACGTGTACCTCCATTGATTTCTATTCCGAGCCAGCCTCCACATTTATCTGAAATTTCCACAGCCTACATCTTTCAATATCTGTGTGCAATAGTCTAACCTAGTTCTACTTCTACATTTCTTTTTCCTATTTCTGCTTCTAATATATTTCGCACTATTCCTTCATGCCTTAATGTGTAACCTATTATTCTATCTCTCCTACTTTTTACTGTTTTCTACATATTTCTTTCTTCTCCTGCCATTTCAAGAACTTTTTTGTTCTTAACTTGGTTTGTCCATGATATCTCTATTTTGACCATACGTCTGTAGCACCACATTTGAAAGCTTCCTGTCTATTTCTTTTGTTGTCTAAGTTTCACAGCCGTCAGTGCTGTGCTCTACAAATATGCTTTTAACAATATTTTCTTGGTTTCTATGTTTGTCGTCTTTAAACATAGTAGTTGCTTTTTCTTGTTAAATGCAGCACGGCCTTTTCCTAATCTTTATTTCATATCTTTTGAACTTTTCCCATTTTGCGTTATTTAGCATACAAGTACTTTAGTTTTATTTCTGTTAATTTTCATACCGTATCACTCTGTTAGAACTGTTTCCATTTTATCAAAAACTGCTTCTAACTCTTCCTTGCTAGATGCTGATACCGTTATATCATCTGCAAATATAAACATATCGATCTTTTGTCCCTGCATAATATTTACAAACGTCTTCCTGCATTTGACAGTATTCATTGGTTTTTCGATGTACATGTTAAAAATTAACGGGATTAGGGCACTTCCCTGTCTTACCCCTTTCCTAATATTTACGTCTCTGCGTAGCTACTCTAAGGCCCGGTTTATCAATGCATGGTTAGTTAACATAACTGAGAGTTATATTTTAACTTAAGGTTAATTCTTTTATCAATTTTATTAACTGTCAGTTAAATTCTTATGAAATTCTAGTGAAAGTAACTAGAAAATAAAGTGTCGGTTAGCATCTTAACTAACAGCTACATGAGACAGTGCTGTTTCTGTTTTGTAACGTAACCTCAAATTTGATATCGATATTTTAGGAAAAAATTGAAAGTTTAGATAATATAAGAATAAGCGACAACGAATACGACTTTGCAGAGTTTCTGACGTGGGAACGTAGACCTTATAGGGTTGAAAAGCGTATTGACAACTTTGAAAAGTGGGATGATCGCGATTTTTATGTCCGCTTTCGTTTAAGTAAACAAACATTTGGTGGTACTGAATCTAATTGAACACATTCTAGAATACCCAACCGATAGGTAGGTTGAATGTTAAATAATTTTAAGTTTTTACATTGTATTACTTTAATTTCAGAAATCATGCAATTCGTCCGATTGATTAGCTATTGCTATGTTTGCGCTTTAATGCTACAGGGAATATGTTAGTAACGGCTGCAGACTTTTTAAATGTAGACAAAAGCTCCGCTTGCAAAAGTGTTAAAAGGGTGACTTCTGCAATAGCGGCATTAAGCTCACGTTTAATCAAAATGCCTGTAACTGCCGCTACCATAGCAGAAGCTCAATTAAGCTTTTATAGCAAAGCAGAAATGCTAAGAGTTGTAGGTTCTCTTGATTGTACGCATATTCGAATACAATCGCCAGGTAAACTAATTTATGCATTACGCTTATTTCGACATGTTTGCTTTCTAGGTGGAAATCAAGGTGAGACATTTAGAAATAGAAAAGGTTATTTTTCTATTAACGCCCAAACAATATCGTCAGCAGATTTAAAATGATAAAAGAATGTCATAAATAACCTAGTTTAACGTACTATCCAACTTTTACATAATAAACATATAACTAAAAACATTAAAAAAATAAAAAACATTCTTAACAATAATTCTTATCCTAAACAATTTTATAATCGTCTAATAATAAACAAAATTCATAAAATATTTAATAATGATAACAAAAATATTAATGATATTAAACAAAAAGAAATAGTAATCGGAATAGAATACACACCTGGATTAACAAATAAATTTTAAAATTTTTAAAAATCACAATATACATGTCGCTCATAAACCAAACAATGCCAATAAAATTTTTTTTACAAATCTTAAACCTGAAATCAAAAATAAAAACAAAACACATATTATTTATCGAATCAATTGTATGAACTGTCCTGGAATTTATATTGGAAACACCAAACAATATCTGCATAAAAGAACATACGAACATAAATATTCGATCAAAACCAACTACAAAAAATACACCGCACTTGCCACCCACGCTTTAGAAAAATTACGCAAATTTGATTTTACAAACAAAATATTATAAAAACTGAAACATATGATAATAAAAGAAATATACTTGAAACCATTGAAATTCAACGAAATGTTAACTGCATAAACTCTAAATCAGATCAAGAAAATTTTGCAAACATTTACCGAAATATAATTAAATAATTAAAAAACATTAAAAGTTACTTGGCATTTTAATAACAACATTCTTATATTTCCTTTACTACATAATTTTAAATTTCAATGCTTCAACATACCTATATTAAATATAAAACATCAAAACAACAAATAATCTTGAAACAACTGTCAAACTGACTTTTTAATACATATTTTGGTATTGAAGCATTGAAAATTAAAATAATTTGAAATTGTAAGTTATTATATAGAACCAATGGTAAGTTAAATGTTGTTCATATCAATTTATTATTATAGTAATGTTATAGCTATTAGTAAACAGTCCACAAGACCGAAACATGTCATAGCAATTTATATAATAAATAATTGAAATTCAAAAAACGTAAGTCAATTGGATTCATTTAAAGTGACCAACATCCAAGAATAAAAACAAAGATATCCATAATTCAAGGTCGAGTAGAACATCTATATATATATATATATATATATATATATATATATGTATATATATATATATACATATATTGTTACCACAGAAATTTGTAGCAACATAAGCTACCTTAATACGGTACAACACAACACAAGACAAATATGGCGATGAAGCAGCAGGAGCAAGGCAGCATAATCCAGAGCTAACGCATTTACGAGGATGGGGTGGGTTTACTCCATTCGCTCCTCTGCCGAGATAGTAACCTAAAATTCAATAATAATAATAACCTTTAAATATGGCGCCACCTAAATTTTAACTAATTCACAACTGGGTTCCTTCAAAACAAACCTAGGAAGTGCTTCAATTGCGGGAAAATATTCCAATCTACATACCTTAACATTTATATATAATAGCACTAGAAAAATAAACAATGCGATAGATAAATTTAATCCACTTTACTATTAAATCAAGAATAACATCATATGATTGTATCGATTTTACTTTTACCTAATTCGTTATCATGCGTGTGTAAATAATTTCTGTACTTTTACCAACATAAACATTAACGGTTAAATAAACCTACTAATTAAATATAAAAATATCATGAGCTTGGTATACCTTTAACCTCAATTTTAATATAATGTAGCGGTCTACTACTGCCGCGTTTCACTAATTTAAAACAAGTAATAACAAGAGTCTTTATAACTCACTGTTCACAAGTCAAATTAACAGTATATACCTTATTTATAGATGTTTTCAGTCCAATTAACACTGAAGCACTATCACACTAATGAATTTACAAGCACTAATATTTTTTTATCTTAAACTAAATTCTTAACCATACGTCTATTGACAACACTGACACAACTATTTATTTATTACACTTTTGTCTATTTATGTGTTTTACAAGCTGCATGTACATTAGACACGTTCACATAATATAACATTTATGTTTACTCTTGGACTTCCAAAAGCTCAACTATTTAACTTTACACGGTATAATTTATATTCGACATTCTAATATAGACGAAACTCCTACATCTGTTAGCGGTCGTATATATACACCTTAAATTAAAAAGAATGACTCATTCTCCAGTATAATGCTAGAAAATTCTAGGCTTCTGTAGTATATACGTTGCTTACGGCGTTTGTGTGTTTGACGGGTTGCCTAATAGTAGCTCGCAACACTGCCCCCTCTTTAAAACCGTTACGTCTCTTAACTGTAAATACATTTTGACGTCAATTCGATGACTGAAGACGGTATCGGCAGCTATCTCCTCTGGTGCATCCACCACGTCGTTGAAAATAACAGTCAACACTCTTTTCTTAGTCTTGGTAGGCAACCTGTTGATAACAACACACAAAGACCTAGACGTTGGTTCTCTGGAAAACTACTTCCAGCAACTTTCGGACTATCCTCCAATCTAAGCGATCCAGTCTACAGCCGAGCTTGGGCACCGCTAGTCTCGTTACTCTAATTTTCATCATGAGAGCTTTAAGATTTAGCAAAGCCTCCCATAGATATTCATAACTGGGTCTTTGTCATGAAGAATTTTTGGTGACCAGATAATAGTAAACAACAATTTTTATCCTGAAGAACCAAAGCTTTCTTTACAGTTGGCTGCTGTTGTATTAATTCATCTACACATCCGAACTTTTTCTTGAAAATAATAGCTATCCCTCTTGACATTTCCAGATCTTGAGCTACGCAAGGGAATACTCTTTATTATAACCTAAGTGTACTATTCAAAGGTATACTCGATAAGTCTCGGTGTAATTGATAAGAGCCACTACGAAAGTTGAAAACATAATAAACACAAACGTAATATTGCGCAATACGGTGTTACGCCATATTTTTGTTTCAAATTACTGTATCACATGCAAAAAATGTTTATTGCAATTATAGGAAAAGACCAAATGTACTCACGTAAACTGTGGAGCTCTTCACAACATTGCAGCTACTTTAGCGGCAGTTGGGCGTGGTTCGGTGTTCGTCCCCGTTGAAGTCAAATTAATTTGTGTTCCCTCTTCTTTTTTGTAGTAGAACAACAGGAATAAGGTGAGGAACGATAATAGATACAACAGAGGAAACCTACATTACCTAAAAGAGAAAAGACAAGATAAAAGGCACACCACAGATAATCACACTGTTCAACGTTTCGTTGACTAGTCCTTCACGTGACGGAAACCACCACTTACTTTTACACTCCACGTCTGCGCAATCTCGGGCGCCGACGCAACCATCTAAAGTGACGGAAATGCACGCACAAGTCTTTTAAAATATTGGCGCGAATTCACTTACAAATTTAGAAACTTACAATGCCAATTTCGGCATGTACCATTTTCTGGTGCTCTAAACAGATCTTGCTGTTTTTCAACAACGCCAAATCTCGCCTTAGCGGAACCACCATACGCCGCCATAAAACTCTCAAAATCTACATTTGGCCCACGATTAATAACTCTTCGAACACCATTCTCATTACTCGAGTCTTCCTGGTTGTTGCCAGCGTAAGATGTTAAATAGTCAAAGTGCACCACTTTCGGTTTACGACGGGGAGATCTTCTATCCGGTACACTACATCATTAATTTTGTTCAACACTTCGTACGGTCCTTCCCATTGTCTTTGTAATTTTGGCGAAAATCCACGCTTTTTATGTGGATTGTACAACCACACTAAATCTCCGGGTTGGTAACCACCTTCTTGTACTCTCGTGTCATATTGTGATTTCTTTCGATCGCTTGCTGCCTGGATATTCTTTCGGACGTTTTCGTGAATGCTATTTAATCTTTCACGAAGCTTACTAACGTAATCTTTACCTGCGATCTCCTCTCCAGGTTTAAATCCAAACTGAAGATCACGTGGTAACCGCAATTCACGTCCTAACATCACGCAAGCGGAAGAGTATCCTGTGCTGTCATGTACCGAAGATCGGTACGCCAGTAGGAACAAATGTAAATTTTGGTCCCAATCTCATTGTTGTTCAGAGACAACCTTGGCTAGGTACTTTCCTAACGTCTTGTTTATTCTTTCAACCATTCCATCCGATTGAGGATGAAGTGGCGTGGTTTTAGTTTTTCTGATTCCAAGATACTTGCAGACGTTCTGAAACAACGCTGATTCGAAGTTCCGACCTTGATGGGAGTGTAATTCAGACGGAACTCCAAAGCGACAAAACACCTCCCTCACTAGTAGATCTGCAACCGTCTCGGATTCTTGGTTAGGTATAACATACGCCTCCGGCCATTTGGTAAAATAATCCATTGCAACCAAGATGTATTTATTTTCTTTCTCTGATTCAGGAATCAAACCAGCTATATCAATGGCCACCCTCTCAAAAGGATTCCCAACGTTATACTGTCACTTTGGGGCTTTTTATTTTGTGACCGGGCCATTTCCAGGGGCACACAACTCACATTTCCGGCACCACTCCTTCACATCTTTTTTGCAGTTCACTCAATAGAATCTTTCTTTCACTCATTCGAGAGTTCTTTTCACGCCAAAATGCCCTCCAAAAATACCATCGTGCAAGTGCTGCAACACTTCCGGCACTCTGCTTCTCGGCACTATCACTTGAAGTCTCTCTGTGCCATCTTCACATTCCAGGCGTCGTTTCAAGATTCTATTTCCAATCACCAAGGAGTCCCACTGTGCCCAGTATGCCTTCAAGCTCCTACTTGAAATACTAATTTCTTCCCAAGCTGGTCGTTGTCCTCTACTTTTCCACTCTATAATACGTCCCAATTCGACGTCATTCTCCTGGTCTTTTCGTATTTTTTCGGGTGGCCAAGTATCATCGGTTACCATCATTCTATGAACGGCACTAATTTTCTCTTCCATCTTGCAGCAATGATTGTAGACTACCGGACAAGGTCTCCTTAACAGAGCGTCTGCATTCCGATGGCTAGTTCCTACACGACGTTCTGTGTCAAAGTCATATTCCTGCAGCCGCTCTATCCACCTTGCAACTTGCCCATCAGAATTTTGAAACTGCAGTAACCATTTTAGTGCAGCATGGTCTGTTCTCAACAGAAATTTACGGCCGTATAAGTACTTATATAAGTGCTCTACGGATTTGACGACGGCCAACAGTTTCCTTCTTGTCACACAATAGTTCCTTTCTGGCCGCGAGAAAACCTTGCTGAAATACCCAATAACTTTTTCTTGTCCGTCCTGCACTTGAGAAAAACGCTTCCTATAGCTGTGTTACTGGCATCGGTATTCAACACAAATTTTCCCTCCATCTGTGGATAACTCAAAATTGGTGCTGTAACTAGTAGCCGTTTCAGTTGTTCAAATGCACTGTGGTAGTCGTCATTCGAATCATATTCTTGAGCATCTTCGGTTAATTTCGTTAACGGTTTGGCATTGTTTGCAAACCCAAGTATAAAACGTCGGTAATATGTGCACAATCCTAGAAAACTGCATAGTTGGTGTATATCTGCTGGTGTAGGCCACTCTTGTACCGTTTTTATTTTGTCAGGGTCAGCTTTTATTCCGGTCTCCGAAACGACATGTCCTAGGTATTTCACTACTTTTCCAAATAGGTGACACTTTTTGGGGCCCAATCTAAGATTTGCCCCGCGTAATTTTTGGAATATTTCCTCTAAGTTTTTAAGGCGTTCTTCAAAAGACCCGCCTAACACTATCACGTTGTCTAGGTACACTAAACATGTTTTCCAAGACAGTCCACGCAGTATCGACTTCATCAATCGTTCAAAAGTAGCAGGGGCATTGCATAATCCAAATGGCATGACCTTGAACTGCCATAATCTAGTTCCAATTGTAAACGCAGTTTTTTCTTTATCGTTTGGCTCCAAGCCTACCTGCCAGTATCCGCTTTTCAAGTTTAAGGTCGAAAACCACTTAGATCCGGATAGAGTATCCAAGGCGTCATCAATTCTGGGCAAAGGATAGCTGTCCTTCTTTGTCACATTGTTTAACCACCGGTAATCTACATCAAACCCTTATCCTTATCCTTATCCTTTTTCTTGACAAGCACTACCGGGGATGCCCATGGACTATTCGAGGGTTCAATCACTCCCTGTTCTTTCATATTGGTGATAATTTGCTCGGCTTCCTTACGTTTTGCCAAAGGAAACCGCCTGGGGTGTTGTCTTATCGGTTGCGCATTTCCAGTATTGATCTTATGTTACACAACATTCGTCCTTCCTTTCTCACTATCATCCAAAGCAAACACACCTCGAAATCATCCAACCAATTTTTTTATCTTGCCCAGTTGGTTGCCGTTTAGTCCTTGACACGAGAGTATCAACATATCCAGCAATTTCTGTGAGCAACCGTTGTCTGGTTTATCGTTCGTGTCGTCCACACAACGTTTAATATGGCATACTGAAATGCAACTTCCCACAATCATGTCTTTCTTCAGGGTCACCGTATGCGGATTAATGTCCAGCAACCTTACTGGTATCATATTTCGAAACTCTACCAGCGTTCTTCCAATCAGTAATCCCTCCTGACCCATTCCCGATTCAGTTGCTTCAATCATGCATATTTGTCCTTCCCGGAGCGTACTATCCGGCCGTCCCATTACTATCATTTCCGCCTTCTCAGGTATTTTCATATCACAAATCATTCGAACTTGCATCGTCTAGTTACTTACTCGTCCCTTCAAATGAAATCTTGTCGTCATCTATCTGTAGCACATCTTCTTTCATGTTCACTTGAAACCCATATTCTCTCATGAGATCCATTCCCAAGATCACTTCTTCTGTGATTTCAGCTACCAACACCCGATGATTAATTAGTTTGTCTCCAATTCCCAACGTTACGACAGTCTCTCCGTGATTAGAAATTTTCTCACTACTTGCCGTTCAAAGACATACCGATACAGGTAGCACTTTTCCACCACCAACCAAATCTGGTCTCACAATAGTTCTTGTCGCTTCTGTATCCACGAGTAATCAGACAACCCTACCATTAATTCTACCATCGATATAAATGCTGTCCAGACTCCCCATCGACGATGCAGAACGGATGATAATTTCCGGGGCACTACATTGTGCTGTCGATGTTCGCCCCCCTTACGTCGACTTGCTCTAGTTTTTCTGCTGCTCAACCGGTTGTTTCTTTGGTTGAGTACAGCGTCTCTGTATATGACCAACTTCACCGCAGTTCCAGCATCGCAGACCCCATCTCTGCGATTGTTGTCTTTCCAGCCTTTCCGCCTTTAGCTTTTCAAACACACGGTTGATTATTTCTTCTATGCTGTTCTGCGATTGACCAGGTTTTTCTAAGACAAACCGAACTTTGTGACTCATCCTGTGTGATGTCTGCTTAGCTGCTTCAAATTCAAGCGCATGAGCCAGTGCGTCATCTAATATTTTTGGCCGTGCTAATCTTAGCGCTTGTTGTATTTCGCCACCTTTAACGCCATCCACAAATGTTTGAACAACCAGTTGTTTGAGGAAGCTATATGGTGCCGTTAGGTATGCCAACCTAACTAATCTGGCGATGTCAGCTTTGAATTCTTGCAGACTTTCATTTGTCTTCTGCGAGCGGTTCTTAACTTGTGCATGGTAAACCTGTTGAAGGTGAGAGTCTCCATATCTCATCTCCAGCTTCGATGTTAAGAGGCCGTAATCATTCTGCTGGTGATCGGGAATCGTTTGCAAGATGTTAAGAGCTCCCCCCCCCCCGTACAGCTACTATTAAGGAGATAGTCTTCTCTTTGTTGCACCAAGCATTGGCTATTGCAGCAGCTTCAAATTGTTTTAAATATGTAGGCCAAGGTGTTTTGCCATCGAATGTGGGTGGTTTCACTTTAAATTTAGACGGTATTGACTCGTTTTTTTCCATGCTTCTTATTTCTGGAATGTTCTGATTTACAACTTGGTTTGCTAATTCAAGTGGTCGCGTTGTTAGTGAAATCATTTGTTCTTGCAGCCTCATCACATCTTCCTCCATTTTTACCAATTTACTGTCCAACTTTTGCTCACCTGTTTTTACCTGTTCAGTGAAATCTTGTTTCGATGCAATGGAGCTTTCCATTAATCTTTGTTTTAACGTGGCTGTATTTTCACTTAACTTTTCTATTTTCTCAGCATTTTCACTTAATTTTTCTTTAAGAGCTGATTCCAGTTCAATTGACCTCAATATGTTATCATTTAGTGTCACTTCCAGTTTAGCCGACCTCTCCTCCATTTTCTCAGCCCTTTCACTAAGCTTTTCATCTATTTTCGCAGCATTTTCACTTAATTTTTCTTGCATACCGAATTAAAAATTCTTAAAGAAATTCATTAAAGTTTCTGCGTCCATCTTACTTTGGCTTCTTGTTACAGGCATATACAAACTACTTAAATGTCTTTAGACTTGTATGATTTTCTTTTTAAATTAATCACTATATACCCCACACAGGCCTGACACCAGTGTAGCGGGCAACTACTACCGCGTTTCACTAATTTAAAACAAGTAATGACAAGAGTCTTTATTACTCATTGTTCACAAGTCTAATTAACAGTATATGCCTTATTTATAGATGTTTTTAGTCCAATTAACACTGAAGCACTGTCACACTAAAGAATTTACAAGCACTAATATCTTCTTAAACTAAATTCTTAACCTTACGTGTATTAACAACACTAACACAACTATTTATTTATTTCACTTTTGTCTATTTATGTGTTCTACAAGCTGCATGTACATTAGACACGTTCACATAATATAACATTTATGTTTACTCTTGGACTTCCAAAAGCTCAACTATTTAACTTTATACGATATAATTTATATTCGACATTCTGATATAGACTAAACTCTTACATCTATTAGCGGTCTTATATATACCCTGAATTAAAAAAGATGATTTATTCTCCAGTATAATGCAGAAAACGCACGAGCGTCTCACGCCCGTAATGCCGTGGCTGCAATGGTAGGTTAGGTTACTGTTAGAAATAGATATTATTAAAAAACACAAAGCACGTAACACGCATATCAGAACAGTTGTTGCTAAAACTATTGCAGACTGTTCTGATATGCGTGTTAAGTGATTTGTGTTTTTTAATAATAATATTTAATTTATGTTTTTTAATAATAATATCCATTTCTAACAGTAACCTAACATGTTATTGCAGCCACGGCATTACTGCCGTGAGACGCTCGTGAAAATTCTAGGCTTCTGTAGTATATACGTTGCTTAAGGCGCTTGTGTGTTTGACGTGTTGCCTAATAGTAGCTCGCAACAATAATAACGTTTCACACAACTTGCAATTATATTCCTGATAAGAAAAATTCAAATTAGTTGGCTCAAGTTCACAACTTTCTTTTGTATATACTTTAAATTTATTATCACAATTATACCAAGGTTAGAATTCGTCACCTGTAACAATTGTCCAAACACAAATAGTAATGCCAAAAAATGGGTCTCTTATCAGATGTCCGAGTCTCTACGATATACTTAACTAACATCCGTCAACAACGGTTTCTAAACTGACAGGTGGATCGGTACACAGAAATCTCGCCTGTATGCGTGCTCTCCATATGTCGTCACTGGATACAGTACCAATAACAATACGACCATATGAACACGATAAAGATACAAAGGAATAACAATTAACAACGTCGGAACAACCAGCCGGTACAAACAATCAAAGTCACACAATCGGGACCAAACAATCGAAACCAAACAACCCTATCAATAAACATTGTTAGAAATTCACGTATAAACATTAACACCACTTACTGGTATAAATCAAGTTATTCATTTAGAACAAAATAATCTACGCTGTTAAGATCGCCAATCGATAACGACAATAACTTCCTAAAATAAACGTATAAATTTGTTTTTCGTTGAAAACATACTTACGCTTCAATCACAAAATACTCGCACGGAATATGACAAGAATAATTTCTTAAATCTATATTTACCGAAACATTCTTCTCAAACGAAATCTAATTTAAACCAAATACTCAAAATTTAGAGCATACAACAATGCGTCTATACAATTTAACTGGATCTTTTAAAACGTGAAATATTAATCAGGTTGCTTTACTGGAGACCAACATTAAATTATTACACCGAAGATAACAGAATCAGAATTCCACTTGATAGTGTAGTAGAAGAATACTTCAACTATGGATTTTCGTTAACCATATGAATTGTAGGGATTAATTTTAAAAGGAAGACTATTAATAACGCAACTAACAAATCAGAGGCGTAATGAAATCAAAATTATAAGGAATGTCGTTGCGAAAATTTATAACGTAACAATATATATATATATATATATATATATATATATATATATATATATATACAATTCTTATATTATTGCTTCCAGGTATTAAATTGTAGACTTTTTAAAATGTTCTTTTAATTATTATTATTATCGATGAGCAAAGCGTACCTAAAATACAATATTATAATTTTGCTGCTTCAATTGGTGTCTTACCAACACGTATTTGTACGATTTTATCTCATTGGTAAATTCGCTGCTAAGAATTAGCTGTTGGTCGATTCAATTGACAAGTGGAGAAACGAATTTCCGTCGCTTATTCGCTTATGTAAACTAACTGCTAAGTCCACGCCGGTTATACTGTTATAGTTATATAAATTTTATAGTACAATTCTATAAAACCAGTGCTTATAAAATGCTACATTAAAATTTCCTGTCACAAATAGTATCGAAATCGCTTGTCGGAACAAACCAAAATTAGTTATACTAATTTAACCACGGCACAGCTAACAGTCCTGTATGTTTAGACACAGTGCAAAATCTACAAGGTCAAGTCAGGAATGTATGGCGGTTATGATACTACCGCTCCTCAGCGGAGAAACTGTTAACCCAAAGTAAAGGTGTTACTCTTTATTGATCTGTTAAAGTGTTAAAGCCAGTGAATTATCTAGTGAAAGACTTGTTAAAAAAATATTTCTCGTGTATATAAAACATTATTTCAGTATTGCAGTTAGCTGTTTTCAATTTTGGTAAGTGCCTGCATATTTCTTTTACCTTGACCCTTTATTACTTTCGTAGAATCTGTTATAGGATGTCATTGTTATAGGTAGGGTCGCCATATTTCCCTAGGGCACAACCGGGGCACATGATAGAAAAACATTTAAACATAAAAAGTTTATAAAATGAGGTACCAATTTATTCAGTATTTCACAGATTATCCACCTCTTACAGATGCGTGGGCTTTGTCGGATCGTTTAACCTTGAACCCAATCCGCCATTACATATGAGGTTTTTTGCGCGGGGAATTGAACCTGATTAATAAAATCTACTATAATGTTTCCAACAAACATACCTATTCATATAAGAAGTGAATTCTCATAATAATAGAACATATTTGAACTTTTTTTTAATTATCAAAAAACAATTACAAAAAAAATTAATTAAAAATAATTTTACAAAGAAAATTCAGAAATATATTAATAATATCTATACAACATACAATTTTTTTAAAGATGAGATACTATCTCAATTTTACGATTCCTTTTGTTTGGAATTGCGCGAAAAGTGATTTTCTAATTTATATATATAATTCACAAAACTTTCAGCTGGTATTCGTAGACCACCATACACACTTCTATCGTGATCAAATGCTTTTAAATATGTCAATAATTTGTCCACTTCTACTGTTTGAAGATTTTGTGGAACCTCTTTTAAAAGCACTAATGTGCCACCTTTTCTCATTTTGCCGTCCATATTTAAACGCTAAAAGAACAATACTTACAGTTGTACAAATCTAAATAAAAAGTTAAGTTAATCAGAAGAAAATTTTAGTTTGATTAGAAAACCACTTATTTGGAGCATGCGCAAAGAAAAACAATTAAGTGGGAAATGCTAGCATCTGTAAGAGGTGAATAATCTGTGGTATTGTACCAAGAGTATTTTAAAGAACACTTTGCTGCAGTTAACACTTCCTTATTACTTTCTAGTTCCCTCAAAAATCAATACATATTGTTTCTCGCATATGAAATACACTAGTTATTATAGCATTTACTTTGCTTATATCCCTACATTTGACTTTCCAATGCTCCACCTGAAGGTATTACATTGACCACTACATTTGATTTTCCTATGCTTGCCTAACATTTTTCAGACGGGCAGTGTCGGGATTTGAACCTGAGACCATGGGCATAGTATTCACATGCATACCCTTATAATTTGAATAAGGGTTGCTATACTTGCGACCACATCCCCAATACTCCACCGAAGGTACTACATTGTACATGCATACCAACTAAACCACGGAGCTGCCCTGTACTTATATCTAGTTTGACGGCATTAAAATTTGATTTTTGTGTTGTATGGATAACGAAACTAGGACAAATGACTGTCCTGAAAGTATCTGTCAGGATACCAGAACACTAATGTTAAAACCGGGACTAATTCCGGAAAACTGAGACGTATAGACACCCTAGCTAAAGGTGATACCATGTACTATAGCAAATAAACAATTTTATAATAATAGGTACCTACCTATAAATATTGCCATATAGTTAATATATAAGTATTTCAAATATGTCAAAGAATAAAACAATTAATTCGAGGTGAATTAAAATTTTTCTGGTACCAAGTAAACCCAATAACATCTAATATTACATATAAAGGCAATATAAAGAATTCTGTTACAACAGCTGCCGAAGTTGATAGTATTACGAAAGTGATCGTCGTAACGGTATATTAATTTAAAATATCAATATGTACTTAAACTTAGTATAATTATTTTTCAAAATGGTAATTGGCATTGAAATTATAGATTCTTTAAATATATATTTTGTTGTATTGATAAAGTTAAGATTAAAATAACCATTTATGGTTTGCCTTTAATCGCTAGTTCTGCAACCCAATTTGGCCATTTATGGGATCAGTTGTTATAAAGCTTTTAATATAGAATACTATTTGATTAACATTACATTTTTGATATTTATATTTATCCTTGAGTATCTCTATAATAATTTAATTTGAGACATATGTTATATATTACAAGTTATTTTCAAACTAAATAATTTTTACTCTGGAGGTACTAAGATCAAATCATTTGGAAGGACCAATCTGGTCCATTGGATCTGCGCCAATTACATTATAAAATATCTATTTTTTAGTTCATGTTTTATTATTATATAAATTATATAACAATTGTTGGAAAGTAAAATTAAATGTTAATTGCATACATATGTTTCTTGCAGTTTATACAAACTGTTCTGGGTTTCGTGTCCTCTCGGACTAAGTATAAAGAACATATCTTTTTTGTTTTGGACGTTTTTTCATTTTCTAATTTTCGGTTTCGAATCGATGTGCCAGGCTGTTTTTAATTTTTTATGCATTACATTTTTCCTAATTTTATAATAAAATGCCTTTTTTTACATGATACAATAAAAGCATTTAAAATGCTAAGCTTAACATTTTATAAAAATCACTAAGGCCAACGACGGGTCATTCTTTTGGTTGAGTTCGTGATTTATGGTGTCTATTCCACTTTTTGTTTTATACGGTTTGATTATAAGAAGTTACTTTTTTTATTATTTTCAATATTTGCTTGCATTATACTAAACGCAAGGCGACTACTTTTGTTTTCTTCGAATGATAGGATAAAATGGTTGCATCTTTCTGAAATCCAAGATAGGTTGAATATAATTCTCTTCCTTTCGTCATTACAAATTCGGTTGGTAATCCAGGCTTATTTTTCTGATAGTTCTTTCCCTAATGGATAATTGCTTAGATTGGAATGAAGTGCCAAATCAAGTGTAGTAAAAAATAGTCACAAATTATTTTTTTGCCAGATTTTTCAATATCTTTTACCAAATTCTTGATTTGTTTGAACACTGTTAATTCACTGTTTTTATCAGAATAAACTTGTGTAAGGACACCTTAAGAAAAGTTAAACATATATTTTTTTAGCTTCTGTAAGATCTGCATTCTTAAAACTTGTTACACAGTTAGGGTAAATGTACTAAAACAACACATATGTTTTTACAGAAACGTATTCGCTCTGGTTTGCAAAATTTTCCGAACTTGCAGAAGGACACCTTAAGAGAATTTAAAACCTATGCTTTTAAACCTTGTTACGCGCTTGAATAGGTGTACTAAAACAAGACATACCTTTTACAAAATTGTGTTCACCTCAGTCCACAAATTTTTTCCTAAACTTGCAAAGGACGCCCGTTAAGAAAATGTAAAAATATATTTTTTTAGCTTCTGTCAGAACTGCGCTCTTGATACTTGTTAAGCAGCTAGGGTAGGTGTACTAAAACAACACATACCATTTACAAAAACGTGTTCGCAAATTTTTCATAAGGACACTTTAAGAAAATTAAAAAATATAATTTCTTAGCTTATGTAAAGCCTATTCTCTTAAAACTTGTTAGGCAGCTAGGATAGGTGAACTAAAACTACGCATACCTTTTACAAAAACGTGATCGCCCCAGTTCGCAAATTTTTCCGAACTTACATTAGGATACTAAGAAAATTTATATAAATTTTTTTGTAGCTTCTGAAAGAGATGCGTCCTTGAACCTTGTTAGGCAACTAGGACTTTTTACAGAAACGTGTTTGTCCCGGTTCACAAATTTTTTTGAACTGGCATAAGAGCACCATAAAAAATTTTAAAAAAATTTCTTATCTTCTGTAAGATTTGCGCTCTTGAAACTTGTTAATCAGCTAGGGTATGTGTACTAAAACAACACATACCTTCTATAGAAATGTGTTTGTGATAGTTTGCAAATTTCTGAACTTAGACAGGCATTTTCAGAAAATTGAAAAATATTTTTAGCAGCTTTTGTAAGACCTGTGCTCTTGAAACTTACTAGGCAGTTAGGGTAGGTGTACTAAAACAATACATACCTTGTACAGAAATATATTTGCCCCGGTTCGCATATTTTTCCGAACTTGCATAAGAACACATTAAGAAAATTTAAAAATATTTTTTCTTAGCTTCTGTAAGACACATGTTCTTGAAACTTATTAGGCAACTATGGTAGGTGTATTAAAATAACACATAACTTTTATAGAAACGTGTTCACTCCACTTCATAAATTTTTCCAAATTTACCTAAGGACACTTTTAGAAAATTTAAAAATATTTTTTTGCAGCTTCCGTAAGACCTGAGCACTTGAAACTTTTTAGGCGGCTAGGGTAGGTGTACCGAAATAAACAACACATAATTTTTATACAAATCTATTCCCTCGCATTCACAAATTTTACCAAACTTGCATAAGGACGCATTCAGAAAATTTAAAAATATTTTTCTTAGCTTCTATAAGATCTGCGCTCTTGATACTTGTTCAGCAGCTAGGGCAGATGTTTTAAAACAACACATACCTTTCATAAAACGTTCGTCTCGATTCGCAAATTTTTCAGAACTAGCATAAGGACACATTAAGAAAATTTAAAAATATATTTTTGTAGCTTCCATAAGACCTGTGCTCTTAAAACTTTTTAGACAGCTAGGGTAGGTGTACTGAAACAAACAACACATAACTTTTATACAAATCTATTCGCCCCCGTTCACAAATCTTTCCAAATTTGCATAAGGGCACATTCAGAAAATTTAAAAATATTTTTCTTAGCTTCTAAAGACCTGTGCTCTTGATACTTGTTAAGCAGCTAGGGCAGGTGTACTAAAACAACACATACCTTTTACAAAAACGTTTGCCTCGATTCGCAAATTTTTCAGAACTTGCATGACACATTAAGAAAAGTAAAAAAAATTGTTTTTCTTAGCTACTGTAATACCTACGTTGTTGAAACTTGTTAGGCAGCTAGGGTAGGTGTATTAAAACAACACATACCTTTTATAGAAACGTGTTTGAGCCAGTTTGCAAATTTCCTGAACTTGCATAAGGACACATTAAGCAAATTAAAAGTTTTATTTCGTAGTGTCTGTAAGACCTGTGCTCTTGAAACTTGTTAGGAAGTTAGGGTAGGTGTACTAAAACAACACAACTCATTTACAGTTAATGTGTTCATCCTGGTTCGCAAATTTTACTGAACTTGCATTTGGTCGCATTAAGAAAATTTAAAAATATTTTTATTGTATTTTGTTGACAAATTATTATTCACATTAGTGGTTCACACATGTTTCATTATAAACAAAAAAAAACTAAAAAAATAAATAAACATACGTTTTATAAAAACGTTCGCCCCGAGTAACAAATTTTTCTAAACTTACATAAGGACACTTTAAGAAAATTTAAAATTATATTTTCTTAGCTTATGTAAGATCTGCACTTTTGATACTTGATAAGCAGCTAGGGAAGGTGTAGTAATAAAACAACACATACCTTCTTACAAAACCGTGTTCGCCCCAATTCGCAAATTTTTCATTAGGACACCTTAAGAAAATTGAAAAATATATTTTCTTAACTTTTGTAAGACCTACACTGTTGAAAATTGCTAGGCAGCTAGGGTAGGTTTACTAAAACAATGCATATTTTTTACAGAAACGTGTTCCTCTCAGTTTGCACATTTTTTCGAACCTGCGTAAGGACAGTTTAGAAAAATTTGAAAATATATTTTTTTAGCTTCTGTAAGACCTGCGATCTTGAAACTTGTTAGACAGATACGGTAGGTGTACTAAAACAATACATACCTTTTACAGATACATGTTTGCCCTGGTTCATAAATTTTTTAGAACTTGCATAAGGATACTTTAGAAACATTTAAAAATATATTTTCTTACCTTCTGTAATGGATACCTTAGAAACATTTAAAATATATTTTCTTACCTTCTGTAATACCTGCGCTGTTGAAACTTCTTTGGCGGCTAGGGTAGGTGTACTAAAACAAAACGTACCCTTTATAGAAACGTGTTTGCCCCAGTTCACAAATTTTTCCGAACTTACGCAAGGACACCTTAAGAAAATTTAAAAATATTTTTTTGCAGCTTCCGTAAGACCTGAGCACTTGAAACTTTTTAGGCGGCTAGGGTAGGTGTACCGAAACAAACAACACATAATTTTTATACAAATCTATTCCCTCGCATTCACAAATTTTACCAAACTTGCATAAGAACGCATTCAGAAAATTTAAAAATACTTTTCTTAGCTTCTATAAGACCTGCGCTCTTGATACTTGTTAAGCAGCTAGGGCAGATGTTTTAAAACAACACATACCTTTCATAGAAATGTTCGCCTCGATTTGCAAATTTTTCAGAACTAGCATGAGGACACATTAGGAAAATTAAAAAAAAATTTTCTTAGGTACTGTAAGACCTACGCTGTTGAAACTTGTTAGGCAGCTAGGGTAGGTGTATTAAAACAACACATACCTTTTATAGAAACGTGTTCGAGCCAGTTTGCAAATTAAGCAAATTAAAAAATTTTTTTTGTAGTGTCTGTAAGACCTGTGCTCTTGAAACTTGTTAGGCAGTTAGGGTAGGTGTACTAAAACAACACAACTCTTTTACAGTAATGTGTTCATCCCGGTTCGCAAATTTTTCCAAACTTGCATTTGGTCACATTAAAAAAATTTATTGTATTTTGTTGACAAATTATTATTCACATTAGTGATTCACACATGTTTCATTATAAATAAATAAATAACTAAAAAAAATAAATAAACATACTTTTTATAAAACCGTTTGCCCCGATTAACAAATTTTTCTAAACTTACTAAGGACACTAAGAAAATTTAAAAATATATTTTCTTAGCTTATGTAAGATCTGCACTTTTGATACTTGATAAGCAGCTAGGGAAGGTGTAGTAATAAAACAACACATACCTTTTTACAAAACCGTGTTCGCCCCAATTCGCAAATTTTTCATTAGGACGCCTTAAAAAAATTTAAAAATATATTTTCTTAACTTTTGTAAGACCTACACCGTTGAAAATTGTTAGGCAGCTAGGGTGGGTTCACTAAAACAATGCATATTTTTTATAGAAACGTGTTTGCCTCAGTTTGCAAATTTTTCCGAACCTGCGTAAGGACAGTTTAGAAAAATTTGAAAATATATTTTTTTAGCTTCTGTAATACCTGCGATCTTGAAACTTGTTAGACAGCTACGGTAGGTGTACTAAAACAATACATACCTTTTACAGATACATGTTTGCCCTGGTTCATAAATTTTTTAGAACTTGCATAAGGATACCTTAGAAACATTCAAAAATATCTTCTCTTAGCTTCTGTAATACCTGCGCTGTTGAAACTTCTTAGGCGGCCAGGGTAGGTGTACTAAAACATCACGTACCCTTTATAGATACGTGTTTGCCCCAGTTCACAAATTTTTTCGAACTTACGCAAGGACACCTTAAGAAAATTTAAAAATATTTTTTTCGTAGTTTCTGTATGACTGCGCCCTTGAAACTTGTTAGGCAGCTATGCTTGGTGTATTAAAACAACACATACCTTTTACAGAAATGTGTTAATTCCCGTTCGCCAATTTTTCCGAATTTGCATAAGGACATCTTAAGAAATTTAAAAATATTTTTCGTACCTTCGGTAAGACGTACGCTTTTGAAACTTGTTAGGCAGCAAGGGTAGATGTACTAAAACAACAAATACCTATTACAAAAACGTGTTTGGCACACTTCACAAAGATTTCCGAACGTACATTAAGACATTTTAAGAAAACTTTAAAATATTTTTTCTTAGCTTTTGTAAGACCTGCACTCTTGAAACTGGTTATGCACTTTGGGTAGGTGTACTTAAACAACACATACCTTTTACAGAAACGTGTTCGACCCAGTTTGCAACATTTTCCGAATTTATATAAGGTCATTTTAAGAAAATTTCAAAATATTTTTTTGTAGCTTCTGTAAGACCTGCGCTTTAGAAACTTGTTATGCAGCTAGGGTAGGTTTCCTAAAGCAACACATCCTTTTACAGAAATGTGTTCTTTTTTTGTAAATTTTTCCGAACCTGCATAAGGACACCTTAAGAAAATTTAAAAATATTTTTTCTTAGCTTCTGTAAGAACTACGCTCTTGAAACTTGTTAGGTAGCAAGGGTAGGTGTACTAAAAATTCACATACCTATTACAAAAACGTGTTCTCCACACTTCGCAACCTTTTCCGAACTTACATAAAGACATTTTAAGAAAATCTCAAAACATTGTTTCTTAGCTTTCGTAAGATCTGTGCTCTTGAAACTTGTTATGCAGTTAGGGTAGATGTATTAAAACAACACACATCTTTTACAGAAACGTGTTCGCCCCGGTTCGCAAATTTTTCTGAACTTGCATAAGAGCACCTTAAAAAAACTTAAAAATATTTTTTCTTAGTTTCTGTATGACCTGTGCTCTTGAAAGTTGTTGGGCAACTAGGGTATTTTTACTAAAATAAAACATACCTTTTTACAGAAATGTGTTTTCGCGCCGGTTTGCAAATGTTTCCCAACTTACATTTAACAATATATATATATATATATATATATATATATATATATATATATATATATATATACTTAGCTTCTGTAAGACCTGTGTTCTGGAAACGTGTTTAGCATCTGGGTAGGTATACTGAAACAACACATATCTTTTACAGAAGTGTATTTGCCCCGGTTCATAAATTTCTCCGAACTTGCATAGGATATATTAAGAAAATTTAAAAATATTTTTTCTTAGCTTTTGTAAAATCTATGCTCCTAAAACTTGTTATGCAGCTAGGGTATGTGTACTAAAACAACATACCTTTTACAAAAATGTTATCTCCCCAGTTTGTAAATTTTTTCCGAACTTGCATAAGAACATCTTAAGAAAATTTAACAGTATATTTACTTAGCTTCTGTAATACCCGTGTTTTTGAAATGTGTTAAGCAGCTGGGGTAGGTGTACTAAAACAATACATTATTTATGGAAGTGTATTTGCTCCGGTTCATAAATTTTTCCGATCTTGCATAAGGGCGTATTAAGAAAATTTTTAAACTATTTTTTCTTAGCTTCTGTATAACCTATGCTCTTGAAACTTGTAAGGCAGCTAGGGTAGGTGTAATAAAAATACACATACTTTATACAGAAACGTGTTCGCCCAAGTTCACGAATTTTTTCGAGTTTGCATAAGAACATCTTAAGAAAAGTTAACAATATCTTTATTTAACTTCTGTAAGACCTGTGTTCTTGAAACGTGTTAAGCAGCTAGGGTGGGTGTACTAAAACAACACATATCTTTTACTGAAGTGTATTCGCCCAAGATTCATAAATTTCTCCGAACTTGCATAAGGACATATTAAAAAAATTTAAAAATATTTTTTCTTAGCTTCTGTAAAACCTTTGCTCTTAAAACTTGTCTATTTAGCTAGGGTAGGTGTACTAAAACAACAAATACCTCTTACAAATGTGTGTTTACCCCAGTTCGCAAATTTTGTCTGATCTTGCATAAGGACACCTTAGGAAAATTTAACAATATATTTACTTAGCTTCTTTAAGACCTGCGTTCTTGAAACGTGCCATACAACCTTTTACAGAAACGTGTTTGCTTCGGGTTGCGAATTTTTCTCAACTTGCATAAAGACACCTTAAGAAAATTTAAAATATTTTGCTTAGCTTATGTAAGACCTGCGCTCTTAATACTTGTAAGCAGCTAGGGTAGGGTACTAAAACCACAAATACTTTTTACAGAAACGAGTTCTTCACGGTTCAGAAATTTTTCTGAACTTGCATAAGAGCACCTTAAGAAAATTTAAAAACATATTTTCTTATCTTTTGTAAGACCTGTGCTCTTGAAGCTTGTTAATTTGCTAGGGTAGGTGTATTATAATAACACATACCTTTTATAGAAACGTGTTCGTGCCAGTTTGCAAATTTTTCCGAACTTACTTACGGACACTAAGAAAATTAAAAAATATTTTTTCTTAGCTTCTGTAAAATGTATGCTCCTAAAACTTGTCAGGCAGCTACGTTAGGAATACTAAAACAACACATAACTTTACAAAAAAACGTGTTTACCCCAGTTCGCAAATTTTTTCTGAACTTGCATAAGGATACCTTATGAAAATTTAACAATATATTTTGCAAATTTTTCTGAACTTGCATAAGAGCACCTTAAAAAAAATTTAAAATATTTTTTCCTAGCTTCTGTATGATCTGCGCTCTTGTAACTTGTTGGGCACTAGGGTATTTTTACTAAACCAAAACATACCTTTTACAGAAACGTGTTCGTCTCGGTTCGCTAATTTTTTCGAACTCGCATACGGAAATCCTAAAAACGTTTAAAAATATATTTTCTTAACTGCTATAAGACCTGCGCTTTTGGAACTTCTTTGGTAGCTAGGGTAGGTGTACTAAAACAACATGCTTTTTACAGAAACAGGTTTGCTCGGTTTGCAATTTTTTTTGAACTTGGATGAGGACACCTTAAAAAATTTTAAAATATATTTTCTTAGCTTCTGTATAACCTGTGCTCTTGAAACTTCTTAGGTAGCTAGAGTAGGTGTACTAATGCAACACATACCTTTTACAAAACCATGATCTTGTATCTTAACCAGCAGGATAGTTGAGAAATGGAAATAATTAATTATTAATTTTAAGGTTTAAAATGAATAGAAAGCTTATTTTGTTTTTTTCTATTTAGTTGCCCACTATTGTTAGTATGGTCCACCAGAGACACATTTGCCTTAGTATCTAGTAGGTACTACATTTTAACCAGATTGAGTGTAGGTTCGTATGTCTTGCTTTCTGTTGGTCTATTTGTTCTACTTCTTACAATTAACATTGCTTGTAGTTCCAGGGTGAGTGCGGCGTTTATTTTAGTGGTGTTAGTTTTTTGAGTTTTAAAACTTTGTAAGTTAATATTATTTTTTAGACTTTTTAAAATTAGTTTCCAATAAAAATGATAAGGGGTGGCAGCAAAATATGCTTGAGTTTCTAGTGTCTGTATCAAAACAAAAATCGGATTGTTTGTAGCAAAAGGTCCTTTCAGGAAAACACTGCTAATAACCGATAGTCACCATAGGAAAAATGGCATATATTCACAATTGCGTCGTTTTTATGCTGAGAATAATGTAATAAATTGGAACAAATACAGCTGGCATTGGTTAACTCATAAAAACAAGGTTATAATAATTAGATTAGTGACTAGCTACATAATTATTGCAAGAACTTACAAGTCATTATTGAATGTATAAAAGGTAACATAAATTACGAGTTTCCATTGGTACGTTTTAATAACCAATGAAATAAAGATTCAAGCAGCTAAATATTTAGCTAGTAAAATCTGTTAAATGTATGTGTTGTTTTAGAACACATTTCCTAGCTGCCTAACAAGTTTTAATGGTGCTGGTTTTACTGAAGTTAAGAAAAAATATTTTTAAATTTTCTTAAGGTGTCCTTAAGCAATTTTGGAAAAATTTGCGAACCGGGTGAACATGTTTCTGTAAAAAGTATGTGTTATTTTCAGGGTTGGCAAAAAAAACACTTTATTTTGATGAAAACCAGGCCAGTGGTCAAAACTGGTTTAAACCACCAAAAGTGGTTTTAACCACTCTTAAAAATTTATAACTTCTGTGCACCAGAATTAAATTGCTACCTTTGACTATTTTATCAATAGTGTCATTTTAAATGAAAGGGCCTGACAATCTTATTTGCACTTTGCTGATTTTTACAAGTTGCTTCCTGTTGAATTGAGTTTATGAATTGCTCAGTGTTTTATTATTATTACTTAGTTAAAGATTACTAAACAAAGTAAGCAGAAGCAGAGTTGAAAGCGTTTAATAATAACATTGTAAGTATTCAATTAGTTATTAGTTTATTATAAAATTGGTTCATTTTAGTTTTATATCAGGAATGGAGATACACAAAACTTCAATTATCTAGGTAGTAGTTTTACTTTTGGTTGACCATAAATTGATTGCTTTTGTAGCTTTATTAACTCATCCTATTCAATGATTAAATTAAACCTTAATTATAACAGAATTAGGGAGTGAAGTAGGGTTGTGTGGCTTTTAATTTATTTAGTTTGTGTTTTTAGATTTTTTGTGCGTTTTGAAAGTTTCTAATAATTACAGTAGGAAGTTGTAACCATTAACGATCACTAATCATTTCATAAATATTAACAGTTGGATAATTATTTCAGGAAAAGGAAAGTTTTCATTATTTCATTATAAATACTCGGAGCCATGGCCAGAGCAGTTCAACTACGAGTACGAGTAGCAGTAATCCTAATAGTAAGTCGAACCATGGTGGAAGAGGTTGAAGGAGTAATTGCCATAAAGACCCAATTTGGGCTTACTATAGAGAGAAAACAGACAGCACTGGTAATGTAATTGGTCAAATTTGTAAACAATGTTACAAGCAAGTTAGCTCCTAACCACTGTGACTACGAACACATAAAAATAAGTGTAAAAACACTTCTACTAATGATTTTGATTCAGATTCGAGCACCTATATTGTTTCGGATAATAAGAATGAAATAAGTCCATTAGCTAAAGGTAGCAGTAGCAAAGTACTTGCTCAACCAAAAGTAAGCAGCTTTTTAATTAAAACTACAAATCAAGATAAAAAACAAATTGCCAGTGCTATTGCCAAGTACTTTTATACTTGTAATGTACCATTTGTGCATGCAGAAAAATATTACTTTAAACATATGTTTGACAGTTTACGACCGGGATATGTTACACCAAATCGAAAACAATTAGCTTCTCACTTACTCGATACTATCAACGAAGAAGTAACCATAGAAGCAGAGAAATTGCTAGGAGGTAAAACTGTAACACTTACACAAGACGGGTGGTCAAATGTGCATAATGATTCCATCATTGCCAACTGCATATCAGATGGAAATAGGTATTACTTTATTTGAACTGTTGAAACCGGTTCAAATCGCAAAACGTCAGAGTACTGTTTGAAATTAGCTTTAGAAGCTATTAAAGAATATGAATTAAAATATGGCTGTCAAGTTACAAGTTTTGTAAGTGATAACGAGAATAAAATGAGAAACATGCGAGAAGAACTTAAAAACAGGAAGACTAGAGCAAATGATTTAGAAAATGATGATGAGATCGAAGGTAATGGAAACACGTTTTTTATTTCATATGGTTGTGCATCCCATTATCTGAATCTCCTAGAAGAGGATATATGCACAAACAACATCTCTTTGATTCTTAGTCAAGTTGTGCAGGTATCAAAATACTTTCGAAACCACCATGTTCCAAGGGGTCTTCTAAAAAATTATGAAGGTTTATTGGAACCTCAAATTCCAAGCGATACTAGATGGAAGAGTCAAATTGCTTGCTTAGAAGTGTTTCTCAAAAATAGAATTTTATATCAAAATAGGTATCTTTTAAATATGAAAATGAAATAGACAATCAAATTTCAAAAATACTATCTAGTATGGCAATTTATAAAAAGGTTAAGCACTTACAGCAACAACTAAAGCCAATTGCATTTGCACTTGATCGATTGCAAGCTGATAATGTTTCTATCGCAGACACATTAGAGGAGTAGCTGATTCTTCTATCCGGTGAGAATTTAGAATCGTATGCAGAATTTTTAAATAATAGATTTAGTGATTTGATTACCCCTGCCCATATTGTAGCACATATGTTGCACCCAATTTATATGGGAAGAAAATTAACTTCTGAACAAAAGGAGAATGCAAGAATGTGGGCCAACACTGAAGTAAGTGCACAGTTTTTACCACTAGTGGTAAAATTCAACCTGCAGATGAGCCCATTTCCTAAATCGTTTTTTACTGGTAGTATAAAAGAAACACTAACTCCAATTAAATTTTGGGAAGCATTGCATCATGAAAATATAAATCCAAGTTTTGTAAAGTTTGCGACACATCTTCTTAGATGTGTTGCTTCATCTACATCGCTCAAGAGATTGTTTTCAAACCTTCATTTTATTCAGTTAAAGCTAAGAAACAGATTGGGGACTGAAACTTGTGGAAAATTAGTTAATGTATATAAAATGCTTAATTCCATTCATAAAGATGGAGTGTCAACTTGTGAATATGATTATTAAAATTTACTGTATTTTTAACTTATCATAATTTAAAACATATGGGATATTGTATATCTACTTAATCTTACCTAAAACTTTGAAGTAGAATTTTTTATTACGAATTATTATCGTCACTGTTTCAATCAGAATTAGATTTTACTTGTTGCCTGGGGCTACGGTAGCTAGGATGCAATTGCTAAATACTGTTGTGCTTTTTATTAATATCGAAATAAATTATTGTTTAATTTGAGTATGATATTAATTTCTTCCACCGGTCAAAACTTGATTTCTTTCGGGACGGTTTAAACCGTCTGGTTAAAATTATGCTGGTTTAAATTTGCCAACCCTGGTTATTTTATTACACCTACCCTAGCTGGCTAACAAGTTTCAAGAGCGCAGGTTTTGCCGAATCTAAGAAAATATATTTTTAAATTTTCTTAAGGTGTCCTTATGCAAGTTCGGAAAACTTTGTAAACCACGGCGAACAGGTTTCTGTAAAAGGTGTGTTGTAGCAGTATTAATTTTTAATGAGAACGCGTTTTGTGATCTTTCCCCAGGGAGAAGATAGATCAACAACTCAGAGCTTTAAAGGGACTTTAAAACTTTCGTGCGTACAAGATGGAAGTATAAAACCCTGCCGTGCCGGCGGTTAGCTTGACTATTATCCCATGGGAGGTCATGAAAAAGGCAGGTTTGAAATATTCTTTGTGAAATGGAAAACAAAGTAGAGTGATGTTAGACCCCACTGTCTCTAGCAAGTTTTAAAAAGATATGATTTTAGAGTAGATACCGAAACCCTATCGAAGGAGATGATTTTAAAATGTTTAATTTATCCTATTTAGAAAATTGATAAAAACAGAAATATTTATATATATATATTGACATACAGTAGCCATATTTAAGTCCTCTAAAGACAAATAAACTTATTTTAATTGTGCATTTCAAACCACTATAATGGTATACAAACAATAGTTGATGATAACTGGTTTATTAAATTACATTACAATTCTAATTACAGGTGTGTAATAATATTTCCTTAAATCCAATAAGAATATTTCAATAAAATTCATTTTTCTACTGTCACTACGGTGACATATTATATCATAGTAACAACATCGTTAGGTTAGGCTCTACAGCTCTCTTCATCGATGTCTGTGCTCTAATAATTTGCAAGCAATTGTCATTTGACAAAGTTTGTCACTTTCGTTCTAATTTTGTTTAGATGAACTTCTTGGTGTATTTTCATAGTCACAGTGGTTGATTCCGATGAAACTTCATTAAGCATGCATCTTTCAAATTTCTTGCAACTTTCAGGTAACAGAGAATTTCGAAGTAGCATGAAACTAGTGTGGGGCGTAAATTGGAGGTTAAGCTGATTTTATTTATAGAATTAAAGTTCAACTTTAATATATCAAATTTGGAATGAGGCTTTTTTTTGGTTAGAAATAAGGTTCAAGCAAGAATCTGCTTTTATTTCAAGAATTAATATTCAACTTTAATGCTGTATCAAATCTGGTTTTGAGGTTAAATGTCTGATGCACAATTAGAATGCTTGGGTTGAATTCTGTAGACTGTTAGAACTTCTTGGTGCATTGCTGATCCTGGTTGATTTAACTTATACAATTTAGTAAGAACGTTCCACATTTTTCCTTTGTTTTTCTGTATTTTGAACTATGATAAAAGTTTAAAAGTTTTGAGTTGGTGATAAATTTTATGTTAGTAAAAGTCTATGTATCTGCTTCATTAAGTAGAATCTTTAATAATCATAACTTAAAATTTGTTATTAATTAAATACAGGAAATAATTTTTATGTTAAAATATAAGTAACTTGTTATCTGTGCCATATGGTGCGATAAGAAAAATTTGTGTTCAATTTATACTATGTACTTATGATATAATTTGAAAGATAAAATTAATTTTGAATGTAGTTTAAAGTGAAGACATTTTCAAATCATTTGTAATAATTTCAATTGTAAAGTCACTCGCAATACTGCCAATGATAAGAAAAATAGTTATTGTATGTAGAGTAATTCACAAACTATTTTAGCATGAAATTTTCTGAATCATTAATTCTTGCTTGGTTCAAGAAACATCATTATCGATACTTTTGTAGAGACTATAGCTCCACCATTTGTTGTAAATACTTTGCTATAATTTTGAAAGAAACTAAGAGAAGATAAATTTATGTTTAACCTAAAGTTTTATTTTACTAAACTTTAAAGAAAGGTATTGCAAACTTATACTGAAAATATGAGAAATAACACCAGGTTCATAGGTGTCTTAGTTTGTGATTATTGTTAATAGGTGTTTACAAGCAGAGCTAGTCGAGGCATATTCATCGGGGCATTTGTTAATCAACAAAAAGACAATTGGTAAGGTGTTATGATAGGGTTTTGGAGAATCAAATTTTGGTTGTGTATATGGGTATAAAAAGCCCATACCACAGCAATATAATATATATATATATATATATATATATATATATATATCGATATGATAACGCCGCACGCCAATGTAATAGACGTCCAGTTTCCTGCTGAACGCCACCGCTCTGTGTTTTTCTAATATTCTAATTTTAATTATGCCACGGTTAGCCCAGTTTAATTCACACAGAGTGCACAAGGTTATGATGATCAAATAAATTTACCCCTTTAAAGCTTACCTGTTTGGAATGATAAAACAAAGTCAATCAATATTCGTATAATGAAAGGAAATAATATCTACACTTCACAATTTTGTAATCCATTACATAAACCCTTCAATCAATTAATATTATTTAGATCATTTATCCCAAAAAAATTATATCTCCCTTTCTTTGATTTAAAGTCACCAAAAACGACACCTTTTACTGAAAAAATCTAGAACGTTCAAGACCTTTTATCCTCTTTACGTAAATTTCTACGTATTTAATATTTTTGTTGACTCCTTACAAATTAGAAAATATTTTCAGTGTTTAAATTTAAAATTGAAATGATTCTTTATACTAGTTAGCCCTGACCTGTCATTTGCTGATGAGTGCTTTTCCCCTTTTGTCTGCTGTTGTGTGTTGTGGATCAACACCCGGTTATTATCTTCAATCGAAAAACAATGCTCTGCTTTGTGCTCCTTCACGTAAGTTTGAACCAATAATTCAGTATTGTTAATCCTTGTTTCCAAAATTTACCTCGTGCTTTACTTTATATTTTTCTTAGATTTCTCGATACCACTTAGATCCAACTTAGATATCCTACCTTAGAGCCGTTTTTAGTAAACGGCGAAAGCTTTTTCATATATCTTTAATGTAATTTGTCATCAATTAATATACAACACCACTTTTCACAAAATTTAATAATTTAATTTGAAATTTATTTGACGCGTAACTTTTCAAGTAACAGTGATGCAGGTTCGGCGTGGTTCAAATTGAGACTGGCATTCCTTATCAACTCTGGGCGTTATATAGTTTTTGCTGTCTAAATTTTGATTGGTTTATCAGAATCGTGTTACAAAGTTTTGTAACCAACCATGGTTGTTTTGGAATTTTCCTAGGCGTTTACAACTTTATTTCTGATGAAACTATTCTGTAGTTACGTATTTCTATTGTTTCACGATCTTTGACCTCCTGTTTTGTTATTATTACTGGACTTTAATTTAACTTATGGCTGTTGTTTGTGTAGATAAAGCTTTTGAGTAATTGAACAAATAACTGATGTAACATGAGTGATCAAATCCACTTGTTTCTGTTTATGTCTCGTATTTAAAACTTATTTTGAAAGTGCGTTTCTTATCAAAGTGCTTTATTATTCTTTCTTCATCACATGCGTAATTGCATGAAGACTTATTAGGTTTTATCTTATTTCTTGCGTATCTATATTATAAACTTATAGAACACTTCTTGAAGTAGTTTAATTGCATGTATAATTATCTCTCTGCTGAATATGTGTTCTATTATTGAAAGATATGCTTACTGGCATTGATTAAAGTTAATTGTGGTCCTTATACAGGGTGTTAAATGTTTGCTCTTTGCATAATATGCGAATTATTTATTTTTCATGCTAAATAAATGCAGTTTTATAATTCCTATTGTTATTTACATTTACTATGTGACCATACGACTCAATACGCCTCTAAACAACCCCTTATCACAGCAATGTATATATATATATATAACAAATAATTTTGATCCAATCATGATTATAAAGAAAATTAAATAATTTTACATGTGTTAGTGATATCAAAAATTTTTAGTTAAATAACATTTTGTTTCTTAGAATATGTATGAGTATCAGATCAAATAATCTTACAGTAGCTATTAGTGAAAATATAGAGCAAATATTACTTTCAAGAAAATATATTCTAAGTAAAAAAATATTAAATAATCAACAAAAAATTGTAATTTCGACTCAGTGGTGCCAGGTCTTACGGACTGGCACTATGAAGGTTTTCGCGGTTTGAAACTTAGCCGTTGTGGAAAAGGGGATTGCAAAAAAATATCTTTTTGGAATCATGCAAAAATCATTCATACTTAACCACTGGTCACTGGCTGCTATCCTTAGATTGGTTAGGCACCGGTCCCAGCTGGTTTCTTACATTGATAAAGGCGATGGCCCCAAACTAATATTATACGTGACGAATGAGCTTAAGGATGATTAACAATGTTGGTTGGCTAGAGGGTACATTTGGGCTAGTAGGTGGTTTTTGGTTCTACTGCATTTTGTCAGCTTTTTATATTTTTGTTGGTCCTACTGGGTTTTTGCACTGTAATAAAAATAGATTAAGGCACTTACGCTTTTGACCATAAAATCTCATCATGAACGACTTCCCATCTTTCATGTGGAAGTGAGCGGATTCAGAAAATTACTTGCAAAGACAATTCAACTGGGAGAAATCTTATTAGAACAAATGTTTAATGTCCACATGCCATGTGTATGAAGCAAGTTGAAAACCTTGAAGAATTTTGTGAACAATAAGGTGCTTACAGGGACATTTGAAAGATTGACTTGTCATTTATGACTTTACAAACCAGGTTTCAAAGCAGCTGAATTGTTTTACATTATTGGATACAAAATGTTGAACTTAGCTTTGTAATTCAACCAAACTAAAAAATAACAATTTGCGTGTTGTTTTCCATATGGTACCAAGAACTTATTAAAAATTTGCAATTAAATATTGGTGACGAATTTTTACATTTTTTACCATTGCCTTAATATTTCTAAGTTGTTTCAAAAAACAAGTTTTTACAAAGCAACACCTTTCTATAAAGGGTATGTGTTGTTTTAGCACACACCCTAGCTGCCTAACAAGTTTTAAGAGCATATGTCTTATAGAAGCTAAAAAAAATATTTTTAAATTTCTTCAAGGTGTCTATATTCAAGTTTGGAAAGGTTTGTGAACCGTGGTGAACACGTTTCTATAAAAGATGATGCCAGTTGTTTTAGTACACCTACTTTAGCTGGCTAACAAGTTTCAATAGCACAGTTCTTACAGAAGCTAAGAAAAAATAATTTTAAATTTTCTTATGGTGTTCTTATACAAGTTCAGAAAAATTTGCAGAGCGAGCGAACGCGTTTCTGTATAAGGTATATTTTGTTTTAGTGCACCTACCCTAACTGCCTAACAATTTTAAGAGCCAAGGTCTTATAGAAGCGAAGAACAAATATTTTTAAATTTTCTTATGGGGTGTTCTTATGCAATTGGGAAAATTTTGCGAACTGGGGCAAACACGTCTCACTAAAAGGTATATATTGGATTGGTACACCTATCCTAGCTGCGTAACAGGTTTTAAGAGCACAGGTCTTACGAAGATAAGAATAATATTGTTAAATTTTCTTAAGGTGTTCTTATGCAAGTTCTGAAAAATTTGTGAACTGGGGCGAACACGTTTCTGTAAACGGTATATTTATTTTGGTACACTTATCCTAGCTGCCTAACAAGTTTTAAGAGTGCAGGACTTACAGAAGCTAAGAAAAAATAGTTTTACCTTTTCTTAAGGTGTTCTTATGCATGTTTGGTTAGGATTATACAATGCAGAATTCGCGGTAAATATTAGTAATTAATGAACACTATAAATTAATTATACTACATAAATAACATTAGATATATTCACTAGAAAATATAACATAACATACATGTACAACCAGTTAACGGCATCACATCCATTATATGTAGTCGGTAAAATAGAACACTTTACCTACGAAAGTAAACATTTTTAAATAAATAGCGTGAGCATAATATTACGAATTCTTCATAATTTCTCCTCAATACATACAACTTTAAAATTAAATATAAACTTAACAAAATCAAACAACTTTGCATGTAACAATGGCTTAGTTAATAGATCTGCAATATTTTCCTTCGTATTAACATATCTACGTAATAAACAATTTTTATTTAATAATTGCCTAATGGTATGATACTTGAGATCAATATGCTTGATTCTATTATTGACTATAGCACCCTTTGAAAGTTTAATGCAGATGATTATCACACAATACTAAGGGTTTTATGGTGGCAAAAGGAAAACCTTTAAATTCTGCAAGCATTTTTTAAATCCACATTATTTCCATGCGGGCTGAATCCATGGCAACATACTCAGCCTCCATGGCACTTTTAGATATGCACCTTTGAATACTGCAATGCCAACCTAGAAAAACATTACCCAACGACCAAAGAAACCCACTAGAGGATCTGCGAGAATCTTCAGCTGTAGCCCATGAAGCATCGGTATGAACTACCAATTCGTAGGAAATAGAACTTGATAAATTAATAGAATAATCTTTAGTGCTTCCAACATACTTAAGCACTTGCAATAAACAGTTATAATGTTTATTTGTCAGATTCGAGGAAAATTGAGTCAAATAAATTACTTGAAAACAAAATATCCAGTCGTGTTCTATTTGCTAGAAATAGCAAGGTTCCCCGCAGTTTTATAAATGGGAAGTTAGTTTTGAATTATTATTATCACTACTCAAAACATATCCAACACACGTAGGTGTTTAAACAGGGACACTTAAATTAATTTTGAAACGTTTTAATAATTTAGTTGTATATCTTTGTTGGCACAAGTGATAAACCACTGTTCAAAATATTAAATTCTACCCCAAGGAATTCTCTTATAGAACCTAAATTAACAAGTTCACAGTGTTTATTCAAACATGTAAATACATACTGCAAGATTTATTCATTCTCGTAAAACACAGCTATATCATCAACATAGAATAAATATTACAGTTAGTATCCAATTTAAAAATACAAGGACAATACTTTGACAGAAAAATTCACTTGTTTTAAAATATCAGTAAAGTAATAATACCAGTTTCTACCAGATTGTTTAAGACCATAAATTGATTTCCGTAAGCGAAGAACTAATGTTTTGGAATCTATATTTTCATATCCTAGGGGTACTTCCATATACACCTCCTCATTTAAATTGCTATTGAGAAAAGCACATTTTACATCCAGTGGGAATGAACCCAACCATTATGAACTATAATAAAACAAATAGCAACTTGACCAAGTTGAATTCAACAGGAGCAAAGGTTTGATTTAATCTACTTCGAATGTTTCCTTGTAACCATGAGCAACTAAGCGTGCTTATAAACCCATCTGCAGGAAATTACCTTGTGAGTAGGTAATTTCGGTACAATTTCCCATACTCCTCGTTCCTCCTACATAGCTTTTTGCCATTCACTTTTACATTTCGAATTAATAGCATTATTTTAACTATCTGGTATTTGTACTAAACATGCTAGTAAAAGTTCATCGTTACATTCATTAACCTTAGATAACTCTTTCACCTTTTAAAGGATCTGAAAAATCAAATTGTTTTGGATCATAATTTGAACCTTTTTTGAGACAAAAACATTTCACATCGTTCTTTGAATGACACTTATTTGAGCCATACTAATAATACACATCGGTACGTGTTCCATTTTTCCTAGGAACTTCTTGTCGTTTCAACTGAATATTAGATTTAACTGCTGGTGTATTACAACAAACAGGCATAAATGGAGAACCATTAATATCAGTATCTTTGGTAATTTCTGCAACAAGAGCTGTTGCAGCTGAATCAGAACTGGCTTGTCATCATTGAATGTATCTAGTAAGATAGGGACAATAATATTACATATTCCATTAACACCCAAAACAGCTCCATCTGTTTTAATATGTTTCAGCTCAATTACAGTATTGCGCACAGGGCTAAAGACACGGTAATCCCGCGTAAATGCCACATAGCCTACTAAAATGTATTTCCACGATTTAGGTTCAAGTTTTGAACAGTAACGCATAGGCACATAAATAAAAGCTAACGAACAAAAAAACCTAAAATGTTATATTTGAGGTTTTCTCTCTACAAACAACTCGTATGGAGTCTTACCAGGATTGGTGGCATTTGGAATGCGGTTCTTGGTGTGGACATAACATTGCAATGCTTCAGCCAAAAATTTAGAATTTAATTTTGAACTTATGAACAATGTCCTGACCGCATCTATTGCATTGAAATCGATTTTCTCTGCTATGCCATTTTGTTCTGGAGAGTACGTGCTAGTTAGTTGGTCAATGGTTTCAACACTAGACAAGTACATTTTGATCTCCTTTGAGTAAAATTCCATCCCATTATCTGATGAGATAGATACTACCTTCAAACCAACATCGTTCCGCACGAGCAATAACATTTCTAATTCTTTCCAAAGCTTCATTTTTATTTTGAATTGTATTGACAACAATTCAACAAGAAAAATCATTTACAATATCCAGAAAATATTTAGTACCTCCGGTGCTAACAACTGGTGATTCTTCCCATAGATCGATATGCAACAACTCTAGTAGCCTACTCATTTGAACCCCTGACAGTCTCTTAAAAGGACCACGTATAAGTTTGCCCTCAATACAAGAGTGACAATTAACATCTTCTTTAATGAATTTGCTTTTGCCCAAAACGATTTCATTTTTAAATGTTTTATAAATACTATCAGGACTCAAATGAGCACATCTTTGATGCCATAACTTTAAAGAATTAATATTCTTTACTTCTGATAAAGTAGTATTAATACCTTTAATATTTAACTTGGAATTTATAAGAGATTTATCTTTTTTACCTATAATCGTATATAATCACTTTGATTTCTTAACACACACAAATAAACTATCATTTGCACTGTTCACATCAAGACATTAGTTTTTCCCTATGAAATAGAATCTATTTTGTACAACACTACCTAATCTAATTAAATTCCTTAATAAACCAGGGACATAAAATACTTCTTTCAACTGAACATTAATTTTAGACCCATTATCATTAATTAAACAAAAACGTTGTCAACACTTTCGGCTATTAAAACTCCTTTGCCGTGATTTACATTTTTAAATATTTCTTGAAAGTTAAAACATAATTCTTTCTCATTACAAAAATGGCGTCACACCTGCTTCAAAAACAAATTCATATTTGGGTGTAGTTGCTCAGTACTGAATAATTCTAAAAACCAGGTTCTACCAACATCAGTAAATAAATCTTCAAGAATCGAAGATACATATGCATCTCCATTATTACTTGTATTGTTTTGTGAAAATTTTGGATTACTTACATTAGACTGCAGACAACTATCATCTTTATATATATTACAATTTTTTGCAATATGATCAAATTTCTTACAATAATAACATCGAACATTATATTTTCTTCTGCTATCACAACCGTTGACATAAACTGCAAAAGCATCTGAAACGGAAACTTGATTCTCAAGTTTTGATACAGAATTCTGGAATCGTCCATCTTTGGAGAGTAACGCTGTAGCAACTTTACCCGACGTAAATTGTTCATCTGGAAGTTGATAAAGTTGTTGCACAATGACATTGTAGCGTTCTGGCAACCGCTGATCATTTTATATGGACATATAAATCCTTAAATTCACATTTAACATTAGCTAAACGCTTTTGGATATCTCGGAGACGTGCAATGTACAATGAAATTGACTCATCTTTCAACATTAGGACCAAGAAAAATTTTGCCAATAATCGCCCTATCATGGCTTTAGATGAAGGTTTAAAATTAGTTTCCAATGTAGTCCAATTACTTCTAGGATCAGTTAAGCCATTAACAATTGGTTTTACTTCTCGAGCCAACAACAAATAAACAGTGGACAGCATTTTATCTGGACTTCTGTTAAATTCACATTTTTCTTTAGTTGAACTTTCAGAAGATAACACTTCCTTATCAGATTCTACATTCGTGATATATCCAAATAACCATGAGCTCTCAAGAGTATTTTTATGTCGATACGCCATTCCTGGTAATTTGATGCCACTTTTAGTTTTTCAAAGTGCAATGCACTTTTACTATCATGACTCTCAAATGCCATATTTATTAGTAACATTAAAATTATACCCTACTAACCGATTTAAAAATTACGTACTTACATGTGTTTGTCACGTGTTCTGTTCTAACCTAACAATTCAATTCACCACAAAATATAAAAATAGTTGAAACATGGCATGTTTGTTTTATTTCAACAAATTTTATTATTTGGTATCATAAACTATTTTCAAACACATATTGAAGCTTTTATTATTCAAACGAAAATGCTGCTGACCATTAACATATATCAACCATTTTCTGAACTCATAACCTTAAGCATTATGTAATGTGGAATTTGTGATAAATATTAGTAATTAATGAACACTATAAATTAATTATACTACATCAATAACATTAGATATATTCACTAGAAAATATAGCATAACATATATGTACACCAGTTAATGGTCATCACTCCCATTATATGTAGTCAGTAAAGTAGAGCACGTTACCTATGGAAGTAAACATTTTTAAATAAATAGTGGGAACATAATATTATGAATTCCTTACATTCAGAAAAATTTGCGAACCTAGGCGAACACATCTCTGTAAAAGTTATTTTAGTACACCTACCCTAGCTGCCTAACAAGTTTTAAGAGCACAGGTCTTACTGAAGCTAAGAAAAAGTATTTTTAAATTTTCGTATGGTGTCCCTACATAAGTTAGGAAAAATTTGCAAACCAAGATGAACACGTTTCTGTAAACGGTATATGTTGTTTTAGTACATTTATAGCTGCCTAACAAGTTTTTAAAGTGCAAGTCTAACAGAAACTAACAAAAACATTTTTAAATTTTTTTAAGTGTCCTTTCTTAAGTTCGGAAAAATTTGCAAACCGGGACTAACATTTTTCTGTAAAAGATATATATATATATATATATATATATATATATATATATATATATATACTCTACTCTAGCTGCCTAACAAGTTTCAAAAGTGCAGGTCTTACAGAATCTAAGAATAAATATTTGTCAATTTTCTTAAGGTGTCCTTATGAAAGTTCGGAAAACTGTGCAAACCGGGGCGGGGCGTACACGTTTTTGTAGAAGGTATATATTGTTTTGGTATACATGCCCTAGCTGCCTAACAAATTTTAAGAGCACGGATCTTATAGAAGCCAAGAAAAAATATTTTTAAATTTCATTATGGTGTCTTTACGCAAGTTCGGGAAAGTTTGCAAACCAGGGCGAACACGTTGCCATAAAAGGTTTATGTTGATTTAGTACACCTACCCTAGTTGGCTAACATGTTATGAGAGCACAGGTCTTACATAGCTAAAAATAAATATTTTTTTGTAGGATTGTTTGTTACTATTTCTTAATAAATAAAACTCTCTTGTTACTTGGAAGAATCTAGACATATATTTTCAAACTTAATACTTAATACTTTATAAATTATTATATCGAATCATTACCATTGATTGACAGATCCCTCCCTCCCCTACAAACAAACAATACCTCTTACACCTTTAGTGTAATTTTAAAAATTATGACTAGACAAAATATGAAGATATTAGAACGTTGCAATAATTGCTTACAGTTCGGACATTCTGACCGTGATCGGTCAAGCCGAGACATAACATCATAAATCTCACGTAAAATCATAAGTACAGCGCATAACAGATTGATACATAATAATCATACAACATAAGCCTAACATCTTAAGTACGTGAAATCATTAAAGACGTAAATAAGCATAACTAAATGTTTATAAGAGTACATAAATGTTCAAATAAATATTGAAACATAAATTGTGCAGGAAACTTATAATAAAAATAAGGTTTTATTTGATCAGGACTGACTACAGTACTGAAAGGCATTTGTGTTACTTGAAACCCTTCAATTTCTTTCATCACATATTTATCATTATGTAAGATCTTTTCAACAACATTGGGTCTCTTAAACTTTGGTATTAACTTTTTATTAATACCTGGTGTGGTATCAACATTTCTAATTAGAACATATTGACCAACTTCATAAACAGATGCTTCTTTGCGCTTTTTATTATAGTAATTTTCATTGTAATCTTGAAATTGTTTATATTTTTAGATGCATTTTCTCTCATTTTCCCCAAATTTCTCTCTTCTTCCGTATACAATTTTAACACAAATCTATACTTATCATTCACTTTACCTAATTGGTCTATGCCAAACAATAATTTACTTGGGGTGTCTCTTATCCACTGGCAAATGGTATTATTCGTTGCAAACTCAATTTCATTTAACACAACATTCTATTTATTAGGTGCATCCGATAATTTAGCTAACAGGAGTTAAAACCCCCACTTAAACCTTTTTACTTGCTTATTTGCATGTGGAGTACCCACTGCAATTAAAACATGGACGATCATTTCTTGTTCCATAAAATTCTTAAACGAATACGAAGTGAAACAAGTCCCTTGATCTGAGACTATTCGCCTCGGTTTAGAATAAGTTCTAAAATAATCTGACAGGTGTTTAATTACTTCCTCTGTGGAGGTACTTTTACATGGATAAAGCCTGATAAAATTCGTGAAAGAATCAACAATAATAGGTATGTATTTATAACTCCTAGAAGAACTCTTTTCCAAAGGACCATAATGATCAATGTGGATTACTTTAAAATGAACGTCATCCTTTTCAATATATTTAAATAACCTTCTATTTTTCCACTGAAAGGAGACAATTCTAAACATTTTAAAGCAATTCTGAATATATTCTTTGACCTTTTGTGTCGGGTTCGGAAACAAATACACTTTCATAATTTTATTTATAACCTTATCAATTCCTATGTGACCAAGATCATCATGACACATGCGAATTATATTGATTTCTAAGCAACTAAGCACATAAAAAAAGCAACTTATTACTTTTATCTTTCCTATAAACAAGATCATCTTGCACGTCAAATAGTTTATTCTCGGATGTTTCTAATTGTTTCACTACATTTTGCATTTCTGGATCCTGACACTGCTATGGAAAGTGTTTGTTTAAAACTATTAGGTTCTAAAATAAGGATCTATGACACCTACTAAGCGCATCTACAGGCGACATTTTCTTACCCGGCCGATGAACAATTTCATAATCAGAGTTTTGCAAAAACATAGCCCACTTAGAAATTCTTGGATTGATATTCTGCTTACTCGGTATCAGGCAAAAGCTGTGACAATCCCTAATTATACTTAATTTGATACTAAACAAATAATTATGGAAACGTTTAATAGCATAAATTACCGACAAACATTCTAACTCAAAACTGTGATGTTTACTCTCAGCTGGTGTAGTTTTATGACCGAAGTAAAAGATAGGTTTAAACACACCATCTACTTACTTTTGTAGAAGAATACTACCAAAACCACTACTGCTTGCATTGGAGTGCAACCCTATTTCTAATTTCGGTGAATAGATAGTTAAAATAGAACTCGATAATAATTTGTTTTTCAAACATTCAAAAGCTTCATTTTCATCTGACCCAAACTTAAACTCAACATTCTTCTTTATTAAATTATAAAGAGGAGGCTTTGCAATAAGTGTGAAGTTGTGCATAAATCTACAGAAATAACTGGCCAAAGAAACAAAACGATAGACTTCTTTTGTACGCCGTGGTACAGGATAATCCAACAAACACAGATTGCACATTTTCTTTACTAGGGCGTATTTCATTTTCATTCACTAAATAACGTAAGTAAGTAACTTTTGAATTCATAAAAGAACATTTGTCTAATATAAGTTCTAACTGATATTGTCTGGCCAATTTTAATACATCCCTTAATATTTCGAAATGTTATTCATAAGTTTCAGTCGCAATTAAAAAATCATCAAGATACAGCAGTACTTTAGTTTTGCTCATCAATATTTTAAAGATTTCATTAGTAAACCCAGCAAACACTCTTGGAGCATTGGTCAAACCCATATGCATTTTGCAATACTGATACTGCTCCATAGGAGTAACAAAGCTAATATACTTAACTGATTTGTCAGACATTTTTACATAATAAAATCCGTTCTTAAGATCGATACGGCTATACACTTTTTATTTTTAAGTTGGTTCAAATTATCATCGATAAGAGGGGTAGAGTAATTATCCTGGACAGTTATTTTATTTATCTCTCTAAAATCCATACATAATCTCAGATTGCCTGTGTTTTTGTGTACTAATACAATTGGGCTGGCATAAGCAGAAAGCTGGATTGAATTATACCTTTTGCTAAAAAATCATCTAAAATAACTTTCAGCTTTTCCTTTTCTGAAAATGACAATCGACGTGGATGAAAGCTAATAGGTTGTTGATTTAAAATAATTGACATAGAAAAATGATGATTAATTATATCTGTGCCCCACTTATTAACATACTCTGTTTCATAAAAATTATAAAATTTTAGTTTATCTTCATTGGTATATCAGGATTTAAATTTAGCGTATTTCTTACACTAAGAGGTTCCTCCACTTCAGTGTTCATGATAGCAGGTATAAAATGTAAATCAGTATTATTTCTAATAATTTCTAACTTATCACCTAATATGACAGTAATATCTGGTGCTGAAATAAAGTCCCTGCCAAGTAAGTATAACAGGATATGCCATAGTATCATTTGAAACAACATAAAACTTCATCATAACGTCAATATCAAATATTGTAATATTTTTATTAAAAATACCAATAATATCTCATTTTGACCCATTAATTCTTATAAAACTGTTATGTTCGTTATAAGGAGCCAATGAATGTAAGAGACATGACATGATTTTATAAGATTAATTGAACCACCTGAATCAATTAATCTAGTAACACAATACTTACAGTTCTCGTCCACATACTTTATATTTACAATGTTAAGGATTGGATAACGATACTTGCACAACATTTGTAGAAGTATTCCCATACTGTACCTTCACTTTATGTTTAGAACAATCCTTGTAGTGATGGGCCATACTACCACACGTAAAACAGGAATCACGTTCTCGTTGTGGTTCTGGGCACTTCTTTACATTACGTTTTTTCGTTTGATAATTATAGCACTTGAAACTTCTAAATTATTGTTTATGATGTGCCGAATCGCCTACTATAAAATTTGAACGACGATTTTGATTTGATGTATTACTAGAAGATGTACCAGTCAAATTTCGAGATAATTTAAAGTGCCTTGATTTTCATTCAGTGTTAACACGTTTGTATAATACTACATCACGGTAAAGATATTCAACACCAATATGTGTTTTGCTTAAAATCATAAAAGCTAGTTCTCTCGAATTTAATCCAATCGCCATCCGCTGATTAATCTCATCAAAACTTAAATTTAACCGAGAACACAGCTTGATCTTTTCGTGAAAGTAAAGACAGATCTTCACATGGGTTTTGCATACGCGTTGACATAGCTTTCCACAATGATGTTAAATTCCTTTCATGAACAAAAGTACTTTGAAATTCAATTTTAAATTCGCCCCAACTTGAAATAGAATCTTGTTTTGTTTGATACCAATGAAAGACTGCTCCCGTAGGTTGTGATTTAGTTGTCTCTAAAGTAGATTCTTCTGGCCACTTGTGCAAAGTAGCAGCATTCTAAAGACTCTCTAGCCAAAATGTATTCACGGTCAAGTCCTCACCATCGAACATAGAAATGCTTTTGGAAAAATCTGGCATAACGTTAAAAATTTCTAAAATTAGCATTGCTATTTTGATTATTCATAATCTGTTGCATAAGGGCTACATTTTCATGGTGTTCATAGTACGGAGCATAATGTTCACATCAAATGATCCAGCTTAATTTTTCTGAAGGCCCTGGTGGAAGTTTTCAAAACTGTTTAAATCATGACAGGATGTCTAGTCGTTTCCTGCATTGGATTGAATAATTTTTATCTACGAAACTATTAATCAGCTTTTTTAAATTCAAAATTAAAATCTAGAGCACATTCTCAACATAATTTTAAAATGCGTAGTTTACTAAAATTTATCCATGTTCTAGACAGAGTTAATATCCCACTTCTGAGTTGTAGGGTTCTTTGCTACCATTTCTTACTAAATAAAACTGTCTTGTTGCTTGGATGAATTAAGTTCACTCCTTAATGTCTTCACTTTGACACAAAATGTTAAACAGCCAACATGAGTAACAGAGAGCTCTTCAACCCTACTTGATATTGTTTGCTCGAGTCCCCAACTGAAAGTTATATCTTGTGAAACAATTATCCTTAACATTTCTGACCATAGGGCAGTCTTATGTAAATTTGATTTAAACATTGTAAAACAAAATGTGCAAACCTTAACCTGCAGAGACTTTAGATACTTCAATATGAACAAATTTGCATATAGTGCCAAGCACATTCAATGGGAGACAGTCTAGAAGCTACCAAACCTAGATTACAAAGTAAATTTTTTTAATGACCCTATTATATCCCTCTGTGATTGCCATGCACCTCTGCAAACAATTAATATAAAAAAGAAATCTCTATATATACCTTCAACAATTCAGCTTATGATTAAGTTGCAAAATGCAACTCACAAAAAATACCAGCAGTCTAAAAATATTGCAAAATTTCACCTGTACAGGGACTTACATAATCTTATTACTACAGCAATTAAAAATGAGAAAAAAGCTTCTTTTGTGTAACAATGCAGACTAAGCATCAATGATCCTAAGAAGCTTTGGCACATATTTGAAAGAAGTCAAATACACTTCAAAAACAAACCTCTGCTTTTAGAGGAAATTCAGGATACATCAACACTTACTTCATAGAATCGTTTCCGTGACAAAATATATCACCTGAGGAACTTGACTATTATCACACAAATGTCCACCAAACAGTAACTGACCTGTTTAGTTTTCAGTCAGTAACTACCGAGTCTGTAGAAAAATTAATCAAAAGAATTAAGTCCAAAGCCCATGATATCGATTGTATTACCCATAAAATTCTATTATTTATAATGCCATTTTGTATTGATATAATAACTGACATCAATATTTCATTGCAAACTGGTAATTTCCTTGCTTTTTGGAAATATTCAACTGTTATGCCAATTGCCAGAAAATGACTGGCCTCTGCATATGCGGACTTAAGGCCTGCCAGCATACTGCCAATACTGTCCAAAGCTATAGAACATCAGGTCTACAATCAAATTATAATACACATCACAAAGTGCAATATACTGCTTATCTTCCAGTCAGGCTTTCGTACTGGGCACAGCACTGCAATGGCTTTAAGTAAAGTTGTTAATGACTTAGCAAGTTCAGTAGATGAATCTGAGTCACATATCTTGTGTTTTTAGATTTCCGCAAGGCTTTTGATATTATCAGTCACACTCTGCTTGTAGCCAAACTTTATTACTATGGATGTGATGACACTGTTCTTAGGTGGTTTAGAAATTACCTACATGGTAGACAGCCATCAGTTAAATTAAACAATGAACAGGCTGAATTCCGTCAAGTATCCCAAGGAGTTCCACAGGAAAGTATTTTGTGCTCTCTGCTGTTTGCTATTTTACAGCTGACTTTCCTAATGTATTATCGTAGGGTGCCAATATTAAATGTATGAGATGACATACTACTGTATATGTCAAGTAATATATTGATGGTTAACAATACAATTCGACAGTTAAATTGTAATTTGAATTTGGTTGCTAAATGGGTACAAGACAGTGGACTTGTTCTTATTGCCACAAAACAGTAGCTTTATGTGTCAATTCACGCATTAATTATGCAAAATCTGAAGTGGTACGAGCATTGCAAATTCAGATAAATGATATTACAATTAATATTAATGGGAATACTAAGTATTTGGGTGTATTTCTGGACAGTTTTCTTAGTTTTGAAAGTCATATGAATAAAAAAATGTACAGATGTAAACATCTCTCAAGTCCTAGTATAAGGTGGAGAAATTTTTTCTTACTTAACTGTTTGATATTTTATTAAAAGAACAGCAATTTATTAGGGCAATTTAATTATACGTTAAGTTACTCAGCTGATAACTGCATTTGTGAAATAATGGCTTGGTAGTTTTTCTATTTCCCTTTTTTGTTTACTTTAGGGAAGAATTTAAAATCAGGAATGCTAAATTCTTTCCAATTATATATATATATATATATATATATATATATATATATATATATATTGATATGATAATGCCGCACGCCGATGTAATTAATGTCCAGCTTCCTTCTGTCTGCCACCGCTCTGTGTTTTTCTAATATTCTAATTTTAATTACGCCACGGCTAGCTTAGTTTAATTCACACAGAGAGCACAATGTTACGATGATAAAATAATTTACCCCTTTTCCCTTAAATCTTACCTGCTTAGAATGATAAAATGAAGTCGATCAATGTTTGTATAATGAAAAGAAATAATATCTACACTTTACAGTTTTGTAATCTGACAAATAAACCCTTAAATCAATTAATAATATTTAGATTATTTATCCCAAAAATTGTATCTCCCTTTCATTAATTTAAAGTCACCAATAACGACGCTTTTACTGAAAAATCTAGAACGTTCAAGACCTTTCCCCCTTTTTATGTAAATTTCTACGTATTAAAAAATATTTTTGTTGGCTCCTTACAAAATAGAAAAATATAGTCAGTGGTTAAATTAAAATTTGAAATGATTTCTTATACTAGTTAGCCCTGACCTGCGGTTTTCCTGGTGTGTCTTTCTTTGTTTTCTCCTTTGGTCTGCTGCTATGTGTTGTGGACCAACACCTCTTTATTATCTTCAATCGAGTTGCTTTGTTAAAACAGTGCTCTGCTTTGTGCTCCTTCACGTGAGTTTGAACCAAGAATTTTATTCAGTATTGTTAATTTTTGTTTCCAAAATTTACCTCGTGCTTTACTTAGATCTGGATGCAACTCAGATTTCCCGGGTGCAACTTAGATTTTTTTAACTTAGATTTCCCAACTTAGATTTCTCAACTTAGATTTCCCAACTTAGATTGCTGGATGCTACTCAGATTTCTCAACTTAGAGCCCTACATTATAAACATTTAACCTTTTTTTACATGGAAAGTCATTCTTCGTACTTATTTCACGACCTTAACTTTGACTTTTCTTCTATCTCTATCACTATATATGTCCTTACCTAACGGAAAATTAACTTACAAATGCCTCTAAACTTATCTGTTTAGCTCCACATTCTACTATATTTGACTTAGACAAACCATACGGTACCATCTTAAAATTATAAACTTTTTCCTCTACGAAAAATCTTGTGTACCTTCTAGAATTTTTATGTAACGGAATCAACCAGAAAGAATTCCTCAAATCAAGCTTACTAAAAATTAGATTGCCACTTATCCTTGTTAAAAGTGTGTTCATGGATGGTAGACAATGAAATTGCGGTTTAGTCTGTTGATTAATTTTTCTCGCATCTAAACTCAAACAAATGCTATTATCCTTCTTTTTGACTACAACCAACGGGTTCAGAAAATGTGTATTTGAATATTCAGTTATGCCATCACTTAACATTTTTGCTGATTCCTGATTTACTTGCTTCCTATATGCTGCAGGTATTGGATATATATCTTAGAATTAAAAGGTTCGGAATTATCTACTTCCAAAACATGCTCGTACCCTAATGCTGTGCTCGCCTCTACACCTACTTCAGAATGTTTGTTTAACAATGCTTGAACTTCTAACTTTTCATCTGGACAGTATCAAATTCTCTGACTTCTCCCTCTACTAACTCCATTAAATTCACACTGACACCCACGTCATCTTCTGTGACATAACTGTCCTTCCAGGGCAATACCATATCCGTAACCTTTACTAATCTCCTTTCCATATCAATTATTAAACCTAACTTCACCATGCAATCCACACCTACGATACTTTTAAATTTAAGTCCAGGAACGATAACAAATTCCTGTTCGCAGCTTAACGAGCCTATTTCTACCGTTAATACCCCAACGCTATTCAGTACAGCAAACTTTTTTTATTTGGAGCTACCGAATGACTCTTCTTAATTGGCATAATCCTATCACAAATTCCTTCTTTAATTTTGCTAACGAATTTCTCGGACACTAAACTCGCCTCTGCTCCTGGATCGAGCAACGATTCTACACTATAATTTAAAATTTTTATTTCTATATTCATCAAACAAATTTTCTCTACTACTTCTGACTCCAACTCTTCCTCAATTGTCATAAATTCCCTTGGATGTTCATATCTACAAATTTTAACTTCTAGTGGTTTGTCTGTCCTTAAAAATCCTACCTACCCCTTGTTTCAGTACTTGGTCCTGGTTGTCCCTCTACTACCTTGGCATATATTCTCTTCGTAGCTTCTGGTCTATCTCTAATATAACTATCTCTAACATTTGCACCTGTTTGTGCTCTTGTCATCTCCAGTGAGCTATTTTACCATTGTACTCCCGGCCTTTGACTTGTACCTCTTGTACCGCTACTACTTCTATAAACGTTGTTACGTTGAATTCTAATAAAAATCAGCCAAACTATATTTGTTCCTAATATATAAAGTTCGTTTTAATCAAAACCGCGTTCTAAAAATTTTCACCTATTTAAAAATAATATGAAAAATGATTTCGTTCCAAGTTTAGTTGTTCGTCTAGATAAATTCCGTTTACTTAAAATCCTGTTAAAATATTTTGCTAATTGGCAATAAAATTGCAATAAAATATTCTATTTGCGTTTGGGTGTTTAAAGACTACGCTTTGTTAGGGCAAGGTTGCCTGTTATTTGTGGTTATTCCCTGTATTACGTCGATAGATGAAGCTCTGCGCTATACAACGCAAGGTTGGATAGCAACGCTCCGAACAACCTGTTCAGAGATACACGAGATATAGAGCAAACTGGTGTATTTGAAAGGCGTTCTGTTGTGGACGATAATGCTGTGTTAAGAATTATTTCTGGTTGTTATCGCAAGTTTATTTGATATGGTTTGGTTATTCTAAGGTTGCACACGGAATGTGAGGTTTCCTGGCAGCTAGAAGTGTTGGATTTTCTTTGGTCCTACTGCTGCTATGTACTGTTGTGGGTGTACTGCTAAGTGCTAATACTATGTACGTGATGTATGGGCCCTGTGGGACTGCCGCCCCTGTTCGTTAGAAGACAAGTGGATCCCTAAGGTCGTATACACATTTCCTTTACTACCTGTTTTTGTCTCGTTTCAACAACTATGTGACTAAAATTATTTGCGAGTTAAAATTGCGGTAAACCCCAGTTTTACCACAACCAAATTTAAATACACGTTTTTGGAATTTGATGAACTACTTTGCTTACTCCTTTTTGTGTGCGGATTAAATTATTATTTAGACCAACTATTGGATGTAACTTTTTTTGAAATACCAAATTTTAGTAATAATAAATGTAAACTACCGTGTTCTGATATTTTATGTATTAGATTTTTTATGCTCACGATAATGCTTTAGAGCTGTTGTTTTTAGCGGGAAAACTTTTTTTCTGCTTTGGTTGGTTAATTAATTTAGGGGGTAGGGCCCTAAAAACGACAGCTCGCCATGTAAGCCTTTGGCTTTGTTTGTACTGTGTTCGGAGTACTAATGTACTCCTGTATATACATTTTGTATTTTGCTTTGATGTTAATTATAAGGTTTTCTGGATGTCGGTTGTTAATTTATTGAATGAAGTGCGAGTGTGTTTGGTTTATTTTTATTTCAGGTCCTCCGTTCTTTTGTTTGGGTATTTCTAAAACCCCGCCCACTCACTGGCTGAGCCCGGACAGTCTTTTTTTTAGGTTTTTTTTTTAGGCTACGGCTATGCACGTAGCAACGTTACCCCTTTGCTCCCAATTGTTTCTAATCGGTTGAAATTTATCCCTCTGCTATTGTTAAGTCTCCTTCCCTATTCTCAAATCTAATCTGGTTCACATTTTGGTCCCTATTTTCCTCTAGGTCTCCCTATACTTACATCATCATACCTCTGGAGGTATTCCAAAAATGTCTCCCTTTCAGTTATATTCTGCAACGCCACATCTTGCCTAACCTCTATTTCGAAGTGCCTAGATAGATACTTAATAATTTTTCTGTCTGTTAAAGGTTGATTTAACTTTTTTATTTGATTTCGAGCCTCTCACGTTCGCATCGCCATTATATTCTGAAGTCTACTGCTGTTGCAGACTGCTAAAATAAAAGACTTAACTGCTACTACTACGGCTCAACGATTTGGACGCCATAATTTTCCGAAGTTTCCCGGTACTCAGGTAAAGCTTATATTTAAAATGCCCCACAACTTGTGTTCCATTATTTCCTGAAATCTAAGCCCCACAATTGGATTGTCATTATCTTCTGAGGTTTACCGGGCTGCTCCTCATATAACTAATTCGAGCCCCAACTTTGGATCCCTTTATATTATGTTGAAGTTTCCCCGTGCTGCTCTACTGAATCACTAACTAATTCGAGCCCCACCTTTGTGTCGTCATTATATTACGAGGTTATCTGGTACTACACTCACTTACACACCTGTTAGGCCAACATAAATTCTCTGACAACTTCCACTGCTAAAAATATGCCACGGCTGCTTTGCTGCTATCTAAAAAATACTACCCTACTATTCTACCAAAGAAAACTCGACTATGACACCTCAGCTTGATTTATTCAAACAAAAAAAAAATTCTACTCTAAGAATTTTGTCAATTGTTGTTCCACACATCAGTAAAATTATTTACAACATCGTTTTGAAATACTACATTTTCCTTTCAAATTATTTTTGAAATAAAATTTTATCCTTTAATAAACAATTTAAAGTATCAGGGCTTAATCTTCCATGTTACATTACCCTTGGTTTTAATATGTGGTCATAGTAAGACTTTTAAATACTCGTGCTCAATTTCACCCTGGAAATTACCATAAGTCCCTCTTACTTTGCACACAACCAAATATTACAAAAATCATTTTATGAATATAAATTCCTACATAAATTAGTTAAATAATAAATCATTAACATTCAATAATTAACTCTTTAGTCCATAGAGTTTATAAAAATATGCCCATAAGGCACAAAATTGTCATAACACATCAAACAACCACAAAAATAAACAATGTTTTACAAAAAAAATCTGTTACCTGGAATGCACCATCGCATATGGGACTGCAATCATACCATGAATGCCTGATGTCTTCACCAATGACTGCTCGTTCTAAGACCTCACCGAATTCTATAACACCATCTGTGATGGCAATCAGCTGCTCCAATCTCTCGACTACCAAATGACGGTACATCCAATTTCCCCAATTCTGTTGCTGGTTCATTTACCATATGTAAACCATCAAATTGATCCATCAATACTCTCTACTCCATTAATGTGTACAACTTGCACCAACCACCAAAATATAAAGCAATTTTTTTACTTACAGTACTCAAACATGCTTTGCATTTGTCAAAATGTATTTCATAATATTTTTGGACTGCTAGTAAAACATTACACCAACTTGTGTATCATATTATCAACTTTAATTCAAATATTAAATTCACTTAAAAAACAACCAACAGTAACTTCTTCACCAATATTAGTGGAACCGTCGGTGACCAGCAAAAGAGAGCTCTATCACTACGTCTTCGTGGTTATATAGCCAACTCTACCCCTCTTAACTTGAAATTTCTCGTAACTACATCAATACAAACAAACTAGCCTTCTTGGTAATTTTCTAAACGGTTAAGACCCTTCCACAAACTAAATTTTCAACTGCCACTAATTCCAACAACACACGAGCTAACCTTCAACAATTCTCCGTAAATTTCGAATCCGACCACCAACCGCCATTGAAATCTCAGAAATTTTAACAATACAAACAACAATTTACCACGAACATATACTTTAACTTTGTAACGGATCTTTATTTTGCCGAATCCTAGCCCCTACTAAAATAAGTTCCTTGGTTAATACACGAAAATTTTCACTTTCTTTGTACTTAACTCATTATTTCATGTTCCTACCAGAAGTTATCTCTATCCCAGTCTACCATGTATTCTATATTCTCTATCCTTTTTACACTGTTTGCAAGTTTGGTTAAACCCCAAAATAACATTTACCCTCTCTCAACAATCTTAAAACTATTGCCTATCTCCCTTTTATATATGAAATCCAATAATCCTTCTCTGTTTCTCATATGCAAGTTTCATCTGTCCTTGTTGAAATCAACCACTTTAAATAATATACAAAATATGTTCATCCTACTCTTATAAACACACAATCTATCAATTTTTCTTTGTTTTACAATTTTTTTTCAAAGTCAAACGAACACTTAATACCTGCTATCTTTTCTATCATTCTAATACATGCTATAAACAATCTTTCCTTATTTTATGTTCTTTGCTTGTTTAATCGTCAACTACCTTTCGTAGAATCCAAATGTTATTTTGTGCACTTTATATGCTAGAGCGACGGTTGACTTGTCTATCAATTAACACAACGGTACCCAGAAATCCTTGAAACCCATTTTCAAACTTGTAAACAAATACTAACAACGTGTTGTTTTGTCTGCCCCTCATTCGAATTCACTAGAACCGGTAACCGTTAAGCTTGTTTCTCTCAAACATTTTCACGCCTTTTATAAATAATACTAGGAAAATATCTCTGTTATCCAACATTGTAACGGCCAATTAAGCTTTAGAAAGTATTACAAATGCTAGCGTTTTACCAATTACACTTTATAAACTATGATTAAATATGCCCGCTAATGATATTTACATTTAGTACCCCTGTTAATTCATGAAAATTAATATTTCAATTTCCTTGATTATGACCTTAGAATTATTGATTTTTACACTAAAAGAATCTAAAAAGCGTTTGACTACTATACATCCAATCTGCTATAATTTAAGATGCTTGCTTTTCTACTGCACGTTTAACACATATTTACATCTGCATTCATTAGAATCTTTAATTACTGCACTAGAGATTAGGAAAGCATTTTAAAGTTTGATCAATTTTACAAGCAGAAACTTGCAATAACTTATTAAATGGCTTATCTAATAAAAATTAACATACAAATTACACAGAAATATATATATATATATATATATATATATATATATATATATATATATAGGTATACCAATAAAAGTATGTTTATTTATTTATTTGTTTTCAGTACACCTACCTGCTAGGGTAGGCTAACAAGTTTTGAGAGTACAGGTCTTACAGAATACAAGAAAAAATACTTTAAATTTTCCTATGGTGTTCTGGAAAGTTTACGAACCAGGATGAACACGTTTCAATAAAAGGTATGTTGTTTTAGTACACCTATCCTAGTTGACTAACATGTTTTGAAAGTACAGGTCTTACAGAAGCTAAGAATAAATATTTTTAAATTTTTTTAAGGTGTTCGAAAAAGTTTGCAAACTGGGGAAAACACGTTTTTATAAAAGGTGTGGTGTATATACAAGGTGACAAAAGTGTCAGCCTGTTTAATATGCAAAAGCAGCAATATAGTTTTCCGCTGTGTTAAATGTCAAAAGGTTACCTGCGATGATTATAGTGGGCTCACCTCATCTGAGATGCGCTGTTTAGAACTTAAAAAGAAAACTCTTCTAACTCTTCTAAATAATAAATACATTATAGCTGCTGATCTCATTTACAGACCTCCAAGCACTAATATAAATTGCCTAAACCACAGCTTTTGCATATTTCTGATGATATTATTCTTATTGGAGATGTATATCTTGACTTTATCAGAGATGATTCCAATTGTGCAAAATTAAGTTCACTCCTTAATGTCTTCAATTTGACACAAAATGTAAAACAGCCAACACGAGTAACATAGATCTCTTCAATTCCACTTGATATTGTGTGCTCGAGTCCCCAACTAAAAGTTACATCTTGTGAAACAATTGACCTTAACATTTCTGACCATAGGGCAGTCTTATGTAAATTTGAATTAAACATTGTAAAACAAAGTGTGCAAACCTTAACCTGCAGAGACTTTAGATACTTCAATATGAACAAATTTGCATATAATTTTAAGCACATTCAATGGGAGATGATCAAGATGCTACTGAACCTAGATGACAAGTTAAGTTCCTTAATGACACTATTATATTCATCTTTGATTGCCTTGCACCTCTGCAAACAATATAAAAAAGAAATCTCCACCATATATAACTTCGACAATTCGCCATATGATTAAGTTGAAAATGCAGCTTACAAAAAATACCAGCAGTCTGAAAATATTGCTAAATTTCACCTGTACAATTAATATCCTCTATCGTCTGCTTAGCAAAAATGTGTATATATCAAAATCGATTAAATAATTTAGTCTGGTGTTATCTCTTTGAGTTATTCTCCTTGGAGTAGCCTCATTTTGTTAGTTCGAAAGAAAAACTGAGAATATTATGTTGTTTTGATGGTAGTAGACTATATTCGGTTACAATTCTGATAGTTACCCATTACCATGCACCGATTCCATCTTGAGCCACTTTCATAACACCAAATACATATCTCCAATAGATCTTAAACAAGCTTTTTATCAAATGCCTTTGGAGCAATCCTTTTCTGAAAAAAACTGCCTTTTATGTACCTGGAAAAGGTTGGTTTGTATGAATTAACCTTTCATCTTTTGGTTTGTTTAACGCTCCCCAAACACTTCAACGTATAATAGACAGAACACTATGTCAAATTTTGTACCAAGAGCATGCTTTTGTTTATCTTGATGATATTTTAGTTATCTGTAACACTTTTGAAGAACATATTTTAACTTTAAATGAAATAGCTGATTGCCCAAATAATATTGGTTTTAAAATCAACTGGGAAAAATGTAACTTTTGTTGTTCCTCTCTATCTCTTCTAGGGTTTATTGTAGACATAAATGGATTACCATCTGACCTCCATAAAGTAAATACAATCAGCAATTTTAGAACGCATAAGAATGTCACTGAAATTAAATATTTAATCCGAATGATATCTTATTATCACCTTTATTTTTACCTAAACTAACTACTATCTCTAACCTAATTACCGCGTTAATTAAGAATAAAAAGAAAGGGCAATCTTTGAGTAGACTTCCGATGCACAAAAAGCTTTCGAAAAAATAAAAGTTTTAATTACCTCTTCCCCTATTTTAATTTTACCAAATTTTGACGAAAAATTCTACATTCAAACTGACATTTCACTTATTGGCTTAGGTGCCATTTTATTTATATAAAAAAAAGATGATATAGAACACCCTATTGCTTATGCTAGTCGTACTTTAACTACCGCTGAAAAAATATTCTGCTACCGAACGAGAACTTCTCAGAGTAATTTTTGGAATTGAAAATTTTAGGAGTTATGTTGAAGGAACCAAGTTTACAGTTATTACCGTTTGTACTGTTCTTACTTGGTTAAATAGTTTGAAAAAACCCGCTGGACGTTTGACCAGTTGGAGTTTACATATCTCACAATTCACTTTTACTGTTCGAATTAAATATCATACCTGACGTTCTTTCTCGTGATGTGGTTGCTTTAAATCTTCCTAATTCAACTCCCGATACCTAGTATTCTAATATAGTGAAAAAAGTTACCGAACATTTCGTGAAATATCTATCATCTCGTGTCATAGGAGATTGCATATATAAATTTATTACTTTTTCCTCACTAAAAGTTACAAATATACCTGAATGAAAATTAGTAATACCTACCGCCAATAGCTCTAAAGTTTTGAAAATGTTTCATGTTGCTCTTACCTTTGCATATTTAGACATTACAAAAACTATAGCAAAATATTTGATTTTTACTACTGGTTCAATTTAAGACGGTCTGTTTGGTGATTCATTAAAAATTATAAAATCTGTGCTGTACAGATGGGTTCACAAGAAGCTCAACCTGGTTTGATGGATGCGTTTAAAAAAGTACCATTCATTACAATTGATTTCTCTTGATTTATTATGACCACTTCCTCGATATAAGAAAGGTAATCAATATCTATTGGCTGTAACGGATTGGTTTCCAAAATTTTTTTTCGTTTAGCCTTTAGCAATGACTACATCTTCTGCAATTATGAAATTTTTAGAACAGTTTTTTTTATTTTCGACATGACTCAAACTATTCTTTGTGACAGTGGTGCACAGTTCATTTCAAAAGAGTTTTAAATTTTCGTGAAAAGTTATAAAGTTCAAAAAATCTGGTTTAATGTCAGAGACCATTCCCAAGTAAATCTAACAGAACGTTTTAATCATGTAATGATTACTGCTATCTCATCCTAAATTGCAAATATACCTGAATGGAAATTAATAATACATATTTCTAATTGACTTGAAGTTTTGAAAATGTTTCATGATAATCCTACCTCTGCACATTTAGGCGTCACAAAACTATAGCGAAAATATCTGATGTTTATTACTTGCCCTATCTCAGACAATCCGTTTGCCATTATGTTAAAAACTGAAAAGTCTGTGGTACACAGAAAGGTTTACAAGAAGCTAGACCTAGTTCAATGGATGCATTTAAAAAGGTATCTTATGTTTTTCAATTAATTTCTTTCGATTTATTAGATCCTCTCCCTCGATCTACGAAAGGTAACCAATACCTATTGGTTGTAACTGATTGGTTTTCCAGGGTTTCTACTGGTACGGAAAATCCTGAAAGTACTGAAAAAGTGCTGATTTTGTAGAGCAAGTTCGGATATGCGGAAAAAAGTGCAGAATTTATACTTCACATTCTGAAATTAAGCGTCTGCTTTTAGACATTACAAAGTCTGACTTTTATTTTGTAGTCTTTCATTGTGTATAAAATAAAATTTTTGTGGAATAAAGATTCCGCGACCGTATGTTCAACAGTACAGTTTATAAATGAATTCATTGATATTAATACGATTATATTAAATTCATTACCAAACACAAAGCTAGAAGATTATCTAAATGAGATCACGGAAATAATAGATCTTAAAAATACAACCTTTGCGTCAAGAATAGCAAACAACCGGATCTGCATTTATTTAACTACAAAAGAAGACGCCGACCAGCTTGTAAATAATCATCCTAAAATAACAATGAATAATACAGAAGTGGAAATACGTAAATTACTAACACAGACCATAAAGGTGGTTATTTCAAATGTTAGCCCATCCATACCACACAATGTAATAGAAGACACACTGCATCTAAATATATTTTCTCTTTTCTATTCTCATTTCAACTAATCTTTTCTTTTGGCATTACCTCTCATACACAAATATACCTTACCATTGAACTTTCATATCGTTTACTTCTACGTAAATTTAATTTATAGCCTTCAACTTATCCTATCGTATATTTAAACGGATGTTACCCTTGAACCATGTAGTGTTTCAAACCTTGTCATGTCATAAATAGTTTTTTAGTTTTAAAAGATAGATCCCTCATGGTAGTTACAAATATTTTTTTGTATTGGTCATTGAACGCAAAAATTCTATTTCTTTTTAAATTTCAATGTTTTATCTTTTTACTATTCCATAATCCACTACATTCTGTTATCGTGGTTGACATGTTTTTCGTCTGAACAACTCATGAATCTTTAGGTCTTTTTCTAGCTGATATTGGATTGATGCTTACCCTTTGGTTACATATGGGATTTCTACCTAGATGTCTGTTATAAAAAGTTGATTTCCACAGTTGCGGGTACAAGAAATTTGTATTTGATGTGTTTTACTTTGCACATATTTTAATCATTTGTTTCAAATTTCGCTAACAACCATTTTAATTTCATAGGAACCTAATGTATTTCTTTCTGGTTCTTCCTGAATGTGCCGTATTAAGGTTTGCCACGTTTCATATTATTGCGCAATTGTTTAATATAACATATAATTACGCGACAAATTATGTGCCATTTGTATCAAATACCAAACACCTTTAAAAGTGATACAATGGTCACAGTTTAATTACAATAAAAATAATAATAATATAATATTGTTTATTAACGGTATGCAACAAAGTTACAGTTACCATAAACAAATGCATAAAAAATATGTCTTAACTAATTAGATTACAAGAGAAAACTACATATTGGAAAACAAATGACGTTTGACTGAATTTTTGAAGGAGTATAGTGTTTCAAGAAAAATGTCAGTTTCACTCAAAAAGTTGGCATTTTTACAACATCTTTCTGAAGGTCTTTGCATTCCATAATTGGTTTGATGTAAACAGATATTAAAAAATATAGATGATCGAGTATATCTCGGTGGCACATGGAACTGAACTCTGTGTAACAAATCTGAACAATCTATCAACCCATGAACAATTTTAAAGAGCATTAAAATGTCTAAATAATTACGACGAATTTCTAATGTTGGGAGATCCAAGTAGCGTAAAATATGTATGTATTTAATTTTCCCATAAGGGATGCCTAACTTATAAGCAATTACACGAATATACTTTTTCTGACATTTTCACAGGCGTTTTATGTGAATAGAGTAAAAAGGTGAGCAGACAATACTTGCATATTCTAGTAAAGAGCGAACTAAGGAACAATAAACCCCAGAAAGACTCTGTATAAAACGGGTACTCACGTGTATTTCTTTAACATCTCAGGATCCTTGTTGTTTTGTGGTTTGGCTACGCCACTATTGACACCAAATTTCATCCATCCATCCTCTATGCTCGTTCGTAGGTGGGACGAGAAGGATACAGGTAGAGGCACACGAAGATAAGATAAAAGGGAACCTACTCTTAAAAAGAGAAAAGACACCAACACAACCCCGGTAGATGTTCTGGGCTTTAGGTCTCGTAGATTAATGGCGTTGTATCACACCGCGCACACTTGCACTATTCACTCTGCGCAGGCGCGACTCGGGGACAACGAAAATTGACCAATTTATTTAAAAATATTCGCGGGAATTTATTTACATATTGAACAATGTACATTACCAAATTTTGGCATGTAACAATTGCGACAAAGCCATAAAAGAAAAAAAATCTTAGAAAAGAAAGACTTTTAGCATGGTGAAATCTTAAAATCTAAAACCTGACTAACTTACATATAACCTAACTTACATTCTAGTAAATGTTTATTTTAGGTGCCACCTGGTTTTTTTCAACTGATAACGCGTCTTACGAGTAACCAGGAAACGGAATGTGTAGCATCATTGTTTTTGAACTACATCTATAACAGCACACACGAGTCTTTGATGTTGTAACATTTTCAAATTCTGCGAAGAGGCCTATCAAAGTCTGAGCAGCCATAATTCGTTGCATAAACAACACGTAATCGATACATTATCTGATTGGTATAACAGGTGTTGAACTGGATATTCAAGGTGCGTACTATTTATAATTTTATTTGAAAGATGTCACTTGTCAACTACGTTTGTTTACACTCTAACAAGGGTATTATAAAACCTAATTTGGCTATAAATATTTCACGAAATTCAAGTGAGTTTAAAACTTAGAAACAGGGCGTATTTCGCATTGATTAAGTAATTTGATAATATTGATCAATACATTTAAACATAACCCTAGTTCTAGCTTAATTAATCATAACTTGCTATAACAGCTATCAAGTAAATTTTTATATTGTCCACCTCTTATTATGATTAAAGATAGACATTTTAATACTCTAAGGAGTTTATATTAAAGCTTTTTTTTGGTTTATCAAATTCCATACTTCAACTTATTTAGATATTTAACTTGTATAAATCATACAGCTGATTTCATTTTTGACTAAAGATACTTTTGCTTCTTTTATCATCTGATTAAAAGAGCGTTGCTTAATTTATTTACTATATCAATGAATTTAAAATCTATACATTCCAATTGTAAATAGTTAACGGATCCGATTTCTACCTGATCTAATAATTGTTGCATTTTTATTACAATCAAACGTTAAGGTTTAGTAATAAAAATTTAAAATCAAGGAGTTATATTTTCATTTATATATATATATATATATATATATATATATATATATATATATATATATATTTAGAAAGCTAAGTTACTATTGCACAAACATTTTTTAATACTTGATTTATATATACGTTCCATTTTGTTATAACATATAAATTTGTTAAAGGATATTATGTTACATTATACTTTTCTAAGAAACCTAGAACATTTTTATTTAAACAAAAAGGTATACAATCTTTGAGTATATAAAATACTTTCATAAACGTTAATACTAGAAGATATAAAGGTACTTACAATATCATGTTATTTTGAAATATATTGGAGAAGCAAACTGCTGCCTCATATGCTATATTTTTAATCTTGTAATTTATTTCAGGTATCTCATCGTTGTAGTTAACTTATGGGTTCTACTTTCTTTCTGAATGTAGTGGCGCTCAATATTTTGTTTTTTTTTTTAATATCTATTCCCACATCGGAACCATTGCTTTCTACCACTTAGAGTAAAGTCTAGAGCATAGCATCGGTAACATCCAATTACCTAATTAAGGTTTGGTTAAACTGGCGCCCTACGTGGAGCGAGATTGCTTAAACTGGCGCATCCAACGTATGGGCTTCGTTTTCTTACACTGTCGCCGCAAGGTGTAGCACTCGATTCTGATAAAATAAAAATTTTACATTGGCACACATCAGTGTGGGCTGATTTTGTTGGTCGTTTGTTTACACTTATATTTAACGTACTGGCCCAGCAAATAGTAGCTTCACAGTTTGTTTTTTTTTAAATTGGTCTAGTCAATTATAATTCTAAAGAAAGATACCAATTTGCTATATTTTTTTACTGAACCCTTGCCATCCTTTCAAATAATTATTTTTTTAACCTATAAAAAATAATACTAATGTTAATGTTTCCTTAAAATTAAATATATAATAAATAAAAAAATTTTTTTAAATAATTTTGTGTGAACTTATAAATTTACCATTATTAATTAGAAATATTAGTTTAAAATGTTTGAACCATTCAAAATTGTTTACTTACATATAGAAGATCTAAATTATGAACTTCAAATACGAGGGATAATAAGTAAAAAGGAACCATCTGATAAAAGAAAAATATTAGGTAAATTTTTAGCAAAAGAAAAAATTAATCCAGGGTGTCTCATTAATTTAAATGAATTTAAAGAAGATTTTAATCGCGAATGTAAAGAAATTGACGAATCTATTAAGTCAATAAAAAATGTTTTGTCAAAATTTGATGGTAAAGCTACAGACTCTACTTTTAAGGGTACATCGGTTTGAGCTGTCATCATATCATTTGAGAATTGCTGATGTGCATAGGCACGTTTTTGTTTTGATAGCAAATTTTTGATTTATATCGGCATTGCAGCGCAGCATGTTAAAATCTATTTGGTCTATGTGAGACTTGTTGTCGTGGTTGGTCGCTCAGCAGTATGTTAGTCTAGACGAGACTCATGAAGAGTTGGTCGCTCAGCATTACGTAAGTCTAGACGAGACTCGAGGTGAGTTAGTCGCTCTAGTAATTTTTGCATCATATTTTTTTAGTTGATGTTGTAATTTTTGGTTGTTAGTCTAGGTGAGGCTCGTAGAGGGTTTGTCATTCTAGCAAATTTAGGTGTTGTGCAGATTTTAGTTGTTTCGACAGTTCGGTTGGTAGTAGTGTGAGAGTGTATCTGAACACATATTTTTTTGTTAACTATCGTCGTGATTAGTTTTTTTATTGATGAATCGTTTACTACACAAAAGCCGATAAATGGCACGTGAAAGATTTAAAGCCTTTCCACGCCAGTATTGTAGATGACAAAGCTACTGATTAAACAACTAGTTTCGACATCGATAATGTTTGTGGCATCACTAGAAATTTTTTTATGTCGTTTAGTATCTCGATGTTAGACGTTAGAAATACCTTGTTATGTGCATTGTTAATTAACTAAGTATAATTATTTGATTTTACTACTGGTTCAATTTAAGACGGTCTGTTTGGTGATTCATTAAAAATTATAAAATCTGTGCTGTACAGATGGGTTCACAAGAAGCTCAACCTGGTTTGATGGATGCGTTTAAAAAAGTACCATTCATTACAATTGATTTCTCTTGATTTATTATGACCACTTCCTCGATATAAGAAAGGTAATCAATATCTATTGGCTGTAACGGATTGGTTTCCAAAATTTTTTTTCGTTTAGCCTTTAGCAATGACTACATCTTCTGCAATTATGAAATTTTTAGAACAGTTTTTTTTATTTTCGACATGACTCAAACTATTCTTTGTGACAGTGGTGCACAGTTCATTTCAAAAGAGTTTTAAATTTTCGTGAAAAGTTATAAAGTTCAAAAAATCTGGTTTAATGTCAGAGACCATTCCCAAGTAAATCTAACAGAACGTTTTAATCATGTAATGATTACTGCTATCTCATCCTAAATTGCAAATATACCTGAATGGAAATTAATAATACATATTTCTAATTGACTTGAAGTTTTGAAAATGTTTCATGATAATCCTACCTCTGCACATTTAGGCGTCACAAAAACTATAGCGAAAATATCTGATGTTTATTACTTGCCCTATCTCAGACAATCCGTTTGCCATTATGTTAAAAACTGAAAAGTCTGTGGTACACAGAAAGGTTTACAAGAAGCTAGACCTAGTTCAATGGATGCATTTAAAAAGGTATCTTATGTTTTTCAATTAATTTCTTTCGATTTATTAGATCCTCTCCCTCGATCTACGAAAGGTAACCAATACCTATTGGTTGTAACTGATTGGTTTTCCAGGGTTTCTACTGGTACGGAAAATCCTGAAAGTACTGAAAAAGTGCTGATTTTGTAGAGCAAGTTCGGATATGCGGAAAAAAGTGCAGAATTTATACTTCACATTCTGAAATTAAGCGTCTGCTTTTAGACATTACAAAGTCTGACTTTTATTTTGTAGTCTTTCATTGTGTATAAAATAAAATTTTTGTGGAATAAAGATTCCGCGACCGTATGTTCAACAGTACAGTTTATAAATGAATTCATTGATATTAATACGATTATATTAAATTCATTACCAAACACAAAGCTAGAAGATTATCTAAATGAGATCACGGAAATAATAGATCTTAAAAATACAACCTTTGCGTCAAGAATAGCAAACAACCGGATCTGCATTTATTTAACTACAAAAGAAGACGCCGACCAGCTTGTAAATAATCATCCTAAAATAACAATGAATAATACAGAAGTGGAAATACGTAAATTACTAACACAGACCATAAAGGTGGTTATTTCAAATGTTAGCCCATCCATACCACACAATGTAATAGAAGACACACTGCATCTAAATATATTTTCTCTTTTCTATTCTCATTTCAACTAATCTTTTCTTTTGGCATTACCTCTCATACACAAATATACCTTACCATTGAACTTTCATATCGTTTACTTCTACGTAAATTTAATTTATAGCCTTCAACTTATCCTATCGTATATTTAAACGGATGTTACCCTTGAACCATGTAGTGTTTCAAACCTTGTCATGTCATAAATAGTTTTTTAGTTTTAAAAGATAGATCCCTCATGGTAGTTACAAATATTTTTTGTATTGGTCATTGAACGCAAAATTCTATTTCTTTTAAATTTCAATGTTTTATCTTTTACTATTCCATAATCCACTACATTCTGTTATCGTGGTTGACATGTTTTTCGTCTGAACAACTCATGAATCTTTAGGTCTTTTTCTAGCTGATATTGGATTGATGCTTACCCTTTGGTTACATATGGGATTTCTACCTAGATGTCTGTTATAAAAAGTTGATTTCCACAGTTGCGGGTACAAGAAATTTGTATTTGATGTGTTTTACTTTGCACATATTTTAATCATTTGTTTCAAATTTCGCTAACAACCATTTTAATTTCATAGGAACCTAATGTATTTCTTTCTGGTTCTTCCTGAATGTGCCGTATTAAGGTTTGCCACGTTTCATATTATTGCGCAATTGTTTAATATAACATATAATTACGCGACAAATTATGTGCCATTTGTATCAAATACCAAACACCTTTAAAAGTGATACAATGGTCACAGTTTAATTACAATAAAATAATAATAATATAATATTGTTTATTAACGGTATGCAACAAAGTTACAGTTACCATAAACAAATGCATAAAAAATATGTCTTAACTAATTAGATTACAAGAGAAAACTACATATTGGAAAACAAATGACGTTTGACTGAATTTTTGAAGGAGTATAGTGTTTCAAGAAAAATGTCAGTTTCACTCAAAAAGTTGGCATTTTTACAACATCTTTCTGAAGGTCTTTGCATTCCATAATTGGTTTGATGTAAACAGATATTAAAAAATATAGATGATCGAGTATATCTCGGTGGCACATGGAACTGAACTCTGTGTAACAAATCTGAACAATCTATCAACCCATGAACAATTTTAAAGAGCATTAAAATGTCTAAATAATTACGACGAATTTCTAATGTTGGGAGATCCAAGTAGCGTAAAATATGTATGTATTTAATTTTCCCATAAGGGATGCCTAACTTATAAGCAATTACACGAATATACTTTTTCTGACATTTTCACAGGCGTTTTATGTGAATAGAGTAAAAAGGTGAGCAGACAATACTTGCATATTCTAGTAAAGAGCGAACTAAGGAACAATAAACCCCAGAAAGACTCTGTATAAAACGGGTACTCACGTGTATTTCTTTAACATCTCAGGATCCTTGTTGTTTTTGTGGTTTGGCTACGCCACTATTGACACCAAATTTCATCCATCCATCCTCTATGCTCGTTCGTAGGTGGGACGAGAAGGATACAGGTAGAGGCACACGAAGATAAGATAAAAGGGAACCTACTCTTAAAAAGAGAAAAGACACCAACACAACCCCGGTAGATGTTCTGGGCTTTAGGTCTCGTAGATTAATGGCGTTGTATCACACCGCGCACACTTGCACTATTCACTCTGCGCAGGCGCGACTCGGGGACAACGAAAATTGACCAATTTATTTAAAAATATTCGCGGGAATTTATTTACATATTGAACAATGTACATTACCAAATTTTGGCATGTAACAATTGCGACAAAGCCATAAAAGAAAAAAAATCTTAGAAAAGAAAGACTTTTAGCATGGTGAAATCTTAAAATCTAAAACCTGACTAACTTACATATAACCTAACTTACATTCTAGTAAATGTTTATTTTAGGTGCCACCTGGTTTTTTTCAACTGATAACGCGTCTTACGAGTAACCAGGAAACGGAATGTGTAGCATCATTGTTTTTGAACTACATCTATAACAGCACACACGAGTCTTTGATGTTGTAACATTTTCAAATTCTGCGAAGAGGCCTATCAAAGTCTGAGCAGCCATAATTCGTTGCATAAACAACACGTAATCGATACATTATCTGATTGGTATAACAGGTGTTGAACTGGATATTCAAGGTGCGTACTATTTATAATTTTATTTGAAAGATGTCACTTGTCAACTACGTTTGTTTACACTCTAACAAGGGTATTATAAAACCTAATTTGGCTATAAATATTTCACGAAATTCAAGTGAGTTTAAAACTTAGAAACAGGGCGTATTTCGCATTGATTAAGTAATTTGATAATATTGATCAATACATTTAAACATAACCCTAGTTCTAGCTTAATTAATCATAACTTGCTATAACAGCTATCAAGTAAATTTTTATATTGTCCACCTCTTATTATGATTAAAGATAGACATTTTAATACTCTAAGGAGTTTATATTAAAGCTTTTTTTTGGTTTATCAAATTCCATACTTCAACTTATTTAGATATTTAACTTGTATAAATCATACAGCTGATTTCATTTTTGACTAAAGATACTTTTGCTTCTTTTATCATCTGATTAAAAGAGCGTTGCTTAATTTATTTACTATATCAATGAATTTAAAATCTATACATTCCAATTGTAAATAGTTAACGGATCCGATTTCTACATGATATAATAATTGTTGCATTTTTATTACAATCAAACGTTAAGGTTTAGTAATAAAAATTTAAAATCAAGGAGTTATATTTTCATTTATATATATATATATATATATATATATATATATATATATATATATATATATATTTAAAAAGCTAAGTTACTATTGCACAAACATTTTTTTAATACTTGATTTATATATACGTTCCATTTTGTTATAACATATAAATTTGTTAAAGGATATTATGTTACATTATACTTTTCTAAGAAACCTAGAACATTTTTATTTAAACAAAAAGGTATACAATCTTTGAGTATATAAAATACTTTCATAAACGTTAATACTAGAAGATATAAAGGTACTTACAATATCATGTTATTTTGAAATATATTGGAGAAGCAAACTGCTGCCTCATATGATATATTTTTAATCTTGTAATTTATTTCAGGTATCTCATCGTTGTAGTTAACTTATGGGTTCTACTTTCTTTCTGAATGTAGTGGCGCTCAATATTTTGTTTTTTTTTTTAATATCTATTCCCACCTCGGAACCATTGCTTTCTACCACTTAGAGTAAAGTCTAGAGCATAGCATCGGTAACATCCAATTACCTAATTAAGGTTTGGTTAAACTGGCGCCCTACGTGGAGCGAGATTGCTTAAACTGGCGCATCCAACGTATGGGCTTCGTTTTCTTACACTGTCGCCGCAAGGTGTAGCACTCGATTCTGATAAAATAAAATTTTACATTGGCACACATCAGTGTGGGCTGATTTTGTTGGTCGTTTGTTTACACTTATATTTAACGTACTGGCCCAGCAAATAGTAGCTTCACAGTTTGTTTTTTTTTAAATTGGTCTAGTCAATTATAATTCTAAAGAAAGATACCAATTTGCTATATTTTTTTACTGAACCCTTGCCATCCTTTCAAATAATTATTTTTTTAACCTATAAAAAATAATACTAATGTTAATGTTTCCTTAAAATTAAATATATAATAAATAAAAAAATTTTTTTAAATAATTTTGTGTGAACTTATAAATTTACCATTATTAATTAGAAATATTAGTTTAAAATGTTTGAACCATTCAAAATTGTTTACTTACATATAGAAGATCTAAATTATGAACTTCAAATACGAGGGATAATAAGTAAAAAGGAACCATCTGATAAAAGAAAAATATTAGGTAAATTTTTAGCAAAAGAAAAAATTAATCCAGGGTGTCTCATTAATTTAAATGAATTTAAAGAAGATTTTAATCGCGAATGTAAAGAAATTGACGAATCTATTAAGTCAATAAAAAATGTTTTGTCAAAATTTGATGGTAAAGCTACAGACTCTACTTTTAAGGGTACATCGGTTTGAGCTGTCATCATATCATTTGAGAATTGCTGATGTGCATAGGCACGTTTTTGTTTTGATAGCAAATTTTTGATTTATATCGGCATTGCAGCGCAGCATGTTAAAATCTATTTGGTCTATGTGAGACTTGTTGTCGTGGTTGGTCGCTCAGCAGTATGTTAGTCTAGACGAGACTCATGAAGAGTTGGTCGCTCAGCATTACGTAAGTCTAGACGAGACTCGAGGTGAGTTAGTCGCTCTAGTAATTTTTGCATCATATTTTTTTAGTTGATGTTGTAATTTTTGGTTGTTAGTCTAGGTGAGGCTCGTAGAGGGTTTGTCATTCTAGCAAATTTAGGTGTTGTGCAGATTTTAGTTGTTTCGACAGTTCGGTTGGTAGTAGTGTGAGAGTGTATCTGAACACATATTTTTTTGTTAACTATCGTCGTGATTAGTTTTTTTATTGATGAATCGTTTACTACACAAAAGCCGATAAATGGCACGTGAAAGATTTAAAGCCTTTCCACGCCAGTATTGTAGATGACAAAGCTACTGATTAAACAACTAGTTTCGACATCGATAATGTTTGTGGCATCACTAGAAATTTTTTTATGTCGTTTAGTATCTCGATGTTAGACGTTAGAAATACCTTGTTATGTGCATTGTTAATTAACTAAGTATAATTATTAAATTTTTTTGTTTTGGTCATTGGCCACATTGACAACTGACCACATATATACCTTATTGCCCTGATGGTAGATATTCTAAGGAGTGTTAACCATTTCAGTTACACCCTGTCATTCATAAATGATGGTGGTGGTATGTTTATCGCATTGGAATTTTTGTGTTTATAAAGTTCATGTAGATAAATATTTCCGACAACCCCGTGAGAGGAGAGTTGTTATGATTTATCCTCGATCTTTGAGTTATGTTTAACTCATTGGTGCTTACGTGAACTGCGTCTGTGTTATATCTATTTGATATGCTGAGTTATCTACAACGAGTTCACAAGTAATCGTTTTTTTTAATCAACATCTCAAGAGACATGTGTTCATGTCGTATCCATTTTCTTTATATAACTAATATGAAACAATTGTTTTATAGTATTGGTTGAGTTAATTGTCTAAAACCTGATCAACTCTCTCAGTTTAAAGATCTTACAGTTTCATACTTATAATTTTTACAGATTTTATATAATATCCATTGCTCCTTCAAACCCTTATTTTAGTGTGAAAAAGTAATATAATTATAAGATAAATAATAAAAATAGTGATACATTAAATCTCATGTTAGAGTAGGTGAATGTCGTTTAGTTTTGTTTTCTTCCGCGTATAAGAGTGTAGTCTATTATATTTGACCCTCTACCGATTATGTCTATTTTCTCTATTTAGTCTTCCCGATTATGTCTCCCTCAAGGACGCCAGCTACGCGAAGTTACCGTCACACTCTTCTCATAAGCCTTGTAGGGTATCTTTTTTGTGAAATTCGTCTCGTTTTCGTTATTGTTAGAATAAGTCTAGCACTTAGGTAGTTAGTTTAAAAGATTTTTGATACATTTATGTCAAAGTAAGCTAAGGTTCATTATAAAAAAAAATCTCTTCGATTTAAAGCGAATGCTTTAAATATTCCACGATTTTTTTTTCTCGAAGAGGGGCTATGTAACATTTTCAAATGTTACGTTTGCCAAAATAACCCCAATAAGTACTTTTATTATGTAGTCATACGTAACCCCTAATATATGCAACACACTTTACAATACCTACTACACAGTCGATATATTTAATCTGCTATGATTAATATGTTGGGACAAAATAATTATATCCCAACAATTGATCCAGTTGTTGTTTACAACATTTAATTTATATTCTTAAGTGATTTAATAAAAATTTATTATTACATTTATAATGTAGATAAAATGAATACATTCCTAATTTACATCTTTATGAAATATTTGGTAATATGTACAGCCATCTGCCGTAAATATACGAAGACAAAGGTGTCGAGTAAATGTCAACTTGTTCTTAATCGGAAAAGCAGTCTAAGGTCGCTGCTTATCAAACCAACATGGCTTGTTTAGCGTCCTCGGACCTGAGGATCGCCATAGTTAAAAAGAAGTGAGTAAAGCGTGGAGAATGATCGACATGATGTTTCTTTATGGAGTTAACAATGCAAAGAAATTTTTCGGTATGTTTGTTCAACATCTGATATTACAATTCGTTTAAGATGCACACTCAAGATTGTTAGTTTGGTTTTTGAATAATCGCATTGATATTTACTTACATCTATCTGGGATGCTCGTAATTTCAACGCAATACAATTGCTTGGTACAAGATTGCAAGATGTCACCTTATTTGAATTAAATAAATGGTTTAATTATTTGCGAAGAGGCCTGGTCAAAGTCCGAGCAGCCATAATTCGTTACATAAACAACACGTAATCGATGCATATATCTGGTTGGTATAACAGGTGTTGAACTGGATATTCAAGGTGCATACTATTTATAATTTCATTCGAAAAATGTCACTTGTCAACTACGTTTGTTTACACTCTAACAAGGGTATTATAAAACCTAATTTGGCTATAAATATTTCATGAAATTCAAGTGAGTTTAAAACTTAGAAACAGGGTGTATTTCGCATTGATTAAGTAATTTGATAATATTGATCAATACATTTAAACATAACCCTAGTTCTAGCTTAATTAATCATAACTTGCTATAACAGCTATCAAGTAAATTTTTATATTGTCCACCTCTTATTATGATTAAAGAGAGACATTTTAATACTCTAATGAGTTTATATTAAAGCTTTTTTTTGTTTATCAACATTCCATACTTCAACTTATTTAGATATTTAACTTGTATAAATCATACAGCTGATTTCATTTTTGACTAAAGATATTTTTGCTTCTTTTATCATCTGATTATGAAGCGTTGCTCAATTTATTTACTATATCAATGAATTTAAAATCTATACATTCCAATTGTAAATAGTTAACGGATCCGATTTCTACATGATATAATAATTGTTGCATTTTTATTAGAATCAAACGTTAAGGTTTAGTATTAACGTGAAATTTAAAAGCAAGGGAGTTATATTTTCATTTTATATATATATATATATATATATATATATATATATATATATATAAGAAAGCTAAGTTACTATTGCACAAACATTTTTTTTAATACCTGAATTGTATATACGTTCCATTTTTGTTATAACATATAAATTTGTTAAAGGATATTATGCTACATTATACTTTTCTAAGAAACCTAGAACATTTATATTTAAACAAAAAGGTATACAATCTTTGAGTATATAAAATACTTTCATTAGGTTAATACTAGAAGATATAAAGGTACTTACAATATCATGTTATTTTGAAATATATTGGAGGAGCAAACTGCTGCCTCATATACTATATTTTTAATCTTGTAATTTATTTCAGGTATCTCATCGTTGTAGTTAACTTATGGGTCCTACTTTCTTTCTGAATGTAGTGGCGCTCAAGATTTTGTTTATTTTTTTTAATATCTATTCCCACCCCTGAACCATTGCTTTCTACCGCTTAGAGTAAAGTCTAGAGCATAGCATCGGTAACATCCAATCACCTAGTTAAGGTTTGGTTAAAATGTGGCACAGTTATAATCGACAGCACAAATTTGTCGGAGAGCGCGAAACACTACTATAACTCAAAGAAATACGATAAGTCGCCTAACATATATACAATAACTACAGCTAACATTACACTTTTTAAGTGCACACGCACATAAGCATTGCATCTAAACTGTTTTTTCCTTGGCAAGAAAATGCCCAAATTTCAAAATGCCCAAGAGAGCAAGTTACTATACATTTTAACAAATTTTTATTTATTGGTACTCTGGCTTAATAAACAATACACATCAAAACTTTTTAATGACATGGTTGTGAATTAACAAATTTACCAACAGTATCATCTTACTAATTTCTTACGTTACTAACCTAACAAATTACATTGCTACCATCAGGTTAGCTTCTTCACTCAATACTCAAAAAATTGTTCCTACGTCTGATCATAAATACGAAACGTTAGCAAAACAAAAAAAAAGACAAAGCTCAAGTTATTATCAAAGATCAATCAATCAATCAAAACTTTATTAGTATATCCAAAATATAAGGAATTCAGCAAAGCTGATTTTAAATTCCTTATAGAAATTAAGAAATATAACAATTATAAATTAACAATATAACAATTTAAGTAATAGGTAAATACAATGTACATATGCCAAACTAAGTGATTGCTCATATAGTAAGACATCATATAGCTTCTTGTGAAATTTGTCTTTTGAAGTTTCATAAAAGATTATTTTATATTTGTTATATAATTGTGTAGCCATGTAAGCAAAACAACTTTCATATTTAGCAGTTTTATGCTGCATAATACTGAGGTAATTGTTATTTCTTAAATTTAGTAGGTGCATATTAGCTCTTGGTTTCATTATCTCATACAGATAAAGTGGGGTACGGGAGGTGATAATAGCATATATGAAGGTAGGCAAAAATATGGTTGCTCGTCGGTCGAATTTAAGCTTGCAGTGCAAGTTGTAGAATGGTGTGATATGCTGTCTATAAGGTACGCTATATGCAAATCTGAAGCATGTATTATGTAAGACTTGTATTCTACGTTTCATTCGTGCGTTTAGATAGCTGTAGTTTACTACATTGCAGTAATCCAGATGGCATAGAATTAGACTATTACATATTCTCCACTTTACTTCGGGGCTTAGAAATTGTTTATATCTGTATAGGGTGCGCAACTTATAGTAACAAAGTCCAATTTTTTTATTGACATGACTTTCAAAGTTTAGTTGCTTGTCCAATGATACTCCAAGATATTTAACGGCATTTCCAATGTTAATTGTTCCACCATTCATAGTAAGACTATTTATCTGAGTTTCTTCTACTCTTGCGTAATTTTCTTGAGAACAGATACACAGTGCTTCTGTTGTGGAGACGTTGAGAAGTAGTCCATGATGTTGGACCCATCTACTAACAGCAGCCAGGTTTTTATTTAGTAGATTGATTGCAAAATTTACAGTTAGAGTATTACACGATGTATATAATAATAGATCATCTGCATACATATGGTATCTACAAGTCGGCATTAACACCTGCGGTAAATCTACTGTGTAAATCACAAATAATAAAGGTCCAAGGTTACTTTCTTGAGGAACACCTTGAGTTACATGTAGCGATTGTGAGGTTTTATTATTTAGTATGACATTGTGATATCTGCCATATAAATGGCTAGTGAACCATTCAAGAGTAGTTTTATCAAATCCAAAGTAGTACATTTTCGCAATTAGTAGGTCATGCACGATAATGTCAAATGCCTTACTGAAGTCTATGAATGCAAGATATGTAACCTCTGATTTGTCTGCTGAATGTGATAGATCATTTAGGTAGGGTTTACCTAGGGATGGTATTTTGCGTTGAACCAAATTTTTTGTACTTTATAACTCTTAACGGAATTTTGAAAATCTTTTGAGATAAATTGTGCCCCATTATCACAGAGAATAATTTGAGGGACACCAAAGATAAGAAATACATTTTGTTCCAGAAATTTAATTATGGCGGCAGATGTGGCTTTAGTTAAAGGTTGTACCATAACGAATTTAGAAAACCAATCAGTGACAACTAAAAGATATTGGTTACCTTTTTTTGATCGAGGGAGAGGTCCCAATAAGTCAAGCGATATTAATTGAAAGGGATAAGATACAAGTTTAAAGTTACCCATTAATCCAGAACGAGCCTCTTGAGAGCTCTTCTGAGACCCACAAATTTTACAGTTTCTAATGTAGCGGCTGACAGATTGTTTTAATTTAGGCCAGTAATATAATTCAGATATTTTTGCTAAGGTTTTTGTAACACCAATGCGTGACACAATTTAAGAACTTCACTGCGGTTAACGGTAGGAACAACAAGTTTTCATTCAGGAATGTTAGAGATTTTGCGAGATGAGGAAGATACAAATTTATATAATCTATTATTCGTTACACGAAAGGTTGAAAATGTATCAGGATTTTCAGAAGCTTTCTTTATCATGTTCAGATACCAGGCATCAGGAATTAGATCTGGGAGGTTAAGAGAAGCAACATCACGAAATAAGGCATCAGGTACGATATTTAATTTGCCAGGTCTATGCCAAACATCAAAGGTAAATTGAGAGATACGCAAGTTCCATCTTGCCAACCGACCTGCAGGTTGTTTTAAGTTATTCAACCATGTGAGAGCTGCTCAATCAGTAATTACTGTAAAATGTGTACTTTCAACATATCCTCTAAATTTTTCAACACCAAAGATAACCCCTAATAATTCACGTTCGGTAACTGAATATTTTTGTTCAGCCGAAGTTAAAGCACGACTAGCATAAGCGATAGGGCGTTCTAATCCATTGCTTACTTGAAACAACATTGCGCCTAAACCAGTAAGTGAGGCATCAATTTGTATATAAAATCTTTCATCAAAATTGGGCGAGATTAAGATAGGTGCAGAAGTGATTAATGTTTTAATTTGTTCAAAATTCTGCTGAGGTTCTGAATTCCATTCGACAGATTGACTTTTCTTTTTATTTTTAATTAAGGCGGTAATGGATGTAGATATAGTTGAGAGATTAGGTAGAAAAATGCGATAATAGCTAATCATTCCTATTAAATGTTTAATTTCGATAACAGTCTTGGGTGTTTTAAATTTAGTAATAGCGTTGACTTTAGCAAGATCTGCCCGAAGACCAGTTCCATTGATAATAAAACCAAAAAATGTAAGAGAAAAACGGCAGAATTGACATTTTTCCCAATTTAATTTAAAACCTGCTGCATTTAAGCGTTCAGCAACTTCATTAAGTGTAGCGATATGTTCTTCAAAGGAACTTGAGATAACTAATGTCGTCTAAAAATACAAAGGCACGTTCCTGGTGTAAGATAGGACCTAATGTTTGATCCATAGTACGCTGTAAAGTTTGCGGTGCATTACAGAGACCAAACGGCAAGAAATTATATTCGAAAAGACCCCGACCTGGAACACAAAAAGAAGTTTTTGGACGTGAAGATAAGTGAAGAGGGATCTGATAAAAAGCTTGTCTAAGATCGATAGATGAGATAAATTTAGCATTTCGAAGCCGACTTAGAATAGAATCAGTACGAAGTAAGGGATAGGCATCGGCCACAGTTACAGAGTTAAGCTTTTTACCGTCAAAGCAAACACGCCATTTGTCATTTTTCTTACGAACCAATAACACGGGAGACATCCATGGCGAATTTGAAGTAGAGATAACACCGGATTCGAGCATTTTATATATTTTGGAATGTAAATGTTTTTGTAATGCAAGCGATAATAGATATTGACGTTGCTTAAAAGGAAGAGCATCACCCATAGAGATAATATGAGTTGCGGTAGTGACACAACCAAGTTCAGAAGTATTTAATTTACGAAATTTGTCAATTGTAGAGTTAAGAATTGCATTTTGGGAATGGGTAAGAGAAATTTTATTAGATATACCAGTCGACGCACAAGAGTTTGTTTTAAGCGAAGCTTGCCAAGAAAAATCTTGGAAATATAAAGATAAATTAGAAAGTTTGCAAAAATCTACGCCAAGTAGAAATGGATAAGTTGTGTGTAGGCACAATTAAAAATGGACCTCACGTTCAAGTGACTCTACTCGAATCTTTAATTTAAGGGAACCAATAGAGGTTTTTCCAAAATAACCTGAAATTTAATGTTTTGTTCAGATAATTGCTGTAAGCCTTAATTATTTATAAGAGAACATGACGAACCTGTGTGCAATAAAGCAATTACATTTAGGGAACTAATAGAGATAGGTAAATGAGGGCGATTATCGAGTGGTTTTTTAACAAGTTGTAAGACAGCAGAATTTTTATGATAAAAGGAATTAACTGTTTTCAGCCAATTTGACCATTCGGCCGGGGTAGAATGACATATTTCAGATAAGGGAGGTAAGTTCTTCTGTGAGTTTAAGGTAGCGGTATTATTATTATTAGATACATTAGATAAAGGTTTAATATTGGAAGTAATTTTATGCCTTAAATCTATTGACGTCTGGGTGCATTGAATAGTTGGTGTTGAGGTCGATTTTGATTTCTTGAGATATTCACGTCCCGAGTAGGAATATCTCTGTGGAAGTTTTTCGATAAGTTAGGGTTATAATTTGTACATCTAGATTTATAGATATTGTTACGAACACAGCCATAACAAAAAAGATTTTCTGGGTATGTACACGCATTACGAGTATGTTCGCTTTTCTTACAATTGCAACAGGTAAGCGAATTAGTTGAAGGAGAAACAGGAAGAGTAATATTAGATAGTTTATGAGAGGGTTCAGACTGGCATGCTAGGTCTGGTTCTAATAAGCCAGATTGTTTTTCTGGGGAGGACGGTATTTATCTACATGTAATTTCACTTTTTGAAGCGAGCGACATAAATCTTTAAACTGAAGTAAAGAGGAGATATGTTGTAAAGCTAAATGTTTTGAAAAATATGGATTTAAATTTCTAAGAAGTTGATCTATAATTTCAATTTCAGATGGTTTTTTATCTAATCTGTTATATAAAGCTTCCATTGAGGTAATAAAAGAGATTACGTTTTTGTTAGGTCCCTGGGTACCATTTTTTATTGCATTCCAAAAATTAGTTATATAGTCATGAGGTAAGAAATCGCGTTTTAAACATGTAACTAGTTCTTCCCAGGTAGAAATTTGGTTTCGTATATTTCTGTACCAAATCAAGGCAGAACCGGAAAATAATTCGCTTGCTGAGACAAATAAATCTTCGTCTGTACAGTTATGAGAAATTTTAAAATCATTTACTCTATCTAGGAATGACATTAACGAGATTTAGGAATCGAAGCCCTGAAAAGATATACCCCATTTGTATACTGGTATCGATTTTGCAGACAGTATAGAAGGTTGGGAAATTGTTAATTTTGAAAGAACGGTAGGCAAATTTGCATCTAAATCTAAGTTAAGTTTTTCGAGGACGATTCCTTCAAGTAAGAGAACGTTAGATAGGAAAGTTTGCTTGGTTTCGTTAGCTTGTTCATCTTTAAGTAACGCTAATAAATCTATATGCTGTTTTAAATGCGTTATACGCGATGTAATGCGTTTAAGCTCTATATCGGTAGGCCCTGGATCGGTTTTATGAAGTATATTGTTAATATTATCAAGAGATTTCAAAGGTATTTTGTGGTAGATTAGACACTAATACATGAGGAATTTGTTGACCGTTAGCTTCTTGAGCTAATATGGCTTTTAACTGCAATAGCCTATCATTTTGGTTTGTTGCCGGTTGAATACTACGCGATTCCAACTCAAAGATCGTTTTAAAAGATTTGAGGTATATTGGATTCATTGTACTATTATGTTTGAGAAAATAGGTATAGTAAGATACGATTAAGGCAAATAACGATAATAGCTTTTTTTAAAATAAACTTTTTTTAAAGGAAATCCACAAAAGTAGTTTATTTAAATTATAAGCAAAAGATTTAATTCATAGCAACCAAAGATAATGTGATGGTTAACTAAACTTTAAACTAAAACAACCTTTTAGTAATCTAAAAAAAATTTGTTAAAACAGGTATGTAATCAAACTTAATGTCAAATAGCAAATAAAACGATTAAAGTAACTAAGTACCAAGGTACTTACAAAGCAAATTATCTAAATCCAAAGAACCATTTCCGTTTACTCACAAGTGAGGTTAAGGTAATTATTAAACACATCAAAGGCATATACTTTAGTTTAATCCCAAATTAGGTTATGTAATATTTAACAGAATTTATTTATTTACTTAATAATATATGGGATAACCCCATTACATAAAAGTATTACATTCTTATTGAACTTAAAAATACTAACAACCTACAAATAATTTACGAAGTTACTTGTAAGCGCAAGGACCTCTTGAAACTTGTAGTGGAAGAACTAAAAAATTGTAGCTGTTCATTGAACATATTTCCGTGAATTAAAATTCTCGACAGAGTAGTGCATTTCCCATAATTTGTACGATGAAAGTCCACTGCAAATGGAGGTTTCTGACGTGTATTAAAATTTCTACAATGAAGTTTTACCTCTAAAGTAAGTGCACTGGAATTAATTTGCCCTGATATAAGCTGATGTAAATATATCAAGTCTATCTGTAAATGCCTAGTTTCAAGAGTTTCGACGCTTAGAAGTGATAAAATATCGAAGTAACTATAATACTTTTTGTTTATATGCATTTTATGAGTACAGCATCTCACAAATTTCCTTTGAATTCTTTCAATGTTACTAATATGTATCAAATAAAATGGGCACCAAATTATAGTACCATATTCAACCACTGACCTAATTAATGAACAATAAAGAAGCTTAAAGGTGTAAATAAAAAATCCTTAGCGTATCTGTTAATAATTCCAAGCATTTGCATTGATTTATTTACAGTTCTATGTATGTGGTGATGAAATGTCAACTTGCTGTCCATCCATACTCCTAAGTCATTTATAACCTTAACTCTATTTATAGGACTATTATTTAAAATGTAATTATACAAGATAGGTGAAGACGACTTTGAGAATGTTATAACAAAGCAGTGTCGTCATATTTTCCTTGCACTAAGTACTAACTCTCAGGATATCGGACTGAAACAACTCTTTATCCAAAAGGCATCTTATAGCCTTAAAATTTTTTACATCATCAGCATATAACAAAATTTTAGAAGCAAATACCGTTTCTGATATGTCATTAATAAAGAAATTGAACAGAATCGGACCACAATGTGATCCCTGCGGAACACCTGATTCTAATATATGCAGGTATAAACTCGTTCCTGAATGTGAGCCATCCTGTTACCTACGAATGCTTTCTACTTGTGTGGCGATAAACAAATCTATGATACGGCGACCGTGGAATCACTCCATGCGAAGATTTCGGCAGTAGGTACATTATGTTGACAAATTTTTAAAATAAAATCTACTAAGTCTGAAAGTAATACTGCGGCACATAACTGTAATCGAGGAATATAGATGCATTTGAGTGGTGTGACTTTGAATTTGGTTATGATAAAGAATACGGATACTGTTCCTTCGTGATCTACAAATCTAAAATAAACAACTGCAGAATAGCCTAGTTCTATGGCATCGCAAAATGGATGAAGTTGACAAAGAGAAAATGCCAAAGGTATATTGATTCCAGACAAATGCGAGAGACAATCTTTGTAGTTTTTTCATTTGGTGCAAACATTTTCTGGAGGTGTAGAATCCCATTCTAAGCCTAATGCCCAAAGATACTGAATGAGATGTTTGGCGAAGAACGGTAAATGAGTAAAAAAAAACCTAAGAGGGTGTAGATACGGGTCACTTCTAAAAGAATAGTTCGCTTTGTATAAGGTGAGTTAACTGCAGTGACTTTAAAAGGCAATATGTCTATATTGGAATGCCATTGAAGGCCTAAAATTTTGACAACTGAATCGCTAGCAAAACTCGGAGAATTTGACCGAACATGTTCTGCTGGGATGCCTTTTAAAATTGTTCTATTGTTAGCTACCAAAAACCACGTGACATTTTAGCATTCCCAAATGCTCCACTCAAAGAAAGGTAAGCTAAACATTGGTTCCAGGAATGAAGCGAGTCTTTGTAGTTTTTCCATTGGTGCAAACATTTTCTAGAGGTTTCCGAATCCCAATGTCAGCTAATGCCAGGCAAAGATATGAATGAGATGTTTAACGTGAACGTTAAAGGAGTCAAACAACTCAGGTCGAGATACGGGCCACCTCTGAAAGAATGGTTAACGCTCTTACAAGTGATCGAACTGAGCGTGACGTAAAAGAAAATATTTTAGATGGAAAATGCTCACCTGAGGCCTAAAATTTTATACGAATCGCTAGTCAAAACCGTGTCGGGATTTGAACCCGGGACCTTGGGATCCGTAGTCTTACGCTTACTACATTGATCCACGGCGACGCCTTGTTAGCTACCCCACTTGCGTAATTAGAAACAACCTAACTGTAACAAAGTAATAAGCTAAGCTGCTGGCGTAATTCCAGGACCGTCGAAAGATCTGGACCACCACTGACTAGGTCTTCGACATACAAATTTGATTGTAGTGCTTGCGAAGCAAGTGGAAGTGTACGTTTCCCCTCATTGGCCAATTGAAGAAGGCAACTAATTGTGATGAAAGGTCTAAAAGAAACCCCATAAATCACAGTATTGAGGCAATATGTACCTACCACTTCTGTAGGAGTAAATCGCCAACGGAATAATTGATAATTACGATGCAGTTCCCAAACAAAAATCTTTGAACATCTGTGAAATGTCACAAATGTAAAAAAAACAAGTAAAATAGCAAGTAAAATTGAAGCAATGTCTATTTAAGTTTAATCCACTAAGAATGCAGTCATTCAGTGAAACATCCTTTAACGTTTGCGGAGATTGTAATAAAACTTGTTGATCTTCGAGTTACAAATTGCTCTTACACAATGATGCATAATAATTATTTGAACTTCAAATCTATGTGTCCGACACCTTTAACATGTGTTCGGATATTCAGATAATCATTCATACAGTCAACATACATGTTGGGACTAGATTGACTGACAATTTTCGTAACATCTACAAGGTGGTCGGCTATACATTAAAAATTCAAACGTGGGAAATTTTCAGCGCCTGAAGACAATTGAATACAAAGCGCTAACAATTCACGAAATGCGATTCAAAACAAAGTGCTGATTGTTGAATATCAGGAGAAATAGGTGTAGCATGAAGGAAGACTTCAAATTCCAGAATTTCTTGAATGTGGCATTGAGATAAGATTTTGTATAACAATGAGTGAACTGCTGAGAGGTGGACACGGTCCCTAATAAAGTATGTCTAATAAAGTATTTATAGCAGCTAAATGAACACCATCCAGCAAAGAACCATCTTTCATAATAGTGCGACATCCGTCTGCACTAACAATAAATCAATTGGACCGGCATAAACCATCTGCGAATGTGAGTTTCAAATTAGAAAATGAATTGCTGGTCTGGACTGAAATTACTTGGAAATATGAACAAATGTTACAAAGAATCTTTTTATTTGAAAGTAAGTAAGGATCTGACGATTCCTAGTACGAATTTGACATTGCATGGATTGAATGAACCTTTGCAACTTTGTCCTAATTTTAATAGGTGGAAGCCTGTTGAAGACGAGTTCTAAACGTTGCGGCAACGATTAGTAATAAAACTTGATTGACTTGCATGTCACAAATTGCTCTTACATGTTATAAATTATTCCATTTATCTTTGACCTCAAAACAACGGTTGCTAGCAAAACTGTATGATTAGAATATAAATTGTCTAAGCCTACAGTCGAAGACATTGAAATTTGTGTGGGTTGTGAAGAAGTTTTTTCTGTAACATTCTCTGCAAGAGGTGCGTTGGGAGCAACGTTCGAAAAATGTAACAGTGAAGCCAAACAGCGCCTACAGGTAGACGTTGACTTGCATGTGTTTAACAATTGCGACGAGCTAAGACAATTGATGCACAAACGTGCTGATTTGATAATATTAAAACGCACGGTTGTAGGCAACTGTAAAAAACTTGCATTATAGATTGAATGTGTTATGGCCTTGCAATGGGCACATTTTGATTTTGGAGCTCCACTGTCAGTAGAAGCTAAAAATACTTGAGGACGATCCTTAATATTTGGTCTATATAAAGATTTACTAGCAGTACCACTAGTGTTGTAAGCACTAGCCAAAGAATTATTTTCTAATGTGCGACATCCGTCTGATAAAAAATCCCTAAAGTCTTCAAATGTAGGAAATTCCACATCTGCGAATTTAATTTCAAAAGCTTTGCGAGTAGAATTGTCTATCCTTTGTATTAACTAAATAAAAAGTGTGAATTCACAAAGATCTGTCTTTGTACTTTGAAAGTGCGGTTAGGTTTTTATTGAAAGTGATTAGTAAATTTCGCAATGATTGAATTGAATCATTGTTGCATTTTGGTGTGCTAAAGATTGATTGCCAATATATGGTTGCTAAAACACGTTAATTTTATATCTGAACAAGAGAGTCATAAAGTAATTATCAGAAGTCGATGGCAAATGCTTGACAATAGATAAAGGCTGAATGGACAAGGAACTGATTAAATATTGGAATTTAGCCGTGGGTGATAAACTTTCATTGTTGTATATAAGTGTCTTGAATAAATGTATATAGGTAGGCCACTCGCTATGCACATCTGAAAATCGAACCAATTTAACCTTAGACAGTCTTACATTATTACTAGAAGTTGGCGCTTCCAAAGCCGCTGATTCTACAGAATTAAAACGTGAAACTGTCACCTGTGTTTCCGTCATTTGAGTTTGAACTGGATTCTGTAAATTTTGTTTCTGTGGACTAAAATTTATGATCATATACACTGCTTTTAATTCACAAAAGAACAGGTCCATTTCAAATATATAATTACAGAATTTAGTCCATGTATCATATGATTCATCAATTAGCCTACTCCGCTTAATAGACTCAAAGTCATCGTATAATTGCGTTGCGATTTCAAAGACAGCTGTAAACTTGAGACGATTTTGCATATGTTTAATATTGTTTGATGCTGCTTCAAAGGATTTTAAACAAGCGACCGTCTGCCTACCGACAATCACGGATTTGTCTAATGTGTAGTTCAATTATTACGTTTCAACCACAATGTTATGAAGTTGAAACAATACTGCAGGTTGCGGATATTTTAATGCGAAAGCTTAAGTAGAAACGAATCAAAATAAAATGCGTGTTCTAAAGCAACATGTACAAAATTCACCCCTGAGCATTTCTAAAATTATTGCTTATACCTAAATTTCAAAAGCTTTAAGTATTTGTAAAGCTAACAAAAGATGCAAAACTGTTTGTAACTAGCAAACTCGATTACTACCTGCAAATTCCCTGAAAGGGTTTACACAATTCTTGCTGCCTAACTGTCAATAACACGTGCAAGGGTCTGCAGTTAAACTAGATTTAACAAAACCTGTTATTTCACTAAATACGAAAGCGAAATTTGCGTAGATATATACGTTGCAATCCAACAGCTCAAATTATGTGCTTCTGAAATAATTAATCAATGAACTGTAACTAAAACAATGGGCTAATCCGGCTCGAAGGGTTAAGAAATGTTGTGTGCAGAAGTTAAATAATTAAGAAGGTGGAATGTGGGTTGATATTAGCAGATATTTGAAAATGTACAAAATGAATGTTTGATAGGAAAGGACCACCCAATATGACTTGGGATGCAAGGGATGTAACAATAGTGCGTGTCACAATTGTGTAAGTACCGAAAGCGTGTTTGTTGTATGACGAACGTACACTGTAACCGAAACGAAATGTGTGGGTTTTTGAAAGAAGTTGCATCAGCCTTCACTTTGCGACGACCAAACGAGAAGTCTGAATATGTTGTGTAGAAATGATGCGCATAAACGAGTTACCATCCCGCACCCACTCTAACACCCTATTATTTGAGGAAACAGGTTAATGTATAAGAGTTTAGGGACGAAACAGTCACTTCCTGCCTTTTAGGTCGGAACAAAAGGAAAAGAATCAGAAAAATTCTCATCTGAATTAAGTCAAAAGTTTAAACAATATTTTAAAATCACTACCAAAAACGGAGTTGTACTGCTGCTGTAAACAAACATCAAGCATTATCGTTTACCAGACTGGGTTTTGAAAAAGGTTTTATACAATCATTGTGTTTCTGTTTGGAGTTCCACACATAATGCTATGACGGTTTCAGTTGCAAAATATAATACTTTTGATGTACAAAGTATAGATCTTTTTCGCCCAAAAAAGACGAGTTTGCATTTTGCATGTCACATAACTAGGGTTTATAAATGAAAATGAACATAGCCTTCATATTGCAAGAAACGAAGATATTCGTTCTGAAAGAAACAATGGTAAAAATAATGAATATGATACTGTTTTACTGGTAAATGTACAGGCATTACTTGTAGCAAAATCTAATATTTCATCATTGTATTATAAGTCAAAATTAAACGTTCGCAATTTCTATGCTGTGAATCTCAAAATTAAAAGTGCAACGTGCTAATTTTCAAACTGTTCATTTGGATGTTGTTTTCCATATTATGTTATGTGCTAGAATGCATAATCAGGTTTTGAAATTAAAGAATTACAAAACATTTATTGTATCAAAAAAGGAATCATCAACGTGGACACAAAACATAACATAACCTCACATCTCCCACACTACCAGGAGAAAAACGTATGTTAAAGAAAAACCCAATAACAAAGTAAAGAAGACAATATAAATATCACAATTTCTCCCTATTTATATTATCTTTCATAAAAAAAATCTTACTAACAAAATTAAATAATTTTATACGTGATAAAGGTTTTGTCAATAGATCAGCGACATTATTTTTACTATTAACAAACTTAAGTGTTAAACAATTACTACTCAACAATTGTACTATTTGAAAAATGTATTGCCGATTGGTTATCACATAAGACTAATGGCTTAATAGTTTTTACAGACAAGCAATTAAATTCTTCTAGTATTTTCTTAAACCACATCATACCTATACAGGCAGAGTCTAATGCAACATACTCCGCTTCCATTGTGCTTCGAGATATGCATTTATGGATATTACAGTGCCACCCAAGAAAAACGTTACCAACTGACCAAATAAATCCGCTGAATGACCTGCGGGAATCAATGACAGCAGCCCAAGAGGCATCGGTGTACATTATCAAATTGGAAGAACTTGAACTAGATAAATTAATTGAATAACTTTTTGTGCTTCCAACATATTTGAGAATACGCAATAAGCAATTATAATGTTCACTATTAGCATTAGTAGAAAACTGCGCTAAATAAATAACTGAAAATAAAATATCAGGACGTGATCGATTTCCTAAAAATAGCAAAGAACCTAAAAGTTCTCTAAAAGGTAATTTTTTTTCCGATTTAACATTTTGTGAAAAAACATTTCCAACATCCATGTATAAATAGGAAAATTTAAATTCACATGAAATCGTTCCAATAATTTTTCAATGTACTGTTGTTGATGTAGGTAATAACATCCGTCAGAATTCTCAAATTCAACACCAAGAAATCCTTTAATAGGGCCTAGATCTACAACTTCACAATATTTATTTATAGACATATAAATACCATGTAATATCTTTTTGTTCACACCAAAAATCGCAATATCGTCTACATACAACAGAATTACACATTCACTTTTTAATTGAAAAATACAAGGACAATATTGAGAAACTGAAAAATCTAGCTGTTTTAGAATGTCTGTAAAATAGCTGTACCAATTTCGACCGGACTGCTTAAGTCCATATATTGATTTTCTTAATCGTAAAATGCACAGTTCAGGATTTGCTTTTCCATAGCCAAGAGGTATTTGCATATAAATCTCTTTATTTAAATTACTATGTAGAAAAGCACACTTTATATCCCAGTGTGCATGCACCCATTTATTTTGAATTACTAAAAGAACAAATATCAGTTTAACCAAATCAAATTCAATGACTGGGGCAAAAGTTTGGAAATAATCAACACCAAAAATTTGTTTATACCCGTGAGCCACCAACCGTGCTCTAAAACGCTTTGGGGTACCATCTACATTAATTTTGAGGTTGTATACCCATCTACATGTTATGACTTTCTGATTTGGTGATTTTGGTACAATATCCCATACCTTGAGTTTTTCATTCATAGTAAGTTCTTCAGTCATTGCTTCTTGCCATTCATCTTTGAACTCTGACTTAATTGCACTATGATAATTATCTGAAATTTGAATAAAACACATTAATAAAGGTTCTTCATCAATATTACATTCCAAATATTTAGCTGAACTTATCTTTGAAGGATCTGAGAAATTAAACAAATCTGGGTCGTAGTCTAAACCTTTTTGTTTACAAATAAATTGAACATCTTTGTTAGAACGACATTTATGTGGCCCATACCAATAATAAACATCAGTTCTTGTTCCATGTTTTCTTGGAACTTCCTGCCTGCTCCAACTTACATGGGGGCCACTTTTCTCAGATTGATTCTTTGAAGACTGTGGAACATATTCTGGTTTAGGCACATATTCTTCTACTTCAGACGTTTCACTTGAATCGTCATTTGGAATATCAGGTTTTGGAATTGGACTAACTACATCACGAATTCCTATTACACCAAGAACAGATTCATCAACTTTGATGTGTTTCAGTTCAACAACAACGTTTCTGATTGGGTCGATTACTCTATAACCTTTAGTATGTGTGGCATAGCCTACCAAGATACATTTTCTTGATTTTGGTTCTAATTTATTTCTATATTTTTTGGGAATAAAGATAAAAGCAAGAGTACCAAAAATTCTAAAGTGAGAAATTCTAGGCTTTCTCCCTAAGAACAACTCATACGGAGTTTTATTAGGGTTAGTAGCATGAGAAATTCTATTTTTTGTATGCACGTAGTATTGCAGCGTGTCACCCTAAAACTTGGAACTTAGCTTAGAGGCAATTAAAAGTGTTCTAATTGCATCAACAACATCATAATTTATCTTCTCCGCTACGCCATTTTGCTCTGGCGAATATATGCTTGTTAACTGATGCTTGATACCAACAGATCGAAAATAGGTTTCTATCTCTTTGCAACAAAATTCCATTCCGTTATCACTCCGTATCGAGATCACCTTTAATCCTAGCATTCGCTCTGCTTGCGCAATAGAGTCCTTAATTTTTAAGAACGCTTCGTCTTTACTTTTAATCAAGTAAACTGTGACCCATCTTGAATAATCATCCACAATACTAACAAAATATTTAGCTCCTCCTGCACTAATAATCGGAGATTCTCCCCATAAATCAATATGTAGTAATTCTAAAGGCCTCGTTGATTGTACACCTGACAGCTTCTTAAAGGGCCCTCGCTTTAGTTTTCCCTTAATACATGCATGACAGTTAATAACCTCTTTATTAACCTTATCCACCCCTAAAACAATACCTTTACTAATTGTTCGGTGAACATTTTCAGGACTTAAATGAGCAAATCTTTCATGCCATAACATCAACGACTTATTATTTACCACACTAGACAATGTAATATTGACATTGGGCTTATTATCTACATTTAATTTGGCCTTTTTACCCCTAATTGTATATAGACGTTGAATTTTACTAATATTAACAAATAAAACATTATTTGGTGTATAAATAACAAGTTGATTATTCTTGCCTACAAAATAAAAACCATTTTCGGCAATACAACCTAAGCTAATTAAATTTTTCGATAAATCCGGCACATAAAATACCTCTTTTAGCTTAACATTTACCTTAGTTCCATTACTATTTATAAAATCTACATAGATCTTTCCTACACCTTTAGCAACAAGAACTCCTCTACCCTGGAAAACATTTTTATTTATCTCAGTAAAATCATAAAATAAATCCCTATCCTTACAAAAATGGTGAGTAGCCCCAGTATCGAAAACAAATTCATACTTAAATTCATTACGTTCGGTGTTATTCAATTCTAACAACCAAGCACCACCCATATCAGAATATAAATCATTAGAACTTAACGATACATACGAACCTTTATTGGTATTATTATATTGTGGTTTACGACTGTTATTAGTACTTTTATTTACTATGGTACAATCTCTGGAAATGTGACCTAATTCCTTACACTTGTAACATCTAATGGTAGATTTCTTCTTTACTTTCACATCAACCTTTTTTATGCCTGTTGAGAAAGCACTAGATACGGGACCATGTGCCAGTTTTGGAAGAGAATTCTGCAATCTCCCTTCTTCTGCTAGTAACGCCGTTGCCACCGCGTCAGAAGTAAACCTCTCATCTGGAAGTTGATACAGTTGTTGCACAATTATGTTGTACCGTTCAGGCAAACCACTTATCATTTTATATGCTAAGTACAAATCTTTAACCTCTTGGAAGCACAAAAAGTTATTCAATTAATTTATTTAGTTCAAGTCCTTCCAATTTGATAATGTACACCGATGCCTCTTGGGCTACTGCCATTGATTCCCGCAGGTCATTCAGTGGATTTATTTGGTCAGTTGGTAACGTTTTTCTTGGGTGGCACTGTAATATCCAGAAATGCATATCTCGAAGCACAATAGAAGCGGAATATGTTGCATTAGATTCTGCCTGTATAGAAATGATGTGGTTTAAGAAAATACTAGAAGAATTTAATTGCTTGTCTGTAATAACTATTAAGCCATTAGTCTTATATGATAACCAATCGGCAATACATTTTTCATTTGCCAAACGGCGCTGGAGATTGCATAATCAAGCTAAGTATATTGAAATTGACTCGTCTTCTAGTATGACTGCCAAAAAGAAATCTGTTAATAAACGACTTATCATCGCCTTCGATGAAGGTTCAAAGTTTGTTTCTAGTGTAGACCATACTTTTCTAGGTTCGATTATTCCATTGACAATTGGCTTAACTTGCGAACCCAATGACAAATAAATCATTGACAAGCCTTTGTCTCGCCGTCTATTAAAGTCATTCTTATCTTTATTAGTACTATCGGTGGCTAAAATTTTGGTTTTGACGTTTGTAATAAAGCCAAACAAGCCATTACACCTCAAAAGCATTTCCACGTCTATCCGCCATTCTCTATAGTTTGATGCCCCTCGCAACTTTTCAAAATCAAGTGCACCTTTAATATCATAGTTTTCAGAAGACATTTTCAATCAATCGGCGATGCAATACCACATACAATTCTCATACAATACTGTTGTTAAAACGAACTGTAAAGTATTCCAATACCGCTATTACTATAAGTGCACACAGTATTTCTGCAACATAATACGGCATCAAAAAAATTTTTATCTTACACGCGCGATCGCGATTTCTTTTTCTTTAATTTCACTTTCCTGCATTAAATAAACGAGTCGGGGCCCATAACCATGTGCTAGAATGCATAATCAGGTTTTGAAATTAAAGAATTACAAAACATTTATTGTATCAAAAAAGGAATCATCAACGTGGTCACAAAACATAACATAACCTCACATCTCCTACACTACCAGGAGAAAAACGTATGTTAAAGAAAAAACCCAATAACAAAGTAAAGAAGACAATATAAATATCACATGTTACTATTAATTGAATCGTTTGAACCTATCATTTATCCCACAGTTTCTCTACATTTCACGATTCACTTTGTCGCCGCGTTACAGTTGACTATTTAATGTTTATTGTGTGTTGATATTTATTCATTGCAATTCAATTGTTATTACATGCTTATCTATAGTTGATAACAAGGAATTTATTCCTGTACCATTGAATAATGAACTCGTTCTGCTAATTCAACACCATTTTTATGGATTTTGTCGAAGTAGAATGTTGATGGTTGAAGCAGAACACTTTTGTGCATTGCATTCATATCTAACCTAGGTTTTACATGTAAATTCCCATAAGGAGGAGTGGAATGGAGGGATTTCCTCTTTGCTCCCCTCCTTGCTCGGACACCATCACATCAGCCATTTTGATTACGTCACACTTGCCTTCTTTGATTACGTTACAACGCCGCTGACTTAAATTACTTCACGTTTGTGGGGCGTCTGGCACAGATCCACCTTATGGGATCCACCGCTCAGAGCATTCTTTCTAAGGGTATGATACGTAAGTTTCCCAACCCGAAATTTTTTTAAAACTAAACTGCAGGAACACTAATACTAACTACACCATGCACGACAATTCCAAACTTTTCCATAGCGCCTTAAGATTTCCAAGAATTTTTAACATAACTTTTCCACACTTCATTTATTTTCTTTTCTATTCACCTGTCTTATATCTAGATCCGCGCTAAATTGTAACTTTCCTGCAGCTCATACCTAAAAGAAAATCCAAAAACCATTCTTAAAACTTTTTATTACAGACAATTTTTTACTAATACAGTTTAAATTATGTAAACCATATTTCTAAATACATATTCACAATTTTTATTCTTAACCTAGAACTCCTCACATCGACTTATACTTATTAATATTTATTTCTAAATAGAGTACCTTTTCCAAAGATCAACCGGACCCACGTGTTTCTAATTTCTCTAATTTTGTTCTCATGGTTTTGCTTAAGACCTCGTACACATTTTCCAGATTACTAGAAGATGTTAAAACCATATTTTTTGTGTTAAAGGATTTCACATCGGTAGTCTTTTCTCTCTTTTTTGTGTAGACGCCATAGAGATTGTAATTAACTTTTATTGCTGTATGTTGTGTTCTTTTTCCATTAATTAATCGAATAAGCCACCCTTTCTGCTTGCAAAGAAACTTGGACACTCTATCGTTGATACTGGCATTCTTTATGTGATAGCTAGCCATACGGTTGTTAAACGCTGTGTTAACCATTTCTACACCATCTTCGCTAGCAGCGGTAACTGTTGCATTTTTATGTCTGTTACTCCTCAAGTGTGCGGCATACGTAGTCTTTTCCACTTCCAAATCGCATACTTTACACAGAATCCGTGGTTGTTTCGGACAAGACACTTCAATAACTGGCAGAACTGAACGTTTACAGCTTAATGACATACTGTGCTGTTTTTTCTGTGTCGCAGTAAGTTGTCCATTCTTGTAAAAGCGATACTACAATACCCACAGTTTAAGTACTTTGCTGCTGACGGATGTATAAACTTAACCCTGGACGATGTTACACCACAAAGTTTGTTCTGATGCCGTTTGAGAGCATTTTTCCAGGTATAGGAAGCACCACAAGAGTTGCAATTAAAAATATTTTTGGAGGGCATTTTTCTTTGACTAGCTTCTATGAACTATGAATTATAACGAAAGCTTTACATGTAACGCCATGGTTTATATACATTTTGGTAACAACCGAAAATTGCAGAAGACACTCGAAGAGTGCGTAAGCGTGGTAAACCAATTTGCATTAATACCAAGTTCATAGGTTGCTCATTTTCTAGAACCAAATCTTCCGCATAGCGGTCGGTAGCACGTAATTACTTCTAGAGTCGGCAAGTACTTGATACCACCCAAATAGAGAATTAGATGCTTGGTAACTGTTAACTTCCGCTTCCCTCGTAAAAGGTAGGAGAAACTCAGTCAATCATCCGTCTAACTTATACTTCGACCCGATCTCATTCTAGTAATTTTGAAACATTTTTCAAACGACAATGGTCTCAGAATTTTTAAACCTCCGAGGTACCTTTAAGTTGTGATCAAAGTATAGCACATCGCGCACTTTTTTTGTTTGATAGTTAAATTTTGCTCATGCAAGCTTTTACACTTTTCGCATATTTAAACATCTAATACATTCGATTAACCACTTTTGATTATTCTAACGGGAACTGCCATGCATTCCGTCGCACCTTTTTTTTTTAATCCAACGATCCAATTGGCTTTCCCACACTAACACCTAACGTATCTTTTCTACTATTTGTTAAACACAAATTACCGGCATTGCCATGTCCGTATGCGGACGTAAGCAGATGTTTGTGGATGTGTACAGAATATGTGATCATATACATTAATCAGTCTAAGCTATTTTATTTAGTCCAAGAAAACTACTATTTTTCTAAACCACTATTAATAATCACCTTTATAGGTTTAACACTTTGACCATTTCCCAATGGTTCGTGCTACGTACATGGAAACTTTAATTTCTTATTGAAGGGAATTCTTATTCTCCCACTCGCTGTTGCATAGTTGCATATCCACCACTTTTGGGAATATATGATCGTTATAGGTTGTAAGGCTCTCGGTTTTAAATGATCCGAAAGGTTCTTTACTAGGTAAATATACAACGTTTAGCCGAACCCCTTTGCATGTGGTGTACGCCAAGGTTACGAAACTCGCATTCCTTAGTTCGTCTATGTTATCTGCCATTTTGATAAATACGCTTTTATAATAACCTTTTAAAAAGTATACGCATTTAGTACCATCCTTTTCCGCAAGGATACCTATTTAACTAAAAAAAGTCTTTCTTTCTAACCACAAATGCATACAGCTTGTAGAACCCGGGTGTATCTAAGTCAGTGAATCGACACATAAAAGTCTTTTGGATAAAAATTTAAATCTAAACATGAATTGAACAAGTGTGTTAAGATTTCAACTATATGTTCTTTAGCCAATTTTAATACTTTAGACTTTATTCCATATACATCTAAGTATCCACTGCTATGTAAAGAATTTATCACTTCAGAAACTTCATCAACCTTAAAATGCTCAAATTTGAATTTATTACTTTTTTAGGAGCTTTTTGCACATAATAACTGCTGTCCTTTTTGCTAGATAATATACTGGCATTTATTTGTTCTACATTATTAATAAAGAAATTAGGTCATTAGGAGTCAAAGTATTGGGTATATCAGAGGATCTACTATTTTATGTGTAAGTTTATGTACTATCTTCCATACAGTTTTATTTGTACATTTGCCTTCTTCTATTAGATTACTGTTATGTTCCGATCTGGCTCTTTTAATTCCCGATTCATAATTTTTACTTATTTCTGTATTGTTCTTTGACACTTTCGCTTTTTTTAGTAAGATATAGATAATACAGATATATACATTTTTGTTTAAGTTCAACTAATTGAGGTGTATGCCATTTTTTCTAATTTTTGTTAATATTTGCATTTTTATATTTTAATGCAAAAGCACTATTTACTGCTCATAAAAACAATTTGTGAAATTCAGAAAACCTACTTTCCTCATCCTTTAATTTGTATATCTCATACCAGTTAATTGAATTAAGACTATGTATAAAAACCAAATTACGATTATCATTAATTAGTCTTGTTGTTATTTTATTAGCATTTAAGTTGTTTTCTTTGTTATGATTCTTTATGTTAGCCAACTTAACTTTTAAATTAATTGCAAAATAATCAGACAAAAGTGCAAATACAATATTACTATACCATATATTTTCATGAAAATCTGTAACAATATTATCAATGCAGGAGCCATCATTAACTGTGCCAGGTCTAGTTATTTTATTAGTCGTTAGCTGTAAACCAAAGCTCATTAAGAGATTTTTAAGTCATTAAAAAATTGTGTATCTGCATTAATGTCAACATTAAAGTCTGCCCCAAGTATAATATTTAACTTGTACTTAAACAATGCACATAAAATTTCATTAAATTTTTTTTCAGAAACTTATAGAAGGTTTCTTGATCTTTGTTATATGGTCTATAAAGAGACATAACAATACATTCTTTTTGACGCATTTTAATGGCACTTGCTTCACATAACGTTTCAGTTGATAATTCCTTAATTTTTTCTAATACCCTATAATTATAATGTTCCTTGACGAATACGGCTACCCCTCCATGAATCCTTTTTGTCCTACAAAAGTATTCAGCTAATTTAAATCCTTCCAAATTTATATAGCAAATCTCATTTTTCTTTAACCAGTGCTCAGCTATAGCAATGGCATCAGATTGATATTGCTCTGCAATTAAACTAAGATAATAATTTTTCTTGCGTAGACCTTGAATGTTCCAAAATAATACATTAAAAGTGTGTTTTATACTGTTGGTAACTTGATTACCCGCATCCAACCTTAAACTGAAGTTTTGTCTATTTTTTGTACTCTGTCTAGGAAAAATTTTTTTTTTAACTCTGATGTGATTAACTGGATGTTCTGTTTTAAATTTGTCACAGAACTTACTCTTGTTAAACTAGTGGTAAGGTTTTGTTTACTTATGCTAAAAAATTATGCATTACATTCTTTGTGAAGGAATGCTCCTGATGTAGTTTGTGTTTGTTTAGTTCAAACTCATCTATTACTTCTATGATCCTATCACATACATATTTCTTGCCGAGATTGTTTAAATGCAGACCATGTTTAGTATGAAATCTCTTACCTAAACAACATATCTATGTAAGTTACATTTTTGAAATTACTACATATTTTATTAATTTCTTTATTCACTTTTTCCACTTCTTTGTTAACACAGGACCGGGAGGGTAGATCATGATGATGTGGTATGGAGAATATCATTACTTTGGTATGAAAAAGTTCTGATATTCTATTTTTAAGAGAGTTGAGTAAATTTTTTTATTCATTCTTTCCAACATCATTAGTTCCAGCTAGGAATACTGTGAAATGTGTGTCATCCAGCTGCTTACGAACATCCGAGTTTACATTTGGAACATCTATAAATTTTGCTCCTGGTTTTATTACTCCTGTGATGTAATGTCTACTATTTATTAAAATTCTATTAGTTAGATGTCGACCCTGACTATCTGCATAAAAGTGTATTTATAGTCACTGATGATTAGAGGTGTTCTTTCACTTTCAGGTTTCTTGACATTAACTGATTCCATTAAACTTTTTTCAGGTCTGTCAGAGGTAGAAGAAAAACTTTCTATAACCTTTGTTGTTTTTATTTGTTGTACTTTTTGATACTGCCGAGATTTAGTTTTAATTAAAGAACATTCATTATTTTCAAGAGTATCATTCTTTATTGGATATTCAAATACTAATGATGAGATATCTTCCTTTGTTAATCCATTCTTGTTATTTAGAATGTATGCCAAAAGAGAACGTTTTTTTATTAAATCAATCTCATTCAACTGAACTTTCTCAATAAACTGAAAGTTGGGTGTACCATTTGTTACAATATCATGTACTAACGATTCCACAATGAAAGTTGTTAAAATTCCACAGTCGTAGTTGTTTTTCTGTTGTGGGCTGTTTATAATAAACATTTGTGTTTCAGTGTTTGTTTTTCCCATTAAGTAATATGCTAATTTATTTGCAATTATTTCTGCACCAGAGTAGTTTTTTTTTTCAAAGAATCACAGTAATAAAAGATGTTATTGTGTTTACAGTATACGAGGAAGCTCCAATGAGAGCCTCTCATATAATCAAGTTCGTTGACATCATTTATTGGTATCAATAATATGTCTTTTGTTTGAAGCTCAAGGGGATCAAGAAAGTGATTAAAATCATCAATACATTTTATTGCATGACTTATTAAGAGATTTAATATCAAGCATGCTTCTCTGAGGAGAAAATTATTATTTAATAATTCAAAATATTTCTGCATTGTTAAATCTGCGATCCAATTTTTCTCCAAAAGTTTATTGATTGTCATAATTGTATTATAATTACTATCTGTTTGAGTTGGATGTAATGCAAGTTGCTTTTGTGAATGTTGAACATTAATATTTGTGCTCTTATCTTTGTCTGACAAAATTCTTGGAAATCTTAAGGTGCTAAGGAAAAGTTTGGAGTTTGTCGCGCATGGTGTAGTTAGTATTCGTGTTCCTGCAGTTTAGTTTTAAAAAAAATTCTGGTTGGGAAACTTATGTATCATACCCTTAGAAAGAATCGGGTGGATCCAATGGGTGGATCCCATAAGGTGGATCTGTGCCAGACGCCCCACAAACGTGAAGTAATTTGAGTCGGCGGCGCTGTAACGTAATCAAAGAAGGCGAGTGTGACGTAATCATAATGGCTGATGTGGGGGTGTCCGAGCAAAGCCCTTCCACTCCTCCTTATGAGAATTTACATGTAAAATCTAGGTTAGATATGAATGCAATGCGCAAAAGTGTTCTGATTCAACCATCAACATGCTACTTGTCGAGTTCACAAATAATTAATTATTTACTAAAAGACAACTTTGATATATTCATCATATGTGTATTAAATGTTATCGTTGTTGGTATGTATAGTAAAGATATAATTACTTGATCCTGTATGATTTTGGTTTCAACCTTCTGTCTTGCTTTTTCCTTTTTTCTTCTGTCTTTTAAGCTTATTGTGGATACTCCTGCTATTCGATTGAGAATATTTTTTTACAACTGTCTACGGACTACTTTACATATGATTTTCCAATGCTCCACCTGAAGGTACTACATTGGCCAGGAAGCGAGTTTTTTTTTTACCTGGAAAATTTAGAATTTTGCCGAACCCTTGCTGTGTTCCAAGCAAGGTAGGGATCTTTAACGTGTGTGACAACACACACACGGGACCTCCATTTTATCTCTCATCCGAACGAGGGTGTATTTTTGTGAAAAATTCACGCCTAACATTTTTCAAACGGACCGTGTCGGATTTGAACCCGGAACCTTGGGCATAGTAGTCACACACATACCACTACGCCACGGAGCTGCCTAGTGTCTACGGACTACCGTCGCCTGATGGTTTTCTAAATAAAGTATCCTCCTATAGATCATACTATTACATTATTTGGGTTAACATTTGGAGCGTCTCACGTAAATATTGAAGATTAACAACAAAATAATCAATGTGGTCTCCACTAAACTTTCTACATGTTAACTACTGGTTTATTTAATGTAAATAACTTACTAAGCTTCATTAGTAGTAAGGTGTATATGAAATGAAACTAATAGTTGCCAGTAACCAAATATTTATATTTATATATCGTATTGCGGAGCGTTGTAGTTGAATTATGCCTCTCGTAATTAATATTTTGTATACCTGTAAAGAGGAATCTCCTCTGGACATTTCTTCTAGAACTAAATAGCTATTGTTTTTTAACAATTATTCTCGCATTTGTATTGCAGGAATTAAACATAATTAAAATAAGAGACATGCGTATGAGGCCTCTGCAATTAGTTAAATGCAGTTTCATTTTGACTCCTAATAATTAGTTTATCTTAAATGTTTTAGCCTATCAGTTATTACTCAATTTCTAACGAAAGTTTATTTGCCAGTATCTCATTATATACTGCACGATTTAGAATCTCAGTGTTTACATATTTTAATTATTTACCTGTTTTTATTTCAGCTTGTGTCATTTGCTGATCACTATTTTTGTATCTCTTGTGGTTCCTTTCTCCTCAGTGGTTTGACTAGGTACCCTTCCTTCCCAGTGGGATCGCAACTTTGACTCTGGTTTCAACAGTGGTTCTGGCTCCTTAGTTTTTATTCTTTTTTTGCGGTTTGTCAACTTTACCTGGCTTTGGTGAATAAAAGAGCTTACAGGGTGCATTTATAGTAGAAGTGCTGGTAATAATAATATTTTGGAAACTATTACAGTATTGATTTTAATCAAAACAGGAAAATAGCATAACCACTTTCAATCAGGCAATGCCATCACCAGCAACCCTATTTTTTATACACATGCTCTGAACATAACCATAACGATATTACTGGTAACTGTAATAATATAATTTAAACTTAATATATTCACAAAAAAATTACAAATATTTCATAATTTCTCTCCTATTTGGAATATTCTTAAACTTACAAATATAATCTACAAAAAACAACAATTTAGTTCGTAACAAGGGTTTTGTTAATAAGTCTGGTATGTTACATTTTGTGTTGATACAATTAAGTGTTAAAGAACCATTACACAGAGTTCTCTAATAGAGTGATATTTAACATTAATGTGCTTGGCACGGTTGTTGACAGCAGACCCTCTGGAAAAACAAATAGCGAACTGGTTGTCACACAATACTAATGGTTTGATATTAACAAAAAGAAAGCCTTTATATTCAGATATCTTTGAAATCTATGAAATTTCTATGCAATCAGCATTTAGTGCTACATATTCAGCCTCCATGGCACTTCTGAATATGCATTTCTGTATGCAGCGGCGCCATCCTAAAAATAACCCATCTAATGACCAAATGAAGCCACTGATGGATCTATGTGAATCCAATGCAGTTGCGTAAGAGGCATCAGTATACATGACCAATTTTGTAGAGCGAACACATGACAAATTAATTACATAGTCACAAGTACTAACAACATACTTAAGTACACAAATTAAGTAATTAAAATGTTCTTGCGTTGCCTTTGACGCAAATTGAGAAAGATATGTTACAGAAAACAATATCTGGTCCCGTTCGATTTGCTAAGAACAGTAATGAACCGAGTAATTCCCTAAATGGCAGCTTCTCAAATGCTAAGTTTTCAACCTTCATTACTAAGCCTACATCCATAGGAGTGTAAACGGGAATTGATTTATCTATTTCAAAACATTTTATCAGGGTTGAAACGTATTTTTTTGGATGTATACTATAGTCGTTTCCACTGTGTTCAAACTCCACTTCAAGAAAAGTTTTAATAGATCATAGATCTATGATTTCAGTTATTTATTTATGCACGAGGAGTCTTATATTTTTATATATCGACTTACCTCCACGTTATTCTATTGTTCTAACTGTCATCCCTACTTTTCAACAAAGCGGACTGTAAGGCGATTTATTGGACATGTTACTTATGCACTATCACTGTTTTTAGGGGTTTATCGATAAATTTACATTTGGCGACACTATTGACTTAACTTAATTACCCGAACCAACAAAACCATTTGTCTTCGATGTCCAACTTAATTTCCATCGGCACAATGGAGGTTTATGATAGGATATAACGGGACAAGGGATGACAGCATTACTATTTGATTTACAACTACGAATTTACAATGACTTAAAATTAACTACGAAAACATGCGACAAAGAGACCAAACAACAGTGTTCATTCAAATAATTAAAAATGCTGTTTAATATGGTTCATTTTGACAAAATATAGTGATATCGTCAGTATATAATAGTATCACACATTGATTACATAGACAAGAAATACATGAACAAGACTGTGAAATAGCAAAACCTTTTTGCTTTAATATATCGGAAATATGGTAATATCAATTTCTACCTGACTGTTTCAGTCCATGATTTTCTAAGTTGAAAAACCTGTGATGTATTATTGAAATTTTTATATCCAATGGGTATGTCTATGTCTATGTAAACTTCTTCATCCAAGTTACCATAGAGAAATACTTGTTTCATGTCCCAATGTGCACGTACCCAATCTTCTCTTAATAAAAGTAGAACGAAAAATAATTTTATTAGGTTAAATTTAATAACTGATGCAAAAGTATTGAAATAATCGACTAGGTTTGCCTGAAACCATGAGCTACTAGGTGAGCTTTAAATTATTGAATGGTACCATCAATATTTGTTTTTACGCTGAAGATTCCTCTACATGTGATCACTTTTTGATTCTGTGCTTTTTGGACAACTTTCCATACACCTCGTTATTCATTCGTTACAATTGCTTCCACTATCGCCTTTCCTATTCGTTCTTATAATCTGACTTTATATCATCTTCATAGGCATTTGATATTTGTAGAAAGCAGGCTAACAATAATTCAGAATCACTACATTCCATAATTTTAGCTATCTCTTATTTAGAGAGATGTGAGAAATTAAAATTTCAGAACTATATTCCAAGACATGTTTAGAACAAAACTTTTTCACATCATTGTTAGAGCGGCATTTTTCTTCATCATACCAGTAATAGACATTGCATTTACATTTCCAATGCTCCACCCGAAGGTACTACATTGGCCAGGAGGCGAGTTTTTTGTTGCCGTTCCAGGCAAGGTAGGGATCTTTAACGTGCATGACAACACTCACACACGGGACCTCCATTTAACCTCTCATCCGAACGAGGGCGTAATTTTTGTGAAAAATGCTCACCTGTCATTTTTCAAGCAGTCGGCCGTGTCGGGATTCGAACCCAGGACCTTGGGATCCCAGTAATAGACATTACATTTGATTTTCCAATGCTCCAGCCGAAGGTACTACATTGGCCAGGAAGCGAGTTTTTTTTACCTGGAAAATTTGGAATTTTGCCAAACCCTTGCTGTTCCAAGCAAGGTAGGGATCTTTAACGTGCGTGACAACACTCACACACGGGACCTCCATTTTACCTCTCATCCGAACGAGGGTGTATTTTTGTGAAAAATGCTCGCCTAACATTTTTCAAGCGGACCGTGTCGGGATTCGAACCCGGGACCTTGGGCTTAAATCCTATTACCGATTTGTCCATTTTAACATGTTTGAGCTCTATCATCTTATTGCGTACCAGATCGAAAACTCTATAACCACGAGTAAATGTGACATAACCTAGTTTTATACACTTTCTTGACTTAGGTTTAAGTTTATTCCTGTAACGCTTTGGAATATGTATAAAAGCAAGTGATCCAAAAATTTTAACATAAGAAATATTGGCTTTCCTTCCTGTCCATAATTCATATTGAGTCTTTTCTAAGTTAGTAGCATGTAGAACACAATTTTTTGTATGTGTATTATTGTTTCTGTTTTACTAAATTAATAATGCAATTTATAGGCACTAAATCAAACACATGAAATTCAAGCTATTAAACAGTTTTATTCTTCTCAAAATGTACAGAAAGTAAACACTAATAAATATGTTTCACATTGCCACAAGAAACAAATGGATTGAACTATTAAAATGATAATTTACACACACACACACACACAAAGATGTTAATAACATGGAACGCGGCAATCAACTGCCTTGCTTCCCTCCACACAACGCTATTTATGTCGCGGAGCATGGCAGTCGACTGGTGCAAAAAAAATGGCAGGAAAATTACAAATCTCACAAAAAATGAGTTATATAAATAATTTCAACTTATAACATGTATAATACTGAAGAACCTCACCCCAAAATTTTGCATGCAAGTTAGAAGAAATAAGCAATGTTCTAATTGCATCTACCACATCACAATTAATATTTTTTGCTGCACCATTATCTTACAGTCAATATACACTTGTGACTTGATGATTGATTCCTCCATTTCTTGTGAGCAAAACTCCATACCATTTTCAGAGCAAATCAAAACTACCTTAAGATGCAGTATTTCTTCCACTTATAATTGCAGAGACATCATCAGCATATTGAATAGGAGGCGGAGTTTATTACATGGGATAACTCAATTATGTAAAGCAGCGATCCAAGAATAGATCCTTGTGAAACTCTAACGATTTTTTGTTTTTTAGACATTATTTTTAGACCTGTGGCCTCGTGAATACCTATTGTGCTTTGAGTTCTGCTAGACAGATACGAGCTAAATAAATTATGTGCAATTCTACGTATGCCCTGATTATGTAGAATGTATAATAATGTTCTATGATCTACAGAATCAAAGGCCTTAGATAGGTCAGGCATCAAGACCATAGTGGTAGTGCCCTCATTTAAAAAATTAATAATGAAAGTAAGAACTTGGTAGATAGCATTGTTTGTGGATCTGTTTTTCTGAAGTCACTCTGATAGTCTGAGAATAAGTCGAAATGTTCTAAGAATTCCATAATTCTTCTATAAATAATTTTGTCAGTATGCCAATAGGTCTATAATTTTTTACAAAGTTAAGTTTGCTTTTTTATGAATTGGTTTGATATGGTTGTGCTTTAGTTTGTCTGGAAATACTCCACTTTCTAAGCAAAGGTTTATGATGTATGTTAGTGATATTGCAATTTCGTTTGCGATATATTTTAACAATATGCTAAGTATCTCATCTCCGATTGTGGTCAGTGTCTTAAAGGACTTTATTTTGTTGATGACTTCTTCTGGTGCAGTAGGCTTTAAAAATAATGTATTGTTTATGTATTGTTTATTATAGATTTATCAGGACGTCTGTTTTTAATTGAACCTGGGCATTGATTTAAGAAGAAATTGTTTACTTTATTTAGTACGTCAATTTTATCTTTGTTATCGATGTCTACATATTGAGAATATCATCTTTAGAAGGGTTGTCGGTAAACTGTTTTTTTATTGACCATATGGCTTTCTTCTTATTTTGAGAGTTACTGAGAAATTCTAAGTTACTGAGTTTTTTTTAGCTTGCTTTATAGTCTGCTTTAGAGTATTGCAATATTCCTTATAGTATTCACAATGTATGTTTTCAGTTAGCTGTTGCTTGAATAATACCTTTTGGTTTCACAGGAGTATTTTATTTCTTCTGTAAGCCATGACCTTATCTGTGTTTTGTCTGCTGTTACTCGCTTAATAGGGAAAATAACATACAGTAATACTTGAAGTTTATATAAAAAATTATTATAAGCCACATTCACATTATTGCAGCTATAGATTTCACTCCAATCAGTGGTTGCAAGCTCCGTTTTGTAATGCTCGATTTTTTCAATGTAAAAAATTTTTAATATCTGAAATTTTTGATTTGCTTGTGAGGTATGATGATAGCGTCAATAGTTTTGACTGACCATGGTGATTGGACAATGCGGAGCAAACAATTTTACCTTCCTGTGAATTTTTAAAATTTATGAAAATATTGTCAATTAATGATTTACAAGACAGTGTTTCTCTAGTAGGTTTAAATATTGTTCGTATTAACTTGTGTTCTGTTAGTAAGTCAATAAACATATCCTTTTCTTTGCTGCTCTTCAAAAGATTGATATTAAAGTCTCCACAGAGAACTGCTTTGAATTTACTAAATAGTTTTTGACACTTATTTAGAATATAATCAAGTTGCTTTAAGAAAACATTAAATAGGCTTATTGGTAGCCTATATATATATATATATATATATATATATATATATATATATTGCTGTGAAACCTACAAAAAGCCTCACCAGAGTAAAAAAAATTTTTCGAGCCTCTTGAATTGGGCACCAAGATTTGCTGTGATTCTCGCCCTGTTGAATCTCTTCAGATAGTCGCCTTTTTACTCTTTCCGCCTCGGCTGCTCACCTAGTTAAAACTTTCATCCTCATTCATAAAAAAAACAAACACATTCCTACCACAAACATCAACGTTAACTCTATTTACATCAACATTCATAATACATTAAAATTTCAAAATTAAATTTCAGCATAAATTTCAGTATCATAAAATTTCAAGTTTAAATTTGTCATCATTTTTTAATTTGCATCCAGAATTAAAGTCCTGGTAGGATGCATACTAATTAAGTTACAATATGTGCAGACCTAAGTCTGAATAAAAGGGAGCATCTTTCACCCCTTTACGTTAATTAAACAGGTTAGTCTAATTGAGCTCAAAGACAGACCCAAATTTTCATCATAATCAAAACATAAACTGCTAAATACTCCTTTCTACTTAAACAAGAAAATTTTACCTTAAAATTAAAAATTTGTTGTTTATACAAATTCACCACTGTCCATTTTTTTATCAAACAAATTATAAAGATATCCAACACACACCAAAAGTTCGAACAAAATTGTATAATTTACCTGAAGGTTACTGCACTCGTGGCTTCAATGTACATCGTCCTTGCTAATTTCACCATTCCAACTGGGTTATGTTTACGTCCTCAGATTCCTGGTCGCCTTTTAAAATTCATCTACAACACTATTCGTTTAAAAAGTTTCAGGTCTTCTCAGGAACGCCTTTATGTATATCTAAATCTTGTTTGTAGATCCAATCACGTTTATTCTTTCCCGCTATACCCAAAACTGCCTACTTTTGTTTATTCATTTATTGTTACAAATTTGGATAATTCCTACAGTAATATTCGCAAATATAACTAGACTTTATTACCTTGTATCTTTTTTTCTAAGTGCACTAATGCATAATAACTTGTATCGTAGCACGTATTCTGCTTGAAGTATGGTATCACATCAAAAAAATTAAAGAGCAACTGTTTTAAAGTATTCAATAATCAAAAAATATAAGAAAGCGAAACACCTATAATCACGGGTTTATATAATAGCTCGCCTGCACATCGGTTTTTTCTCGCAACGGCCAATTTTCAGAATTTCGCAATGTCTGTTCCCCCTTTCGGCGGCTCGGCACTCGGTTCTACAAAATTTTTGCACTCGTGCCAGTTAAATCTAAGAAATTTTCACACGGCTCGCAAACACGTCCGAGAACAACTAATTAATTTTGTATAGAAATTGTTGTGTTTTCACCTCTCATATCTGCAACTTATTTCAACCAATCATTTCCTCGTGTCATTGCTCAAATCACGCCTTTTATTATGTGTGTCTCTGCCTTGCGCATTTTATCTGTCTTTTTCTAACCTTGAAACATGTCATTTTACCTATGGTAAATGCCACGTTTCAGCTTGATTTATCTCTCCCTTTAAACCTCAGATTTTACTTTAAAAAGTCCATTGAACCTTAATATACACTTTTACTTTAATAGATTTATTATAATCTCAGAATATAAGAAGGTTATAGTACTTTATAAAGTACCGTGTTTGTTTTTCTAATATTCATACTTGTTTGTAAAGTTGCCTACAATCCAGTATTCTTGGTATTTAATTTCACACTTACTTTGCAGAAGAGCTCTATAGTTTTCTTTCCTTACAATCCTAAATACCCCGCTCTGATATTTGAGACAGATTGTTTGCCTGTCAAAACGTTCTGACAAAAGTTTTATTTTCTTGTCTTGACTTGTGCACAACAGGTCGCTTTTGAGTTCAAGGTGATAAAATTGACCATGAGGTCGTATCAACTATCTTGTCTAGCGTTTCCTTCCTTCATGGGCTGCGAATCCCACCGGATTGCTTTTCCGATGGGTCGTTCTCTACCCTCAGTTTTCCTATATTTGCACCTTACGCTCCGTAAAGAAGCAAATGTGTTTTGCTGTCGTTTGACCATGAGATGACGATGGCGTTGTACATTTAAATTAAGCTACCGCAACATACATTTTTAGTTTTATTAATTACTCTCTTAAATTTTGGTTTAATATGGATCTATGAAGTTAACACAGAATAATGTTTTTCAACTTGTCTGTATGCTAGCGAATTCTACCTCACCATTTGTTTTATTTTGATGTTACCTGGGACTCCTGCAGTTTCTACACATGTGATTTGGATTTCTACGGATGTTCCGTTCAAGAATATCAGGGTAACAAAAAATATGTTATTCAATGCACATGTCAGGTATGACAAACTAAAATACTATTTATCTACTCAAAATTTAATGAACTGATTTATACAATATTAAATTTTCTCTTTATGTTACACTTGTAAAACATATAAATCTTACAGATAATTTATCTGGTGTTCACAAATAGTAATTCTTTTTATACATAGTCTTACTGGACGCATACTGTCCAAATGTAAGCCACACGTTTCATGAAACTTATGGTAGTAAAGTACATTTATTAATTTCGTTACGCATTTAAAAGCACAAGATACTTTTCTTTGTATTTTTGAACGTTTAGTTCACGTTAAATATTTTATTGACTTTTTATATGTTACATTCACATATTTAAAAAACTCTCTTAGACTTATGTACCTACATTGACTAGTTGCAAAAAAAAAGAAACATGTATCATAATCTTTACTGATCCATTCATTTTATATGACTTCATAGAATATTTATGTTTTGTTCAAAAATTTATTTTCTATAAAAATTTAATAAACACACTATATAACTTTTCATAGTTTCTCACAGTTGTTTAATTTACAGTTATTAATTCACAAATTTTCTCCCCTTCGAGATTTTAGGTCTCTTGCAGCCTCTGCAACCTCAACGGTCGATGCTAGCTGTGCCAGAGTGTAATTTTTTTTATGCTCTGTCGTGCGCCTATCCTTTTTAAAACACCTGGAAAAAGGGTAGGGTGCACGTGGCGCCCAACCTATCTTCTTTCTTTCTCTCGCGCACGTTTACACGTGGCGCCCAACTACCTAAATTTTTTTTTTCTCTCCATTTTTTCTCCCGCGCACGCTTCCACGTGACGCCAAACCTGTCTCATTTTTTTTTCTCTTGCGTACGTTTACACGTGACACCCAACGTATCTTTCTTTTTTTCTCGTGCATGGTTGCACGTATCGCTCAACGTATCTCGTTTTTTTTCCTGCATACACTGTCACGTGAAGCCAACATTTATTTTATACCTATTTTACCTTGAAATATAAATAAATATTCCTTTGTAAAATATAAAAACTAAAATGGAAGCATACTTAAAAGCAGGTTATTTACTAATAGAGGAGCTTGAGTATGAACTTTACATAAGGTCCATTAGTTCAAAAAAGAGAACTATGGAGGATAAAAGAAAACTTTTGGCTCGTCAATTAAGAATTGAATTAAATAAACCACCACCACATAAAGAACTATCTCAATATACTATAACTTTCGAACAAGATAGTGAGCAAATAACTAATACTATAAATTCAATTACGAATTTAATAGAAGAATTTGATGGTGATGTTAAAGATTCACTTTATAAAAGAATTATGTCTCGACTGGCGCATGTATGTGGCAGAATAAACCGATTAACTATTCCTGATAATGATAATGAAATTGTAACAACTTTTAAAATGAAAGTTATTCAACTGCACTTTTGTTAGATGCAGAACTTCATGAAAAATAGACAAATATGAAATTACTACCGGTAAAATTAATGTACCTTTAACAAATACTACCCCACAATAAATGTTCATCCACCAACAGTAACTTATATATCTAATCCTACTCCAATTTCTTCTTGGTCAATAAAGTTTAATGGTAAACCAGACACAGTCTTTGAATTTTTAGAAAGAGTATCTGAATTAGCTGAAACCAGAAATGTTTCACTACAAGATCTGTTTTCGTCTGCGATGGAATTGTTTGACGGAGATGCAATTGTTTGGTATAGGAAATAAAACACTCTGTAACAGATTGGAACTCCTTAATAACTCGTTTAAAACAAGATTTTCTACCTCCTAACATAGAAACTATTTTATGGGACGAAATAAGACTTAGAAAACAAAAGACGAATGAAGCAGTGACTATCTATATAATGAAAATGCAGAATTTATTCCAGATTTCAAAAATTACCTTTAGAATCAACAAGAATACAAATTATTTCACAAAATCTATTACCTGATTTTATTACACCACTTTCTATAATTCTACCTACAATTAATACTATCTCAGATCTCGTTACAGCTACAAAAGATTAGAAGAATCTTTTCGTATAAAAATCAACTTATATCTAATAATAACTCATTTAAACCAACTACCTCTGTTTCACTACAAAACAAAATTCTTTTCCACAAAATTTTTATACACAAAATTTCAAGAAAGTAAACCGAAAACTTGGACATACAACAATAAACCTAAAATACAAAATGCTTCGTCTCAATTAAATGCCATACAATATAATACGATTCCAAAAATTCAAACACAACCACATACCACAATAAATAAAAATATAAATACAAATTTACCTACTTTTCCTTCAACTCAAAATACACGTTATTTCTCAAATACCTATAGACATACCACAAGTAAATGTTGGAACTGTTTAAAATCAGATCACACATATCCTAATTGTAATATTAAAAGAAAAATTTTCTGCTACAGATGTGGCATTCCTAATGTAAAAATATCCACATGTCCCGTTTGCTCAAAAAACGAATAAAAAAGTACAGGACATATAGCCAACCCTGTACTGAGATATCTATGGCTACCCAAAATTATCTTAAACCAAATAAAATTGTCTCTACCACTATTTTTCTAAAAACAAATGACTACTCTACCTAGTACAAATCCTACTTTACCTTATACAAAACCTACCTTACCCTCAAAAATAAATCATTGTTATAAAAACAAAATTATAACTTAACAAGTTTGTCTAAGAAAAATTACCTTAACTTACATAAAATTTCTCAAAACAATGATAACTGGTCAAAATGGTTGACTACTGTTAGAAACTTCTATAAATCAAAACACATTCAATAGAAACTTATAATTTAATTACAAAACATTTAGATACTAGACCATATCTTAAAGTAAAATTATTAGACATTTATATAACTGCACTTTTCGATTCGGAAGTAACATTTCTGTTATAGGATCTCTAGGCATACCTATAATAAAACCTTAAATCTAAATATATTTCCTTTAACTACACATAAATTACTAACTGCAGATGGCACTCCACAAAATATTTCTGGTACTTTAGACTTGCCTATTTTATAGGTGACACATGTTGTTTCATTACTTGTTTAGTCGTTCCTGCACTACCTCACTCATTTATTTTTGGTTCAGATTCTGCGAAAAGTTTGAACTATCTATCAATTTTAAAATAATTCCTGGGATGTTCACACATCTACAAATATACCTATACCTGTGGAAAAGTTTCTTTAAAAATTTAGATAAACATAAACTTTGCACGTTAGACGATTTACTTCCTACACAATTACCTAAAGCAAAACAAATAATAGATTCCTTCAATTTAATTGCAAGCACTGATACAAATATAGGTCGCACTGATAAAATTTATATGAATATTGACACTGGTGACCACAAACCTATCAGAAAACGTCCATACCGATGTCTCCATATATGTCAAAAATATTGAATGAAAATTAGATGAAATGTTAGAGCTGGGTGTAATTGAAAATGTACCTCACCTTGGTGTTCTCCTATCTTACTAGTTAAAAATCTTCTGGTGACTATAGAGTTTGTTTTGATGGAAGAGCTCTAAATGAAATAACTACCCACGATAGCTACCCCATGCCTAATGTAGACCGAATTTTGAATTTGCTAAGAGGTGCTACATACATTTCTAGTCTTGATCTAAGACATAGCTTTTGGCAGCTACCTTTAACTACAGAGTCTAAGGACAAAACAGCCTTTAGTGTAATCTCCAGAGGCCAATTTAGGTTCGTTACAGTTCCCTTCGGTTTAAGAAACTCTGCACTAACACAACAACGTCTCGTTGATACTATTTTTGGACCGGAGTTGGAACCCCATATTTTCTGCTACCTCGACGATATTATAGTTATATCTTCAACATTTTCTGAACACATCAAATTACTAGAAACAGTTCGTGACCGTTTAAAAGATGCAAATTTAACTATAAATCTCAAAAAATGTGAGTTTTTTAAAAAAAAAATTAAAATTCCTAGGATACATTGTTGGTTCAAATTCTATTAGAACAGATCCAGAAAAAATTTCAGCAATGACTAACTATCCAAGACCTAAAACAACCACACAAATTAAACGTTTTGTTGGCATGGTTAGCTGGTATAGAAGGTTTATAAAATCTTTTTCTACCCTTATGTCTCCTATTAATGATCTGTTAAAAGGAAAAGAAAAACAACCAATAGTTTGGAATTCCGAGGCTGAGTCAGCTTTTCTAAAATAAAACAAATCTTAGTATCTGAGCCTATCTTATCTCAACCTGATTTCAATCAACCATTCACGATAGAAGCTGATGCATCAAATACTGGTTTAGGAGGAGTTCTATTACAAAATCTAAATGGTGAAGATCACATTATCTCTTACGTAAGCAGATCACTTACACGTTCTGAACGCAATTACTCCGTTACAGAACGTGAATGTCTCTCAGTTATTTTTCTATAGAAAGATTCCGTCCGTGGATAGAAGGAACAAAATTTACAGTCATAACAGATCATCACAGTCTGTTATGGCTCAATAATATCCAAAATCCTTCTGGGAAACTGGCAAGATGGGCCACCCGTTTAAGACAACATACCTTCGATTTAATTCACCGTAAAGGCAAGCTACATGTAATACCTGATTCCCTTAGTCGATCAACACAAGATAACACTGTAAATTTAAATACCTTAGAAATAGATTTAGCTAACATAGATGATTACTATGTATCTTTAAAAAATAAAATTATAAATTCTCCAGATACCTATCCGCAATGGAAAATAGAAAACGGTTTGTTATACAAATTCCTACCTTCAAATTTACCGTTAACTACGAATATAAATAATTGGAAAATCCTAGTACCTATTAAACAAAGAAATGAAGTAATTTCTACTTGTCATGATCCACCTACTGCTGGACATTTTGGATTTTATAAAACATTAGCTAGACTTCAAGAAAATTACTACTGGCCTAAAATGAAATATGACGTCATAAAGTATTGTAAAATTGTCTAATATGTGGAGCACAAAAGCATCAAATATGAAACCATTAGGTTTAGCAGGTAAAGAAAAGATGTTACATTTCCGTTTCACACAATTGCTTTAGACCTCATAGGACCCCTTCCTAGGTCAAAACAAGGACACAAGTGGTTACTTGTTGTAGGAGACTGGTTTTCTAAATTCACTTTATTATTTCCTTTACGTAGTGCTACAGCACCAAATATCGAAAAACATATCGAAAATAAAGTATTTCTAACCTACGGGGTACCTAAATTTGTAATATGTGATAATGGATCACAACTATCTGGAAACATTTTAAAAATTTAATTGCTAATTATAATGTTGAAAAATATGGTACACTGCAGTATATTCCCCACAATGTAATTTTGTAGAACGAATAAATAAAACTGTAGGTACGGCGATTAGATCATATGTCGAAACACACAACATGTGGGATGAAAATATAGCAAAATTCAGTACGCTATAAATTCAGCAAAACATGAGGTGACGGGTTTTTCGCCAAATTTTTAATTTTGGTAGACATGTACCTATTTCAGGAAAATTTTATAGTTCGTCTTATAAACCCTCTGATGACGTAGATATAATGCCTGAAGATAGGACTGCATATTCTACCGACCAACAAGGTCTTTTAATCTCTTCAAAATGTAAAAATAGATTACATCTTGCCTATAAAAAAATGTCTAGTCGTTACAATTTACGACGCAGACCATTTACTTTCAATGTAGGTGATACAGTTTGGAGAACAAACAAAGTATTGTCTAGTGCCGCTGATGTTTTTACTGCAAAACTTGCACCCAAATATATTTTATGTACAGTTAATAAAAACTATCTAATTTAATTTATAATCTTACTAACCCAGATGGGTCAAAGACAAATAACTGGCACATAAAAGATTTAAAGCCATATACAGGCACTGATATAAACTTAATAAATTTTCTAAATATACCTACCTTAACTTAAATAATACTAAACATAATCTTTCTTAACTAAAAATTTTTTTCTTCTTGTAACATTACACGTGTTTGATGTAATATTTTTTTGATGACATATCATATCTAGCCCCCCACACTTACATACATAACTGGTGTACAACAGTTATACCCTCCCTATAACCCCCCATGGCCATTTTTCTACAATTTTTGTTTTATTTCTAATCATTTTTTAGCCGTGTCGAGTGGTTTAGTCCTTACTGATTTTGACTTCACGGATTATTGACTTTACCAATTTTGTTTCCCTTTGGGACGTGTGATACGCGTTAGATATCCCACCACTCAAACATTTTTCTTAAACAATTTTTTTCTCAAACTTTTTTTTCTTTTCTCAAATTTTTTTTTTCAAACAATTCTTTATTTTCTTTTAATAAGTCTTTCACTTCAATCCAATTTTGGATTTTATAAAAAATATATCTTCATATATTTTTTTCTTTTGTTCAGGGCAGTGAAACATGTCATTTTACCTATGGTAAACGCCACGTTTCAGCTTGATTTATCTCTCCTTTAAACCTCAGATTTTACTTTAAAAGTCCATTGAACCTTAATATACACTTTTACTTTAATAGATTTATTATAATCTCAGAATATAAGAAGGTTATAGTACTTTATAAAGTACCGTGTTTGTTTTTCTAATATTCATACTTGTTTGTAAAGTTGCCTACAATCCAGTATTCTTGGTATTTAATTTCACACTTACTTTGCAGAAGAGCTCTATAGTTTTCTTTCCTTACAATCCTAAATACCCGCTCTGATATTTGAGACAGATTGTTTGCCTGTCAAAACGTTCTGACAAAAGTTTTATTTTCTTGTCTTGACTTGTGCACAACAGGTCGCTTTTGAGTTCAAGGTGATAAAAATTGACCATGAGGTCGTATCAACTATCTTGTCTAGCGTTTCCTTCCCTTCATGGGCTGCGAATCCCACCGGATTGCTTTTCCGATGGGTCGTTCTCTACCCTCAGTTTTCCTATATTTGCACCTTACGCTCCGTAAAGAAGCAAATGTGTTTTGCTGTCGTTTGACCATGAGATGACGATGGCGTTGTACATTTAAATTAAGCTACCGCAACATACATTTTTAGTTTTATTAATTACTCTCTTAAATTTTGGTTTAATATGGATCTATGAAGTTAACACAGAATAATGTTTTCAACTTGTCTGTATGCTAGCGAATTCTACCTCACCATTTGTTTTATTTTGATGTTACCTGGGACTCCTGCAGTTTCTACACATGTGATTTGGATTTCTACGGATGTTCCGTTCAAGAATATCAGGGTAACAAAAAAATATGTTATTCAATGCACATGTCAGGTATGACAAACTAAAATACTATTTATCTACTCAAAATTTAATGAACTGATTTATACAATATTAAATTTTCTCTTTATGTTACACTTGTAAAACATATAAATCTTACAGATAATTTATCTGGTGTTCACAAATAGTAATTCTTTTTATACATAGTCTTACTGGACGCATACTGTCCAAATGTAAGCCACACGTTTCATGAAACTTATGGTAGTAAAGTACATTTATTAATTTCGTTACGCATTTAAAAGCACAAGATACTTTTCTTTGTATTTTTGAACGTTTAGTTCACGTTAAATATTTTATTGACTTTTTATATGTTACATTCACATATTTAAAAAACTCTCTTAGACTTATGTACCTACATTGACTAGTTGCAAAAAAAAAAGAAACATGTATCATAATCTTTACTGATCCATTCATTTTATATGACTTCATAGAATATATATGTTTGGTTCAAAAATTTATTTTCTATAAAAATTTAATAAACACACTATATAACTTTTCATAGTTTCTCACAGTTGTTTAATTTACAGTTATTAATTCACAAATTTTCTCCCCTTCGAGATTTTAGGTCTCTTGCAGCCTCTGCAACCTCAACGGTCGATGCTAGCTGTGCCAGAGTGTAATTTTTTTTATGCTCTGTCGTGCGCCTAACCTTTTTAAAACACCTGGAAAAAGGGTAGGGTGCAACCTGGCCTTAGTGGTGCAAATCGATATTCTTTACTATCGGTTATTTCAGTCCACGTGGATTCCTATGTTAATATAAGCTACGGTTTATCCGACCGTTTGCAATATACGCAGAATCTGCATGTTTATCAGCTCGAATTTATTAGAATTTGACATTTAAAATACGCAGGTGTTCAATCGTAATACTTCTACGTATTTTAACCTTCTAGATATATTTGTATGCTAGCAACGCGTCTCATATTTGGTATTATTGGGTTTTTTAAAAGCTTTTATGCATATAATACCTTAATAATCGTTCAATTAACTTCAATTAAAATAATGCTGAATGGCATTGACTTCTACCCTTTAATTTTTAGTGAATACAAATTAAATATTAATTATTATTTGTACACTTTGTTTAATACCCGTTCCTTAAAACTTGAATTAATTAATATAAATTTTGCACGTAATTTCTATTTGTTTCTTTATACTTGGAACCATTAAATTACATACAATTTGAGCATTTTAATTCTGCTTTTTTTTATAGAAAGCGTCTAGTGAATAATTTAAATCCCTTATTTTTAATGAAACGAATAAATTTTTATGCTCCACGGTTCTAATAACGCGTATTATCTAATAAACTTCTATACAAACCCTACATTCTAATTGAATGATTTAAATCTTTACACTAGGCATTTAATTACATGTACTTTTTCCCAAAGCTTCCTTATACACGGTGATTAAAATTATTTGATAAAATTAATTAATTTTCTACCCTGGTCTAAATTTGAGTAATATATATATATATATATATATATATATATATATATATATATATATATATATATACTAACTTCTTCTGTTTTGTTACAATCGATGAACACTCACTATGACTTTCAATACTGTATGAACATAATTCTTGACATTCTATAGAATCAATGCCGACATGCAAAAATTGATGAACTGCCATGTTGAGAGTTTTATCTAGAGAAGAAAGACACTTGATTGTAATTTGGTAGTTTGACAGAACGTAACCCACTTCCATTGCACCAATGTTCAGTAGATGGAGTGCATCTTTCATAACAGTAACCATAGCTTCGATTTCAAGGATCTTATTTTTTATACTTTGTATGTTTTGATGAAATATAATAAAATTATTATTTATTAATTGTCGTTTAGTTGCGACAGCTTCACATGTGCTTCCTCATAATTTAGAGGGTGTTCACTCGTAGTCAGGATTTTTTTGGAATTGCTTCCACTGATGGAAAAGAAACGTTTGCTTGTTTAGAACCTTCAAATTGCATCATATTTTTATTGGCAAATGCAGTTGCCCTCGGATTGTCTAGAAATTATTGTTCTAATCTAAAGTTAAATCTTGCATAGGTTACATGTGTCGATCAAAAATCTTCATTGTATACCATGCTTAAAAAACTTGGTTCTACCCCAACATAAAGCATTTATCATTAGTCGTTCTAGCAGTTTTTAACAGCTTGTCTTCCACTACATTTGATTTTGTTTTTTGTGTTGTAAAGGTTTTAATATCAGCTTCAGTCGTAGAGTCTTTTATATGTGAAAGAAATAGCCAGATTTTTTTGAACTTATTTGGAGTTTGAACACCTCGAAAGCTGTCAGTACTTTCGCCAGTGCTTGTACGAATATCTTTCTTTTTCTTGTTGTATCGTGGAATGTGGAAGTATGTGTTGCTATCATTTAATGAATGTTGAGTTTAGTTTTGCTAAATTTATGTTGATCTGATATTGGTTGTGCGATATCACCTGTGGTGCTAATAGTGGAATATTCCTATCTAGAGTAATTATACTCATAATTTTGTCATTTTAAGCCTTTTCCAATTTTGTAATGTTTGTCTCAGTATCTTTTTTTCTACAGGTTTGTTTTCTTGTAAATACTTATTGTTATTTGAATGATTTCCATTTATATTTGAATTAGAATTTTGGAGCTGGCTTTTATTTACCTCTGGCAATGTGGTTTCGTTATCTTGTAGGTTAGCAGCATTTACACTGATAACTTGTTTGTTTATATTGGTAAAATAAGAATGTAACTGTTGACTTATTATGAGATTTAATTGTTCCAAAGACTGCTTTTCTATGCTTACCATCAATTTATCTTGTGCTTGTAGTGGATTTATAAGTTGTGTAGTGTTCAATTTATCTTGTAGTATATTGATTTTTTCTAATAGCAGGTTATTGCATGTCCTAAGCTCTGTATTCATGTCAATTAGGAGTTTATTCTCAAATTTTAGTGATTCTATAATGATTGATTGGTTGATGATGTCTTCTTTGTTTTCACAAATTTGGTCTTGCACAGGTTCTTCTTGAGTAAATTCTTGATTTTCACAGCAAATTTTTCTTGTGGAACAACTTATTATGGCAGTAGCTGTTACACTTGTACAGGTAACCTTTGTTTTAAGAGTTTTATTACAATGTTTGCAGAGCAAACTTTCACAGGAACTTGGCTTGTCAGTCATCGTTGATCATAAGTATAAACTCGTCCAAAGTTCACAATTTTTATACTTGTTTGTACTGTGGTAGTGATCACAAAATTTATGTTTGTTCTAAGTTTCAAAAATTGAATGTACTTGATCGTCATAATGAGGTTAAAATGCGGTCTCTGTTTTAAATGCTTAGGTAATCATAAAACTCCATGTAATTCTACGTATAGTTGTGTTTGTTCTTCGCATCAGCACCACATCCTATTGCATAATGATTCAGTTAAAAATGTTACTCTTCCTGTGAAAGCTTCACATTCCTCCCCAGAAAAGAACAATTCTACTTGTAATGTTTCTAGTACTCCTGAAAGTCACACTGTACTCCTAGCTACTATTGAAGTTAAAATTCTCGAAATCAATGGCGATCTTTGGCCTGTTCAATATATTTTAGATACTGGATCCCAGGTTAATGCTATTTCTGAAGCATGCAATAAACGGTCTTTTAATTACCGCCAGAGAAGTGGTATATCAAACGTTTCTGTACGTTCATAGGGAATTGTAAGATGTTTTCTTTTTCTAATTACTCTGACGAGCAGTTTTTCCGCTTCTATATTTCCTGAAATTTTCGGTAATATTCCAGGTCGCACAATACACTCTGAAGTTTATAGTAAACTGAAAGGGTTGGAATTAGCGGATCATAATTTTTACCAATTAGCTCCAGTGAATTTGCTTTTGGGCGCTGAATTGTGTTCAGAAATTTTGTTTCCTTAAAATTCTCATGTTATTTCTGGTCGACCTACCACTGTTTGTACTATTTTCGGTTATATTATTTTAGGGCAATTTCTTTGAAATGGCCTAGGCCTACTTTTGATCACTTAAGCTAAGTTTTATAAAATAAATATGGGCAGTGTCTTAACATTACAGAACTCTCATGAATGATATCTAAATCTGGGACTATTTCCTTTTGGCCTATTAGAATTGAAAGCAAAGAATTTTCCAAATTGTAATCATCATCATCATCATTAGGTCTTCAGTCCTAGAACTGGTTAGACGCGTACCATCATTGTTCCCTATTCTGAACTAACCTACAGATTTCCCTGAAATATGCACAGTTTGCATCTATAACTGTCTGATCTAGGTCTACATCTACCTCTTTTTTTTCCTATCTCTGCTTGTAATATATCCCATACTATTCCCCAAAAATGCCTTAGAACGTATTCCGCCCTACTATTTCTCTTTTTCCCCAGCTCTCCTTGTTCCCCTACTATTTCTGTAACTTATTTGTCATTATCTTTGTCTGTCCATGCTATCGTCCTCATACATCTGAAGCACATCATTTCAAAAGGCTGCTACCGTTTTTCTGTCTGCGTTTTAGACTTCCCGTGTTTCATAGGCATACTGTGCTGTGCTCCACACATATGCTTTCAACAATTTTCTTCTTATTCTGTTTGTTGTGTTTCCTCATAGGCGATGTTCTTTCTTGTTAGATGCAGTTCGATCACTTTCTATTGTTTTACAGTTATATGCCCTATTTCTCCGACCTTCAATGGTTGTGAAGGGAGGTAAGCAGTCTGTGGCTGCCAAGTTCTCCCAACACTTAACCATTTAGCGATTTAATATATTTTCCAATTTATCTTTTCGCATAGTCAACATTAGTTGCAGGTATTTCGCAGCCATTAGGTTTTCCGTCTCAAAACTGGTTGGACACGTACCTGCACTTATTTATATTCTTAGCTAGCCTACATAGTTCCCTGAAATTCTCACACAGCATGTGTATTCAGGTTAATCTTCTTTGGGAATTAAACCACTCGTAGTTTTTAAAATCAACTTTATTTACGTTTCGATCCATGACCTAGGATCGTTGTCAAAATAATAATAAAAACTTCAAGTTTGACATTTATGACATAAATTGAAGGTGACTTTGATTTATTGATGTTTGAAATATTTGGTTTGAGTATACTCAGCAAAAAATTTTAAAGTTTAACAGAATGATTGCCTTCAATTTGTGTTGCGACCTGGGATCGGCTTTCTTTAGGTAGCCAATACGCTTAACGTGAAATCAGCTGATTAATTTTATTGGTGAATTTTATATAAATTCAATAACTTGGAATTGGAAAACATTTTTAACATGTTTCTATTTATACAATTGAGAGGATGGTTATTAAAGAAGTGTGCGATTGCATTATTGAAAGGCTTAAGTAGTCGTTTTTATATTTATTTTGAGGGGGAAAATTCATTATGATTTAAGTTACCTCTTTGGTAGATTTTAACATGGTTCTGAGGCGACTCTATGGCGGGTTTACACTTGTCAGATACCAATGTTGTTCTATGAAGATTGTATATGGATCTGAGGCGACCCTATGGCGGGTTTACACTTGTCAGATACCAATACTGTTCAACGGAGATTGTATATGGTTTTGAGGTAACCTTATTGTGAATTTATACTTGTCAGATACCAATGCTGTTTTACAAGGATTGTTAATATGCTTATTTTTATGTAATTAGTTATTTTATGTATAAATAGAAATCATGTATGTAGGCTGTATTTCATGTTAATATTGCAAGGAAAACCCAGGAAAAACTTGCAATGCTACCTAGATATTGTGGGCATTTGATTTTCATTTGTTATTTCTTTTGTTATTTCTTTTAGTAATGGAATCCATTGTTTACTGAAAGTCACGGATTCGTTTGCAACTCAGTTATTTTTATGTAGGGTTATCTAGGCAGCTTTTTTGATTTTGCGTTTATGGTGGTTTTCTTCTTTTTCTTCTTTTCTTCTTTTCAGGGAGTATGTGTATTCAGCTCGTTCCCTTTCTATTGTTTTCTAATTTTATACCCTATTTTACCGAGATTCAGTGAAGGAGGTTAAGCAACCTGTGGCTACCAAGATCCCCCAACACTTAGACATTTGCCGAAATAATGGTTTACCAGTAAATCCTTTCACACACTTAACATTATTCGAGAATATTGCCCAACCAATTCTTGTAGTTACTTATAATAATCATCATGTTTAAACACAGTTATCTTTTCGTCATTAGTTTATCCATCTTAGGATTGGTTGGATGCGTACCTCCATTGATTTCTATTCTGGGCTAGCCTACACATCTCCCTGAAACCTCTACAGCCTACATCTTTTACTATCTGTGTGCAGTAGTCTAATCTAGGTCTGCCTCTTCTCTTTTTTCCTATCTCTGCTTCTAAAATATTCCGCACTATTCCCTCATGCCGTAGTATGTGGCCTATCATCCTATCTCTCCTATTTTTTACCGTTTTCCACATATTTCTTTCTTCCCTACCATTTTAGTACCTCTTCGTTCTTAACTTTGTCTGTCCATGATATCTTCATCATACGCCTGTAACACCACATTTCAAAGGCTTCTACCTTTTTCTTGTCCGCTTCTCCTACTGTCCAGGCTTCACAGCCGTACAGTGCTGTGCTCCACACATATGTTTTAAGCAATCTTTTCCTTGTTTCTATGTTTGTTGTCTTTGAGCACAGTAGTTGCTTTTTCTTGTTAAATGTAGCACGACCTTGTGCTAATCTTTGTTTTATATCTTTTGTGCTTTTCCCATCTTGCGTTATTTGGCTTCCTAGGTAGCAGAAATCCTTAACCTCTTGTAAGTTCGTGTTAAATACTTGTATCCTTGTTTTTGATTTATTTTTCCCACCTTTGCATACTAGAACTTTAGTTTTAGATTTTGTTAATTTTCATACCGTATCTCTCTGTTAGAACAGTTTCCATTTCATTAAAAGCAGCTTCTAACTCTTCCTTGCTAGACGCTAATACCGCTATATCATCTGCAAATCTAAGCATATCAATTTTTTGTCCCTGCATAGTAATTCCAAATGTCTTCCTGCATTTGACAGTATTCATTGCCTCTTCTATGTACAAGTTAAAAATAAATGGGGATAGGGCACATCCCTGTCTCACCCCTTACCTAATGTTTACTTCTCTACGTTCCTGCTCTAATTCTATTACTGCTGTTTGCTCTTTGTATAAGCTATGTACTATTCGTCTATCCCTATAACTCATTCCAATCTTTTTGAGTATTTCAAACATTTTTTTCCAATTTACATTGTCGAATGCTTTTTCCAGATCTACAAACCCTATATACATGCTTTCCCCTTTTTCTATTGTTTTCTCCATTATCACTCTCAGAGCTATAATAGCCTCCCATGTTCCCCTGTTTCGCCTAAACCAAAATTGGTCTTCTCCTAGTAGTTAATATTTTTGACACGTGTGCTGTCAAACTTATTGTTCGAAAATTTTCACATCTATCCGCGCCTTTCTTTTTTGGTATAGTTACTATGATGCTACGTTTGAAATCTTTGGGTATCTCGCCTGTCTCATACATATAGCTTACAAGTTGGAAGAGACGTTCTGTTACTGCTTGTCCAGCGGCTTTTAGAGTTTCTGCTTGCACCTTATCTGTACCCGGCGCCTTACCATTTTTCAGACTCTTTAATGCTAATTCAAACTCATCTCTAAGTATAGGATATCCCAAGTCATCATTTTCAATGTCTGATTCCTGTTCTAATGCAGTTAGTTCCTCTCCTGCATATAAATTCCCTATATATTCTTGCCATCTACTCACTTTCTCTACGTTTTCTATAATGACGTTTCCTTGTGCGTCCCTTATATTTTTGCTATACGGTTTTATATCCCTAAAATTCATTCTAATTAATTTGTATGCTTCGTCTGTCTTTCCTATTTTCATCTTAGTTTGTACTTCTTTGCACTTTTCATCAATCCATTGTTCTTTAGCTTTCCTGCATTTTCGAATAATTTCCCATTTTATGGCTTTGTATCTCTGTTTTCCTGTTTCGTCTGATTTATTTTTGTATTTTCGTCTTTCTTCTATTAAATTCACGATATCATTTGTTATCCATGGTTTCTTATTTTCTTTTTGTGTATACCCCAAAATATCTCTGGCCGCCATGTCTAGACTGGATTTAATGTTATTCCATTCTGTTTCTACTTCCTTAGTATCAGATATTTTCCCGATATCATTCAGCAATTCATTTGACTTTTTTTCGAATCTTACTTGAATATCTTTATCTTTTAGTTTCTCTAAGTCCAAGTGCCTTTTTCCGTTCCTTTTTTTCAGATTTTTAAATTTAAGTGCGGCCTTCATAATTACGATGTTGTGGTCAGTATCTATATCTGCTTCTGGGTAGCTTCTACAGTCTTTTACTTGATTCCTAAACCGTTGTCTAACAAGAATGTAATCTATTTGATATCGTCCTATATCTCCTGGCATCGTCCACGTATATCGTCTTCTAGCATGATGTTGAAATAATGTGTTTGTGATGATTAAATTGTTCTTGTCGCAAAATCTACCAGCCTATTTCCTGTCGTTTCTCGTGCCTAAACCAAATAAACCTACTACCGCTCCTTCCCTACCCTCACCTACCACAGCATTAAAATCCCCGTAATTATTAAATTTTCATGTCCTTTACGTATCTTAATATGTCTTCGATATCTTTGTAGATGGCTTCTACCTCTTCGTCACTGTAGCTAGAAGTGGGCATGTATACTTGTATTATTACTGTGTTTACCGGTTTAGATTCTAATCTAACCATGAGTACTCTTTTGTTCTTTTGTAAGTAATTTTCTACACAGTATCCTATCTTTTTCCGCATAACTATCCCCACACCCAAATTTCCGTCCTCTGCTCCTGTATGAATTACCCTGAAGTCTCCACTCCAAAAATCCCCCGCCTCTGGCCACCGAACTTCGCTGATCCCTACTATGTCTAGTGATAACCTATTTATTTCGATTTTTAGGTTCTCTAGCTTACTTACTTGCTTCATACTTCTAGCATTCCACGCTCCGACTCGCAGAATGTTCCCGACTCTTATTTTTAACTTTCCGATCGCATCCTACGAAGTAGTCCCCTCCCGGAGATCCGAATGGGGGGACTATTTTAACTCCGGAATCTTTTACGCCAGAGAATGCCATCGTGTTTGTTACAATTTAAGTACGTTGTGTGCTTGGGAGATAATGTGGTGGTTTTCCGTTGCCTTCCACATCGCGGTAGTGTGTCTTAGACTGCCATACCGACCCCTATGGTCTCTGCTAATCTAAGTACCGAAAGAGCCGCTGCCCTCTTTCGGGGACCTGTCTTAGTCTGGTTCCTCACTAACGACCCTACTACTTTGGTTGCACCTGTAGTTTGGCTCTTTAGCTCATTAGAACACGCAAGCCATTTCACCTGTTCTAGTAATTTAGAACTTCGGCAAGGTGCAGGTCCATTCGAAATGGAAATTGTAATCAAGCATGAAAATTTCTTAGCGACTGAATTAAATTATAGTTAATGTTATTTTGTCATTATTGGATTTTCAGTCCTAAAAGTGGTTGGACGTGTACCTCAATTGTTTTCTATTCTGAGCTAACCAAAATGTTATAAGGCTGGGCAAAATATAAATATAAAATGAAACAGGATTAAAAAACCATACATAATTTAGAACATCGTAACTGTTATGTCAAAGGATCTTAAAATCAATATAACTAGGCAATAAATTTTAACTTAATTGGAACTGTTAGTATATTAAGAATTAATAAAGTTGTTTTGTAGGTTATGAGGTTGACTCTACAATAATAGGAGTTGATGGACAAGTACTATTTTGTGATTCTAAAAAGAATTCAACTTTAAAAAATAAGTATATGTATGATATACGCAATTAAAAGTTTTCTACTAAAAGTTCATTAACTTATCATATGAGATTGAAACATAAGAAGAGCAAATTCATCACAAAAGTTTAATGAAGTTTGGAAAGTTCATAATGTAGTTCATAACAGTGCAGTCTAAAAATGTGATCAGGTAAATGTGCTACAAATTTTGAAATGTTCTCATCCATATTTTTAGCAATGGATAAGCAACAATGAGGAGATATTATGAAGGAGCATAAAAATTTGATGTATGATATGAAAGACGTTGAAAAATTGAAGAGTTCTAGAGCTCAAAGCTTACCAAGTAAAACAAAACGAAATTTGAGATCTACAAAGCTTTCTGAAAGAAGGGTCGTAAAGGTTTGTTTGGATTCTGATGATAAAGATGTATATCACGTAACAGCAGATATGTAACTCCGACAAAAATATTCTATTGCATTTTTTTAATTATTTTATATTTGTATTGTAATCAGTTTTCTTTTTAACTTAAAGAGAATTGGTAATTCTTAAGCATTTTCTTATTTTAATATTTTGATTTGTAACGATTTTGTTTTTATATTATTGACTTTGCTGTATAAATACCAGTGATTATAAATGTATTAAATATTATGCATACTTGTAAAAATATCGTTAATGTAATCCTTCCGAACAAGAGAAAAGTAGAGTACAAAAAGCAAAATAACAGAAGCTCGCACTGAGTACTGCAACAAAAACAAGTGGAATCGAAAGAATTAATGCCTTGCTAGCTAAAAGTATTGTAGAGTGGGGTGGGTTAAACATAAAGAAAAATGAAACCTACAAAAAAATGTTTTTATTTACAAAACTTCAAAATAAAAAGGAAAATCCACCTGCAGAAAAAATAATATCCAACCAAAATATCCCGGATGATTGATATAGCATAACAAAAATCTACACTAAAATAAAATAATACCTTTCTTTAATCATCAAACAAAAAAATCACGTAAGTGTATAGTGGACTGTTTTCTGTCTTTTAGTTACTATAGCATTTAAATATTTCTTAACAAAGAAAAAGTAAGTACTTACCGAATGTTCATGTCTCTTTAAAGGAAAAAAACATTAATATAATAGTGGACACAGCAATTAAAGCTGCTCCTAGCTGAAATGCATTTTAGGTGGAGCTGAAAAAGATAATCATATAAAGAAAGTACATCTAAAAGATAATACGTGCGGTCATCATCATTAACATACTCTTAACATGAATTATAGTAATTAGATATTACCTGATTGTTTCTACATAAATTTCTCAAACAAAATATACCCCAAACAGGAGAGCAACCCTAGAAAGAAATGCATAGAAGAAAAATTTTATAGTCAATGCGATTCTGTTATTAATAAATACTCCTCCAATACTAGTGGTCGCCATAGGCACATTCCGATGGTCCGGCGAAGCAAAATCCATTTCAATACCTAAAAACGTTAACAAAGGAAATCCAATCATATAGGTGAACAAGGTGCTCTGCATTTGCCTCCAAGAACACCTCAATAATATTTCAATTGTCAACTTATCTGTTAATGATCTTATTTTAATATCTTAAGTATAACCAATCACAACACTACGGAAATTCCTGTGGATCCATTATATCCTGCGTATTAAAGAAAATCTAATATTTTCAAGTTTGCACTATAAGTTACTAGTCGACAAAATTCATTCGGAGCAGCTACTTGTCTTCTAACCCATTACATTATATCAACAAATGAACGCAAACTTCTTAGAAGAAAAAGAGCAGCCAAGATCGCACTTGTACCTTATATGTGATTTTCCAATGCTCCACCGAAGGTTCTACATTGGCCAGGAAGCGAGTTTTTTATCTGAAAAATTTTGAATTTTGCCGAACCCTTGCTGTTTCAACCAAGGTAGGAATCTTTAACGTGCATGACAACACACACACACACACACAATTCCTCCATTTTACCTCTCATCCGAATGAGGGCATCTTTTTGTGAAAAATGCTCGCCTAACATTTTCAAGCGGGCATTTCAGGATTCGAACCCCGGACCTTAGAAAACTCCAAAGCCCTCGACAATTCCTTGTAGTGGAAAACCCAATTGATATTCTATATCCATCGCAGTGCATAGTAGTTTCCAATAAACATCCATGTGTAGATGAAAAAGAACCACGTTTTAAATTTATAATATTTCTGAAGCAAGTGTTTTAATAAATAGTTACCAGATTTTAATATTATATTGAAAGAGTAAATTTGCTATATTTAGGTTAATATTTCTTTTTGTGCTTAATTGTTCATTTCGATTACTGTCGTATGTTACTGTATTGTTTACTTATAATTATACTAGAGACGATTTAAAACTAAATGAAAGTTAGAGGTGTGTTAGTTACTTAAAATATACAAGTTATGGTAATAGACGGAAATATTCGTAATGTCAGTTTTGGCGCAAAATTTAAACAGGGTGTCATTTTTAAAATTGCCACTTTTAATATGACCCTTATGAGTATATACAGGGTGTCCAGATTTTAATTGCACACTATAGGAATATCCTGAACTATAAGAAATACAGTGGTGGTTAAATTAGACAAAAGTTACCTACTTATAAGGGTATTTTATAGCTGATCTTGAACTACAAATGTTATCCATAGATTGCTAGATATTGGCTAAAATACAAATTTTGCGATTTTCAACTTTTCTTAATAACTTCGTTGTTATTATAGTTAGAAGAATGAATTTGGTATGGTAACATAAGACGTAATTTTGCATTTAATGACGATTTACAAAATGTTCTAGATCTATTACATTTTTGTCGTGATAGTCAACTTTTTTGTTATGGCCGCCATATTGGATTTTTACATCAATGTATAGAAAAAATGCAATTTTAACAATGTAAAACACATCATTAATTTTTTAAATAACATTATTAAGACACAAAACGGTTTTTGTAAAAAGACCCAGTGTGTTGCTGTCAAATACAATTAATTCTAAACTGTTCCATTGTTTGCAATAATCAGTTTTGTTGTTAATAGTTTTAAATTAAAATTTGGTTAAAATATGGTGTGGTACTCGATAAACGAAAAAAAAAGATATGTACGACTTGTATATCAAAAGCTGCAAAAATTCTACAGAGGCCGCCCGCAAGAATCATAATCTGTAATCTGTAATATGTAATCTGTAAATATGTAAAAACATGTCCGACTGCGGTTCTATTAACACATCAAGAGGTAAATAACTTAAAAAGGTAGAAGCGAATGCCGACATTAATGTATTAGCACATTTACATGTTAACCCTACTGGATCGTGCAGATCTTTTGCACGTGACTGCAATGTCTCCAAAAGTACAGCAAATAATATTATTAAGAGGCATAAATACCATGAGTACAAATACTTGCCAGTACAAAAACTCCATATAGGAGATTCGGAAAGAAGATTAGCATTTTGTGAGTGGTTTATTACTCAATTAGACAATAATCCACAGTTTGCAAATAAAATTATGTGGACCGACGAATCTACATTTTCAAATTGTGGAATGTTTAATCGTAGAAATAAGCACTACTATTCTACAGAAAATCCAAATTTGTTGCAGGAAGTAAAGAATCAAGTTCGTTTTTCTGTGAATGTTTGGTGTGGAATCTTTGATGGCCGAATAATAGGCCCTTATTTCATACAAGGGAATTTAGACAGAGAGAAATATTTAGATTTTTTAAATTAATGCTCTTGAAGAATTTTTAGATGAACTACCGTTAGAAGCAATTAGAAACTTACGCTGGTTTCAACATGATGGTGCACCACATAATTTCAGGTTAGTAACGGCAGTAATTAAATGAGCGATTTCCTCAAAGTTGGATCGGAAAGAATGATGCTATTTCGTGGTCACCCCATTCGCCTGGTATGAACCCGCTGGATTTTTTTTCTATGGGGAGATGTAAAAAATAAAATTTATGATACTCCATCTAATAGTGTCCAACACTTGCAGCAAAAAATAAGAAGTGCGTTAGAATTGTTAATCAAGATTCCATATCAAATGCTATTGCGCAGATGAATAAAAGTGTTCGCTTGTGTCTGGAACAGCATGGTGAACATTTTGAACATTTACTGTAACTTCAAGTTGTGGTAGTTAACTTTCCATTATTATTTATAGGTTAGATCTTTTACAAAAACTGTTTTTGTGTCTTAATAATGTTATTTTAAAAAATTAATGATGTGTTTTACATTGTTGTAGGTAACTTTTGTCTAATTTAACCACCACTGTATCTCTTATAGTTCAAGATACTCCTATAGTGTGCAATTAAAATCTGGACACCCTGTATAATAAAGATCAAAATATTCACGATCTACTTTGAATTTCTGTCTGAATCTTATTACTCGTATTTTAGATTTTTTGTGCTTATAAATGAAAACTGCATAGCTTTTTCTTGAAATTAGGCGTTAAACATTGCGTCTTTAACTTCAAATTAAATACTAATTTCAAATTTGCCATTTATTAAACGAGTCTTTAAAAGGAAGTACGTTATAAGTGAATACGTCTAATAAAGAATTACATACTAAGCCTAATATTTTTATACCGCTCACTTGCTTTAGGCAAATGAAATTGTTCGCAAGAAAAAAGCCTAATAAGCTCGTTCTGTAGCTGTCTTGCTCGTCTATAGGGTAAGATGTACCCTCGTCAATTACTAATTGCTGAAGTTCAGCTAGAAATGCTGAGTGCACTAGACAATACATAAGGGTTTTGAGTTCATTTTCACAAATATTTCCTTGAGAAATAGTTTGCCACAAAATATGCTGAAATTGTCGATCCGAGGAACAAACAAGAATCTGAATGTGCATCATTTGTATGTCCGCACAAACAGCAACTTTGTGAGAACGAAATGCGGATAGTATTTCGGGTAAGTTTCCTTGTAGTTTAAGGCCAGAATATAACTTGTCATTAAGAGAAATTCCTAATGAATCAGTAAAGGAACCATTGAAAACAATTCGTAGCTTCGTAGTGCTACTTGTTATTTTAGAAACCGCATTATGCGGTAGCACATAATCGAAGCGAGTGTCGGCAACTGACATATGTGACCAAGATTAAGATATTCCTGCAAAAAGTCACTGTAAGCATTTAGTTTTTCAGGACAGAGTAAAAGACGTCTTTCTAAATTTAAATAGCAATTATAAACGGCACGACGATTGAAAGGAAGAGCGACCATGTAACGACCGGAATCGTCACGCGTGAGTTGCGAGAAAATGCGTCTCACACAGCACATCTTTCGGGGAGGTGACCGTAGGGATTTTAATTTCTTCCAATTCCCAAAAATTCCTTATTTTTTATCTATAGAATCAGATTGAATGGAAAGTGAAGTAGCATTAATCGTAGGGTTAACACACGGAACTTGACCGAGCAGCACGTAACCAAACATGGTTTGAATTGCCAAAGGACGCCCAGAAATAATAGCGGAATGCTCGGAAAACAATACTTCGGCACATATCTTGGCATACCTAGTAAAATTTCTACGGGTAAGGACTGATGAAAACTTGTATCAGCTAACTGCAGATTTTTTAATTTATCATAAACATGAAGAAGCAGGAAACAGCCCGGAATATTTCCTGTTATTTTAGGAAAAATTGAAGCCTTGAATTGAATCTATTTTCAGAATATTTATAATATACTGTGTAATAAACAGTCCCCTTTGACTTTATTATAGCGTCGGAAATTCCACTAACTTGGTGGGAGTCCCTAGTACACTGAAGACCCAAACGTTGAACACATGAACTCTTAATTGCATTTATTTGCGATCCTGGATCAAAAACGCATCTTAGGGGTTGTAAATTCTGGTTAATATCTAAAATTAGAACCTGCACTTTCCCAACAGCACAGTATAACTTTCACAAGAAACATTACAAATCAAAATAACCTTGGGGGCTATAACAGAAGGGACTTTTCCGAATTAGGTAACACCTCGTTGGGTAGGGGTTTATGTAACAAAGTATGGTGATATGAGAACTGGCAAACTTTACATTTACCTTCAGAATTGCAACCTCGTGTATGATTATCAAGGCATTTAAAGCACATGTTTAAAGTTTTAACAGTGGAATAACGATCAGCAATATTGAGTGCCTGAAATGTTGAACAACCATAAATTTTATGAGCTTCACCACAGCTTGGGCATGAAACTCGGACAGCTTTAGCTGTAATTGCATTTTGCGAACTTTTATTAAGCGGAACTGATTGAATTTGTATTTGAAACGTGGACGCGCATTACGTTTACTAATTCTGTCCTTCATATCGTCAAAAGCTTGTTTGTACAAATCAGCCTCAAGGGCTAGATCAGAAATTAGGGCGAGAGCTTTGCCCTTAAGATAGCTACGCAAATAGTGGTACTTACGAATTAGCGGAATGTGGTCGTTTTCATGAACCAAACTCTTGTAAAGTGAAATGAAATTGTGTCAATTTTCTACACATCCATCAAAAGGGGTTATACTTAGAGGTTTTAAATAACTTGCAGTAGTCTAGGAGGTGTTGGTTGAATTATTGTCAACCGATTTTGATGCATTTTGTTTGATATCTAGATACCGCGTACGAATAACTTCTAACATTATCAAACAAAGAACTTTGAGTTTTAATCTCATTCTTCTCGTCAACAACCGAATTATAGGTTAAAATCTTATCGTAGACAACACCGAGTTGTCTTTCGATACTTTGCATATGGAGATATCTCCTTTCTATGGCAGGCAAACGGGTTGCGGTACAAACATAATAGGCAATCTCGGTTATGCGCGCGAAATAGTCTTCAAGCATTTTCTTTAAAATATCACCTTCCGCCATAATTAGGGAATTTATAAATTACCAATAGTTAAGTAAACTAACGTACTTATTAAAGGACGGTTTGTTTGTAAACAAACAAAATCTTAATAGAGTGCGATAATCTTGATATCGGAATTTGGTAAGAATAATGTAATTGCATTGAACTTGAACTCGAAAGAATGCACTGCGATTTAACAACAACTGGAAACGTACAGATAACACGTTCAAGTCGTTTCTATTATCAAGTACTAAATTATTTACAAATTTGTAAATTAATAAAGACTTACATTTGTATGCATTTGAATCGATGATGCGAAAAGGAGAGAGCGCTAAAAACGTAGTTCTAGATCCGATCGATGGGGCAAATTTTTGTTGTAGAATACCCGTTTTCCATAACGGGATGCAAATAAAACCACCTTGAGTGCTAATGGCCGTAAACAAGGGGCTCAGAGGTAGAGCGTAGATTGTATTAAGGGTAGAGGGTTAGGTCAGTTTAAAGGAGTTTACAATACAAAGGCATAAATGCACTTACCGATAAGTCCTTAAGCACTAGAGAGGCACTAATCATTGTATTTAACTTTTGGCCGGGGGTTGAAGAAAAATAGTGGGACAGAAAAGGAAGAGGCCAATCGGATTAGACGAAGCTAGCAATAGTTTATATTGTATAGTTATTTCTATCACGAGAGCTGTGAACCGACTCCCTCAATATCTGGCGCAAACAATTTGGACTCGCTAACGCGGAGAAAGGGAAAGCCCCGAGCGGAAACAGATATGGCGCGTACGGGTTAAGTCATACCAAACAAACAGTCAAAACCTATTCCATTTCACTCACGCATGATCATTACAAAAGTTCAAATCTGCTCAACTTGCAATACGATTTCAATGTTTAATTACAAGTTAAAAGAGAAATGTTTAAAGCGTAACTTAAAGAAGAAACTATGCAGTTTCCATTTATTAGCACGTAAAACTTTAAATAAGAGAAATAAGAATCAGACAGAAATTCAAAGTGGAGCATGAATTTATTGATCCTTATTGTACATATATATAAGGGCCATATTAAAAGAGGCAATTTTTAGAATGACACGTGTTTAAATTTTGCGCTAAAAATGACGTCTTACTGTTGTGGTCCATTGCTTGATTTTAGGAAACACACCGGTCTGTTCTGGTGCTGTATTTTAATTTCTATAGTATTAGCTATTGTTTGCTTAATATTATTTCTTGTATATTGTAGATTTTTCAAGGACTATATGAATGCTAGAGGTTTGTTGATTACTCAAAATATGTTCGTTTTAGTAATTGATAGATTTTAAGATTGCAACATTTGGTGCTTACTAAAGGTAGCTCTGCAATAACATTGGGAAAATTGGATTACCGTTACTCTGCTCTAAATTGCAAAAATGAATATTTTGTCAATAACACTGACAAAATATATTTTTAAGAACCAGATCTCTAAATCAGTATCCATTAGAGTATACATTTGGCTCAATTCAGAGTTTTGGTACTGGTAGCACTAATCCAAATTGATACCATTTTACATCATGTTTTAGAGCATCTCTTCTTAACAATTTGATTTTTCATCATTTCCGTTGAAGAAACTGCGAAAAAGATGATGGTAGCATTTTGGATAATCTCCAGATGTTACTTGTCCATAATGATGACTGCGACACACTTCCACTGTTATGTATTAAGAAAAATGAGTTAGCAGATGTTGTTCCTTTTGTTTCTAACAATGCTGTGCGCGACATGCAAATACCATCGTATGTAACTGGTTATATTGTAAAAAAAGTTAAATTGCGAAGCTTGTTCTGCAAAGTTAATATCAAATGTTGTGGAGCCACATCATACTTTCACTTATTTCAAAGAAATTGTGACACTAACCTGTTATGTATTGTTTTCTGTACGAGGGTTTTTAAGTAGCGTGACGAGAGACACGACGGACGGTCAAAAAGTAAGTCGTAGTATGTTAGCAGTTACTTTTTACACGAGCGTCTCGCGGCAGTAGTGACATGGCTGCAATGACAGTTTAGGTTACTCTTAGAAATAGATATTATTAAAAAACACAATTTAGATATTATTATTTAAAAACACACACAAATCACTTAACACGCATATCAGAACAGTTTGCAATAGTTTTATAACACTGTTCTGATATGCGTGTTAAGTGATTTGTGTTTTTTAATAATAATATCCATTTTTGACAGTAACCTAACCTATCATTGCAGCCATGTTATTACTGCTGTGAGACGCTCGTGTTTTTACTGTGGTATTAAGAAATGTATTCTTGAGTTAAATCTGATCAACATGTTGTTCCTGATAAAATCAAGAAGATGAAAGTATCGTATGCCGCTCAAGTTTTTAGCCATTCTGTGTCATCAATCATGTCTCTATTTGCACGGACTAGTAAGTCTGCTTAATTTAGATAATTGATTGAATGATTTCATTATTTTAGGCAGTGTTGGTAAAGATGGATCAAAAGTTATGAAAGAGACTGTTGGGACTGCAAAAAATCTTAAAACTGTTTGACGACATGTTTGATAGTTTAAATGGACTCACCCTACTTTGGGAAAGCTTTTAAGATGCGCTGTTGCCTATGGTTATCCACATTTTAACTTTTGGAATAACGCAAAACAAGCGTTAAAAAAATATGTATTATTTTAAAGATGGCAAGAAACTATATCCTCCTACTCTGAAAAATTGAATTATGCCAATTAACGGAATAGAGGTCATAAAGATTATTGTCGAGCAAATAAGCGTTTATTACCTGTTAGAAGATTTAACCAAGATCCCTTGAAATTCTTTTTAGACAGATTCGTCAAAGAGGGTCGAGAAATATCAATCCCACTCCAACTATGTTTTGGCACATTTTATATCAATTTTAATTAACAATTTGGCTACAACACATTCTATTGCTGCCAACTGTGAGGAAGATGCAGGAAACATACTATTGGGTATTCAAAATCTTTTTTCAAAACCAGTGATTGCATCTGTGCAAAATGTTGAAGAATTGTGCTATGATAATATCACTCCTCCTTCCCTTCAAAAATTGTTGGATATATAAGCGGTTTTATTTTTAGAAAATTAGCAGGCCTTATTGATAATTGCAACACATGCAAAATAAATTTATTAGCTAAGGGGGACACTGAGTGGAGTGATAAGATCAATGCAAAAAGGTGTAATTGTAAGTTGCCTATCCGACTAAATAATTGCAATGGTTATTTTATTTATCAGCTGTTTAAAAGCATATAATAACATTATATATCTATTGCCGAAAGTTATAGGAAAGGAAAAACCTTTCTTAGCGCTTTTGAAATTCATAACAGCTAATTTTGGTTGGCATTATGTATGTGAGGAAAAGCATTTTGAAATGTTTAAGAAAAAGTGTCTTCTTAATTTCATAACATTGTGTGTTCATAATTGGGTAGCTGGTATTAATAGGGTGATGAGTGGTAAAGAATCCCGAAAAAGTTTATGTAACTCTGTTTATGCAGAAGCAGAACTTATTTATAAAAGAAATAGAAAAGGTAAATAATGTTAGCACAAATTCTACTACTCAGATGCCCAGGAGTGTTGGTACAACAGACACTATATTATTGTTGCGAGCTACTAGTAGGCAACCCATCAAACACACAAAAAGCCGCAAGCACTGTTCATTCTGAAGGTTTCGAGAATGTTTCTAGAAATTACTGGAGGATGAGTCATATCTTTAATTCAGGGTATATATATATATATATATATATATATATATATATATATATAAGACCGCTTATGAATGTAAGAAGTTAGTCTATACTAGAACGTCTAATATAAATTACATCGTTGTAAAGTAAAAGTAGTTGAGCTTTTGGAAGTCCAAGGGTATACATGAATGTTATATGCTGTGTCTAATGTACATGCAGCTTGTAGTATACATAAATAGATAGAGCTTGGATTGAATAATAGTTGTGTTAGTGTTGTTAATGGACCTATGGTAAAGAAGTTAGTTTAAGAAGATATTAGTGCTTGTAAATTCATTAGTGTGATAGTGCTCCATTGTTAATTGGACTGAAAACATCTATAAATAAAGCATATACTGTTAATTAGACTTGTGAACAGTGAGTAATAAAGACTCTTGTTATTACTTGTTTTAAATTAAAGAAACGCGGTAGTAGTAGCCCGCTTCATTATGTTTCCATGTAAATCCGTCAAAATAAAATTACTTTCGAGTACTGATACTGAGTACTACCCAGCATTCTTGGCTACTGTATAATTTCTGTTCTGATAATTGCAGCGATCTCTTCATAACCACTTCTTGATGTCTAATTGGTACCAAAATTTAAAATGCATAACACAAATTCATTGTAGTAGTGATAGATACCCACACTTTCGTGTCATACATTCAGATAAACTGCCCTACCATTCATCATCATCATTAGCTCTTCAATCCTGGAACTGGTTAAGCGCACGCCTTAATTTTCTTGTATCCATCTATTTCTCTTATTTTTTTGTTTTCCACAGATATCTTTCTTCCCCTGCTATTTCTAGAACCTCTTTGTTCTTAACTTTGCCTGCCCACGGCATCATAATCATACTCTGAAGTACAACATTCCAAAGGCTTTTACCTTTTTCCTCCCTGCTTTTCCTACTGTCCACGTTTCAGTCATACAGTACTGTGCTCCACACATATTCTTTCAACAATTTTCTCCTTGTTTCTGTTTGTAGTCTTCAAATATAGCAGCTACTTTTTTTGTTGGATTCAACACGGCTACCCTTCTATTGTTTTCTAAATATATATTCTATTTCACCTACATTCATAGGTATGCAAAGGGGGTTAAGCAACCCGACTGATACCAAGATATTTCAACCCTAGATATTTGCCGAATTAATAGTTTCCAATTAATCCTTTCGCACAATCAACATTTGTTGCTAATATTGCAAAACTAACACCTATAGTTGTTTACAATAATCATCAGATTTAAATACAATTACTTTTCATCAATAGGATTTCAACTGGTTGGATGCCTATGTTATCGTTCAAAAGGGGCGGCGTCTGTAAGTAAATAGGCTTGGCTTATTTAGTTGTTTAATAATATAAGCAAAATCAGTATAAGTTGCCAAATAACATACAAATAAGATGAAATTGAGTGAGTTAATTCAATTCGGCTGGCTTCGGATGACTTTGTGGTTGCTGTGGAGCCAGAAGTAAATTTGCACACTGATTAAATGTCTGTATGCACCATTTAACGGGGTGTAGAGGTCTTCGGAAGTCTTCGGGTTTGATGGGGAAGCTTGGGAAGTTGCTTAAGAGGCCCAATGTGAACTTGAACCAGGACGATTAAGACATATATGTAGGTCGGCAAGGTCCAGACATCTTCGGTGGTCTTCGGATCTCGTCGGTGGTCTTCGTGTTTTAGGGGTGGTCAAAGTTTCGTTAAAAGAAATTATGAAATGAAATTATATGCACTTAAAACACTATTATTTACAATATATACAAAGAAAAAAGGTTCAGAATGCTTCGGTTGTTTTCGGGAAGCTTCGGACATCTTCGGACTTGACGGGTGAGGCCCAAAATTAACTTGTACGGTGGTGAATAGCGATTGATTATAGACGTGGAGAGTCCAGACTTCTTCGGTTATCTTCGGTATACTTCGGCAGACGTCGTGGATGATGGGGCTCTAGGCCTAGGAGAGCTCGGTCCCGTCGAATTCTATTGGGGTGATATCCCGCAAGTAGACCTGACAAACACAATCATCGTCACTGCAGAAACTTATCTCTCGGTCGCTGTAAGAAGTGCATGGAGCGACTGCCTTCGGCGACGGCGGTAGTAGAGATAGAAGCTTCGGGTGCAATCTTATGGAACGGATTGCGTGTCGGAAAGCGTTCTGTTCCTGCTTGCGGGCCACTTGATGTGTAGATCGAGGTTTACGACCCATACGTAGTGTTTTGTTTATTTATACTAGTAAGTTATTACCACCGCCTGCAGATACGGCGGCGGTTAGGGTAGCGTTGGATAGGACGCAGCTCTGAGGAGCACTGCGTCATTACATTTGATTTTCCAATGCTCCACCCGAAGGTACTACATTGGCCAGGAAGCGAGTTTTTTTTACCTGTAAAATTTTGAATTTTGCCGAACCCTTGCTGTTCCAAGCAAGGTAGGGATCTTTAACGTGCGTGACAACACTCACACACGGGACCTCCATTTTACCTCTTATCCGAACGAGGGTGTATTTTTGTGAAAAATGCTCGCCTAACATTTTTCAAGCGGACCATGTCGGGATTCGAACCCGGGACCTTGGGCGTAGTAGTCACACACATACCACTACGCCACGGAGCCGCGGAGCACTGCGTCAGCGGGCTATAATGAGCACCACTTCAAAAAGGTCTGCAGTCTATGATGAGTACTGCAGGTGGAGAGTTAATCCCAGACTATGAGGAGTACTAGGACTGTTCTCTGCAGAAATCGAATTTGTATTTATAGTCTCCAGGTCGCTATACATCGTATGTTGAAAAACGCTTATCAGAGCTTTAACCAATGAATTGCATGTTTTGATTTCCATACAAGATTATAAAAATATTGGTAATACAATTTTTAGTTGGAATTGTTCTGTGCTCAGCACGTGTACTCTGATATAGTCAAACTTTTACATTTGTAGTTCGTTCAGTCTATTGCATGGGATTATAGCGTTAACACCTACCTCCATTGATTTATATTTTGAGCTAACCTACACATTTCCTTGAAATTCTCACAGCCTACATCTTTCACTATCTGTGTGCAATAGTCTAACTTAGTTCTACCTCTCTTTTTCCTATCTCTGCTAATATATTCCACACTATTCCCTCATGCGTTAGTATGTGACCTATCATCCTGTTTATCCCATTTATTTACCGTTTTCCGTATATTTCTTTCTTACCCATACCATTTGTAGAACCTTTTTGTTCTTAACTTTATCTATCCATGATATTTTTATCATGCGTCTCTAGCACCACATTTCAAAGGCTTCTATCTTATTCCTGTCCGCTTCTACTGTCCACGTTTCACGGCCATACAGTGGTGTGCTCCACACACATGCTTTCAGCAATTGTTTTCTTGTTTCTATATTTCTTGTCTTTGAACACAGTTGTTGCATTTTCTTATTAAATGAAGCATGCTCTTGTGCTAATCTTTGTTTTATACAGGTGGCTTCTACAGTCTTTTACTTGATTCCTAAACCATTGTCTAACAAGAATGTAATCTATTTGATATCTTTCTATATCTCCTGGCATCTTCCACGTGTATCGTCTTCTAGCATGATGTTGAAATAATGTGTTTCTGATAGTTAAATTGTTTTTGTTGCAAAATTCCCCCAGCATTTCTTGTGTTATTTCTTGTGCTTCAAATAAACCTACTACTGCTCTTTCCCTACTCTCACCTCATTCAAACTTTAAATTGTAAAATCTTGTACTCGTAATTTTGTGAATAATAATCTTGGGACACTTGCAGTTTAGGACAGAGAAATATTCTCTGAAAGTCCATTGTAGTTTGTACTTTATTATCAGTGTATTCATTCATTGCTTTATACTTTGCGTCTTGTTCTTTTACGTAACGATGCGTTCTAGATGTTACAAAAGTACCCCCAAAATTCATATACGGTCCCATACAAACGCACGTCCATTCTAATGTAATTTATGTAATTGTTTTGGGTCTTTTAAAACGTAGGGATGGACACTAACCGAACAGGTTCGAGGTTCGGTTCGATTGTTTGAACCGAACCGAACCGAACCGGACATTTTATTTTCAAACCGAACCTCGAACCGGACCGGCAAATTTTTCGAACCGAACCGAACCTAACTCAAGGTTCGGTCCGGTTTGGTTCGAAAGGCTCGATTTTTAAAAAAAAAATTTAGTTTAAAAATGTAATTTTCACTAAAAACATGTCAATCTTAATTGTTACTTAAGCACAGTGTCTTTATTCCTGTATTGTACAAAGTGTATATACCTCCCTTCTCGTTTAAATTTTAATTATAAAGATAAACTGACAAACAGTAACATCTTATTGTCTTTATACTCTTTATACTAACTGAAACAAGAATAAAAGTAATCGCAAAGATCGTATGATATTGTTCTTGCACGATAAAATAACATTAGTAAAAATCATCAATTATTAACACATTCTAAATTTTAGAGGTGGCTTTCACTATTAACCTAATTGTAAATACGCTTCGTTAAAGATAGTACGTATTGAAAAATCAAACCTGGACAAATAGTATTAATATGATTTATGCTACTTAAATCTAAAACAAATTAATGTTGGGTTTATTTGAAAGTAACAACTACTAAATATAAAAACTACATTAAACATCTAAATTGTTGTTGAACACACTAGTTGTTTAAAATATCAAAATGTTGAACCGGTTCGGTTCGGTTCGTTTTTTTCGAACCGAACCGAAACGAACCGGAATATATTTTTTCGAACCGAATCGGACTAAAAAGTTTTCGAACCGAACCGAACCTCGGGCAAGGTTCGGTTCGGTTCGGTTCGAATCCATCACTGCTTAAAAGTAGCTTAAAAACTCGATTTCATACCAAATAACATATTTTTGCATGATGTTCCTATAATTATTCCTTATCTTATAAAAGTCATTTGAAAATTTTTGCGGTTCCATGCTAAGAGACGTCAATTTGTATACAATTTGTACGATTATACCGCAATATGTTATTTACAAAATCGTATGTAGTCGCATACTAAATAATATTCATTGAAATGCAATACATGATCATTTTAGATACTGTATAGGTACCTTGAAGGTAAATATTTTGTTGAAAAATCCATGTAGTCTCACATACTAATGAAAGTCTGTTTGCATGGTTTTTATGTGCTACAGTTACAATTTTTGCTAAATTGTAAGTGTAATTCCTAACTGTTTAAGCAAGTTGATATACTAAAGTATTGATTTTGCTCTGTTAATTAATATTAATCAAGCTTAAAGTCACTCTTGTTCAAGTTGTGAATATTCAAGATTTAAATAATTGAAATTATTTGATATTTCAAATTATTTTGGAATACATGTTATTATTATCTGCTATTGGTTGAATGTTGGTGATATAGATATGCTCTTTCATTATTTAAAGGAAAGTCAATGGTACAGATATGTATTCAGTAGTTCTGATATTAATTTGATTTTCATTATTGTATTTTCCTTTTAAACTGATGAGTTTCAGTCTCATATTATTCCTTACTTGTGTATTTGTAAATATGACTTTATAATTTGGATTATTTGTTTGTATATACTACGATATAATAAATTTAATCATATTGTGTACTGAATGCTGTCCTGGATTACTTTGTTGATACTGGATTGTTGGTAATGTGTTTGTAATTGTTACTGACCTAGGATTTTTGTTATTTGTATAGGGTTATCTGTAAAATGTGTTGTTAGATATCACTGGTCATTCTGCCATGATACAGTGATAGCTACTTGCATGCTTGAATTGGAATTTATCTGGTTTTGTACAAACCATCCATTATTGGGATTTATTCAATTCACATGAAGTTATTGCAAAATTATTCTGCATGAAAGAACTTTTTGGCATACAGTAAAGCTGGATTTATTAGTATTGCAAATAGATAGTCGTCAGCACATGTGGTTACAAGTTAATCTTTTATCTGTGTATTATTTTGTATTAATCCTGATCTATCAGGGTAAGTTAAACAAATATTATTTTTAGCTGTAAGTGTTCTTACATGAGGGTTATTTTTCCTCTTACTTTAGATTTTTTGGTTTGGGTACAAATGTTGTATGGTTTTTTGGGTATGTTTCGTCTGATATGGCTTTATCTACGTTGGGAATCCAGTACGATTAATTTCCAGCGGGAATGTGGTTTAAGTCCTGTTGATGTATTTTGCAGATGGATGCTGCTGTTGTGTAAAATTTGTGTACTATACTCCATTCCAGTTAAGAAGGTACTGAAGAAAAAGATAGGACTAAATTTTAGCGATTCTCATTGGTGGATGGATGAGCCAAGTGTACACAAGTATAAATATCCCGTATGTTTGTGTTGGTTGTTTGAACATTTTTATTATAAGACAGATTGTCAATTGGCATTTTGACATTTGCTATTGCCCTTTCATATTTTCGTTTTTGTTATTTATTGTATTTTGTTATTAGTTTGCCTTTGAAGTTTTGCTCGGTCTTATTAATTTGTGTTAATTTTATATTTAGTATCAAAACAGTTCTTGTCAGAGCTATAAAACACCAGTGTCTTCATAATAAGGTAAGCATGTCTCATTAAAGATAAGCATATAATACTAACAATGAATTCTTTTCAGACTTTTATTTAATTATGGATCACCAACCTATTAAAAATCCGAAGGGCAAACATGTTATGAGCGGGCAAAAGCTTATTGCCTATAATATATATTTGAAAAATTTCACAAATGCATCCAAAACGCAATCTGTGAAGCAAACTGCGTTAGAAGTGGGTTTAGGTGTTCGATCAATGCGGAATATTGTAAAAGAAATGGAAACTACTGGTACTGCTTCCTCGCCAAAGACTACAAGAGTGCGTACAACAATCTACGACGAACTTGAAGAATTTGATAGATGTGCGATTCGACGGCATGTTCATGCATTTTACTTTAGAATTGAATTACCAAATTTAGAGAAAGTATTACATGCAATAAACAATGATGACTCTTTACCAAACTTCAGTCGCACATCACTTTATCGGGTAATGATGAAATTGGGTTTTAAATATGGAAAGCGTAGCCGAAAAACAATTTTAATTGAAAAACCTGAAATTGTGTTGTGACGAAGAAAATATTTAACTGCAATTAAAAAGTATAGAGCTGAAGGCAAAAGAATTTATTATACTGATGAAACGTGGGTGAATGCTGGACATGTAAAGAACAAGGTATGGCACTGTAAAAACAGCAAGGCAGGCATTAATCGAAGGTTTATCGACTGGTATACGAGATCCCTCTGGCAAGGGCAAGAGATTAATTGTTGCGCACATGGGTAGTGATATGGGATTTGTCAATGGTGCATATTTAAACTTTCAATCTAAAAAACAGGTAGCGTATTAACACTATAAACAACTTAGGACCCTGAGTTCATAATTATCGTTTTAGGAGATTATCACGAAGATATGAACGGTAAAGCGTTTACAACTTGGTTGAAAGGTGTATTACCTCTTCTTGATAATGATAGTGTAATCGTGCTTGATAATGCTCCTTATCACAGCGTCAAAGCCGATAAGGTTCCAAATCAAAGTCGGCGGAAAGAACAAATTTATAATTGGTTAAACGCAAAACACATTGAAGTTACCAAAGAGCTATTAAAAGTTAAATTATTAGCCTTAGTAAAGCAGCACTCTCTAGCTCACTCGGCACCTTATGTTGATGACGAAATTGTAAAACGCTCTGGCAGAACTGTATTAAGGTTACCCCCATACCACTGCAATCTAAATCCAATTGAGCTGATTTGGGCTCGAGTAAAGCAGCATGTAGCTACCAACAATTCTACTTTTAAAATTAACTGCGTGAAGGTGCTTCTGGATGAAGGAATTGCAGCCATAGATAAAGGACATTGGGTTAATTGTATTAGCTATATAATTAAAGAAGAAGAAAGAATGTGGAAATTGGATGGCATTGTCGAAGAACTTGTCGAACAAATTGTAATAAATGTTGGATATGAAAGTACAACAGACGACGAAGATACCTCTGGGGATGATATGGACGTAGATTAAATATAAATTTGTGATATCATTGTTTTGATATTTTGTGACGTGTTTAATTAAAAATAGCTTATATATTGTTCTATATTAATATTTTATTTAAACTTTAACCAAACAGGTATAAAATAAAGTTCAATAATGCTTGATATGTTTTAAAACCGTGTTTCTTGGATGTATTTATTCAAAAACCTCAATTTTGCATAAAATATAAATAAAAATCTGTATAAACATCGATGCATTGCTTTAATTTCAATCATTGTTAACAAACTTACAACCTTTCGAAAAATGAAACTGACAGAATTTTATTAAAGCATTCTATAACTCCAGGTGAATGTTTGTTTCTACCATAATTGTTAAGAAGACTAAGGCAAATTCATAAGCACATTAGCACACTCATACTTAAGTAATGCTCTATCTCAATTTTGGTATTCGGAAAATACTAAAAGTTGAGATGGAACATTGATTAAGTATGAGTGTAGCTTATGTGCTTTATGAATTTGCCCAAGTTTCGTCCGTCTTAAACTTAATGTAGTTCCAAGTCCAATTTTATCTTCTGAAATTTAATACCAAATTACAAATACTCCTTGTTATTATTTAGACAACTATCCTAGGAGAAGGATCGAAACGTCAATAAAATTATTTTCAAAAAGCAATGTGGTCTTATTCCTTAAGAAGAACACCAAAATGCAATTACTGAATGCAATATTACTTAAAAATTAACTAATAAAGTCAGCCATTTGCATTGTTATTTTTGAAAAACTATCGTCACAAAATAGTAAATATACAACCGACGCCGGCAACTTTTCAAATACAGCAACTAATAAATTTTTGATCTGTGTAAATCTGACTCAAGCACAAGCGCCATCTACTACTTTTTTAACTGGAATGGAGTATAGTTCTGGGGTATTCTGTATAAATTTCAAAATGCTTTAATCCTTTATATCTCCTTACATACTAACAAATATCTAATTGTAGATTTTTAATGTAACTGTGGTTCATCACAAATAGATTATTTAGAAATAGGAATGCGATTGGAGTGATTTTTCCTTATCACAAAGGTACTTTAGAAATCCGATACATTCTAACGAACGTTCTTTGGTGTGAATTGTGTGTGATTATAGTGCATTACAAATAGTTTATTTGCAAAGATTTATACAATCACATACTAACGAACACCGATTTATTAGCAATATTTTGTAAGGAAAAGACATAACCTAAGAACACATGTGTGTTTCCATACTTACAAACGCTTATTTACGTGCAATTTGTGTAATTCTATATCATTATATGGTATTCTATGTGCGCTAGGGTTTTTGCTAGTGTTAGGACTTTGCCGCTTGCTCTAGCTAGGGAAGTAGATAAGAACTGTAAATTAATTTTTTCTAGAAGTTAAAGAAAGTATAATTTGTGTAATTATTCTACATTATTATTGCACAATTATTTAGAAGATGAAGTTATCAATATGTCCATGCTAACATTCATTATTATCTTGCTGCTACGGTTTTTAAATAAGATGGATTTTTCTTTGAATTCTGATTATGAAATTTTAAAAACTGTCAATTTTTTAGATCTACTAAAATTGATTAATGTTGATTTAAACATAAATGTATTTGTTCTTCTACACTGTGTATTTGAATTGAGAAAAAAGGATCCCATTCAAGCATTAAGTATCAGTGCCAAAAAAAGTAATTCCCATGTATAAGTTACAGTTCATTCCATTCAAGAAGTATTTGTTTAATTATATGGTATTCTATGTGCGTTAAGGTTTTTGCTAGAAATGTTGTTTTAAAACGTTTGTTAATTGAACACCTGCATGTTTTCGAAATGTCAGGTTCCCCTTATTTGTGTAGATAAAAGACAGTATTCGCGGTATATCGGGTAAACGGTCGGACTGTTCGCATGAATGCTAACTAAAAGTTTCCTTAGAGCGCAGAAGGGATGGAGAATCAAGGATATGCTTCGGAATGAGACAGGCATAATAACAGGTCACTTTGAAACGCACGTATTCAGTTCACATGGGTTAGTTTAAAACGCGGACAGCAATATCGATTTTCTACCACTCAAACAAGGTTAGAAGGAAACATAGAATATGCATAAGAAAGGAATAGCGTTAATACAGGCAAGGTTGCAAGACGTCACTGAATATCTCATTGGTCTATATAGTTAGTAGTTGTACGCGCCATATCTGTCCCCGTTCGGGGCATTCCCTCTCTCAGCGCGAGCGGGTCTATAGTTTGCGCTAGTTAATACGAGTCGGTCGTCAAGTCTCGTGATAGACACAACTAATAAAAATAAATCCGCTCTCTTCTTCTAATCCGGCATTGGACTCTTCCTTTCTTGTCTCGCTCCTTTCCTTCAACCCTTGGCCAAAAGCGTTAGTTACAGTGTTTAGTGCCTCTCAAGTGCCAAAGGAACCTTCAGTAAGTGTTTTTTATGCCTTTGTATGATTCTACTCCTATAAACTGTTCTCACCCTCACCCCTTAATAATTACAGTCCACGCTCTATCTCGGAACCCCTTGTTTACGGCTTTTTGCACTCAAGGTGGTTCTATTTGTATCCCGTTACGGAAAACGGGTATTCGATAATAAAACATTTGCTCCATCGACCGGATCTAGAACTACGTTCATATCGTTCTCTCTTTCTCGCCTTATCGATTCAAAGACATACAAACGTAGGTTTTTATTAATTTACAAATTCGTAAATAATTTAGTACTTGATAATAGAAACGATTTGAAAGTGTTATCTGTACGTTTCAATTTGTTGTTAAATCGCACGTGCATTCTTTCGAGTTCAAGTTCATTGCAATTAGATTATTGTTACCATATTCCAATATCAAGATCATTGCACTCCATTCAGAATTTGTTTGTTTACAAACAAGCCGTCCTTTAATACGTACGTTAGTTTACTTAACTATTGCTAATTTATTCATAAAGTTCCTAATTATGGCAGAAGGTGATATTTTAAAGAAAAAACTTGAAGACTATTTCGCGCGCTTAACCGAAATTGCCGATTATGTTCGTACCGCAACCCGTTTAGCTGCCGTAGAAGCGAGATATCTACGTATGCAAAGTATTGAACGACATTACATTTGATTTTCCAATGCTCCACCCGAAGGTACTACATTGGCCAGGAAGCGAGTTTTTTTTTACCTGGAAAATTTGGAATTTTGCCGAACTCTTGTTGTTCCAAGCAAGGTAGGGATTTTTAACGTGCGTAACAACACTCACACACGGGACCTCCATTTTACCTCTCATCCGAACGAGGGTGTATTTTTGTGAAAAATGCTCGCCTAACATTTTTCAAGCGGACCGTGTCGGGATTCGAACCCGGGACCTTGGGCGTAGTAGTCACACACATACCACTACGCCACGGAGCCGCCTTAGTATTGAACGACATTTCATTTACATTACCAATGCTCCACCTGTAGGTACTACATTGGCCAGGAGGCGAGTTTTTTGTTGCCTGGAAATTTAGAATTTTGCCGAACCCTTGCCGTTCCAGGCAAGGTAGGGATCTTTAACGTGCGTGACAACACTCACACACGGGACCTCCATTTTACCTCTCATCCGAACGAGGGCGTAATTTTTGTGAAAAATGCTCACCTGCCATTTTTCAAGCAGTCGGCCGTGTCGGGATTTGAACCCGGGACCTTGGGATCCGTAGTCTTACGCTTACTACATTGATCCACGGCGACGCCAGTATTGAACGACAACTAGATGTTGTCTACGATAAAATTTTAACTTATAATTCGGTTGTTGACGAAAAGGATGAGATTAAAACTCAAAGTTCTTCGTTTGACAATCTGTTAGACGTTATTCGTACGCGGTATTTAGATATCAAACAAAATGCATCAAAATCGGTTGATGATACTTCAACTAATCCCTCTCAAACTTCTGTAAGTTATTTAAAACCTCTAAGTATAACCCCCTTTGATGGATGTGTAGAAAACTGGCAAAATTTCATTTCGCTTTACAAGAGTCTGGTTCATGAAAACGACCAAATCCCACTAATTCGTAAGTATCACTATTTGAGTAGCTATCTTAAGGGTGAAGCTCTCGCCCTAATTTCGGATCTAGCCCTTGAGGCTGATTTGTACCAACAAGCTTTTGATAAGCTAGAAGAACGCTATAACTCACCCCGTAGAATTAATAGCTATTATTTAAATAAAATATTACAATTTAAATCATCTGGATCTCTCTCAAACTTCATCAATATTCACTTTAACGCTGTTAACACATTGAAGGCGTCGGATAAAGTCGAAGATTTGGCCGACTTTATACTATTTTCGTTGTGTTACCGTAATCTTGAGTTTAAAACGCAAAATGCTTTTGATTTAAAAGCAGGTTCCGAAGTTTCTACTTGTTTTCAGCTCTTCGATTTTTTATCGTTGCAAAGCAAAACTTCTGAGCTTTATGACGATATGAAAAAAGATAGGGTTATTAAACCTAATGCGCATCCTCGTTTCAAATCCAACTTCAATCAGTCCCTCTTAATGAAAAGTTCGCAAAATGCCGCTACGGCTAAAGCTGCCCGAGTTTCATGCCCGTGCTGTGGTGAAGCTCATAAAATTTATGGTTGTTCAACATTTCAGGCACTTAATATTGCCGATCGTTATTCCACTATTAAAACTTTAAATTTGTGCTTTAAATGCTTTGGTAATCATACTCGAGGTTGCAATTCTGAAGGTAAATGTAAAGTTTGCCATTCCTCATATCACAATACTTTGTTGCATAAACCCCTACCCAACGAGGTGGTGCATAATTCGGAAAAATCCTCTACTGCAATAGCACCCGAAACAGTTTCGGCTTGTAATGTTTCGAATTCTCATGAAAGTTATACTGTGCTGTTGGCAACAGTGCAGGCTCTTATTTTAGATATAAACCAGGATTTACAACCCGTAAGGTGCGTTTTTGATTCTGGATCTATAATAAACGCAATTACGAGTACATGTGTTCAACGTTTGGGTCTTCAGCGTACTAGGGATTCCCGCCAAGTTAGTGGAATTTCCGACGCTTTAATAAAGTCCAAGGGGACTGTTTGTTGCACAGTCTATTCTAAATATTCTCAAAATAGAATTCAATTCAAGGCTTCAATATTTCCTAAAATAACAGGAAATATACCGGGTAGTTCATTGCCCATTTCTGTTTATAATAAATTTAAAATATGCAAATGGCTGATAAGAGTTTCCATCAATCCTTGCCCGTAGAAATTCTTCTAGGTGCCGAGATATGTGCCGAAGTACTGTTTTCCGAACATTCCGCTATTATTCCTGGCCGCCCTTTGGCGATTCAAACCATGTTTGGTTACGTGCTGCTCGGTCAAGTTCCGTGTATTAACCCTACGGTTAATGCTACTTCACTTTTCATTCAATCTGATGCTATAGATAAAGAAATAAGAAATTTCTGGGAATTGGAAGAAATTAAAATTCCACGGAAACCTCCCCAGAAGATGTGTTTTGTGAGACACATTTTCTCAACCCACTCGCGTGACGATTCTGGTCGTTACACGGTTGCTCTTCCTTTCAATCATAGTATTGAACCGCTTGGTAAAAATCGTCGGGCCGCTTATAATTGCTATTTAAATTTAGAAAGGCGTCTTTACTCTCTCCTGAAAAGCTAAATGCTTATAATGGCTTTTGCAGGAATATTTTGATCTTGGTCACATGTCCGTTGCCGAAACCCCTCCGATTATGTACTATCGCATCATGCAGTTTCTAAAATAACAAGTAGCACTACGAAGCTACGCGTTGTTTTCAATGGTTCTGCTACTGATTCATTAGGAATTTCTCTTAATGACAGGTTATATTCTGGCCCTAAACTACAAGGAAATCTACCCGAAATAATATCCGCATTTCGTTGTCACAAAATTGCTGTTTGTGCGGACATCCAAAGGATGTACCGTCAGATTCTGGTTTGTTCCTCGGATCGTCAATTCCAGCACATTTTTTGGCGATCTACTTCTCAAGAAAATATTTGTGAATATGAACTCAAAACTCTCACGTATGGGTTAGCGCCCTCCGCATTTCTGGCTCAAAGAGTACTTCAGCAATTAGTAATTGACGAGGGTAAATCTTACCCTATGGCCTCCGAAGCTATTATGCATCACACATACATGGACGATGTAATTTTGGTGCCTGTAGTGTCACAGAAGCGAGACAGCTACAGCACGAGCTTATTAAGCTTCTCTCTCTCGGACAATTTCATTTGCGTAAATGGTCAAGCAATGCCGTAGAATTGTTACAAGATTTTGAAAAGCGGAATTAGAAACTCTTATTACTTTCTCTGATCAAGTGAGCGGTATAAAATATTAGATTTAGTTTGGAATCCTTTATTAGACGTATTCACTTATAACGTAATTCCTTTGCAGGCCCGTTTAATAAACGCGCCGTACTTTCTTATATGGCTCGTATATTCGACCCGTTAGGTTGGTTAACCCCGGTAATTTTATAGTCAAACACCTGTTACAACGGCTTTGGTTACAACAATTAGGTTGGGATGATGTCCCCGACCATAATTGGTGTTCTGAATGGCAAGATTTTTGTAACCAAGTTACAATATTATCGCAGCTAAAATTCCTCGTCTTTTGTCTCCATTCACGGGAACCTACAGATTGTTAGGATTCTGTGATGCGAGCGAAAGGGGTTACGGCGCTTGCGTCTATTTACATATAATTTGTGGTGATTCAGTGAATTGCAACCTAATTCAAGCTAAGAGCAAGGTTGCTCCTCTAAAATATTTAAGTATCCCCGCTTAGAACTTTCGGTGCCCTTTTATTAGCGAAATTAATTCATTCAATTACTTTAAATAAATTTTCTTACCCAATTTTGGAAACGAAACTATTTTCTGATTCTCAAGTAGTACTAACCTGGCTACAGACTCCTTCATATTTGCTCAAGCCATTTGTGGGAAATCGAGTTAGCCAAATTCTGGAATATACTACTATTTCTCAGTGGCGTCATATTTGCGGGGAAAATAATCCCGCAGACGTGGCTTCAAGAGGTCGTTCTCCACTTCAACTATTGCACAACGAATTGTGGTGGCATGGTTCGTGCAATTTCAATTACGATTTTATCAACCTCAACAGCTCTTTCCCTCCTATAGGGGAAGTTCCCGAATTGAAACAAATTCCTGTCTCGCTTATTGCTACAGAACAAAATGAATTTTGTGATTTTATGGAGCGATTCTCTTGTTTATCTCATTTGCAATACGGCATGGCCTATGTGAATCGGTTTATTCACAATTGTCGTCACCCCCCGAGAAAAAATGTTAGGCCCCATTTCCTGCGACGAGTTCCGAAATGGTCTGATGACTTGTGTAAAGTTGACTCAACGTCAGTTTTTTACTTCAGAATTATTATTATATGAAAAAAATAAGAATCTTCCTCTCTCGTTTAGAAAGTTATCGCCCTTTATTGATTCCCAAGGCTTGTTTAGGGTGGGCGGTCGCTTGAAACATTCTCAGTTGCCCTATACTAGCAAGCATCCTCTATTATTGCCTAAACGGGCGAACTTATCTAAATTAATTTGCAAACATTATCACCTTTTATCGTTACATTCAGGCCCCTCTATGACACATTCTCTTATTCTCCGAACTTATTGGATTTTTGGTCTGCGCTCTTTAGTTAGGCAAACTATTTACCATTGTTTGTCTTGTTTTCGATTAAACGCTAAGCCCCCTCAGCCAATAATGTCCGATCTGCCTCCTTCTCGTGTACAATTGACTCGCGCATTTACTCACGTCGGAATTGATTTTGCTGGCCCTTTTTTAACGAAAGCTTCGTTAAATCGAAATTCTTCTAATCGAAAATCTTATCTATGTGCCTTTGTCTGCATGTGCACAAGAGCTGCGCATTTAGAGCTGGTTTCTGAACTTTCTACAAACGCCTTTATGGCATCCTTTAATCGTTTTGTTTCTCGTCGCGGCGCTCCTGATTCCATTTATTCAGACTGTGGCAAAAATTTTATTGGCTCCGCTCGCATGCTGAAGGAAGCCAGTGAATTTTTGCGACAAAATCATGAGGAAATATTTTCTGCAATGGCTGTTCTTCAAGTTAAGTGGCAATTTAACCCCCCATATGCACCTAATTTTGGTGGCATTTGGGAAGCTTGCGTAAAATCCGCAAAAGCCTTATTACTGCGAACTATCGGTCATCAGGTCCTCACATTTGAGGAGCTCACAACTATATTTGCTCGTATCGAAGCCGTGTTGAATAGCCGACCTCTAGCTTTCTACTCCTTGGACGCTACTGATAGCCCTGATTACCTAACCCCTGGTCATTTTCTGATTGGGGGTCCAATTCTGAGTTTGCCAGAAATCACTCTTCCCGAGAGTATCAAATTACATTCACGTTGGCAACGCTTATGTCAAATCACTCAATCTTTCTGGCGCCGGTGGTCGAACGAATATTTACTCACACTCACGCAGCGGACAAAGTGGAACCGTTCCTTGGATAACGACTTGAAGGTGGGTCATATGGTTTATCTCCTAGGAATAAATACCTCGCCTTTGTCATGGCCGCTAGGCCGTATCGAAAAGCTATTTCCCGGTCGCGACGAAGTTACTCGTGTTGTTTCAGTAAAAACGTCTCGTGGTACCTTCGTTCGTCCCGTGAATAAAATTCTTCCCCTTCCTTTAGAAAAGTAATGCTCAAATTTTCGTTAGGATATTTTTAATTTTTTTATGATTTTAGTCACTCTTCTAGTTGTTTTCTTTCTCTTTGTTTTCTTCTCCCCCACCCGAGTATCGGCGGGTTAACCGTACTCAGCGACTAGGAGGAAATGCCTAGCTCTAATTATATTTCGTTTTTTTTGTAAAATTTTTTCTTAATTTTAGGTGGGCGGTATGTACGCGCCATATCTGTCCCCGTTCGGGGCATTCCCTCTCTCCGCGCGAGCGGGTCTATAGTTCGCGCTAGTTAATGCGAGTCGGTCGTCAAGTCTCGTGATAGCCACAACTAATAAAAATAAATCCGCTCTCTTTTTCTAATCCGGCATTGGACTCTTCCTTTCCTGTCTCGCTACTTTCCTTCAACCCTTGGCCAAAAGCGTTAGTTACAGTGTTTAGTGCCTCTCAAGTGCCAAAGGAACTTTCAGTAAGTGTTTTTTATGCCTTTGTATGATTCTACTCCTATAAACTGTTCTCACCCTCACCCCTTAATAATTACAGTCCACGCTCTATCTCGGAACCCCTTGTTTACGGCTTTATGCTCTCAAGGTGGTTCTATTTGTATCCCGTTACGGAAAACGGGTATTCGATAATAAAACAGTAGTACAACAGACAAACACGGGAAAATTTCAATGCGGGCTTTTCGGAAAGTATAATAACGACGAGTTAAATTTTGAAGATTTCGAAAACGGTTGAACCTAAATTTTAAGTAGTATTATTTTAATTGAAGGATTTCGCGTGAAGAACGGCCGAGAGGTGGCAAAGTACGAAGAGCAACTAACCTGTAACTTAACTTTCAACATCTGCGAGTTATCAACTAGATAAATAAACTATATACAAATGTTAGCATTTCTACTTTTAATAAAATTACCTTAATGGCGCCAACATACCGCCCACCCAAAACAATGTTTTGATAAAAAATACAAAAGCAAAAAACACAAATTAAATAACTTAACTATAATATAATTACTCCAAACAAAATAAGTAAATTAACTTCTAGTAATGAAAGAATAAAAAATTATTATTCAGAATCTAACAGCGGTAGGGTTGCCATTTTACTTAGAGGTCTGACATAAACTCCTGTGCTAGTTTTAATTTTGGCAACTCTAACTCTGCCATCCTTGCTAGGATAAACTTTAAGAATTTTGCCAAGTGGCCAGGACAACGGGGGCGTGTCACTAACCTTTAATGGAACAATATCACCAACCTTTATATTTGGTTGATTTGCATACCATTTTTGTCGCGGCATTAGCGTGTGTAAATACTCGCTTGACCATTGGTGCCAGAATGACTGGGTAGCTTGTTGAAGTAAATGGTAGCGATCCACACCGCTTAATTTAACCTTTTCAAAATCCATTTCTGGGGGTGCTAACAAAGGGGATCCAATTAAAAAATGACCGGAGCGAGGTAATCCGTACCTTCATTTGGATCTGATAAAATAGAACCTAGCGGACGACTGTTCATTATTGCCTCTACGCGGGTAATAATAGTAGTTATTTCTTCAAAAGTAAGGATCCTAGGATCTAAGACTCTGTGCAAATGATGCTTAGCGGATTTGACACCCGATTCCCATAACCCCCCAAAATGCGGAGCAGATGGTGAGTTAAAGTTCCATTTAATTCTGATAGTAAAAACGTGATCAGCGATAGCGATATTAGAGTCCTTTAACATTTTATAAACATCGGCGAAATAATTGGACGCGCCCTTAAAATTAGTGCCGAAATCACAAAATATTTCGTGGCACAAACCTCTGCGAGCAACAAATCTATCTAAGGCAGCAAGAAATGCAGGGGTGGATAGACCCGATACGAATTCTAGATGTACCGCCTTGGTAGCTAGACAAACGAATATGGCCATAACTTTTTGATTGCGGAGCATTTCTTTTGTGACTTTCTTTGATTGTCCAAGGTCCAGCAAAATCAATCCCCGTATTCCAGAACGGACGCGATTGCTGAACTCTAGCTTTTGGCAAATTTACCATTTGCGGTTCACAGGTTTGAGTCTTTAATCTATAACAGCGCATGCATTTATAAATACGATGACGTATTTTGACGAATTCCGGGAATCCAATATTGACATTGAATGAGAGATTACATTAGACGCGGACCTTCGTGCAACGTTATTTTATGTGTATAATTGCATATTAAGACCGCCAGATGGGAATCTCTGGGAATTAATATGGGATGCTTGGCGTCATGGGAGAGAGTCGTATTCACAAGACGACCGCCCACCCTGAGCAAGTTTTGATTATCTAGAAACGGAGTTACCTTTTGTAACGAAGGAGAACACAACTGATTCGTTTTTACTTGATGTATTTCATTAGAATAATAGAATGCCTGTACTTCTTTTATGCATAGATACCTAGCATTTTGTAATTCAATCGGAGAAAGCGAACCAGTACGTCGTGAAGGTGATTTTTTACATCGAAAATTATAACAAAACCTCAATACAAAAGCAGTACTTCTTTGCAATTTACTAAAACTTGAACATTTATTTATTAATTCTAATAGAGGCAATATTTTAGCGGTGGTGGCAATAAGCGTTTCAGACTTTAATTCTGGTACTAAATTATCCTGTAGGGGACTGCAAGAATTTAAGTTCCAGGTACTAAAGAGCGTATACAAAAAACGAGGGCCTTTCCACCAGAGGGTAAAGAATTTGGGTTGTAAACCCCTACTTGCACAATCACTAGGATTGTCTTGTGTTGAAACATGATGCCAATAAGTAGACAGAGAAGTTTCTAAAATTTCAACAATTCTATTAGACACAAAGTTTTTAAGGTATGAGGCGGTGTACGTAACCATGCAAGTACAACTGACGAATCTGTAAATAAATGAACGGAGCATGGTGCGATTTGTTTTATAAAACATTCGACGGAATTTAATAGACGACTTAAAAGAACTGCAGCAGATAATTCCAAGCGAGGAATACTTAAAATTTTAAGCGGGGCTACACGACTTTTTGCTTTAAGCAAATAAATATTAATATAATTTTGAAATTCGCAGCGGATATATATGACCGCTCCATATCCCTTTGACGAACCATCACAAAATCCTATCACTTGACGAGAAAGTGCTAACTTAAAATCGATATGACGAGAAATTCTAATTTTTGTTAACAAGGGTAAATCAATAACGAATTGTTTCTATTCTTCTTGAATTTTAGTTGGAAGCGACTCATCCTAGTTTAATCCTAGTAACCATACCTTTTGAATTAGCAATTTTGCGTAAAAAATAACTGGCGTAAGCCACCCTAAAGGGTCATAAAATTTTGCAATTTCAGATAGCATACTTCTTTTAGTCATAACACTTGAATTCGAATTTATACGATACGAAAAACAATCTGCGCGTGGTTCATATTGAACACCGAGGATCTTAATAGAATTATCTTCTGTATTTAAAATTAAAGCGTGATTGCGATAATCAATGGGTACACCCTCAAGAACAGATTGATGATTGCTAATCCATTTTCGTAAACTAAAACCTCCTAGTTTAAAATGTCTATTAACTGCGTTTGTAATTGTAATGCTTCTTGAATGGTATCTACACTTTCGCAGATATCATCCACATAAGTTTGTTGCATTATTGCTTTTAAAGCTAAAGGAAATTGTTGACCTTCATCTTCAACCAATTGATGAAGCACCCTTTGCGCTAAATAGGGTGCGGTTGACACGCCGAAGGTGACCATATTTAATTCGTATTCTTGAATGTCACCGTCGGGTTCAGTGCGGTAGTAAATGTGTTGAAATTTACGTTGATCTTTGTTTATTAATATTTGGCGGTACATTTGTTGAACATCACAACAAACGACTACAGCGTGAAGTCGAAAATTGCAAATGATGTCTGTTATATCACGTTGCAATTTAGGACCTGGTAAAAGAAAATCATTAAGAGATTTACTGTTTATGGTGGGGCGAAACGACGTGTTGAAAACCGTTCTAATTTTGGTGGTAATACTAGCCTGCTTTTCTACGCAGTGATGTGGAATAATATAATTAGAATGTGAGGAAGCGATATTTATATGATCTAAATTTATGTATTGATCCATCAAATTGCCATATTCAATATAAAGTGAGGGTTGGCGTTGTAAGCGTTTCTCCAAATTAATTAAGTGTTTCTGAGCGTACATCCTCGTATCAGGTAGAATGGGATTTTCCTCAAGAAAAAGAAGACTAACAGAATATCGTCCTGAAGGATCACGTGAACAATTCTTTATAAACTGCGATTCAATTATAGAATCTTCAGGATTGACCGGCAGAGGGCGGTTGACCTCTTCAACTTTTTAAAATTTGCGAAGAGAAGTGTCTAATGATTCACAACATAAAAAAGCGAAGTATGATCAGATTTGTTACTAAGTGACAGTGAGAGGGGTTGAGGCACTTTGCCACACAGAACCCATCCAAAAATTGTAGAAATAGCATTTGGTTGTCCCTTAATAATGGAATGAGAGTCTGCCATAATTTCGGTATATAAATCAGCGCCCAATAAACAATCAATAGGAGCCCTTTTATCGAAATAAGGATCGGCTAGACTGATATCAGAAAAGCGATTCCTTACATCTGAAACTAAGGGTACATTAGGTTGGTCGCTACAAATTTGATCAACTATTAAAGCATTTGTATAAAGTTTGATATTTGAATTATTTAATGGTGTAATCGAACAATTAACAAAACCTCTATTTTTCTCAATAGCGATATTAGACACCCCCTTCAACGCGATATGATTTCTGTATCGTACCAAACCTAGTTTTTGTACACAAGCATTGGTAATCAGACTAACTTGGGAACCACTATCAATTACGGCACGAATAGGAATTACATAACCACTTGCATCATACATCCCAATAATAGCGGTACTTAACAATATTGAACAATTTGTTCATCGAAACATTTTCGGTAACAGAGCAGGACAATGTCTGCAGTGCAGAATTTGATTCAGCCACTACTATATTATTCTCATCTTTCAGTGAAACACTATTTTGGCAATCTCGTATAGTATTTAATGAGGAACGATTTTTATTATCATTAGTCATATGCAATAAACTATGATGCCTGGGATTTCCACAATGTACACATTTTGACTGAGATCTACATACAGACAATCTATGAAAACCTAAACAATTAAAACATAATGCAAATTTCTTTACAACATCATAACGTTGAGAAATGGGAAACTCCTTAAACTTTTCACATGCGTAGATTTTATGTGATGAATTGCATTAGGGGCATGCAGGATGTCCTCTTGTAATGTCAGATTTATTGGAAGCGATAGACAACAATAAATTGCGTGAATTGCTAAAATGTCCCTTATTTAATTTTGTAATTGCAAGAACAGGCTTACATGATTGCGGAGGCGCGGACCTGGCGCTTGAATGCGTTAATTCAACAACTTTAATCCTATCTTCTACAAATTTGATCAAGTCGTTACATTTAGGAATATCAATATCAGAACATTTGAGTTCAAATTCTTTGCGTGAGGTAGGCGACAGTGACCGTAAACCAGCGTATAAAATAGTAAAGTCAAATAAATCTGGAATTTGAAGTGCCTTTAAAGCGTTTAAATTCGTACTAAATACTTCAACAAACGAATTTAATGATCTCGAGGAATCTTCATACAGTGTACGAAATGAAAATATTTTATCTAAATAATTTGAAGCTAGTAAACGTTTATTTTGAAAACGTTTTATTAAAATTTGCATTGCAATATCGTAATTCTGATCTGATATTGATAAGGATTCAATAAGTGATAATGCGTGTTGTTTTAATAAGCTTCTTAAATACGTTAATTTTTCCACCTTTGAAAGTGATTTATTTTTATGAATCAGTGACGTAAAGAGAGAGTAAAAGTTTGGCCAATCGCTTATTTTTACCCCATCAAACGGTTCAATTTCTATTTTCGGTAATTTTGCCGATTGAGATTCAATATTTACTACATTAGACGAAGTGGCGGCGGAGGTTTGCCCTTCAATTGTCGATCGCATTTGAACGTTTAATTTACGAGCTTGCGTTTTTTATACTAAAGTAAAGTTCATCATAAGCTACTGAAGGTTGATTAACGTCAATGCATTCCCTTTCTTCTACCTTAAAATTTAAAATTCCTATTTTATCATTTATGCGTTCAAAAGCATCTAAATCATCTTCCATTCTATTGAAACGCGAAATAAAACTATCTAATTCTGGGGTGTATGATTGCTCCTTTTCTAATAACAAAATACATCTGTTTCCTACGTCATAAAGTGCTTGAATTCTAGCAAAATATTTTTCCCTTTTAGTTACCCAAGAACTAAATTCTAAATGACTCAAATTATATGAGGGCTCAGAAAACGAGACAGTTTTCTGAAGAAAACAAAAAATACGATGCTTAGGCTGTAAAGTAAATGACAACGTCTTGTATATAAACCAAAATCATAATTAATTTAGTTAAGGAAAAATATTTACGAAGATTTATTTAAATAAACAAATTTGCAAGTCGTAAAACAACATAAACGGGAGTTGAAACACGACATGCATGAATAGCACATCACTACGCCAAGAATCCTAATTAAAACAAGCAGGTTTAAAAATATGTAAGATAGCAAACGCATATAATTTAATACATAAATTATATTAAGTCTACGTGACTAGAAAGCGAAAATCAGCACCTGATATATTAGAAATAAACATGGCATGGTGATAATATCAAAGTTGACTAAATTTATTGTACAAACAATGGTCTACGTGATCTAGAAATAAAAAAATCCAAGAGAATGAATGTAATTAACTCAAACTGCTACGTGCCGAAATCAGCACGTTGATAATTATATACAATAAAAATCCATAAAAATATCCAAAACCTGGTATGTAAAAATCACGTATAATAGCGAACTCTGCGCTTGTCAATTGATCGGCGATTTATTTAAATACGACCGGATTTGTAAACAAATCAGTTCAACATGAATTAAGGCTTAGTCCACATCACTGAAAAGAAACTATTTACGTGAAGATATTTATTGTAAAGTAATAAATAGTACAATGGTAATTGTAAAAAATTAAAAATGGTTTGTCGTTTTAACCCTTTAAAAACGTAAGTAACTATAGATTGTTTAATTTAAATTCTAATATTAACTTTAATAAAAGCCTTCTGAATAATTACTGGATCCAATGAGGAAATCCAACAAACATTTAATTCAATTATTGACTACCAGGAAGTTTCACAAAGGACGCTAAAATAATTTAAAGTTATGCTAAGAAAAATGCAGACAATATCTAAAGCAGTTCTGGATTCAACGTTGGGAGTATTAAATCACTAAACTGAATACTTGAGTAGTTGGTACAGGGACTGATTCAAGCTTGAAACAAGTTAGCCAATCTGAATGTTTTATTATTTTTATTTGTGAATATTTCGTTGTACATTTCTAATTTGAATAATTTAAAAATTGTTTTTATGAAAATTTTATGTGAGGGTCAACAGAGATCGTTTTTCTAATACACTTTATAAATTACGTAAAATTTTAAAGAAGTTGGATGGCCGTCATGGGACTTCAGATAATAATAATAAAAGTGATTTTTGCTGACTTTTTGATTAACTTTGGGAGTGCTAATTATTAAATGAATTTTTATTCAATTATTAAAAGGAAGTTCGATTGAGAGAATTTCTAAACCTTTCATATAATGTAAATATTTTTGAAAATATTATAATAATTGTACATAAGGGTGTTTTGGTTGAAGGAAACAGGAAGTAGAAGTAGAAGGTAGATTTAAAGGCTTTGTTTGTCGTTTTGTTTCAAGCTCCGTGCGTAATTAAAAACTGTGCTAACCGAAGTAATTAAAATTATATATTAAAAATAAAAAATGAACAGAATAAAAATTTCAAACCTTTTTATTCACAAAAAGGGCGCACCGGGTTATTGCTACGCATCACAACAATATATATATATATATATATATATATATATATATTGTTATGGATTTAAAGAGTTAAATTTGGGATAAGCAATGCAATTTCAAACACTTTGTATAGAGAAACGAACAAATTATTTACGCGAAAAATGTATTTAATTTATTTAATTTAAACGAACAAATATTGACGTAATTTTATAAGTAATGATTGAAAAGTTAGAGGTACATAAAGAAAACCAGTTTTAAAAACAAATAGAAACGCATGATTATTTTAATTTATTTTAATTCAACATATAAAAGCATTGGAAAACACACCAGGGTAAAGAAAATCGATAATCCCAAGGCAAAAGAAGTCTTGGTAACAAACAAGGACGTCAGTTTTATCGGATACCGTGAAATATAGACTCCAAAAATTGTTGTTTTAAACGGTCTATAGTTAAGAACACCTGCATGTTTAAAAGGTTACCTTCTTTTAAATTATCAGCATAATAAAGCGGGCTTTATAGAAAATAGTGTTCAACCGTCAGTTGCTAACAAGCTAACAAAGTTTCTTCAAAAGTAGGTGAGAGGCACGATCAGTAATATGCTACGAATAGAGACGGATATAAAAGCATTGGTTTCAAAACGCACGTACTGAATCTACGTGGAGTGATGGGACGCTGTCAGCAATATAGATTTTTTACAACTCAAGTGGGGTTTGGAACGCGACATCAAATATGCATAAGACAGAGATAAAAATATTACAGGCGGAGTTTCATGATGACACAGAACAGAATCATCGGTTGAAACGGATAGTTTACAAACGGACGAAAATGCGACAAGTGGAAGCGAGTTTCGGATTATACGGCGCGTCCACGAGGTGAATTTGTAGAAGCTTTAAGTCAGTTATATCAAAATTTGCAGAAGTGTTATTTTAAAACAAGTTTTTCGCGTGAAGTGTGGCCTAGAGGTGGCATTGTAAAGATATAAATACTATGAGAGAATTGGGAGCTTTTTCTTTATATTCTCATCGCTTTTAACGACTTGCAACGATAGACCGACGTTATAGTAGAGTTTTGTGAGTATTAAACATATTCATTATACCGTAAATGTACTGCTAGCACTTATAAATAGGTAGTTATGACCTTCTAGTTATTAACGTAAAGATACGATTAGTGTAGTGAAAATCAAATTAACAGAGGTCCAATTACTACCATACCAGGCTAGTAAATCAATAAATAGACGCATAATATACGTAAGTTTGTATGATGTTATGGAATGGTATTTTGAAGCAATGCTTGGTGCATATTGGGGTTTTCCTCTATGAATATGTGGAGGAGCAGTGCGCATAATCACGAAGGCGAGGGGTTCTGGATACATCGTCTGAAGGGATGGAGGATTGAAGCATTCTCCAGGTAACCTATTTGAATTTTCTGTTATCTGATAAACTTTTGGTATGATTTTAGTGATGTGTGAGTGAATATTGGAGTTATTTATAATTATTAACGCAAGATACGTATACTGGAGAATTATTGGGGTTATTTAAATTATTGAAAAAGGGTGTATTGAAAACTTATTGAATTTTGTTATGAATATAAATTGGATTGTTAGGGGTACATGGGTTTATTAGCTTTGTAGTAATTATATGCAAGGTAAAAGGCATACATTAATAGACTGGGTTATTATGAGCTCACCATACTCCAGTGTGCAATAAATATAGGGTATTATTTGGGGCCCATCTACTCATATTGTATTAAATGTGTTTGCAAATAATAATTTAAAACAAGGACTTTGAAACATATTACTTATTGAGTTGTAATTAGTGTACCAAACTGTGTATACCTGTGAATAATTTGGCTGTAAATAGCGTAAATAAAAGATTGTATGATTGTTGTATTATTTGGTTTTATTGAATGGTGTGCGGGTGGGAAGGAAGAGTGATTGTAAATTTAGGTATCAGACAAGAGGCACAGCTGAGCTAGCCAGAGAAGCTGCTGAAGATTGTTGGAGCAGAAATCAACAGGGTGTAACCTATTAAATTCCTCAAAAGGAAAATAATGTGTCTGCTGTACCATACAGGCGGCAGAGCCTCGATAGATTACGAGGGGTTCCTGTTTGACGGTCAAGCCCAGGGTAAAAAAGATGTTGAATGGCTTTGAGAAAAAAGGGTCCCTCTAAAGAGATCTTCCAGCGAGCTAAGCTTCTTCAACTTAGGGCAGAGCTATGAGTTAGGGTCGTATACGATAAAACAAAAGAAATTTTATTGGACGTCATGGTGACATTTAGTTACCTGATTTTGTTTTGTTTTGTTTTCGAACTTACTTAAAGTCGGTTTGACGCAGCTCTAAATTCTTTTCTATTCTGAGCTAGTCTAAAAAGGTCTACGTACCCTTCACAACCTAAATCTCTAATAATTTGACTAATATAGCTTTGTCTAGGCCTTCCTACTCTATTTTTATTTGGTAGTCTATAATTTAAAACTTTACTAAATAATCCCTAATGTCTTAACTGGTGCCCTATCATTCTATCTCTCATGACCTTTAATTGTTTCCACATACAGGGTTCCTCACCTATCCTTCTATAAACTTCCTCGTTTGTTACTCTATCTGTCCAACTAATCTTTAACATTTTCTTATAACACCAAGTTTCAAAAGCTTCTATCTTTTTCTTATCTACTTCTTTAATTGTCCAAGTCTCACTACCGTATAGTAGAACGCTCCTTACGTACGACTCTAAGAAACTTTTTCTATTATCTAAACTAATACTATTAGCTATTAGTAAGTTTTCTTTTTTAAAAACATTTTTCTAGCTTGAGCTATTCTAGCTACTATATCCCTTCTGCTATGTCCATCCTTTGTAATTATACTACCTAAATAGCAAAATTCAGTATTAATCAGTATTACCTATTTTTAATTTTGGTTTAGAAGTAGGCTGTAACTCACTTGTCATTATCTTTGTCTTTACTGAGTTAATTCTCATACTATAGTTACTCTGTAGTATCTCATTTAAAATATATAAAAACTCTCCTAACTCTTTTCTAGACTCTGCTATCATCTGCTATCATCTGCAAAACGTAACATGTCTATTTTCTGTCCCTGTACACTAATACCTATCTCTTTTCTCTCTCTAGCTAAGTTTAAAGCTTCCTCAATATAAACATTTAAAATCAAGGGAGACAGTATACAACCCTGTCTAACACCATTTCTAATCTTAGCTTCCTTTTCTATTTCATCAAATCTAATTACTACGCTTTGGTTTTTATATAGACTGTAAATAATTTTTCTATCCCTATGAGAGATTCCTATTTTTTGCAAAACCCTAAACATAACAATCCAATTAACCCTATCAAATGCTTTTTCTAAATCTACAAACGCGAAATGAGTCTTTTTATTTTTTTGTAACCTTTTTTCGATAATTACCCTAATCATTAGTATCGGTTCTCTTGTCCCTCTGTCTTTACAAAAACCATATTGGTCTTCGCCTAAATAATTCTCAGTTAAAGCTTCTACTCTATTTTTAATTATTATTGTTAGTATTTTGGAAGCATGAGAAGTTAAACTAACCGTTCTAAAATTCTCACACCTATAAGCTACCGACTTTTTTGGGATTGAGATAATAATATTTTTTTCAAAATCTATTGGAACCTCACCTGTGTCATATATTACTTTTACTAGTTCATATATTTTATTAATTCTGCGGAAATATCGTCTATCCCTGGCGCTTTATTTAGTTTAAGATTCCGAACAGCTCTATCAAAGTCCTCTCTTAATATTGAGAACCCTATTTCTACATCCTCTTCTTGGTCGTTCTCTAACTCATCCATATCGTCTCCCTTATATAAATCTTCTATATATCTTTTCCATCTATCTGCTACCTCAACTTTATTTATTAGAAGCTCATTATTCTCGTCTCTAATACCATTATATTTTTTCCTATCTTCCCCAAAAAACTTTTTAACTGCCCTGTAAGCTCTGTCTGTCTTACCTACTCTCAAATCATCTTGTATTCCCTTACAATTCTCCTCCATCCATTTATTTCTAGCTTTTCTACACTCATGTACTATCTTATGGTTTTATTTTTAGATGCTTTCCTTACTGCACGATTGTCGCCGCTCTAGTAGAAAGACTTACAATCGAACACCGACGCGTCATGCACACATGCATCTCAGTTCTAGTTGCTCAATATTGTAGTTTAGGTATATTAGTTAGAATATTTAATATTGGTAATATATTATGCAGTCATCTTAGCCGCTTTAGAAGTGTGAAAAACCAAACTGAAAATATAACAAAACTTCTATGAATTTTTTATTTTAGTAATGTCAGAAACAGATTGTTATTATTCTTATATGGCAGATGCGCACACTAGAATTAAAGTCTATTAGAGAGATCGCATAGACAGTCTTAACAGTAACATTAAGTGTTTACATTTTACTAAAGTCATAACATGCCGGCCTCCTTGAAACCTCCAAGGTTTTAACATAACAAACAAGAAATGTAAACAAGGACAAAACATTAAGTTACCACATTAAAATTACGTGAAACTGAAAACTTAGTCAATTACAAACATGGTTAGATAAATTTAAACAACAATAAACAATGAAATAACGAAAGATAATCTAAGCACTAAGACATTAGTTCACTTCAGGAAACGCACACAGTCGATGCACCGAACGTTTACATAGGTGTCGATTCGGAAGACGTAAAGTGGCGTTTCTAAAGACTCCATCAGTAGCAGAATGCAGTTCCACTACCCTACCAAGAGACCATTGTAAAGGGGAAAGGTTCTCATCCTTTATTAGCACTAGAGAACCAATTTGTAGCAGTTGCGGGAGCATCTTGTACCATTTAACCTTGCGTTGCATTTCAGGTACGACTTGACGACTCCAGCCCTTCCAAAAATGCTGTACTAGTTTTTGGATTCGACGATACAGAGTTAATCTACCTTCATTAATATTCAATAAGTTTGATTCTGGTAAGGCACATAAGGATTTCCCAATTATAAAATGACCAGGCGTCAGGGGGCAAAAATCGGAAGGGTCGTCAGACAGTGGTGAAAGTGGTCGAGAATTTATTGTAGCCTCGATCTGCACCAAAACAGTTTGCAGATCTTCATAGTTTAAATTAGTGTTACCCAGGACTCGTTTTAGATGAGTTTTAGTGTTCCTTATCCCGTTCTCTTACAAACCTCCTTGATGAGGAGCGCGAGGGGTAATAAATTCCCAATTTCTACCTTGATTAGTTAGGAAGCCAGATATCACTCCACTGCAATCCTCAGTGTTTAAAAATTCAAAAAGTTGTCGTAAACTCTCTATGTGCTCCCACAAAGTTTGCAGCATTGTCGGAAGAAATTGTTTTGGGTTTGCCTCTACGAGCTATGAATCTTTTTAGTACAGCTAGAAAGGCACTAGTAGAGATATCCGTGACTAGATCTAGGTGTACAGCCTTTGTGACCATGCAAATAAAAAGACAAATGTATGACTTAATAAGTTTAGCTCCGCGAGTTTTGCGGTCTTTAATAAGTATAGTCCGGCATAGTCTATGCCGACGTTGTAGAATACTGTAGTATTAATTTCCAATCTCTTAGAAGGTAAGTTGCCTATTAAAGGGTTACAACTGTTAGGTTTTACTCTAAAACATCTGATGCATCCTCGACAAATTTGTTTGGCAGTGTTTAAACCAGCTATTGGCCAGTAGTGTTCTCGGACACAAGCTAGCAGTTGTTGTGCTCCGCAATGCATCAGACTAACGTGAAAATACTCAAAAACAAGTTTAGTCAATGAGTGTTTCGAAGGCAGTAAGATGGGACATTTTTTGTGATAAGCGTAAGAGGAATTATTTAATCTACCTCCTACTCTTAGAATATTATCTTCATCAAGAAAAGGATTTAACTGTAGAATTGTAGAATTGGCTTTAAGAGGTTGGTTTTTGACAAGCTGTTTAATTAGTGGCTCAAAGGATTCGTATTGACAAAGCCTTATCAGAATATTATGAGCATTGTTAAGTTCAGAAGTAGTCAAACGTCCTGAAACGCGGTTTTTGCTAAGTTTGCAATTTTTGTGAAACGATGTATCCAAGCTACTGTACGTTTCAATTTAGTTAGAGTGGAGAAATTTTGAAATATGTCAGTACTTAAAAGATTTACAAGGTTTAAGCTGTCACTAGCAGCTGACTTCGATTCAGAATCTTCTGATGATTCAATATTAATTAGTGGAGCAGGCCAATTGGCAGAAGATTGTGCCAAAAACTGAGGTCTGTGCCACCATAACGGGTTATTAATAAGCTTTTCAACAGCCACTCCTCGAGAAACTAAATCGGCAGGATTCAATTTCGAAGGAATATGCAACCAAGCCTTTGGTTTAGTTAGTTCTTGGATTAGCGCTATTCGGTTAGCAACAAATATTTTAAATTTATTAGGTGCAGAGTTTATCCAATGTAGTACGATAGATGAATCCGTCCATAAGATAGTGTCAGAAATAGGTATAGTCAATATTGACGTTAATTTGTGCATAAGCTGTGCCAGTAATACAGCAGCGTACAATTCTAATCTAGGAATTGTAGTTCTATAAAGAGGAGCTATCCTAGACTTAGAACACAAGAGATTAGAATGGTAGTTACCTGTAGAATCAGCAGCTCGTAAATAAATACAAGTTCCATTAGCTACATCACTACTGTCACTAAACCTGTGAAGTTCTAAGAAAATGTATTCAGTAGGAACTATACGAGGTACGTGCAAGTTTTCTAACGCACTTAGTTGCGTTTTGAATAAATTCAATTTGGAGTCAAGATACTGAGGGATACTCTCATCCCAAGAGAGGTTAGATTGCCACAGTTTCTGTATAAATAGTTTACCAACAACTACGATCGACGCGAGTAGACCTAAAGGGTCAAAAATTTGCGAAACCATTGATAAGATGGAACGCTTAGTGTTTCTCGTATTAGTAGATTTAAGTTCAACATCAAATTCTATAGTATCTTGTAATGAGTTCCAAACAAGGCCTAAAGTTTTGGCAGTTGTTCTCTCGCTCAAAGGAATATTATACAGCTTATCATTTCTTTCTGCACGTAATACAGCAGAACAATTGGAAAGAAATTTTCTAATCGGAAACCCTGCGCTTGCTAATACGGAAGTCAAGCCAGTTTTAATCTGTTGAACCTTTTGTATAGTATCTCTTCCGGTAATAAGGTCATCCATGTAAAAATCGTATTTTAAAATGGAAGAAATTAAGGGATGTTCTTTAGCGCATAGTGCTGAAAGATGATGCAAACATTTTGTAGCTAAATAACTTGCACTAGCTGTGCCATAAGTAATAGTATTAAGTTCGTAAGTATCTATGGGCGAGTTGGGATTATCGCGCCATAGAATACGCTGAAATCTGCGCTCAGAAGGTTGTACAAGTATCTGGCGATATATTTTCTCTATATCTCCAGTCAGCGCAACTTTATATTGCCTGAAACGTAAAAGGATTGAAACCAAATCATCTTGAATAACAGGTCCTACAATCTACGTGTCGTTGGTAGAAATGTTAGAAGAAGTGGGTGCGCTACCATCAAAAACAACTCTTAATTTGGTAGTCAACAAAGAAGATTTGATGACAGCATGATGTGGCAAGTAATAAGCGGGTACGCTCAAGGTGTTAATTTCTGCATTAAAGGCCATTACGTGTTTGGAAACCAGGCAATCATTTTCCGGTAATATCTTGGACATTGGCCTAAAGAGATGTATTCGTGAATGAAATCAGTATATTTAAGTTTCAAGTCAGGATAAGTACAAAATTTTTTTTCCAAGTTTAAAAAACGTTTTTTAGCAAGTTCTAAAGAATGTCCCAACTTTATAAGTTTACAATTAAAAGGTATTGAGACTATAAAACGGCCATTATCGTCTTGTGTGATAGTATCAGAAAAATTTTGCTCGCAAAAGCGTTCTTGAAAGGAGAGCTTAGATAAACAGTTTGAGGGCTGAACATCTTCTAATTTCCAGAATTTTTGAATAGAATCGTGTAAATCTTTTAATTTTGCAGTGTTACCATTAATAGCTAAATTGGCACAGACAACTGTAGAAGTATTTGGTTGCACAGGACAACTACCTGAGAGTACCCAACCAAATAAGGTTTTTTGTAAAATGGGTTTATTTTTCCCTAGGGAGAATTGACCTATGCACATTAAATTGTAGAATTCACCAGCACCGATTAGAATATCGATAGCCGAAGACTTATAAAAATTAGGATCTGCGAGTTTGAGTCCCTTAGGAATGTTAAGTTGCGATTTTTTGAATGTTACTAAGGGCAGGTTCTCGGCAATTTTAGGGATAGTCAAACATTGTAGATTTAATGTGTAATCACTTGTGGTGGAGCGTAATTTCAAATCTACGTTAGAAGTTGAAAATGAAGAATGACAGTTTAGCCCAAGAACTTTAGTGTTGCTAGATTTTAGTGGTAGACCGAGCTTGTGAGCAAAATCTTCAGTAATAAAATTAGCGTGTGAAGCTGAGTCTAGTATAACTCGAACAGTATGCCATCGATTGTGAATGTCCTTTACATTTACACATGCAGTGGCCAGTAAAATTTGTTGTACATTTGCAGGAAAACAGGGCAGTGAGGTTTGAGAGTTCGAAGTATTGGCTGTTTCAGGGTTAGCCAATTATTCAGTTGAGGAACTATTAGTGTGGTCCCTATTGTCAGAAGTAGAAGCGCTAGTGCTCGCTTCAGAATGCAGTAAGGTACTATGACGTTTGTTGCACCGTTTGCAACTAAACTTAGAATTACACGATAACTGTTTAGAGTTAGGTAGGCAATTTTTACATAAACCGAACTCTGATATTTTATCATATCACTGCTTACTAGTGAGTTTTAAGAAATCAGGACATTGCGTAATAAAATGTCTTGCTTTACACACAGGACAAAAATTATTATTGTTCGTACACACAAACGATTGTTTATAGTTTATTTTAGGCTTAAAAGTTTTATTTTTAACGGAATCAGGATAAGCACAAGTTTGCTTATCATTTTCGATTTCTTCTAGTAATTGACAACGCCGTTTTAGAAATTCATCGATTTCAGTTAGGTTTAGTATAGCGTTTGATTTGAATTTTGATAATTCAGTACGCGAAATGTCGTCTAGTTTTGACATCAAAATATGTGATACAAACATTCCTGCTTGATCGATAGGAGTTTCTAGTTTTTGTAAAGCACGTACATGCTTAAAGAGATTGTCGTGCAAACTACGTAGCTCAGAAGCATTAGATTTAGAAATAGGTTTTAAATTAAAGATTGCTTTGATATGATTTTGAATGATCAGTTTGGGGTTATTATATCTTTGACACAGCATGTCAAACGCGACATAATAATTGTCACCAGAAGGACTAATGTTAGCTATTAACTCACTAACTGGAGTTTTCAGGCTGCCTTTTAAGTGTAAAAAGCGTTTAATATCCGTTAAGTTTGGATTTTTGTGTACCAAGGCGGTAAAAATTTCCAGATAAGGTGAAAAATCAGTGAAGACACCACAAAACGAAGGGATGCTCAATTTTGGGAGCTTAGCACTGATGTTGCCCGAGGATTCAGGATTTGCCGGACGTACAGCAGAGTTTATAGATTCCAAGGAGTTCGATCTAGAGATCCCAGAAGCACGCTTTAATAAGCAAGTAGCATTACTTGTGAGATCAATATATTTGTCAAAGTATTCAGTTTCGGCAATTATTTCATCAGAAATAACTGAATTAGCAGCTATTTCTATGAATAGATCCCTGTATTTGCTAGCAGAAGGCTTAACAATTTCCAACCGCATTTTTAAGTTAGCAATTATAGTATCAGTGAGAGGCGCTACAGCAATAGTGTTCAAATCCCTTTCAATATATATATATATATATATATATATATATATATATATTGCTGTGAATTAGGCTCTAAAATCATGCCTCACGCTTGGACGCAAAAAAATGCTCTTAATTAACCTGGAATCACGTCCCACAAATTGGGTACCATAACACTGCTGTGTACTTTCCTGAACAATCGTGCCCCACAAATTGGGCCGTCATAAATTCTGTGTACTTACGCTCAAATCTTGCCTCGGCTGCTCCTGAATCGTCCTCTTAATTTGATGCTTCCTATATATTACATACACCTACCTGTTACATCAAACAAACTTCCCCCCATTATTACCATAAAAACCTAGATAGAAATCCACATCAATCATGCATTCAAAAATAACTCAATTAACCAAAATATCACACTCTATCTGAAATCCAAATTACATTTTTTTTCAAATTTAAAATACCATCGCTTTATATACATTCATGTGTTAACTAAATTTTATAACAATCATTTTGCATATTAATAACCCTTTTAACACATAACTTTTGATTAAAGTAAGAGGGCGTTTTTCACACCTTACTTTACCCTTCGCTCTAGCATGATCTCACCTTAAAACTTTATAGATGTGCATATAATTTCTGCACGACCAATATCAAAAAACCCTCTATACCTTTTTACAACTTTTGGTTATCTGCAAATTAATGAATAATGCTCAAAATCAATCTCGTTTTAACAGTCCTATAAATGTCTGTTCAAATAAAAAAAAAAGCAAATAATCATAAAACACATCAAAACACCACAAACACTATGAAAATATTCACCATGAAATGTCTTATTCTGTCTCCTACCTTGTAGTTGTCTTCGTACTGCGGTCCACTAACTAACCACTTGTAGATGTTGCCGTCTGAGAGGTCCTCCGTCTATCCATTACTTTCATGGTCAAATCCCCATTTGTATTATACATGCCTCTACTCCAAGAACTCTTCTTTTATAAATTTCAATCAAAATATCCAATCTCCAAATTTCGTTCCTTTTTATTGCAAATGAATTTTTCCACATCTAACCAATTTTCAAGTTCTAGTACTTCTCGTGCATCCAAACAAAAATCTTTGTACTTACATCTCAACTTTACTATTTACTAATAACGCTTTATCAGCTTTTACATAAATTTTATTTAATTAGACTGCACTAATTCACTTGGAAGTAAACATACTGCATCACCGATGGAATCAGAAAGTAAAGAGCAAAAAGCACAGAGGGCGAGACTCCTCTCTGTTACTGATTATATAATGCAAACTGCTCCCCCCCCCCTGTTTAAGAAACAGGATGTATATCTGTTTAACCGTTGTCTTATTTTACTTGAAAATCACCAACGACCGTCGATTTCTCGTAATTTTTTATAACATTACACAACAGTACGTGGTAATGCACTTAAAAGCGTCAACTGTCGTTTCCAATTCTTCGGATTAGCTTTAGCTCCTCGCTTGGTACATGCCTTTAACTTCAAGCAAACATCATTTATTTTCCTTGTACATATCGCTTTATCGCACACACCTGCCTCTACCACCTGAATTTCTAGCCCTTCTTGTTTAATCTTCACCAATAATCTCGCTTGGCTCTATTTCCCATCTTTCTGAGCGACGCTTGCTTGTTTACAACTATCCTTGAAATTATAGATTTTTAATTCTTTTCCTCTGGATATACTTTATGTTTCTCTCTTATACTTATAGGCTTTTATTCAATCTTGGTCTTTACATTGCTCCTTCCGACTCTATATGTAAGATTAAAAATCAATATTTTAACTAACGTATACTGCTTTTACATCAATTTTATATGGTTTTGTCTACGTCCTTCGCTGCTTTAATTCCAACGGCTGTTCGTTCCCCTAAGCTATTAAATTTGTTTGCAGCAACTCTACTAAGAAATATTTCTTTCCTCCTGTTATTTAAAACGTGTTAGTTTTTACAACTGAAGCCTAGAAATCGTTATTTTTAACATGCTTAACGCTTTTAAATCTGTTCCATAGTACTTCAGTATGCTATAATTTAACCCCAAATTATTTTTTTATTCTGTTTCACACACATACTAATACATGGTCCCTAACAAAATCTAATTAAGATCAATTATTCTTACATTAATCACGCGTTAAACTAAATCGATATTCCCCTATTATCCATTAATTAAGCTAAAAAATAATTGTTGAAAATCTTTTAACTAAATAAATTTATTTTACTGTACCAAATCGCTCTCACCCCTATGAGTTAACTTATGTATTTTATTGCCCCTTTTAATTACACGATAATATATATGTATGTGTGTGTGTGTGCGCGCGCGTGTGTGTTTGTGCTCGCGTGTGTGTGTGTGTGTGTTTGTGCGTGGTTTACCCAAGCAAACCCGCTATATGTTTAGGGAAGTGTTTTGTAAACTATCACAAATCGATGTGACTACTATATCCTTTTTATAATAATTGTATATCAATGTAACATGCTTATGTTTTAATTTTGTTATATTTACCTTGCGGTAATATTCAATTATGTTTTTCTGAAATGTAGACTTTGTCAATTCAAATTCTGTATAGTTTTTTTAATATCTATCGTTTTTTACAACAAAAAAGATGTTTGTCCATTAAACGTCCAAACGCATTTTTGGCATTGTACTAAAAATCATGGAGGGATGCCAACCACACCCATGGGTGTTTCTGTTATACTTTTTAACACCGCCTTCAACTAAGGTTAAACTCTTTGTTAAGATTAAAACAACAGTTTTTAATATTCAAAACATAAAAGAAAGATTCGGCAATTTGCCAATACTTCCAAATAAACTTGGCAGTTATTGCGTTAAAAGAAAAAATCAAGAAACGAATGTGCATGCTTTTAATTTAGACAATTTCCTAATTCCCGCAATCCCGTAGTAATTAAATTGTTTTAAATTTTTGAACCGACTGAAACGAGGACGCACATCCCACTAGATAGAGCTTTCGTTCCAACAAAACTTCAACGTAAGTTTCCTATTTACTTTATCTAACCTATGGTCAACGCGCTTGTGCGTAAGGTTAATAATAAAGCAGGCGTGTCCTTAGGCTTGTTGCCATGCGCTGTGTATCAACGTACCTGGTAATACAACGAGCTCGGTCCATAGATAAATAAGAGGAGATCCTCCGTTGGATAAGGAAGAATGGGAACTAAATTACGCGCATTTGCGGTAGCGCACAGAGGCGCTGCAGTATTATGGAACTATATTTATTTAGCCTTCATATGTCTCCGCTTATGTATGAAGAAGTATAAACAACTTAACCTCCATTCTACTTGTTTTGTTTGGGAAGCCCTTCACCATCTTGAAGATAATTGTAATAGTATTGTTGTTTATTACGAAATTCAAAGATTTGATGTTACAGGTATTGCATTCTTTGTCAGTGTTTAAATTTCTAATTAATAAGGTTTTAGCATAGTTCTCCTTTTCCCAGCGAATCCTATGTTTAGTAGGATTAATACTGGTGAATTATTAAATTCTAAGGATTGACTAGCAGGTACGTTACTTTTTATATCGGTGCTTAAAATTACTAATTAAATGTTCTTTTAGTGTAGTTCTCCTTTCTTATAAATATTATTATTATTGGATAATTTCAAACGATTGGCATAACAACTATGTCATTTTTTAAAGGCCATGAATAGAATTAGAATTACACACCTTGTGTATCTTTATATTATTTCCTATTCTTACACATGTGTGACATTAGTACCAGACACTATTCTTACATACATCTTTTTACATAAAATAATTCAAGATTTTAACAATAACTGTATATTCTTTTATGTTACCGGGTAAATGTGGGAATACATAAAATACTATAAAAGTAACTTCAACAACTTATTTTTAATAAACATTAAACTTTATGTTTATATATACTTATTTCTTATAAATAAGCAATTTACATTATTGTTTAAGCAAACTAGTAAATAGCACAAAAACTAAAATTGGCAGTATGAACAAAACCACATTTTCCTTGTATGAAGCTTTTTAATCTGCAATAGTGCTTATGCACTGAAGATAAACATGAATCTCATCAAATACTTTTTGTGTAGAAGTAACAACTAATCATTAGCTCTTTAGTCCTGCAACTTTTGTTAGGGAAAAATATAAAGATATACAATGTGCGTAACTTTAACCATGTCCTTTTTTAAATCGGTGTTTAAAATTATTAATTAAATATTTTTGTAGTATGCATCAGCATAACACTGCATTTAATAGAAGACCGCAATGCCTACTGGAAAATTGAATTACCATTGTGTTGCCAATGGTTGTAAAAATGCATATTTTACAAAAATAACTAATAATAACCACAGAAATAAAAAAAATTTTCGATTTCCTGATAAAGACCCAGAGCGCAGACAAAAGTGGTTTGAAATAATGGATTTGCCTGTAGTTAAAGGTAGGGCATATTTGTGCGAAAACCATTTTGCGGAAGAAAGCTTTAGCAGCACAATGGTAACTCGGTTATTAAAGTTTGCATTACCAAAAATACCCATATCAAATGCCAACAGCAGTACTAATATTTTAAAACCTATTTCATCGAATACACCTACTGGTAATTTTATTCCATTATCTGCAAACTACAATAATATATCAACTGCTGGTGGCGAATTTTCGACCCCACTATGTCAGAAACGGAAACAAGATTCTACATTTGTAACTCCTCCCAAAAAGAGATATGATTTGCTGTTGTCTGCTATTGGTGAAACTCGTGTAGGTAATTTAAGAAAGAAAAAGAAAGAACTTTTTGAAATCAATAAAACACAAAAACGTTCAATCGCTAAACTGAAATTACGTCTAAGTGACTCAACAAACAAAATAAAAAAGGCATTTGAGTTATCTACAACAAAAGTGTTTAGAAAAATAGAATCATCTTTAGATTTCGTTGCTGCTAATTTTATTAAGAGCACTTTTAAAAATTCTACAATGAAAAAACACACTCGGACAACTTCGGATAAAGTTTTTGCTTTGGCTTTGCAGAAAAGAGGTCCAAAATGTTATAGGTTTTTAAAAAAGTGTATTCCTTTGTCATCGGAAACTACATTACATAAACTTTTAAACAATATTCCTTTTGAGCCTGGTCTTAACTATTTACTTCTTCAAAAATTAAAAGTGAGGGTATCCAAAATGGAACTTCTTGATAAATCGTGTACATTAATATTTGACGAAATTTCATTGTCTGAACAACTGGTGTTTGACAAATTTCACGACAAAATTGTGGGCTATGTCGATTTGGATACATTGGGTCGGCGAAATGAAAAAGCCAATCATGCTCTTGTGTTTATGATTCACGGATTACGAAAGACTTGGAAGCAACCTGTGGCCTATTATTTTACTAGAAATATGGTTAAAACGAAACACTTGAAGGTTCTATTGAAAAAAGTAATAGAGGCATTGCAAGGTATAGGATTGAGGGTGATGGCTACTATTTGTGACCAAGAAAGCACAAACCGTGCTGCTATAAAGCAGTTAGTTGGTGATAATTCTCATCCTTTCTTTATTGTTAACAACCAACGTGTGTTTACAATTTTTGATCCTCCACATTTATTAAAATCAACAAGAAATGCATTTTTCAAATATAATATGCACTTTGCTAAAGGTTGCATAGCTAAATTAGAATACGTTCAAAGAACCTTTGCTATAAACGAAAACGCTTTCAAGGGTTGAGGAAAATTAGGTCATCATATCTGAACGTTCTAAAGCAGAATCGTCTAAAAATGAAGGTGTGTGTAGCGGCACGAATCTTTAGTAACACCATGGCTTCTGCAATGGAAAGTATGATTGGAAGCAACTTACCGTGTGGGCTACCTAGTCAAGCTATCGATACGGCAGAGTTTATTCATAGTTTAGATTTACTGCTTGATAGTTTCAATGGAAGAAGTCTAAAACCAGAGCATGAAAAACCTTACCGTCAATGTATGACCCTAAAATCACCTCATCGTGCATTGTGGCTGAGACTTTTGTCAACTATTAAGCATTGGGTATTTTTATCTAAAGATGGACGAACTAAAAAAATTATATGCCACTTAAAGCTGGTTGGATAACAACAATTCAAGCTACAATAGAATTGTTTGATGAATGTAGGAAACTAGGCTTTCAATTTTTGCGAACTAGGTATTTAAATCAAGACTGTCTAGAAAATCAGTTTGGATTATTGCGAAGTTTTGGTGCAGCCAACATAAACCCAAATTGCTACCAATTTGTTTCACGTTTTAAGACATCTGTCATAAGTAATTTGATTGACTCACATTCTCATGGACGTAATTGCAAAAAGATTCGAGTAGCATTTTGGAAAATTTACAGGATTTTGTAGTGGATGACTGCATAGATTTAAGTCCATTGTATGGAATTCAAGATAGCGAATTTTGTGACATTAAAGTTCCTACTCGTGATCATAGTGACACTTACGATATACAGATAGCATCATATGTGAGCGGCTTTTTAGTTAAAAAGTTAAAGACTTTAAATTGTGAACAGTGTGCAATCAATTTATATCATACACCACCGAGTCTCACCACGTATTCACTGCAGTAGATGGTTGATAGCAAAACCAGGCCCACATTTGCTCCCACATCTGGACCAATTTACATGTAAATCCCCATAAGGAGGAAATGTGGAGATGAAATTTAGATGAATCTTATCCTGCTCCCTCCCTGTGGACCTCCTTGTAGAATTTTTTTGCCCCGACCATTTTGATTACGTCACACCCGCATTCTTTCCACCCGCGAGATAAATCTTTTTCCACATTTCCACACACGAGATAAACCTATCTTGTTTGGTATCAATTAATATTAGATTTTTCTCAGCTACCCGAATATCTAGGAATTTTTTAGATTGCATCACCCCCGAGGGAGCTACCCCAATTTTAAGATTTCTTACCTGTAGCGACTTTTGAGCGTTCTTATAAATTTTTTTATACATGCGATACATTAAATTAGCTTAGAATTTTAGGCAGAATTCGAATCTGTAAACAGATTTAAAATCCAACTACGCCCAGCAAAGTTACATTTTAAAGCTCCCAAACCTCTAAATTTTGCCCTTTGCTTTATAAGCAAAACTAGCAAATAGTTTTCTTCGCCTAACCAATGCATCTTTTGAGATAAACCTATCTTGTTTGGTATCAATTAATATTAGAATTTTCTCAGCTACCCGAATCTCTAGGAATTTTTTAGATAGCGCCATCCCGCAGAGAGCTACCCTAATTTTAACATTTTTTACCGGAAGCGATTTCTGACCGTCCTTAAACATTTTTTTAGTCATGCAATACATTAAATTAGTCTAGAATTTTATGCAGAATCCGAATCTGCAAACAGATTTAAAATAGGACCACCCCTTACCGTTTTACACATATACCCTCTGCGAGATAAATCTTTCTCCATATTACCACCCACGAGATAAATGTACTTTGTTTGGTATCAATTAATATTAGAATTTCTAGAAATTTTTCACATAGCGCCATCCCCCAGGGAGCTACCACGATTTTAAGATTTCTTATCTGTTACGATTTCCGACCGTTCTTATAAATTTTTTTATACATGCGATACATTAAATTGGCTTAGAATTTTACGCAGAATCCGAATCTGCAAACAGATTTAAAATCGGACTACTCCTTACAAAGTTACACACGTACCTTCTAGCGAGCACACCGCGACCGTACCACAACTCGCTTTTAATGTTACACCATACTTTCTATCTTGTTTAGCTCATCTTTCGAGATAAATGCACTTTGTTTGGTATCAATTAATATTAGAATTTTTTCAGCTACTCGAATCTCTAGGAATTTTTAGATAGCATCATCCCCCAGAGAGCTACCCCAATTTTAAGATTTTTTGCTGGTAGCGATTTCTGGCCGTCCTTATAAATTTTTTAGTCATACAATACATCTTGTTAGTCTAGAATTTTATGTAGAATCCGAATCTGTAAATAGATTTAAAATAGGACCACCCCATACCATTTTACACACCCTCTAAATTATAACTTTCCTGCAGCTCATAGCTAAAAGAAAATCTAAAAACCATTCTTAAAACTTTTTATTACAGACAATTTTGACTAATACAGTTTAAATTTTGTAAACCACATTTCTAAATACATATTCACAATTTTTTATTCTTAACCTAGAACTTCTCATATCGGCTTATACTTATTAATATTTATTTCTAAATAGAGCACTTTTTCCAAAGACCAACCGGACTCACATGTTTCAAATTCCTCTGATTTTGTTCTTATGGTTTCGCTTAAGACCTCGTACATAATTTCTAGATTACTAGAAGACGTTATAACCACATTTTTTGTGTTAAAAGATTTCAGATCGAACTTCTATTCCACCATTTTGGTGTAAACACCGTAGAGTTCGCAGTAGACTTTTACTGCTGTATGTTGTATTCTATTTCATTAATTAATCGAATAAATCGCTCTTTCTGCTTCCAAAGAAACTCGGGCACTCCATCGTCGACACTGACGTTCTTTATGCGATAGCTAGCCATACGGTTGTTAAACGCAGTGCTAACCATTTCTACACCATCGTTGCTAGTAGCGGTAACTGATGCATTTTTATGTCTGTTGCTCCTTAAATGTGCGGCATACATAGTTTCTTCCATTTCGAAATCGCATACTTTACATATAATTCGTGGTTGTTTCGTACAAGACCCTTTAACAGCTGGCGGAGCTGAACGTTTACGGCTTAATGACATACCGTGCTGTTTTTCCTTGTGTCGCTGTAAGTTGTCCATTCTCGTAAAAGCGATACCGCAAGACATACAGTTTAAGTACTTTGCTGCCGACGGATGTATAAGCTTAACCCTGGACGATGTTACACTACGACATTTGTTCTAGTGCCGTTTGAGAGCATCCCTCCTGGTAAAGTAGACGTGACAGGACTCGCATTTAAAAACGTTTGCAGGTACCATTTTAGTATAAAACTTTGGTTCAACTTGTAAGCGAACTAACTTATAACTAAAGAGTTTACTCCTGCGTACCTGCTTTATGTACCCTATAGAATGCATACCGAAGGTTTCCGAAGACGGCCGAACGATGTTGAGGATTCGGCGAGGAACTAAATGACGTCATAATCCTTGGAGCTCGTCCAATATATTTAGCACCAATGTATGCGCCCGGTTCGCTTCGTCCATGCTGCGAATACCGTTAGTAAAAACCCCGGAAAACGTCTTCCATGTTATACGGATCGCGTGCATATTAAAAATCCAAGAGGCTGATAGCACACGCACACAAATTGTGTGCAAGTCGTGCTGTAGAAGATGCAGTGCCACTATAACCAAAAACTTAATAAAAACATTTTAAACCATTACTAAGGAAATACCAACTTGTTGTCTACAGGATACTTACTAATAAAGCAATTTAATTTTAAATAACTTCTACGTCATACTTTAGGAAATGGTGGGCTTGAATATTTTCTAAATGAATCACCAAGCGAAAGTATTAAAATTAACCATTAATTTCCCATTTTTACAACCGTGGTTAATTATAGATTAAAATTTAATTTGTTCACGTTCGAGCTTCTCGTAAACTAACATATTTTATAGTAACAATGCGCTGTATAATACATGCATACCCCTTTGCCGCGCTACTGCTATCCTTGTAATTGCTAGAAAAAGTCACTCTTCTTTTTACTGTTAGGACCGATGCAAAGCACCATTTTTTTATACTTTCTATAGCACATCGCGCACTTTTTCGTCTGATAATTAAATTTTGCTTCTGTAGGCTTTTACACTTTCGCATAGCGGTCGGCCGCACGTAATGATTTCTAGAACCGGTAAAGTACTCGATATCGTCCAAATAGAGAATTAGATGCTCGATGTCTGTCAACTTCCGATTCCCTCGTAAAAGGTAGAAAAACTCGGTCAATCATTCATTATACTTCGACCCGCTCCTGTTCTGATAATTTACAAACATTTTTCAAACGACAATGGGCTGAGAATTTTTAAACCTCCGAGGGATCTTTAAGTCGTGATCAATTACACATCCGAGCTACGCGTAAACTAACATATTTTGTAGCAACTGTGCACTGTATAATACATGCATACCCCTTCTCTGAGCTACTGCTATTCTTGTAGTTGCTTGAAAAAGTCAGTCGCCCTTTTTACTGCTAGGGCCGCTAAAAAGCAATATTCCATACTTTTTTTATAAGTGTAGCACATCGCACACTTTTTTGTCGGATAATTAAATTTTTGTTTATGTAGGCCTTTACACTTTCGCTTATTTAAAAATCTAAGACAATCGATTAACCACTTTCGATTATTCTAACGGGGAGCCACCATACATCCCGCCGCACCGTTTTTTTTTAATCCAACGATCCTATGGGCTTCCGCACACTAACACCTAACGTATCTTTCCTACTATTTGTTAAACAAAAACTACCGGTATCGCCATTGTGGACGTAAACAGATGTTTGTAGATGTGTACGAGAGTATGTAACCATATACACAAACGAATTTTCTGCTTCCGCGCTCCAATTTACAGTTTGACCTTTTTTCTTTTTCTTAACGAAATCATTAATAGGCGAAACTAATGACGAAAAATTCTTTATAAAGCGACGATACCAACTGCACATTCCTATAAACCTCTTAATTTCTGTCGTGGTTCTCGGTCTAGGAAAGTTAACCATAGCCGATACTTTATCGGGGTCTGTACGGAGTGAATTTGAACCTTCTATATAACCCAAAAATTTAAGTGTTTTTTTGAAAAATTCACATTTTCCTATATTTATAGTAAGGTTAGCCTCTTTTAGACGTCGCTTAATCTCCGACAATAATTTCAGATGTTCTTCAAACGACGACGAACATAGTATTATGTCGCCCAAATAGCAAAATACATAAGGTTCAAAACGTGGACCAAAAATTGCATCTACTAATCGCTGTTGAGTCTGCGCAGCATTCTTCAACCCGAATGGCATTCATGTAAATCTATATTGTCCTCGCGAAATAACACTAAAAGCAGTCCTATCTTTAGATGACTCACTAAGAGGGACTTGCCAAAACGATTTTCTCAAATCAAGTGACGAAATATAGTTCACACCTCTCAACATATTGAGAATTCTATCTACATTCGCAAGGGGGTACGAATCGTGAACAGTCAAGTCGTTCAAGGCTCTACCATCAAAACAGAAACGATATTCTCCATCTGCTTTTTTAACCAACAAAACTGGAGAGGACCACGGACTAGTACACGGTTCTATAACTTTAAGTCTAAGCATGTCGTCCAACTCATCATTCAATATCTTGCTCATATATGGTGACATCTCATATGGTTTCTTATGGAAGGGCTTGGCATTAGCTGTATCTATATCCATTTCGATTAGGTTAGTACGTCCCAACCTATCATCACTGCTAATTTCATTGAATGAATTTATAATCTCTTGTGCTTGCACACATTGAGCATCCGAAAGGTCATGCAAATCAAATAAGTAATCATTAGTGTTCAAAGGGATAGAAGATGAATCTAAATACACAATACTGTTCTCAATGTTACTCTGAATAAACCAATTATCGTTCCTAAAATCGGCGACTACACCAAATAATTTTGCAAAGTCACTACCGAATATAAAGGCATGAGGTAGGGAAGGGACCACTAATGCATTAAGAATACGACAATCATTGCCCACACAAATTGGTAAATCAACTGAACCTAAAACAGCCTTTATTAAACCATCAGCTGTAGTAATACCTGTTTTTGCTGAACTAAAAATTTTTAAGTCTAATTTTCTAATTATCGAAAGAGCTAAGGATCCAACCACTGAGGTAGTGCATCCTGAATCTAGAAGACCGGTAATATCTCTATCAAGTAACTTCACCATAATGTAAGGTCGATTATCACACTGCTTTTCTATGAACAAGGAATTATTCTTAGGCTTCGTAGAGTTCTGACAAAAATTTTTTACAACTGTAAGCCATCTCGACCAATCATCTTTACAAAAATACTTTTCTTGTTTATAGATCATAACTGTAGCCTTATGACGCGGAACAGAATGCCGACCACTATGCACCTGCCGCCTTACTAGTTTTTTGAACATTGTGGACACGAAGTTGCTTTAACACCTTTTCGACCACATCCAAAACAAAAAAGCTTTTTGGTTGCTCTACAATCTTTAAACCAATGTCCATTACGGGAGCAATTCCAACAAACAAAATTATTTCTCTTATCAGGACTAAAAGAATTGAAAACTAAAGACTCCGAAGTACTCTTATCCGCTACTGTTGTTTGAGGATTAACTAATTTATTTTGAAAAACCCTACTCTTAACAGCATAAATTTTTTCATTCAACATGGGATGTTTAGTCTCGAACGGATGCTTAGAAGGACTACACGTCTTGTTGGGCTTACTAGAAGATGCAGAAACCGAGTTTAGTTTCATCAAAGAAGCTTCTTCTAACTTTTTGCACAAATTTACTAAGGTAGATACATCTTGAATGTCCGACAACGCAAGTGCTGAAATATAATCAGGAATCAAATTTTTTCTTATCATCTTAACCTTAGTGACTTCTGCTGGCTCGTTAGTAAGTCTACTAAATAAAGTTTGCAAAATCTTGGGTTACATCCATGTCCAAAAGATAGAAATAATCTTTTTCGAGATCGTCTAATATATCTGGTAGTTCCTCCAATATAGTTTCCAACTTAACATCTGCTAGTTCCACTTTGTACGGAACACATAGGATTTTTGAATTTTTTATTAATACATTCGAGCTCTTCTTTTCCGATAATTTCTTTTACTCTCTGGCCCATCTAGTAAGTGCTTTCCAGAGAAAACGGAAGCTTAGCTTTAACACCATGCCTAGCGGAAACAAATCGGTTGAACTTTCTCCATAGACAACTGTTAAATGCACCACAAATTTCTTTTTTTAGGATAAAAATTCTTTGGTTCGCAGATGTTTGTTCGGCGTCAGAATGGCCGCAAATTTTAACCAACATTATATTGTCACAAAATGGTTCTGTAATTGGTGTGTGTAGTCCACCAGTCAGCATCTGTTCGCCTTCGACATAACAAATATTACTAATATCTGTCACCAGATTATTGTTGCACATATTTTCTGCCAAAAGCCACAATCCAAATCGCTGATTTGTTGGCTTCACTTTATTACCAAAAAGTTGAGGAACGTTAATCACCTTGGAGACGCTCATGTTTACTGTTCTAGCTACTGCCGAATACTAAATTGGATACGAAAAATTGCCTCTTATGTATCTACAGAGTGGGGGCGTATATTGCCGAAGATAGCCAATATGTCGGACACAACCATATCGCCTACATTCTCTTGATTAGGAACAGTTTTGCTATCCGATCTAGGTCGGATTGAACCGAGAAACAGTGGAATTAAGTTGATAGCACTAATTGCTTTTTAATGAGTTTTTGATAGGTTAGGTCAGCGCCGCGGCGCTGACCTAACCTATCAATTTTTCCTTTTATCTAACCTAGGTCCACACTCGGTTTTTAATTAAAAATCAATTAGTGCTAATGGGATTTTAATGGGAAAACGCATTAAAAAGCAATTAGTGCTAATGGGTTTTCATGAAAAAACTCATTAAAGAGCAATCAGTGCTAATGAGTTTTTAATGAGAAAACTCATTAAAATGCAATTAGTGCTAATGAGTTTTTAATTAGAAAACTCATTAAAAAGCAATTAGTGCTATCAACTTAATTCCACTGTTTCTCGGTTCAATCAGATATGGTACTACTCTAATGATAAAACTTAGTCATGACATCCATTTAAAGTTTCAAAGACAATTTATTTAAAATTGGTTGTTGTGTATAACTTTTGTGATATTGCAATAATATTAAACTATTTCTTTATGTGCATAATCGGATCTAAGTCTGGTTGTGGGGGTGTATTAATGGCAAAGTTGCTTGAATTTATCTCCATCAGAATAGGGTGAAATTGCTCCATAGGGTGAAATTGTCCCATAGGGTGAAAGTGTCTCCCTCCGACCTAGGTCGGATTTAATCCAACCTAGATCGGATTTTAATCCAACCTAGGTCGGATTTAATCCGACCTAGATCGGATAGCAAAACTGTCCCTAATCAAGAGAATGTAGGCGATATGGTTGTGTCCGACATATTCGGCTATCTTCGGCAATATGCGCTCCCACTCTGTAGGATACATAAGGGGCAATTTTTCGTATCCAATTTAGTATTCGGCAGTAGCTAGAACAGTAAACATGAGCGTCTCCAAGGTGATTAACGTTCCTCAACTTCTTGGTAATAAAGTGAAACCAACAAATCAGCGATTTGGATTGTGACTTTTGGCAGAAAATATGTGCAACAATAATCTGGTGACAGATATTGGTAATATTTGTTATGTCGAAGGCGAACAGATGCTGACTGGTGGACTATACCAATTACAGAACCATTTTGTGACAATATAATGTTGGTTAAAATTTGCGACCATTCTGACGCCGAGCAAACATCTGCGAACAAAAAAATGTTTATCCTAAAAAAAGAAATTTGTGGTGCATTTAACAGTTATCTACGAAGAAAGTTCAACCGATTTGTTTCCGCTAGGCATGGTGTTAAAGCTAAGCTTTCGTTTTCTCTGGAAAGCACTTACTAGATGGGCCAGAGAGTAAAAGAAATTATCGGAAAAGAAGAGCTCGAATGTATTAATAAAAAATTCAAAAATCCTATGTGTTCCGTACAAAGTGGAACTAGCAGATGTTAAGTTGGAAACTATATTGGAGGAACTACCAGATATATTAGACGATCTTGTTACGCTCCCTTCCTGTCAGCGTATTTAAATTGCATTGTTCTGTGGATCGCCGTTTGGATAAAGTGAATACTTCAGAATAGTTCAGATTTGTATTCAATTTAACTCGTGTGTATTAATTTAAAAGTAGATTAATTGAAGACTGATTTTTATTAATAAATAAAACAGCTGGTAATTAAAGATTAGATATGATTATTGCCTTTACTTTTTGGATGTTAAAATAATTGTTATTATCGAAGTCGAGATAATAGACGATCAGAGTTTATGGGTAACAACTAATTTTATATAAACAGACTGCAGTGTAGCTCTTATTCCATTGAAGGAAGGATGCTTTATCGGTGAACGTGTTTGACCGCACGTGCGTTTTAGGGAACATTGACTTAGTGATTACGCGTGCTATACTAATTGTGTTTTTAGTTGAGTTTCTTTTGAAATAAAAGTTGTAGAACTTGCTTGCTAAACTTGACCGATTCTTCTTAGGATTAATGTGTGTGCGATCTAGTGTAGTGGTCCCTTTTTATCAGAGTGAATGCAATAAACTTGTACAGAATGTTTAAAGGAGCCACTTTAGTCAGGTTTTAAACTCCCTAAAACATTTGCAAAATGAAATTGCAAAAGTGTTTAACTCATTCCGTATTAATGATATGTTAAATTTACCTTGCATTTATTAATAAGTAAATAAAATATGAACGTACATTTTTTTAAAGACGAGATTGTGAGAGTGATCGTGTTTTTAAATGTTTCACCGTATTCAAACAATGCCTTTACCAACTGAAATTAGCTTCAAAAGTTGACGAAGTTCTTTCTGCTGAAGCAGATCCGCAATACGAAAAAGTCTTGGCGGACGTTTGGATCGGAACTATACTAACTTTAATTGTTCTTAGTTGCGTTTGTTGCATGTGTTTCTGTCTGTTGTACCACAAATTCCAACAATGGAAAAGAAGGATATTAGCAACCAGAAATGCAAATGGAGGTGAATTTGGACCCGGCGACTGTGAATCTTTGCCAAGCTACACCATTGCATCCGGTTTACCAAGCTATCAGTAGCCGAATTATTCCAATTCTATAGAAAATCTTCCGGTGCTCCTGGTTTTGTAAGTTGAACTATTTCATACTTGTTATTACTGTGAATAACTATCCGTTGTTTTGCAATATCCTTTGTCGTTTTGATACCTTTTACAATAGACTTGCATGCTATCAAAAAAACAAAAAAAAGAAACAAAACAAACTAGTTTTGAGTAATTTAAATATTTGGACAGAAAAGAAAAAAAATCAATACTACTGGATTACTCATATCAATTGTGCTTATCTATTTATCTTGGTGCTATAATTTTGTTGATTTATGTTTAATTGGTGTGTGAGGAAACGTTTCTGCTACTCCCCAATATTACCTCACTTTGTAATAAAAGTTTTTGTAATACCTTTATCGTTCTTATATTATATAGATGATCCAAACAGTTATTTAAATTTTACAGAGTACAGCATAATTTATGCTTATCCTTTTATTTCAGGTTTGCTTGACTATTTTTATTGCAGGTATTGTCACTAATTCCTTACAGCCGCGTACATTATATGTTGGTCTGCTTTCTACAAACCCCCCCTAATCTCCGATTGAGCCCGGTCATTCCTTTGGGTTTCTTTGTGTTACGCACGGCTACGATCAACGTAACAATCTCGAAAAAAATTATTTCTATCTTTTGGACATGGATGTAACCCAAGATTTTGCTGGCATATTTAGCAAGATGGAGATGTGTAATTATTTAACTACAAAACATAACTTTTGCTATAAGGGAGAATACGAAGAAAAGTGTAATATTATAGTTGACAACGATAAAACTGCGGGAATTGATTGTTTAACATGGCTAACAACCAATGCAAGAATTAAGATATACAACAAATTTGTGTGTCAGATAGCAAGTCCTGGTGTTAATAAACAACTTGGCAATCATATAGTAAGGTTTTTACGTTGCCCAGATGTACGTTTAAGGGCAACTTTTGCGTCTACTTTGGCCAAAGAACAAGGTATTACGCGATTGGAAGCCACAATATACAACTGTGCAATTGGAAGCTATGTCAGTGCGGAACGGGTGTATAAACCCTTAAAAGACTGTTTAACCTTATTGGAAGATAGTAAGTTATACTTCCTAAAGGCGCCAATGTACTCGGTACCACTTGCCAAAATGTGGAGTAAGCTATCGGCCAAGCTACAAAATAGCTGCTGCTACAGCACGTGTATTGGGGTAATGGCAATACAAAAAAATTGACGGGTCTGCAAATTAAGTTTTCCGAAAAACCAGAGGAAAGGGAAAAATTGATAAAGTATGTGCTTTCGGCTTTTAGTTTTAACTATTTACCTGTAAATTATTTGGAAATAGTAGAGGAGGAAGATAGCCAAGATAAAATAAAAATCTTACACAAGTGCTACATTAAAGCAGGTAGTAAATATTTTACACAATCTGCAACACCATATTCTACAATTCCAAAAGAAATAATCATTTCGGAATTGGGGTTGATATATACGCCTAACATTCGTCCAGAGGTTGTACGACAACGCGTAAATATTGGCAGTAAACTCTATCCGTTTACGCTAAAGGAAATTGCCCCATTATGCATACCATACGCTGTAAGTGGAAGAAAAAGACAACTGGAATTAGAGGAAATGGATGCAAAAAGGCGAAAATTGGACTACATGGAAAACACTGCGACAATACGCAAACAATACAAAGATGTGTTAGACAAAGAACATCTTATTAGAGAAAATGAAGAAGAATTAAAAGATTATTTTATGTGCCGATGGAGTGACTTAAATACATCCGAGTTCTACAAGCTGTATGCATTTGCGGTTAGTAAGAAAGACTCTTTTAGTTATGTAGGCGTTCTTGCGGAGAAGGATGGTACTAAATCCGTATACTTTTTAAAAGGTTATTCTAAAAACGTATTTATCAAAATGGCAGATAACAAAGACGAACTAAGGAATTCGGGTTTCGTAACCTTGGCGTACAAAACACGTAAAGGGGTTCCGCTAAACATTGTATATTTGCCTAGTAAAGAACCTTTCGGATCATTTAAAACCGAGGGTCTTACAACCTATAACAACCATATATTCCCAAAAGTGGTGGACATGCAACTACACAACAGTGTGTGGGAGAATAAGGATTTCCTCCAATATCGACAAGAAAAAGTCGATCAAGCTAACAAGATGCGTATGCAGGATATAGTGGGAAAGCTGCGATTAAAAGATTGTCACAAGCTGCAAGAATTACACGAAGGAATGGATTTGGTTGTCGGTGAAATCAAAGATTTTAAATATAGAGGCAAACTTCGGTACATTTTACAATTCGAAAACCTAAACGGTCTCTATGTATCAAACTATTGGCTAGAAAAGGAGATAGAAGACTTGGGTGTCGATTTAAATTTTAAGCTGCGAATAAAATTAGATAAAATTAAACCCACTCCAAACAAACATAAAGCAATCACTGTCTTCTGTGTATAACTTTGTATTAAAATTAAGTTTTTAATGACTCCATGCTTGGTATTAAATATTTTTAAATTTGTTATGTATAATGTCAGAATAAACATTTTATAATAGTATATGACATTGTTCTTTATTTATAAAAGGCTGTGACGTTACCCCGAAATAGCAATCGCACAAAGAGGGGTGCGCATGGGCAGTGCACATGGGCAGGGGTGCGCACGCGTAGGGGTGCGCATGTACAGGGGTGTGCATGCGCAGGGGTACTCATGGGCTGGGATGTGTCTGGGCGTACACGAGGGAAGCGGCTGTTAACAGTCACCAAGCATCCAATTCTTTATTTGGCGTGGAGTACTTGCCGGTGTATGTATCCGGAGTAAAAACACGATTTGTACACGCAGATAATTAATAAAATTAGTTTATCGAGCGAAGATGACAAAAGGTACATCATTCCTAATAGTACAACAATCTACGCATGGGGCGTAAAGATATAAGATAGTTGTTTATATTTGTATAGATTTTGTAAATCTATTGTGTATATTAGTTTTTAAATTCCATAATTTTTAAGTTCTTCGCCCACTTTCCAAATCTTTCCTGCTTCTATCTCGGTTGACAGAGTATACGTGTTACCTCCACGTGGTATTCGCGGGACATATCGGTTTTAGATTTCTAGGAAAATGGTTGGTTAAAGCATATGTCTTGGGTAGCGAAAAAAGGTTCTAAAGATGTAGCTAAATAAAGATGGGTAAAAATTAGTATTTAAAAGACGTGACTTTGTAAAGGGTGGTTCTGTTTAAAATCTATTTATAGATTTGGGGTCCCTAGAAAAATTTAATGTTAGTTGATACCTAGCAAAATATATTTATCTTAAAAGAGTGACTACCCCGCGTATAATAAATACAATATAACACTTGTCGATAAAAAGTTGTAGGAAAATTCAAAGACGAATTTAATGGGGGTCTAGTATTATAATTTGTTGGTAGTAGGGCTAAGTCCTACTGTACTGTAAGCGAGAAAGACGCGATTAAAAAGATTAAAGGGGTCTCACGAAGTTTAGTTAAGTAAAACCGCGGGTGCTACAACCTATAACGAGCATATATTCCCAAAAGGGGTGGGCATGCAGCTACGCAACAGTGCGTGGGAGAATAAGAATTCTCTCCAATAAGAAATTAAAGTTTCCATGTACGTAGCACCAGTCATTGGGTAATGGTAGAAATGTTAAACCTATAAAGGCGATTATTAATTGTGGTTTAGAAAAATAGTAGTTTTCGTGGGCTAAATAAAATAGCAGACTGATTAATGTATATGGTTACATATTCTCGTACACATCCACAAACATCTGTTTACGTCCACAATGGCAATGCCGGTAGTTTTTGTTTAACAAATAGTAGGAAAGATACGTAAGGTGTTAGTGTGTGGAAGCTCATCGGACCGTTGGATTCAAAAAGAACGGTGCGGCGGGATGTATGGTGACCTCCGTTAGAATAATAGAAAGTGGTTAATCGATAGTATTAGATGTTTAAATAAGCGAAAGTGTAAAGGCCTACATAAACAAAATTTAATTATCCGACAAAAAAGTGCGCGATGTGCTACACTTATAAAGAAAGTATGGAATGGTGCTTTTTAGCGGCCCTAGCAGTAAAAAGGGCGACTGACTTTTTCAAGCAACTACAAGAATAGCAGTAGCGCAGAGGAGGGGTATGCATGTATTATACAGTGCCCAGTTGCTACAAAATATGTTAGTTTACGTGTAGCTCGGATGTGTAATTGATCACGACTTAAAGATCCCTCGGAGGTTTAAAAATTCTCAGCCCATTGTCGTTTGAAAAATGTTTGTAAATTATCAGAACAGGGGTGAGTCGAAGTATAATGGACGATTGACCGAGTTTTTTCTACCTTTTACGAGGGAATCGGGGGTTGACGGACATCGAGCATCTAATTCTCTATTTGGGCGATATCGAGTACTTACCGGTTCTAGAAATAATTACGTGATACCGACCGCTGTGCGGAAGATTTGGTTCTAGGAAATGAATAACCAACGAAATTACGGAATACTTGGTATTAATGCTAATTGGTTTAGGAACCGCGTTTGTGCACTCCTCGAGTGTCTTCGGCATCTTACGGTTTAAAACATCGATAAATACAGTTAAAAAGTCGATAAATATATCGCGCAAGCGCGAAATGAGCGACGTCACGGCCGGTTGGTAACGCTAACCTTATACAGATTTGGCGCGCACATCTGACAATGACGTCACCACAAAGATTATAATAGCGAACAAATTAACAAAGAGAGTACTCACATAAGAAATCCGGCGTCCGACGGAATTGGGTTAAAGTTGGCTTCTCTAAAGTCCATCAGGGCTACGGAGGGCCCTTTTGAGGTAGTTAAAAATGGTACGCCCGACGCTCTTCCAAAGCGTTCGGACCAGCTCCGGCCGTCATGGGCTCGTCATCCAGGGTCGTGGAGTATGGTTCGCCAACGGCTGCAAATTTACTCTACCTATGCAGGGAATGGACAAGGAAAAAAACAGGTATAAGGGGCGACAAATAAAGACAATTAGGCAAGGAATCTACATAGATAAAGCTAACGATACGTTACCGAAAAACGTCCACTCCACTCAAAGGTTCTGGCAAAAAAAGCCACGTTAAAGAGCGTCACGGAAACACTTCACCACTTTTCTCCCTACTCCACTCGCGTCGCGCGATCTGGCGCAAACGCATTGTGACGTAACGGAAATACGCGCCTAGTCTTTTAAATTTATGGCGCGAAACTTCCGCACCTCAAAATTAAACTAAAAACAATGTTTAAAGGCCAATTTGATTGGCACGCAACAATCGCGACAAAGCCACAAAAGAAAAAACTTAAAAAAAGAAAAAGTCTGTAGCACAGTAACAGCTTAAAATCTAAGTCCTAACTACCCTATATAAAACCTAACTTAAAACCTACAAAATGTTTATATAAACCGCCACCTAGTTTTTTCGACCGATAACACGTCTAGCGAATTACCAGGGAACGGAAAATGTAGCCCCATTGTTTTTGACTACACTAATAATCGACAGCACAAATTTGTCGGGGAGCATGAAACACTACTTAACTTAAAACGGATGCGACAAGTCGCCTAACCTATCTAAACTAAAGCTAACATTAAAGTTCTTACGTGCAACACACATAAGCGTTGCATCAAAACTACTCTTTATTTACAAAAAGTGCCCAAATTTAAAAATGTTCATAGAGTGAGTCACTATACACTCTAGCAAATTTTGTTACTGGTACTTTGGCTTACTAACGATACACATTAAAACTTGTCCATGACATAGTTGTGAATCAACAAATTTACCAAAAGTACCCCCTACTAAATCCTTATATGGCTAACCTAACAAATTACATTTCTGTATCAGGTTAGCTTTTTCACTTAAATTTCAAGAAAAATAATTCCCACGTCTGGTCATAGATACCACACGTTAGGAAGATAAAAAGATAAGACAAGATCTCAAATTGTTGTTAAAGATAAGAGATAAGATAAAGATAATGAGCTTAAATTGTTATCGTCAAAGGTAATAGATAAGATAACGGTATTAAGCTTTAGTTATTATTTGAGATACTAGGTACGATAATGCGATATTAAGCTAAAGTTATTATTAGAGATAGTAGGTAAGGTAACACGACATTAAACAAAAGTTATTACTAAAGATAACAGGTAAGATAACGCGAAATTAACTCAATGTTATTACTAACGGTAGTCGGTAAGATAATAACTTTTTGCACAAGTTTACTAATGTAGATACATCTTGAATGTCCGACAACGCAAGTGCTGAAATGTAATCAGGAATCAAATTTTTTCTTATCATCTTAACTTTAGTGACTTCTGCTGGCTCGTTAGTAAGTTTACTAAATAAAGTTTGCATATGCGCAACAAATAAAATAATCCTTTCATCTTTACCTTGACGACGATGTCTGATTTTTTCCCAAATGTCATCATCTGAAAAACCGGGTAGAAAATCTTCCTTTAAACGTTCTAATAAAGAATTCCAATCTCTCAATGAATTTTTTACTGTTCTAAACCAAATCAAAGCATCTCCCACAAAAAGGTCACATGCTGATCCAAATAAATCAGCTTCGGGTACCTTACAAGATTGTGCTAAATCACTAACTCTATCTAAAAATGAATATAGTTGTTTGGGGTCTCCTGAGAATTTTACGGGCCATGAACCTATAGGTAAAGAAGGTGTTATATACGAAATCGAATGGGTAGGCGCACTAGCAACTGAAGGAGATACTACAACAGACCGATCAAAATAGGTGGACTCTGTACTCTTATTGATTTTATCGTATAACTAAGCTTCTAGGGTTAGTATGGTTGCTACGGTCTCCTTTCTGAACTTAATTGCTTCTTCGGGATCTATTGAAGGAATTTTCATACGCTTAACTCGACCAGAAAGGTGGATCAACCTTGAGCAAGCTCTCCTAAAAATTGAATCTGATGAATCGCCTTCAAATTCGGACAAAACATTTCGAACTGACTCAACTGAAACAGAAATCTCTTTACTTTCCGTTGCAAAATCTACTTCATAACACGAAAGGTCAATCAAACAACCAGGCTTATCTACTTCTTTAGCTAACAATCTTCCTAAAATTTTCCTTTTCTCCAACATTGGTCTCTCACTCACTACTCCTCTAATTTTCAGTTCATACTCCAGTTCCTCTTTAAGTAGACAAACAATTTGGAATTTTTCCGACATGATTGCAATAGCCTAATATTTTAATGAAATCAAACTGGTAAATCTAAATGATTTGAGCCTTACGAAAATTGTCAAAACAAATTCGGACAACTAAAGGTAAAAGTCAAAAAGTGTATTTGGTAAAATAAATTTTGCCAAAACAATATAAAAAAAAATTATATTGGGTCAAAACAGAATGATAGTTAAAAATAAATTTGACTAACGTAATTAATTGACTGAATGGGGGTTAACGTCTCAACCAAACTTATATCAAGAGCAAATTTAAACAAACAAGTCTTAATGCAAAATAAATTTTGAGCAAACAAAATTCGAAGCAAAATAATTTTGAACAAACAAATTTCGAAGCAAAATAATTTTGAACAAACAAATTTCAAGTAAAATAATTTTTAAACAAACAAATTTCGAACCCCTAGACGTTGGGCGCTAGTGAAACGTATTTTCTGCTAAAAGCACCAGCCCCACTTTGTGAGCCAGTGAAACGTTTATTTTTTATTATTTCTTCTTTATTTCTGGCTAGCCTCACGCATGGGCGCCAGTGTAACTAAATCTTCCGACACAACTAGGGGTCTATTTCTTGGGCAGAGCTATGAGAAATGGGGGGGTAAATCGAAATCGGTTTGTAGATCAAACTTAATCTAAACCTAATAGGCGCCACCAAGTCCTGACTTAATTATGATAATTGCATGACATTTTTCTAAGGGCGGACGTGGAGACCCAAAGAAAAAAGGATCGCCTTCGCTGACAAAAACTTGTCTTGATAAAATAAGACGCAGCTCCTGTAAAAAATTGTAATAGTTAAATACATAAAAGAGTGGAACACTATTTGTGTCCTACAAAATTACATAAAAGTAGTTAAAAAGGTATTTCCAATATAAATTTGGCATCAAATTCCTACTCATAAGGATGCTAGCTTTATGTGATTAGATTTGATCATACTTGATCAAAATAAAAAACTTTAATCCTGAACCAATTGTTTACTAAAAAGAATCTCTTTTAAAATAATAATATGATTTGTAACAAAAATTTAATCAATAACTGTATCAATCTATAGCTTTCAACTTCATGTTTATCTTAATTATTTTTAATCAAATACTTTACAGTATAACATGTACTTGTTATACAAATAGGGTTCCGACCTGTGCAGATCTGTTCAGGCCGATGACAAATTAATAAGTTCTAAAAATGTAGCATTCAAGTTTTCTAAATTACATATGCAAGTTTTAATTTATATAAAGCTGATCACAAAAATAGACCTGTTTACATCTCTTGCACTAAAGCTGTTAGAGGCATTTGCCTTCAAAAATACATCTGTCAGCAGTACACAGCAGAAAAAAATATGACGTCAATAACACCTGTTGACGTTACCGACGCTTCATAATGAGCCACGCGTGTTGTTTTCTTAAAACATCAAATCAGTAAACTTTAATTTTAATACTGGAAAATCCAGCTCAGCAATTAGTTGAAACTTTTACAATATTCATGCTTTTACACATTAAAACAAATTAACGTGTTCCTAGTGTGAAACACATAAAAAGAACTTATAGCTATCTACGAACCAAAACTGCATTTGTCGCATTG